>CM070570.1:49849591-50449591 GCA_036346355.1 Rhipidocladum racemiflorum
CCAACTAAGTGGTCTCAATCTTAGTCGGTTGTGATGCTGTGATCAGTAATTGTACTGGCCGTGCAATTAACCAGGCGAGCGCGACAGTAGAGGTGGAATCACTGTATCAGGACCAGAGCCCCCACGACAAACGAACACATCATACACCAGTTCGGTATACCACAACCCATCATGACCGATCAAGGGACCGTGTTCATGTCCAATGAGTTCCAGACCTTCGCGAAAAGCCTGGGCATTAAGCTACTCAATTCATCACCATACTATGCTCAGGCTAACAGGCAAGCCGAGTCATCCAACAAAACCCTCATCAAATTAATAAAAAGGAAGATTGATGAAAAACCAAAGAATTAGCATTCTGTGTTGTCAGAGGCGTTGTGGGCATATCGGCTAGCATACCATGGGTCGACCAAGTTGTCTCCATTTCAGAGGGTATACAGACACGAGGCCGTTCTACCTGTAGAAATAAACATCGATTCCTTGAGGGTAGCCAGACAAGATAATTTGTCAGCTAATGAGTACAAAGAGCTAATGGTCGATGGTTTAGACGATTTGGCAGAAACCAGATTAATTACGTTGGATCAGCTTAAAAAGAATAAAGAAAGGGTTACTAGAGCGTACAATAAAAAAGTCATGCCAAAAACATTCAATGAAGCCGATTTGGTTTGGAAAACTGTATTGCCGGTCGGATCTAAAGAAAACCGATTCGGTAAGTGGTCACCAACGTGGGAAGGACCGTATAAGATAAATCGGCTCATTGATGGAAATTCCTATATATTAGAAACGCTTGAGGGATCAGTGCTACCAAAGGCAATTAACGAAAAATATCTAAAAACATACTACCCTAGCATGTGGATCGGATCATGATCACGTCAAGCAATTAAGAATAGTAGGCGGTCGATTTTAAAAGCTGGTTAAAACATAATGCATCACAAGAATTGATTATACAGTTGATTACAACAAAATAGCTTGGACCAATTCAAACCATTACAAAGGCATCACAAAAAATCGGTTAAACAGTCGATTTCAGTAGTATCACAGGAACCCCAAGTATTCAAACTTGCATCATTTGAAATGAACGAGCAAATTACAGCCCAGATCCAGCCAATCTGGCTCCCAAAGCCGACAATGCCGCTGCCGCCTTCCCGATCGTCTCTTGAACACCGTCCATCGTCTGTTGGTCATCTTTGGCGCTGCTGGGAACCACAACCATTTTTGCAGATTGTTTCTTGACCTTTGCAAAGACTTCCCCGATATGCCGCTTCTGATCTGCTAGTGAAGTAGCCGATTCAGTGATACGCATCTGGCACTCGGCGAGTTGCTTGGTGACGGCGACCAATTTCTCCTCGAACGACCTCTTGGCCGATTCAAGCTCTTGAACATGGGCTTTGGCCAGCTTGAAACCAGAGGAATCTTGGTCAAATTTTTGCTTCTTCAGCTTTGCCTCAGCCACTAGATTGTCCAAGAGTTTATGATCGGCTTGCTGTGATTTTCTTTGAGCAATTCTGGTCCTCATGGCTTCCACAGCCTCCCCTCTGGCCATCCAGGTGGCAGACATCCAAAAGAGCCTTCGTGGCTTCAGAGGGCAGATCAGCTTCCACTGCGGCCATGGTGGTCCTCAAAGGCTGTGTATCGGCTAGGAGCTGGGCCTCGGGCTATGTGACTTCGTGGAAAAGACGATTAAGCCGATCTTGCATGCCCGGTGCGAAGGTCACAGCAGTCGATGCTACAATGGAGGCGTCGATGATCTTGCGAATGTCGGCGGGGTAGTCGTCCGTGGCCATCACCTCAGGATCATCCAACTCATCCAAAGTGAAACCTAGGAGACCAGCCGGATCCACTGATGGCACTGGGGAAGCTAGTGCGGTGGCCGCTGGAGGCTGTACAACTGGGAGCGTCAGAGAAAGGGATGGCAGAATAGCCGAGGAGGTGTCTTGAATATCGGCTAAGATTCTAGCCACCTGCATCGACGGTGATGGCTAATTGAAAAGGCAGTGCGGTCAGTACAAGTTCAGACTTAAGACAAAAGAGCCAAGACATGAGAATTTACCCAAGTAGCCGATCGACCCGGAGAGTTTTCGATGCTGTGCTCCACGGGCTTGGGAGATCATCTCTTCGCCGTGGACTTTGTTTTTGCTTTTTCTGGAAATTAAGATCGGCTAGAATAAGTATCGACCAAAGGACGATAATAAATCTTCGACATAGAGGACCTACTTGTTGGCTGTCTTTTCGCGAGGTCCGACAACGATGGGCTTTAAATGCCTAGGTTACCTGATGAGTAGTCTGTGAGGCCCGTTGCTTGGCTTGCCCTTTTTTGGCGACTGCTTCCAGACGGGGCAACCACCTGCATGCCTGTATCCTTCGTAGTCTTATCCTACGAAAAGGGTAAAAGGAGCTCGGTAAAGCCGATGTAAGCCAACATTTGAAAACAGAAAAGCATTGAAAAGATCAGTACCTCTATAGCTACGGAGTTGGGATAACCAGAACTCTCCTCACTGGAAGTGCTGGCAGAAACTACTGTCGACTTGTGGAAATCAGGCAAGAACAAGGAAATGATAGCCGACAGAGTTTTGTCCAGCAAAACAGCCTCCGCCACAGAAGACCACCACTTCGTAAGTTGGCTTGACCGACAAGAATTGAGGAAAAAGTGGGGTGATCCCAGTATTTGAAGGTCGTCGGCTATTTCAAGCACAATCTCTGCGGCAGTTTTGTTGGTCACTCGAGACCGGGGTTGAAGACGATCAAGTAAAGGAAGGCAAGAAAGGAGGGCCACGGGTTATGGGCTGCATCGATGTGGCTAAAGAAGTCCTATTGGCCGAAGATGGTTCAGTCTAGGTTCAAAAAGAAATTAAGGTATTTATTCATGCTAGTCGGGGTTATCTTCAGCTCACCAGTGGAACACATTATGAATTTCTCCCCTTGAGATCGGCATGCTCTATACTTGGGGTTTGCGGTTTCGGGATAATCCTCTCGGGGGGAAAGCTGAATTTTCTAAGGGTTCGGAGGTAATGGATCGGCTAAACATGCAGTAAAGCCAGATCTGGATAAACCACAAATGTCCCCCTATATTGCAAACAACGAATTGGGCAAAACCGGAGAAAAGCCGACTCTGTATAATATGCATCATTTGATAAGTGGCCCCCAATAACATCTTCCCTAGAGCAAGCCGATGACCTTCCGCTAATTGTTCTGCTATCAGCTGGTAGACTTGGGTAGGACCAAGAGAGGCTCCACAGAATAAGTATCGGTCCAACCATAGGTTGAGAAAAGCAACATGCTCCTCATCCGATACTAACCCATTCACCTTATTGTTATGCTAGATGTATTTTTGCCAGCCTTCCCCTTTGGATTGGATCAATTTATATCTAGGTTTCCCACTAAAAGTCGGTATTTGATCACCATCGGGCCTAAGGCAACATAATTCGGCTATGTCAAGAAGAGTTGGGTCGATTGGACCCGTTGGGAAAAGAAAGGCGTTGAGGGAATCGGACCAGAAGTAGCATGATGTGGCCACCAAAGTCTCATTGGCTTCGGGATTGGCTAGGCTCAATGGAAGGCACTCGGCTATGCCCATTCTTTCCCACTCTACTCTTTTCTGAGCCGACACCCTAATGAACCAAGATCGCCATCCTTTTAGGGTTGTCGGCCAGGCTCTAAAGCTTTTGCCCCACTCTTTTATATTATATCCAGAAGCCGATAAGGGAAGTCTGGGAATCTCTTGGTTAATGACTGTATCTACTTCTAGGGGGTTCCTACTGGTCCTAGGAAAAACTGATCAGTGCTTTGGGAGATCGGAATAAATACCTGGGATGGATCCATTCAGCCGATTTGGGAGAAGGTTTGAGACTTAACGAAAGTGCGAAGAAAACCGATTGTTGCTGGTTCGAGAGCTTGAAGACGTGAAAATGACCATGGGGTGATGTAACATTGGGTATCCCGATCTTTCGATGAGAATGATAACCTTCGATTTGGGTGGATACGACTTTGACGATCCGACTACAACGTACAACGATGATGCGCCTTAGCAATCGCTAAACCAACTCCAAAGGGTTATTGACCTTGCCGTGGGCACGATCAACCTGATCACGAAGATCAATTCCTGCAAGCAATCGAAGAACAAGCAAGAACAAGGCAAAAGCAATCTAAAATTACAAATATAGATGAAGTATTGAAAAGTTGGGGTTCCGATACAAGGAGCTTGTTAGGCGGCTGTTGAGCACGTCTAAAAAACTCAAATAGTAGCAAAAGGCTAAACTATCAAATAACCAAAACCTAAGTTATTTGGGGGACTCCCTAGCTATATATAGGAGAAATAGGAGGCCAAAACCATGCTAGGGGCGTCCAAAGCACTGCCCTGGCCGAGTAGGACTCCTATTCCTAGTTTCACTCATATATGGAAAGATGACCGAACTTGTTTTGCAGATTCCTGTTGACTCATAAGGAATTTGGGCATGATGCCAGATCCGTTGGAAAGAGGACGACGAAACCTTTCAAACCAGTACTCATAGACCCCTAACACCCTTGTGGATCAAAAGTTATGGTCATTTTAAGTTGGTGCTGTCCCAGAGGCCGAATTTGAGTTGAAGTTGTGCACCGGAAGAATTGGCTTCATGCTTGACTTTTGGGAGTCCTTCTCCTTAGTTCCTAAGGACAATAAAATCATCACAAGTATTAAATAGCATTCCATTCATTAAATTATTTGTATGCAACCCGAGGAACGCATTCACCTGGCAATTGAATTGACGTGCGCGAGTTCGAGTAATTGGCCCTTGTATTACATTGTTGGTTTCAATTGGGTTTGTAGGCATGGCCATATCCATGGTAGTGATGTCCTCATCATCCTCCCCTTCTTGCATTTGAGTCGTTCTCGACTCAAGTTCATCATCTTCTCCCAATTATGGCTTTAGATCTGATAATTGAGTTGACGGGCTCGAGCTCGAGTCAATGGTCCTTGAACCGACGAAGATGTAGAAGGATGGCCAAGGTGGGGACCGATGAAGCCATGCAGATGGAGTAGAGGATGCCATGAAGTGTCGCCAACTTAATGGTCCTGGCCAAGGTGGGGGCTGATGAAGTCATGCATTTGATATAATTGCGGCAACACTTGGTGATGACCATATGTATGCATTGTTAGTTATGTCCATGATGAGCAGCATGGTCTCATCATCCTCCCTCTCTTGAAGTGGAGTCGTCCTCGACTCCATCATATTGTCCTACAAAATGTTAGTAATGATAGGAAACAAAGCAATATGCACATTTGCAATCAAATCAATGGATCGAGAATTTCTATCAACCATATCCTCCCTTTCTTGAAAACTATCATGTGACTTGTGAATGGAACCAAATGTACTTGGTATGACATGATTAGTGATATGGCAATTATTAAATTGATGACATTGTTGCATTGCAAACGGAGGTTTAAAATCTGAACAAATGTAAACTCGATGTGCTTTATACTCTCATTTCTCACTATTTTTGCCAATAACATAAAAAATATTTCGCGATAACCATGAAAAATCAGATTGTACAAAAAGTCTCTCCTCTAAATAATTCAGATCACACGGAACATCAAATTCAATGTAGCCTAATGTATATAAAGGAGACATCAATTTTAACTCATCATTTTCGCTTGTGATGTAAATGACATGTTTATTTTCAGCATAAGTGTCTAGTATGTTAACAAAAGTGACATGTCCATTCGCTAGTTGTGTCATGGTTATAAATGAAGTATTATCACATAACTCTTCTTTATCACAAGAAATAGCAAGCAAATCATCTTGTAACAAAGCAAAATCAACAATTGGTTCCACTAATAGTTGCTCTACGATAGCATGATTTATGGATAGTTTTAGCTCTTCAAAATTATTTTCTCCATGTGTAAAGTCCATACCTGTTACATTACCTTGTAAGTTCTCATCAGCTGTTATAGGCGTTTCTTCAACTATTATCTCTTCACTTACACATGGGGTAGTACTGTTCGTTTCTTTCTCCATATGCTCTTCTACATCATTCTCTCGATGGTACTCACTTCTCTGCAAAATGTTAGCTACAAAAGAAGGTGCAACATTGGGCGCCTCAAATGAAGCTAATGATTCTTTCACGGATTTAGCAAGCATTTTTTCAATTCTACAAGCACATACAACCAATTCTGAAAGAGAGCTATATGTTTCATCAATAAGAGCATCCTGAATTTCTTGATTAAGTCCACGTATGAACCTAAGCTCTGTTGCTTCTTCACCTTCAACTAAACCACAACGCAACAAATGATTTTGCAATCGTTCATAGTATTCCTTAACACACTAATTTCCTTGTTTCAAGCATTGGAGTCTAGTATACAAAAATTCAGTATGATATTCAGGAACATAATCAATTCTCATAAGTCATTTCATGGCCTTCCAATTTTCAGGTTTTCTCTCTTTTCTACAAATATGTTTCCACCATGTTAATGCATATTCATTTAGCACACTAGCAGCAATCCTAATCTTTTCATTTTCAGATAAATCATACTTGCCAAATTCTTTGTCTACTGCTATCTCCCAATTAATATAGGCATCAGGATCATATTGACCATTAAAAGGTGGAATGGCGAATTTAACCTTACCTAGGGAATCATCATCAACATGTACCTGAGCATGTAGTATGCCATTTTTGTTGCTTAGAAGATGAGGTGGAGGATTGGAAGTTCCGGCGTGCACATAAGCGTATCAAGTCTAGACAAAATAGTAGCAAGATTAGTGTTAGCAACTCCCTGAGCGGTCTCGATAGACCGGAGGCGGTCTTCTTCCAACAACATTCTAGCAACAATTCCCTTTGCGTGTGGAGAGTGATGCAGCGAATCCTCATCACCTGACATGGTTAGTAGAAGACAAGAAAACAATATAACAAGTATAATGTTCCTATCAACTACAAGGAGGTGGTGGCAATTCTCTCAACATTCAAGCCTATAACCAAAGCTCTTACAAGTTCTTACATGCAACAGGTGTTGACGGCCGTTGGCGTGGTCAAAAGTTCTCCGATGCTTGGATAAAGTGATTGCCAAGGGACCGAACAAATGTACGAGGTTGGATGTGGAGCTTGGTTAGGCAATATTTATTTCCTATTCAATCTGATAATTCTAGTTATTGTAATGATAAGTAATGATCCATACCAGAATTCACAAGCCCTAGTTGCCGATCTCAAAGATATAAGTGGATTTCAAGACAACACACACGCAAAGATAAAGGCACTTATGCAATCAAGGAATGAGCCATGAAATATAAGTGAAGCACAAAAAGCTCTATTGCACAAGTCGTAGAGAGACGCTAACTTATTGATTCAAAAAAGGGCACAAGATTGCTCACTAATTCATAAATTGCATAGTCTAAAAAAAATGACGAACACAAATTAGGGTTTTGCTCAATGTAGTGCGACCGGCCACAATTTTTTTCTCTTTTTTTTTGGCCTCTTGGCTCTTTCTCTCTTTTTTTGGTGACTTTCGGCCAACACTAGTATTAACAAAGTTTTAAAATCCCTAACTCGTTGTCACAAGATAATATAATATGATAATTCAAGATTATGCAATGTATCAAGTAGAGCAGCCCTAAGCAATATCAACAAGCTAGTCTCAAATAGGATCAAAGTGTTCACAAAGGATGAATTGGTTCCCAAAGGTAGGTGTACTGTTGGTTTTTTGGAACTTTATGGTTTATGGATGCTATTGCACACAAAGATGCAAAGGAACAAGCTCAAATTCAAAAATGCTCCAAGAAACCCTAATTCGGTTTTCCTAGGGCAGCAGACAGCTTGTCGCCATAATTAAAGTTTGAAGATCACCGAATTTGATTGGTTTACTGTGGAAAGAATTGAAGCTTATATCCTTAGCTTTCACAATAGAGTACAAGAACATGCAATTTGGAGTTCGGGTGTGAAAGTTATGCATGAAATACCGAACTGGACAGGATTGAAGCGATGCGAAGAAAGAGAAAGATCAGCAACTAAAACATGGACTCTAATGGATCAAAACCTAACAAAACTCACTAAAATAACAGATTGAAACTAAAGGTTGAATTTTTGTGGAATAGTTTTCAATTTAGGACATAAATAAAAAACTAACCTAAGGCACTGATATTCTCACCGATCAACTGAAGCTCTGATACCACTTTATGTAACATTGGGTGTCCCGATCTTTCGATGAGAATGATAACCTTCGATTTGGGTGGAGATGACTTTGACGATCTGACTACAACGTACAACGACGATGCGCCTTAGCAATCGCTAAACCAACTCCAAAGGGTTATTGACCTTGCTGTGGGCACGATCAACCTGATCACGAAGATCAATTCCTGCAAGCAATCGAAGAACAAGCAAGAACAAGGCAAAAGCAATCTAAAATTGCAAATATAGACGAAGTATTGAAAAGTTGGGGTTCCGATACAAGGAGCATGTTAGGCGGCCGTTGAGCACGTCTAAAAGACTCAAATAGTAGCAAAAGGCTAAACTATCAAATAACCAAAACCCAAGTTATTTTGGGGGACTCCCTAGCTATATATAGGAGAAATAGGAGGTCAAAACCATGCTAGGGGCGTCCAAAGCACAGCCATGGCCGAGTAGGACTCCTATTCCTAGTTTGACTTGGATATGGAAAGATGACCGAAATTGTTTTGCAGATTCCCATTGACCCGTAAGGAATTTGGCATGAGGCCGGATCCGTTGGAAAGAGGATGACGAAACCTTTCAAACCAGTACTCATAGACCCCTAACACCCTTGTGGATCAAAAGTTATGGTCGTTTTAAGTTGGTGCTGTCCCGGAGGCCGAATCTGAGTTGAAGTTGTGCACCGGAAGAATTGGCTTCATGCTTGACTTTTGGGAGTCCTTCTCCTTGGTTCCTAAGGACAATAAAATCATCACAAGGATTAAATAGCATTCCATTCATTAAATTATTTGTATGCAACCCGAGGAACGCATTCACCTGGCAATTGAATTGACGTGCGCGAGTTCGGGTATTTGGCCCTTGTATTACATTGTTGGTTTCAATTGGGTTTGTAGGCATGGCCGTATCCATGGTAGTGATGTCCTCATCATGGGGGGCCCGCATATTTATACTGCGGTGAAAAGGTGAAAAGGCGGGAATAGTTTCGGTACGACGTATGCATTAAAAGCGCACTGAGATTTTTACGGCGCCATTAATGCGGCAGTTACTGAGGAGGTTTTCCCTCAGAAGCCGATTAAGAAGAAAGTCGATGGTAAAAGCCGATTTTTGGAAGACAACATGTTATCTTCCAAAAATGGGGGGCATATGTTTGCACCAAAATTTGGTGTATATGGAAATATCGGCCCAATATGGAATATAGATTTGGATAAGCGTACGACGGGTGGGATTTGGAAACCAAAGATCGAACCGTGGCCGATACGGATTAAGCTGCCGTGTCCACAAGGGACTCGGATCGGCTGAGATGTATAAAAGGAGGCCTGAGCCAGGAGGTGGGGGATAATTAATCAACACAATCACAAACATCCTTTTACAATTTTCATAGTTTTCTAGTTCTGTAATCTTTCCTCTGTAAGTTGACGAGATCAATAAAGAGTTGCGCATCGCCAATTTTTTGATTTTGCCGATTTCGTCTCAGGTTTGCTTTGCTTTGTTTTGTTGTGCATCACCTCTCAAAGCCAATCTACCTTTACCCTTGGATTAGCCCTAATCGGCTAATCTAATTATCCCCTGATTGGCTTTTAGCCGACTAGAGTCACACCGATAATTACTCATTATTGGCTTCGATCTATTTTATGACTTTTTACCTTGTCAATTACAGGTCAAATTGACTAGCACGCTTGAACCCGGTGTTTGGCCGGTGTGTTTGAAGTTGAAAACCCTACTTCAAGTTTTTAGCGTCAACACATTCTTTTTTCTTTTAAACGCACAAGGCAAACAACAAAACGATCCAACATGTAACATGGGCAGAATAATGTGTGAATATCATCATTTCTTCTTCAAACAGTTGTAACTATTAAATCAAGTGTACTGTGACACTACGGATCGACGGTATGAGTCATTTCCGATGTCAACATGACGGTACAATTTTGTAGCATGTTTTGGGGCCTTTTTCCTTGAGTTTGGGCCTTTCTGGGGAAGAATTTGGGCTTCCGGGGGAGTTTGGGCCTAGCGGGAGCTAATTGGGCCTTAGGGGGGATGATGTGGGCCGTTAGTGGGGGAGTCTTTGGGCCTTTGGGAGGGAATTTCTAGCAAAGAGGGGCTCCATGCGCCAGCCCCCTTGGTGCGCCCCCCACTTTTCCCCCAACCCTAGTCGCCATCCACCCACTCCCCTTTGGCGCCTCCACCCTTCCCCTTCCTCCCCACCACCTCTAGCCGGCCCTAGGCGAGATCCACCCCATCCCCTTGCTGCCACGCCCCTCCTCTTCACTGTCCTCGCCGTTGGGGAGCTCCACGACGAGAGGATCCGGCGGGATTGGCGCGTGGAGGGAGATCGGGCGACCGGGAGGAGCTTTCGTCGTTCATCGGGCTAAGGTATTGTCGGGACCCGAATTTGCAAATCCGGACCCTCTGTGTATTCAGCACTAGTCCAGGAACGCACTAGTGCACACAGTCTTAACATCGGTAAATATCACAATCATACCACTCGATACTAATAAAGTACTTTAATTAAATAATCAAACTGGTTGCTCGACCTTATGGTCAAGTTACAAATATACGCCACGCAGGGCGAAACTTATTAAGAGAGAAATAATAGCAGCGGAAAATAAAATAACTTCGTGGCGCCATTCAGTATACCACAGGCAACTGACTGGCCTCGCTCCCTAAGTAGACGGTTCCTCTTGGAGCTCCTCCTCCAAAGCTGGTGTAGACTCCTCTTCAACTGATGTTGTATTGTGGCAAGGGTGAGTACTTGGTACTCAACAAGTCATGCACAGAATGCAAGCTAATATACTACATGAATGGCTTGATACAAAGGAATAGCTCAAGGTATAATTGCAGTAAACAGCATTTAACAAATAATATAAGTAGATACGAAAGCAGTAGAAACAAGTATATTATTAACAACTTTTTCAGGAGTTAAATAAACGTCTTTCCCAATCCTAATCCACATTTCCATCAACATCATTATTAAACCAAACCCAACCTTTCAAGTCCAAGTTATTTTCAAGAAAGTCTAACCCTTGACTATAATTCCTGAGAGATGTCCAATGCCGCGGACATGGCTATTCGAATAGATTTTTCACTCTGCAGAGGTTATGCACTTTACCCACAAGATATAGTCAAACACCACAAAGGCGAGTTCCCGTAACAAAGTCTTTCGGAAACCTCTAACAATACAAGTGGTCCTCTCCGGTGTTGCACACTAACCCTTCCCTTAGCAAAGGCGAAGTTTAGGTCAAGCCACCGTTAGATGGGTACCTGGTCGCAGCCCCGGTACGCTCCCCCGTTCAACTTACACAAAGGGTGTAGTTGACATCCTGAGGTCCCACAGGTACGTTATTAGCAACTTAATCAACTAGGTCCGTCCCATTACAGACATGTGGTTGCACGTTTGACCCAGTTCAAAGTCTTGCAAGGTTAAGTCCTTAGGGTGACCAGGGCAAGACTACCCGAAGAACCAAACCAACGTTCCCGGTGCCACAACTGGCCCACCCGATCAATCTTGCCACAAGCCCCAGTCAAAAGCTATTTATCAAACCCCTAGTTGATTACCATGCACCATGTGCCATCAACTTCACATGATACTTTTCCAAAACAGGTGCAATATATCATTAAGTCCATATTAACATTTGATCGTCCAAAATCATGTCATGAGTACGTAGCAGGTCTAAGCAATATACTACAACGATCTAATTTCCCATGTTGGCAGTTTAGTAATGTCCAACTAGTAAACCACAACTAGGGTGACAAGGGTCATGGCACATATTTAATTAACCAAGGTGTCATACAGCAATTAGGCATTTATCTAATTCCCCAGAATTAAATAAAGTATTTTCTAATTGAACTAGCATGCAATAAGTTAAATCAAAATAGGTTTCAAGATAGGATCAATATGGTCAAAGCATAACTTGACTTCAAAAAGTACTTGCTCTTGGTCCTGAGCTGGCTCCTGGGTCAATACTTCTCCTTCGAATCCTTCCGGCACTTCAACGTCTACTCGTAACGCGTGCAAATAGCAACCAATGAATAAAATAGTAGACAAAAAGTGTCCAAACATCCAAATAAGTTCATAAACAGAGAGAGCATAATTTTATGAATTTTTAGAAACTGGAATCGTCAAATTCGGAGTTTAAATGCGAAAGTTATAGCATTTTGAAGTTTAAATAATCAATTAAATAATATTACAGAGAACAACTTTAGTCCAAAAATTAAATAAAATTCATCATTAGGTAGATCTCAATTTTATACAAATTTAGAAATTTGAATCACTCAAATCGGAGTTAAATTGCAAAAGTTATAAGCGTTTGAAGTTTGAATCTAAATTTGAATCAATAAACCGAATTAATTAAATAATTTCTTTTTCGGAAAATGATTTATTGCGTCAGCAGTGACACGTGGCAGCCTCTGATTGGTCTGCTGACGTCAGCCGGTTCATGGACGTGGTCCATGGTTTGGCTCGGGTCTACCGTGGACCTGGTCCACGGCTCACGTGTGGATCGACAGTGGGACTCCACGGGGTGACGTCATCGCTGACGTCAGCGGGGACTCCACCGGCTTCTGACAGGTGGGACCCAATGGTGACGTCAAGGCTGACGTCACCGCACGGCTGGGGTGGCGGGTGGGCCTCCGACACGCGGGCGGCGTGTCGAGACACATCCCCACGGCCGCGACCGGCCGCGGCGGTCAGACTTCCAGCCACGTGGCGCTATCTCGGCCGTTGATTTGAAAATCAACGGCCCAGATTGGATCTGGTTATCCCGCGTTGGAGTGAACGCGATAAATCTACGCCGTTGGATCTAGATCCAACGGTTGAGAATAACGTTAACCCCGTAACGTGGATTACGTTACGGGTGACGTGGCCGATCGTGGGCCGTTGGATCTTGATCCAACGGTCCAGATCCGATCTAGTTTCTAAGGTTTGGGTTACACGCTGCTTACCGTAGCCGTTCGATCTCGATCCAACGGCTGTCCGAGCTCGGGTTCCGGCGAGGGCGTGCGGCGGAGCTGACTGGCCGGAGCTGGGGACGATGACCACGGCAACGGCGCTGCGGGGCTCCTCCAGCGTGAAGATTGGCACTCCCGAACGCGTCTCGACGCGAGGAACTTGGATCTGGGCTTAACGGCGGCGAAGGACGACGGACGACGGCGGAAAACGGCAATAACCGCGGCGGCAACCCAATCCAACTACGGCGAGCGACATGTAGCCTGGCGGCGCTCGGGCTTGAAGGCTAGAGCTACGGTGCGCAAGCAAGCGGGCTATCCGACACGGTGACGGCGCATTAAATAGGGCCTCGACGTCCGTGATATGCGCGAAAACGAGGCCCCACGCACAAAGCGCGGCGGAGTCCGACGGCAGACGGAGAGGACGACGTGGCTCATCGTGAGCCGTTGGATCCAGATCCAACGGCCGCGTGAGTTGGACTCGGTCCGGTTCAGCGAGTTGGTCGACTCGGTCGGACTTCGGGTCGGCGACGTGGCACGATCGTGGGCCGTTGGATCAAGATCCAACGGTCACGCGGTTAGGGTTCCGGGCGAACGGGTTCGGCTTGACCACGGGCGCGGTCGGGTTCGGGTCGGACTCGAACTCGAGTCTGACTCGGGCTCGGTCGGAGGAACAGTGAAACCAACTCGATTTAATTAATCCAATTAAATTATCAGAAATTCAATTAAATCATTAAAAATAGCAAAAGACTCAGAAAATTTCCAGAAAAATTCTGGAAAATATTTTGGAACATTTTAGACTCAAATAAAATATTTTCAACAAATTTTTATTTGAAAAGTTTAATTCTTTAATTATTTCAAAATGGAATAAATTCAAATAAATTCCAAATAAATCCAAATAAATTCCAAAAAATTCCAAAAATTCACCAAAGTGCCAAATCACACATGAATTTAAGAAAAGCAAATTTTTGGGGTGTTACAGGTATGGTGATGGGAGATCCTTGGGGTGGATTAGGTGTTGTGCTAGTGGTGTTTTTGATGCTTTAGATCCATGTTTAGGTGCCATTCCTAGATGAGATTAGGGAATTTCCTTTGCTGTCCCACGTTTTGTCCTCGGGCAGATTGGACGTCCGACCTAGGGCTTGAGTTTTCGCACTTTTAGAAGCGTTTTCTGGTCGGCTGTATGTTGAGAAAGTTGTAGGTAATTGAATTACCTTTAATAGGACACCAAGAACGTTAAACTCCATTCATCCTTTTAAAAGTTATGTCTGTTTTACCGAACATGTTCAAAACTGTGACGTGATAGGGACAGATCGTGTTGATCTGTAGATTAGTCAATTTTAGATGCCGAATCAGTTTTTCCCAATACTTAGAAAAAGATAGGAAATTTCCTGAGATTCGAGCAAATGTACTCGTTTACTTAATTTGGAGCCTTAGAACTCAAGTTATGCTAGTTGGAAGCCCGCTGTCCCGTCGGGGTAGATTCTCTGTTTTTGGGTTTTAGGGGTAGTTTGCGAAGTCGGGGTAGAGGATCATTCATGTATTGTTTTGTGGGCACGTTTTGAGTGTGTGGTACCTATATTGTAACACCCCAAAATTTTGCTTTTCTTAAATTCATGTGTGATTTGGCACTTTGGTGGATTTTTGGAATTTTCTGGAATTTATTTGGATTTATTTGGAATTTATTTGAATTTATTCCATTTTGAAATAATTAAAGAATTTAATTTTGCAAATAAAATTTTGTTGGAAATATTTTATTTGAGTCCAAAATGATCTAAAATATTTTCCAGAATTTTTCTGGAATTTTTCTGAGTCTTTTGCTATTTTTAATGAATTAAATGAATTACTGGAAATTATTTTAATTATTAAATCGCTGGAAAATCAAGTCGGGTCAAGTACTATTCATCCGACCGAAGTCGAACCCGAAGTCGGACTCGAGTCCGACCGAGCCACGTGACTCGACCGAACCAAATTTAAAACCTAATCGATCCCAACCGTTGGATCAAGATCCAACGGCCGATTTCCGACAGCTTCGATCGAATCCGGCCGGATCCGATCCGCAAGACGATCGTGGCCGCTGATCATGCCACATGGACGGCTGTCGTCGTCGTTTCCGCCGAGTCCGAAAGCCGGACTCGCCGCCCGCGCCCGCCAAGTGGAGAACTAGGTTTCCGCCCTGGCGCGACGCCGAGGCTATTTAAAGTCCAGGTCACGCCCGAGGTTGGCCGCCTCGTGCGCACCCATTACCCTAGCCGCCGCCAGAGCTCATCGACGCGCCGCAATAGCTCGCCGTAGTTGGGCTTGCGCGCTGCTTTCGTTTTGTGCACGTTCGCCGCCGCTGAGCGCCTCCGCCGCCACCGAGCACAGATCTAGAACCCCAGGATGAGACGCACCAACCGGAACCACCCACGCCGCCGAGGAGCCCCAAACGCCGCATCAAGTGTCGCTGCGTCCTCAATTCCGCGCCGCCGCCAAGACGCTATCGCCGCCGCCTCGCTCATCGGCCGTCCGATCAAGATCGCACGGCTAGGATCTCGCCACGCCACCCCACCGGTGAGATCTTGCTTTGAACTCAGATTCAATCCCGACCGCTGGATCTAGATCCAACGGTCCGAAATCAATGCGTTAACCCAAACGGCGTCAACACTAGATCCAATCCGCGCCGTTGATTTTCAAACCAACGGCCGAGATTGGCGCCATGTGTCGGGAAGTTGGACCGACGCGTCAGCGCCAGACGCTGCGGACGCCGACACGCTGGCCCGCATGTCGGCCGCCCAGCCTAAATCGCACCATGACGTCCACACCGACGCCATGGCGGGCTCGCGATGTCGGCCGTCCGTCTCAGCTAAGCGCGACGCCAAGAATGACGTCACCCATGGGACCCACCTGTCAACACCGTGGGCTGAGCCCCGCTGACGTCAGCAGTGACGTCACCCGAGGCGGACCCACATGTCAGCGACACGTGGATTCGTGGACCGTGTCCACGGTAGACCCGAGCCGAGCGTGGACCACGCCCATGGACGGTACCGACGCCAACAGGCCAATCAGAAGCTGCCACGTGTCCTTGCTGACGCAATAATTAATTTCCGAAAAAGAAAATGATTTATTAATTCGAAATAATGATTTCAGATATTGATTCAAACTTCAAACGCTTATAACTTTTGCGTTTCAACTCCGATTTGAGTGATTCAAATTTCTAAATTTGTATAAAATTGAGATCTACCTAAATATAAATTTTATTTAATTTTTGGACTAAAGTTTTTCTCTGTAAAATTACTTAATTGATTATTTAAACTTTAAATAATCATAACTTTTGTATTCTAACTCCAAATTTGACGATTCCAGTTTCTAAAAACTCATAAAATTATGTTCTCTCTGTTTATGGATTTTATTTGGATGTTTGGATACTTTTTGCCTATTGTTTATTTGTGTATTTGCTATTTGCACGCTTTACGAGTAGACGTTGAAGTGCCTAAGGATTCAAGGAGAAGTATTGACTCAGGATCCAACTCAAGACCAAGAGCAAGTACTTTTTGAAGGCAAGTTGTGCTTTGACCATGTTGATCCTATTTTGAAATCTATTTTGATTTAACCTATTGCATGCTAGTTCAAGTAGAAAATACTTTATTTAAATATGGGGGATTAGATAAACACCAATTTGCTGTATGACACCTTGATTATTTAAATATGTGCCATGACCCTTGTCACCCTAGTTGTGGTTTTCTAGTTGGACATTATTAACTTGCCAACATGGGTTTTAGACCGTTGTAGTAAACTGCTTAGACCTGCTACGTGCTCATGACATGATTTTGGACAATCAAATGCTAATGTTGACCTAATGATATATGGAACCTGTTTTGGAAAGGTATCATGTGATGTTGATGGCACGTGGTGCATGGTAATCAACTGGGGTTTGATAAATAGTTTTCGACCGGGGCATGTGGCAAGAGTAATCAGGTGGGCCAGTTGTGGCATTGGGGATGTTGATTTGGTTCTTCGGGTAGTCTTGCCCTGGTCACCCTAAGGACTTAACCTTGCAAGCCTTTGAACTGGGTCTAACGTGCAACCACATGTTTGTAATGGGACAGATCTAGTTGACTAAGTTGCTAATAACGTACCTGTGGGACCTCAGGAGGTCAACTACACCCTTTGTGTAAGTTGTACGGGGGAGCGTACCGGGGCTGAGGCCAGGTACCCATCTAACGGTTGATTGGCCTAGACTTCGCCTTAGCTAAGGGAAGGGTTAGTGCGCAATAACCGGGGAGGACCACTTGTATTGTTAGAGGTTTCCGAAAGACTTTGTTACGGGAACTCGCCTTTGTGGTGTTTGACTGTATCTTGTGGGTAAAGTGCATAACTTCTGCAGAGTGTAGAATCTATTCGAATAGCCATGTCCGCGGTATTGGACATCGCTCGGGAATTACAGTCAAGGGTTAGATTTTCTTAAAAATAACTTGGTTTGAAAAGTTGGGTTGGATTAATGATGATGTTGATGGAAATGTGGTTTAGGATGGGAAGATGGTTGTTAAACTTCTTGAAAAGTTATTTATGCTTTACTTGTTTCTACTGCTTTCGAATCTACTTATATTACTTGTCAAATGCTGTTTCATCGCAAATATACCTTGAGCTATTCCTTTGTACCAAGCCATGCATGTAGTATATTAGCTTGCATTCTGTGCATGACTTGCTGAGTACCAAGTACTCACCCTTGCCACAATATAACACCAGTTGAAGAGGAGACTACACCCGCTTTGGAGGAGGAACTCCAAGAGGATCCGTCTACTTAGGGAAGCGAGCCCAGTCAGTTGCCTGTGGTATACTGGATGGCGCCACGAAGTTATTTGATTTTCCGCTGCTACTATTTCTCTCTTAATAAGATTCGCCCTGTGAGGCGTATATTGTAACTTGACCATAAGGTTGAGTAACCAGTTTGGTTATTTAAATAAAAGTACTTTATTAGTATCGAGTGGTATGATTGTGATATTTACCGATGTTAAGACTGTGTGCACTAGCGCGTTCCTGGACTAGTGCTGAATACACAGAGTGTCCGGATTTGCAAATTCGGGGTCCCGACATATATGCAGGTGGTGTGACCCCGAGAGTGCCCTCAACCTCTTGCCAATCCGTCGCCCACGGTTGAAGGCAAGTGTATTGGAATGGGTTTGGGTGTTGTATGATTGCTAGACTTGCTTAGGTGACATATGATTACATGACATGCTAATGTGACATGGTTGATATTTGCTTATGACATGATGAACGTGGTTACATATTGGTTATGAGTTCATTGTATTACATGTTTATGCAAGATTATACATGTTCATGTCATATGTGCATTCATAATGGAAGAGGCGTCCCATTCTGATGTGGGCCTCTGTGTTCACACGTAGTGAACACGAAAGACCTACCTCATTGTCCCATCCACGGTTGTGTATGGGAGCGAGTCAGTAAGAGTAGACACCCTCCATCTACGGGATCGAAGGGGAAAGAGGGTGCACGTCGACGGGTGTGCACTCGGCAATACCGGTATGTGCTTCGAGGAGACATGTGCATTGCATTGCATATATGTTGATGTTAATGATATGTGTACAATGAGATTATGACATGGTTATGATAATGAATATGAAATTATGCCATGAGTATGATGTTAAGAATGAGATGTAGTGATGTTAGCATTGAAAGCTGCTTCTCTTTGTCCCATTGCAATATGCTTGCTGAGTGATGAACTCACGCTTGTGTTTTATGATGTTTTAGGTACCTTGCAATCGGCATGCGGCAAAGGGGTTTAGCTACACTTCTTCATGTAGCTCCACACATTAGATAGTTTTTATCATTTGGAGTTATGATAATAAGATTAGTGCGATGAGACTTGGAGAACGAGTTGATTGTGTGCTTGATTTTATCATTTGCTTCGTTATAGTTTGTGGAGTGGTTGAATTCAGTACTTTAGACTTAAAATGTTGCTATTTTGACTGTTATTGCTGTTTTAGATGTCTTTTATTATGATATATCTTGCCATGGTATTGCTATTGCTTCAAATCATGGAAAAACAAAGGAGATGCTGCTGAAATTTTCGGTTTTAGCATTTGCGCCCTTGCTGTAATTTATCTTTATTTATGGTATTTAGATGCTACTTCTATCATGTTTAGTGACATCCAAGGCATACTAGATGCCGGGGTGTTACATGTACACCTATATGGGCGTGAAATATTAGGGTTTTGTGTGTATAATGTATTAGTCCATGATTAGTAACTGGTACACATATTCAACATTATCATCATATTCTTACTCAATATGACATAGATATAAAAACATATGTCATTTATACAAGAGGTATATTATTCTTTCAAGAAAAAGGGCCACTTGGCCAATAAAATGCATCGGAAAAAAGTAGTGAACTATTAAAATCCAGCAATATGCCTCAACTAAAAAATATTCACAGGCAACCAATTAGATTAAGCCTAGAAAAGGTCATCATCGTATTTTCCCGAGACCTACAGTACAATATGAATCGTCGGGGACCTTAGTTCCTTCGCCCTCTGAATATTAATAAGCAAGGGTAAGTACATTTGTGCTTAGCAACACTTGTAGCGTATCACGATTATAAGTATATACTTGGCTAAGTCAAAGGAATGGCTATCCTACAATATTCTCTTATTTGCATAAAGCGAGATTTAGTCGACAAAAACAAGTAGTAGATTTCAACCAGAATTTGTGAAAAGCGGTTAACAAATATGCAAATAATAAGTATATAACATAATTTGAGCAATTCACGGTCCTTCATGATTGTGATCAGCAATCCATTTTTTTTTCATACCAGGTATATCATCTAAAACATAGCTACCCATCATTTTTTTCGATAATTTTTTTGTAAAAGATCCAAGACTAAGTGACAACGCACCAGAGCCACTTATGATCTCGAGCACGGCTTTTCGAAAAGATTTACATTATGTAGAGATGTACAGCTTTACTCACAATACATGACCAATTCTTGTTGCCAAGCTATTATCACACTTCCTTTGGTGTGCGACAGAGGGATCATGACAAGAACCATTATATTACTTATGCCTAACTTTGCACTAGTCCAGTGATGTGTGACCTTTTGACCTTTGCTATGGCGGCGGAGATTAAGTACATGTAATTCATAATAACAATAACAGTCCATCCCTATCATAAACATTTCCCCTTATAGCAAGGCATGCATTGTTGTATCGTCAAGCGTTATTCCCAACACTTTAGTGAGGGCACCCCTGCAAGCACTACCCGGAATACCCATGCTACTCTGGCCTTCGAATGTGCAAAGCTAGTCCTAGACAACTTAATAGGTTAATGCCACCCATAATAGCATTTGTAGTCGCATGGATGTCTTGGATTGTACAACACTAAGTTTGGTCCTTAATTGACCAGTGTTATAACTCCCCCTATACTACCTACAAGTTCATTTCTCACACTTCACATGTTATTTAAATAACTTGCCTGTGTCAAAATCTATTTTTCAATTTTGATTTTATACCAAAATAACACATTTGGTCCATCATGTCAAAATTCTCATTTTCGAAAAAAATATTCCAATGTTCATTTGTTTTTCCCAATTCTCAGCATGACTAAGCATGTGCATGTATAATCGAGTAATCCATGATTGATATTAGTTATTGCTTAACTCCTAATCTTATAGATTTCAATAGAAAGGATGTCTATTTGTTAAGAAAGTTCCATGTAACAAGTAGGATTATGTAACATCTCAATTTTTGCACCTTTGAATTGGTTTTAAGAATTTTAGACTTTAAAAATTTTCATATTTTTATTAATAATTAAAGTTTAATTGGGGATTTCTCTAATTCAAAAAGGATTTAATATTATTAATGTTCAAGTGAATAATTGTTCAAATTATTTTAGTTGGGTTCTATATTCTCTAAAGTATTGTATAGAATTTTTAGGATTTTTTTCAATTTTATTTGCTATTTATTTGGATTCCATTTGTTTTTTCTATATTTTCTAAAACAAAAAATGAAATAAAAATTCCTGAAAAGCTTTTGGATCGAAATCCATCGCACTTAACCCGCGCCAAGGCCCATGTAGCACAACCTGCTGCAAGCCCAGTCGGCCCAGCACTGTAGCCCGGTCCACAACCCGCTCCGCATGAGCCACTAACAGGTGGGGCCCACCTACCCAGGTCATTGTTTTCATGTCCAAACTGGACACTATTGCTCACTGTGTTTGCAATGTACTCCATCACTGCTTCATGCTCTACACGGACTCCCAGGGCTATTTAAGGTGCGCATCGTGACCATATTGAGCCAATCAATAAGAACCTTAAATCCAATCAACCTGATTGCCACCATTTTGCCAGGATCTGAGTTTTTCCTTTAGCGCCGCCTCGGAGGAGAAGAGCTCAATTCACCATTGTTAGTGAGTTCATGGACCCTTGGATACCATAATTTTGCATGACGTTCTATGTTCTACCTTGTGTGCATGTTTGTTCACCGAAAGCAAGCTCGAAGGCTGCCGTTGCTGTTAAAGCTACGCCGCAGCAGTCACCGCCGGTCAACATTGCTCAGGATAGCCATGTCACCATGATCGCCTCACCGAGACCTTTTTGTTGGCATCCCCCAAAGTCACTGGAGTTCATCACCATCGATCGTTGGTCTCTGTGTGTCACCACTGACGTGGCATGCTGATGTGGTCTGCCACGTCGGTGCCCCTTGAGCATGTGACACGACGGAGTGTCGTATCTTATAAAAATGTGAATGTTGAGGTCAAAAACTTTATAAAATGTGAAAATAGAGGTTAAAACTTTACGTTATGCCGTTTATAGTGTGTTTTTGGGCTGTTTTCGGGTGTTTGGGCCTCTCCGGGGGACTTTGGGCCTTGGGGGTTGAGTTGGGCCTCCGGTGGAAGGGTTTGGGCCCAAGGGGGGACTTTTGGGCAGCCAAATCTGGCCCCCACCCCTTGGTGCGCCCCCACTCCCTCTCCCAACACTAGCCGCCACCCCCTAGCCCCCCCATGCGCCTCCACCCTTCCCCTTCCTCTCCATCTTCCCCCATGGCGCCACCACCCCTCTCCACCACCTCTCCACCTCCCTTGCTTCCCCTAGGGGAGTTCTCCACCTCACCAACCCGAGGATCCATCAGTTGGAGCACTCCGCGACGAGGAGATCCGGTGGATTTGGAGCGAGGAAGGAGATCGCGCAAACCGGGAGGAGATCCGTTGGGTTTTCGGTCGTCGGGCGAAGGTATGGCCATGGGAATCCTTGGGGTTGGTCTAAGATCTGTTCTAAGGGTGATTATCATGTTTTTAGATCAATTGGTGGTGCTGGAATTGAGTAGATTAGATGAAATCTAGAAGTTGCCACGTTCTCTGTTTGGGCAACATGAGCAGTCGACCTAGGGTTTGGGTATTCGTCAATTTAGACTCGGAATTTGGTCGGCCACCTGTTGAAGAAGTTTTAGGTAATTTAAATACCTTTTAGTGGGTATAAAGAACGCGTAATTCCGATCAGTTGTTTGAAAGTTATGGCTGTTTTACCGAGCGTGTTAAAATCTATGACGTGATTGGAACAGATCACGGTATTTTGTAGATTAAACAACTTTAGGTTCCGAATCAGCTTTTCCATATACTTATAAAAAGTTAGGAAATTTCCTAAGCTATGCGAGGATGTACTCGTTTAATTGATTCGGAGTCTTAGAACCCGAGTTATGCCTTTTGGAAGGCTGCTGTCCCGACGGGACAGAACCTCTGTTTTTGGGTTTAGCGAGTAGTTTGCGATGTTGGGGTAGAAGAGGGATTGCTTACTGTTTTGTGGACATGATTGTGAGTGTGTGGTACCTATGTGCAGTTGGTGTGACCCTGGGAATGCCTTCTACTTCTCGCCAATCCGTTGCCCGTGGTTGAGGCAAGTGTATTGTAATGGATAGCAGTTTGTAGGTTGTTAGTTGAGACTAGATGAAATTGATTATATGATATGATCACTTGCCATGCTTTAATGATTGCCAATGATATGATGAGTATGCTTATTATGTTATGATGCCATGTGTAAATGTACAAGTTAATTGTGATGTTGGCATGTTTGCATACATGGCATGATACATGGCCCGGGCGGTGAGAAAGTCATAACTAGTCCGGGGAAGGTCGGTGAGAAAGTTATGACTATTCCGGAGAGCCAATGAGTAAGTCCTACATCGTGATTCCATCCACCGCGGTGTTTCGAAGCGAGGAGTAGGCACCCTCCATCTTCGGGATGGAAGGGGGGAGAGGGTGCACGCCGACGGGTGTGTACTCAACCATACCGGTATGAGTTTCCAGGAGATATGTGCATTGCATTATATGAGGATGTTATATGATGATGATATATGATGATGTCAATGATATGCTTACACTACGAATATAAGATGTGTATGATGTCGTATGTGAAAAGTGGTGTTGAAGGTATTGGAATGTATTTTCTTGTTCCATTGCAATATACTTGCTGAGTGATGAACTCACGCTTGTGTTTATGTTGTTTTTCTTAGGTACCATGAAACCGGCATGCGGGAAAGGGAGCTAGTCACACGTCATCACTTAGCATCACACATATAAACAATGACATGTTCCTTCCTTTAATTGTGATGGTTAATTCACTGAACTAAACTGTGGTGTTGATGCTTGTTCGTTGCCATGAGTAAATGATTAGTTCATATTTGACATGAGACGGATAGGCTTATATCCTTAGCTGTATGATGGCTGAAATTCCTGTTTTCTCAAGTTATTGCTATCGTTCTTTATGCTATCTTGATATGTTAAAATTGTTGTTGCTTCAATTCATGGAAAAACAAAGGAGATGCTGCCGAAATTTTCGGTATTAGCATTTGCTCCTTTGCTATAATTTACTTGTAATTGTGGTATTTAGAGGTTGCTTAGTCTATGTTTGGTAGCATTCGGGCATATTAAATGCCGGGGTGTTACTGATTGGTATCGAGCGAGTTTGTAGGTCCCTGGAATGTGTATTTTTTTTTAGTGTCATGCTATAGGGTACAACTAAAATATGATGTGGAATAACTTTGAAACATGGCTTAGGTTTTAACTAAATAGCAACATTAAAACTTGCAAAAGTGGTATAACTAATCTAAAATTTGACACACATGGATGCACAGTAGGAAAAGGGTATGGGTATCGTTGCTTACGCTTAAATGTTGTATTTAAGCTTTGATGTTGAATGCTAAAGTTGGTAATGTATGTTGCCATGTTATTGAGAGATTTGATTGTATTGTTCTTGGTATTGTGTTAAAGTGGGGTTGTGGTGCCGAAGGGTTTTGGTCACCTCTTTTTGTTCATAGTAAGGGTGTGATTTGACGGTGTGGCCTGTTAACGCCATTACCGAAGAATTATTAACCCCTGTAGGAGAAGTTATGTAATTTGGTTTAGGTTGTGTGCCATTTTACTTTGAGAAATATCTAAGAAATTTATTATTATTATTATTATTTTCTGCTATTTTAATCTAATTACTGTATTCAATTTAAACTGCCACTTTATTGCAAAATGTCCATATCAGCCACTGTTTGGAATAAGCCTTACATATAGTTATAATTGTGACACCTCGGAGTGTCGTATCCTTAATTTTTTGAACATGATAAGGTTAAATACAGTATAAGATGTGGAAATAAGGTTAAAATCATAAGGATCGGGGGTTAATAACGCTTCGCCGCTTTCCGGCCGTTGGTTTTGGGCCTTCCCGAGGAGTTTTGGGCCTTGGTGGGCTTTGGTGGATGGATTAGGACTCAGAACGGACTAGGATTGGGTTGAGGGCTGGTAAAAGGGGCTTCCCCAGCCCCCTTGCGCCCCCACCTCCCCATATTGCGCCCCCACCTCCCCCTCTTGCGCCCCTCTCCTCCCTCCCCCTCCCCTAAGCCCTAGCCCCCCAAACCGCAGGCGCACCCTCCTCCCCTTTCCTCCACCTCCACACCCACCTCCTCCTCCACCCCTTGCTGCCCTAGGGGTGGCCTCCCACCCCTGCACCTTGTGGAGTCATCCCGTGGAGCGAGGAGCCGAGGAGCGAGTAACGTGGGAGCGAGGAGCGATTCGCGAGAGATTTATTGGAGTTTTGTGCATCGGGCAAAGGTATGATCTTGGGGATCCTTGGGATGATCTAGAGTACTGTTATTAGGTGTTTATCAAGTTTTAGATCAATTGGAGGCGCTGGTTTGAAGTAATTTGGGTTAGATCTAAACTTGTCCACGTTTTCTGTTTTCGGGCAGATTGAGCAGTCGAACTAGGGTTCGAGTTTCCGTCGATTTAGAATCCGAATCAGACCGTACGGACTTCTAGGAAGTTGTAGATAATTTAATTATATTTCCGTGGACGTAAAGCACGTTAATTTCCGATCAGCTGTTTGAAAGTTATGGCTGTTTTACCGAGCGCCTAAAAATCTGTGACGTAACTGGAACAGATTGTGGTAATCTGTAGATTAAACAATTTTAGAGTCCGAATCAGTCTTTCCCTATAACTAGAAAAAGTTGGGAAATTTCCTAAGCTTCGCGACGGTGTACTCGTTTATTCGATTCGGAGTCCCAGAACTCAAGTTATGCTCTTTGCAAGGCTGCTGTCCGCCGACAGAACCTCTATTTTTATGTTTTATGAGTAGTTGGCAATGTCGGGTTAGATGGGGTTTGTGTACTGTTTGGAGGCTATGATTGTGAGTGTGTGATGCCTATGTGCAGGTGGTGTGACCCCGGGAGAGCCCTCTTCTTCCCGCCAATCCGTTGCACGTGTTTGAGGCAAGTGTGTTGTGATGGATAGCGAGTTGTAGGTTGCATGTTGTGATTAGATGGAATTGTTTACATGATATATGTTCACTTGCCATGTGTTAATAATTGATATGATATGATGAGCATGTTTAACATATTATGATGCCATGTGTTAATATGTGAATTGAATATGATAATTGGCATGGTTGCATGCATGTCATGAGATAGGGCGAGGGCGGTGAGAAAGTCTTAACTAGTCCAAGAAGGTCGGTGAGAAAGTTATGACTAGTCCGAACGCCATTGAGTAAGTCCTATGTCGTGATTCCATCCACGTGGTGTTTGGAAGTTAGTAGGCACCCTCCATCTTCGGGATGGAAGGGAGGAAAGGGTGCACACCGACGGGTGTGTACTTCCCATACCGGTATGAGGTTCGAGGGTCAGGAGCAATGCATTACATCGCATACAAATTGATGATGATATTGATAAGTATTCATGAATGAGATGTTATACATGATGAAAGATGTTATTGACTTGTTGTTATGCTTGTTGTCCATTGCAGTATGCTTGCTGAGTTTCGAACTCACCTTGTGTTTTCTTGTTGTTTTAGGTACCATGAGAACGGCATGCGGAAAGGGAATAGTCACACTCTCACACGCTGCTTCACTTTAATGTTTCCCCAAGTCAATTCATTTAGTTTGATAATACATTGCGTGTGATGGCCTTTAAATTAAGTCTTAGCTTGGTTAATGAGAGTTCTATTGTTTGTTTGACCCTTGGAACTTTAAGAGCTTGATGTTAGTCTTTTATTGTCGTTAAGACTTTATTTATTGCTGTTTTAGATGTTTCTCTTATTGCCATATAATGCTATATTGTTGCTGTTCCTTAAATTCATGATAAAACGAAGGAGGTGCTGCCGAAATCTCGGTTTTTAGCCTATGCACCTTTGCTGGAATTTTATGTTAAATGTGGTATTTAGATGTTGATTAACTTATGTTTGGTAACATTCAGGCATAGTAAATGCCGGGGTGTTACAATAATAGACTTGGATTCTGTGCATAACTTGTTGAGTAGTTTATGTACTCACCCTTGCCACTACAAATTCATTGGTTGAAGAGGTGTCTACACTCCATCGATTTATGAGGATTCTATACATGCTTTGGAGGAGTACCAGGAGGAGGCAAGTTGTTAGGAATCGAACCTTGTCAGCTAGTGGCAGAGCTAGAAAATTTTGGAAGCCTAGGCAAGCTTAACTATGACCAAAAAGGCAATAAATGTGAAGAAGTCCATATACACATCACACAAGCAACATTGAGAACCACATGAAGTTTTTTTTTTTTACTAAAATCATAGTCCAATACACATGTGAACATTCTATGGATGAAAACAAAGAATTATAAGTCAAGTACCTTACTATGACTGTATGACACTATCAATAAAAGTCCAACCACACCACACATGAAAAGAATCTCTGTAAAATAAGCATACGTTGATTAGTGCATCATATAACATAACAAATATAAGAGATAATAAGTAAATACATAATAAACTAATAGTCTAATTTATTTTGTATAGTTCTTATCAACTACTGGTGTTGAGTGGCTGCTCCACCTCCACTATAGCCTATACTCTATAGGGTCACAAAGAGTGCCTGATGTTCTAAGGCTCAAATCTAGGAGTTCAAAATTGACAATTACACACACTTGAGCACATGAGCGTCTGAACAGCCCTACTGCCTGCTCCACCAAATGTCTGAGGACTGAGTGGCCTGTTGTGCTGGCCCTCCAGGCCTCCATGGCTTGCTCTACTGCTCTCCATGGCCAGCAGCTAGGGGTGGCTTGCTTCACCACCTAGCTTCAGGCCCTCCACGGCTCCACCGACTTACCAAGCTCCGCCCCTCTCCTGCTCTGCCGCATCCACTAACTCAATGAGCCTGCCCCGTCCACGGATACATCGAGTTCGAGCTCGTCTGTTGCTCCACTTGATTTCAGATTTTTGGATTTGGGGATGGATTTTTGGATTTGGGGATGGATGACTTGATTTTGGATTTGGGGATTTATGGATGGATTTTCGGAGTTGAGGATGGATTACTTGATTCGGATCGAGTTGATGCATGGGCTATGGTATTTTGGCCCGCTGGTTGGTCTGTTGGTGTGCCATGGCTAACTCGTAAGTCGGTGGTTTGTCACCATGAGCTTGCTCGAAGGAGATTGGGCTTGCGGCAGCGTGGAGTGCTCCATTGTAGGGGTCGCCATTGATGGGAGCCCAGGCAGCCTTGCTCGAGAGCTGACTCTGCCATAGTTGTCAGCTGTCTGTGGCATGTCGATGGGTTATCTATCGATGTTTTTCATTCAACTGCTATTTTTCTTAGAATTAAAGCCATGTGAGGCCTAATAAGTGTAAAGTTTACTTTAAAGTTATTCTTCTATCTTCTATTCAATAATATAGCTTTTTTATTATATTTTCGTTGTGTATGACTGTGAAATTTCATCTATGTTGCCATTGTATGCACTAATGTGATCCTGAACTACTGCAGTATACTAGCTGATTTGCATATTTGAATCCCAACAGGTTATCTACCGATACCCACAATATAGAAATTTTATTAAAATTACATGAATGCATAAATAAATTTGTAAAAGAATATAAATTAAGTGAAGTAATAGGATCAAAATGGTCAAATAAATATAAATTAAGTAAAATAACATGATCAAAATGGTCAAAGGAGGTGCTTGCCTTACACATTGAATTATTGGGTTAGTTCATGGTCGACGAGGAAAGTTTTCGAGATATTGGTATCTACACGTAGTAAATTGTAAAGCAATAATAAGAACTAAATAAATTCAAACAGACACCAAATTGAAATATTTTTGTAGATTCAGAAAAAGCATGATTTTAGAAAAAAAATAGAATCTGGTTTCAATCAATTTGAAGTTTGTATGCAAAAGTTATGAGTATTTGAATTTAAATTAGCTTAAAAATCCTTAAATTGAAAAGAGGGATGATGACAAAGATGTATTTTGAGAGATTATGCCTCTCAATAGAGGAAGCATATTCTCTACTGAATTGAAAGCGTATTTGCCATTTTATGGTATTTGAATTTATTTTTACAGAGACTGACAGGTTGGGTCCTCATATCAGTGTTTATTATTTTTAGAAAAGGACTGACATGTGGGATCCACATGTTAGTGACTCATACCTAAACATCAGTTTAATTTAAAATCACACCATTATTTCCACCTAGGCCCACATGCCAGCGACTGAGTTTTTGATTTTGGTTTTTTTAAAATAAAACCGACATGTGAGACTGGCTTGCCATCAACTGAGAGAGAGGGGGGTATGAGTGCCTGACAGGAGGGACCTGCTTGTCGGTGACTCAAAGCGGGGCAGCAGTTCAGGTGATGTTGCCGATGGTGATACTTGTGGCGCGAAGGCTAGGGATTACAAGAGGAAGTGGAGGATGTTCTTAAGGAGTGGTTCACGATGGTTAGGAATGGCTGGAATGGGCTGGAGGGGAGACCTTGCAGTGACGGCCATGGCGGATGGTGTAGGAAGAGATATGGAAGTGTTGGTGCAAAAGTGACGGAGGGGAAGCACCAGGGGCAACAGGGTTCCATTTTGGGGGTTGGCAGCGGTAAGGGCTCACCGAAGGGGCTTGGCGACGGTGACCCAAGGTGGCAGAGAGTGGTGACAATGGCAGCGATACCCTAGTAGAGTAGAGCTGCTAAGGAGGAGGGGAAGTGATCAGGACATGGTAAGGAAGCTTTAACTCAGGGGAATTTGGACATGGGTCATTGAAGAAGAAAGAATTTTACTTATTCTTGTTACTCTTAACAGCAATGGAGCTTCTCAGAGGAGCAACAGCATAGGTCTCCGAGAGGAGGAAGGATAGGGAGCAGATGTGATACTACGGGATTGCATAACCTTAGAAAGCATGAAATTTGCAATTAGAACCCTACGGTCTGACGTTTTAGCGTGTTTCGGGCTGTTTCCGGGCTTCCGGGCCTCTCCGGGGTCGTTTTGGGCCCTGAGGGGAAGTCGTGGGCCGGAGGTGGAGTACTTGGGCCCATGTGGGAGTGGTGGGGGTGCAGCACAACCTGCTGCCCTAGCCCCTCCACCTCCCTTGCGCCCCCCTTTTTCCCCATCTCCTCCTCCCTCTAGCCCCTCCTCCTCTTCCTCCACACCCCCAAGCCGCACCACCCCCTCCTCCTTGCACCTCCTCCCCCACCACCACGTGCCCTTGCTGCGTCCCCCTCGCTGCCATGCCCCGCCTCGGTGCTGCCCTCGCCGGTAGGAGGATCCGCGACGAGGAGAACCGGAGGCCACGTCGCGTGGGGAGAGATCGGGTGGAGTTCGCGCGAAGGAGAGCGATCGATTCATGGTTCGTCAATAAGGTAATGGGGGAAATCTTTGGGGATTGATTAGATGCTGTGTAGAGGTGATTTACCATGTTTTTAGATCAAGGGAGGTGCTGCCATGGGTTAGATCTAATGAAAACTAGAGATGTATTCACATTTTGGTTCGGGCAGATTGGGAACCCGAACTAGGGCAGGCGTTTTCGCCAATTTCGAGTTTGAATCTGACCGTACGGACTTTTAGGAAGTTGTATATAATTTCCTTATCTTTCCGTGCATATAAAGAACGTTAAAATCCACCCAGCCGTTTGGGAGATATGTCCGTTTTACCGAGCGCTGTCAAATCTGTGACGAGATTGGGACAGTTCGTGTTCAACGTTAGATTAAACAACATTAGAGTCCGAATTAGTCTTTCTCTATAACTAGAAAAAGTTGGGAAATTTTCTAAGCTACGCGGGGATGTACTCGTTTAATCAATTTGGAGTCCTAGAACAGAAGTTATGCCCATTGGAAGGCTGCTGTACTGAAGGGACAGATTTGCTGTTTTCTGATTTTAGGAGTTGTAAGCGAAGTTGGGGTAGTTGGATATATGTGTGCTGTTTTGTGGACTCGATTTGAGTGTGTGGCACGTGTTTGCAGGTGGTGTGCCTCCGGGAGTGCCCTCAACCTCTCGTCACTCCGTTGCCCGTGGTTGAAGGCAAGTGTGTTGCGTGGATTGTATGCTATACGTGTTGCTAGAACTGCTTGATATTATTTGGAATAGATAACATGTTGTTTTGCCATGATTTACATGTTATAATTGATAGGAGGTCCTTAGGCCATGATTTAAATGTTATCGATGATATGGTGTCCTCATGCCATGATTAACAATGCTTGTTGTTGACAAATGATTCACTTGCAATGTTTTGAATCAGAATCACAATTGTTGAATACGGTCCTACATGTGGAGATGCCATGTGTTGATATGCAATATTTCTATTCCTGTATACGTTGCTGTCCATTTTGCATACATGGCATATGTTCATGGCCGTCCGGTGAGAACTGTTATGACTAGTCCGGGGCTATTCTTTTGAGTAAGTCCTACATCGTGACTCCGTCACCGAGGTGAATGGAAGCGAGTGATAGGCACCCTCCATCTTCGGGATGGAAGGGGGAAAAGGGTGCATGCCGACGGGTGTGCACTCAACCATACCGGTATGAGAATTCCAGGAGACATGTGCATTGCATTGCATGAATGTTATACATGAATAAGGATATTTATGAGATGATGAGTAGAGTACTCATGAGATGATTATCATGTTGTTTTAAAGGATGCATATAATATTAAATATGATGTGTTGGGATATAACTGTGGAGACTGGAATGATGGTTTGTTGTCTTGCTCCTTGTTGATTCATTACAATACACTTTGCTGAGTTATGAACTCACGCTTGTGTTTTCGTTGTTTGTTTCTTTAGGTACCATGCAATTGGTGCGCGGGAAAGGGATCTAGCCACACTCCTCCACGTAGTATCATAATCTAGCTAATTCCCCCATTTTTGGAGACACGACAATAAGTGTTACAATAATCATTAGTGTATGGTTTTTATGTTTGGTTGTTTCCCTCATGTGTAACATGTGGGCTATGGAGCGAGTTGTTATATTTTCCTAGACTTAAATTGATGCTTATTCCTTTGCTTACCATGCTTATTGACGTTTTAGTTGATGATTAGATATCATTATCGCTGCGTATGGAGATCTTGTTTATCCTACATATTGATATGATGTTATGTTGTTAAGCTTCATGCATAAACAAAGGAGATGCTGTCAAAATTTTCAATTTATGCTAAATGATTACTTGCTGTAATTCTACCTTAAACTATGGTATTAAACGTGTTATGGTCTATGTTTGGTGACATTCCGGGCTTAGTACAAGCTGGGGTGTTACAGCAAAGTGGGGGTGGGGTGGAGGACGACCCATGGAGCTCTTTTATTGGCACGAGGCGAGGTCCTTGACTTGGGCCCATGAGCATGGTGCCCCGGCCAAGGGAGAAAGGACAACGACACGACATGATTGCGGCTTTCCGGTGGCTTTGCAGTACACGTAGAGGGGTAAAGATGGTGGTGATGGCAGGGGAAGAGATGATCGCTCGGCGGGATTCCTATGTGGATGACGGGGTAGCAGTGGCACGGGCCTAGTGGATGAGACTAGGTGAGGCGCGAGCCTGGTTGCTGTCATGGTGTGGGTGGCACGGGGTGGCATGGCTTGGGCTGGCAGTGATGATGTGGTAGGCGAGTTCGGGGTGCGTTGTGAGAATGGCGCAAGGCTAGCGTGGTCTAGGGCATGCTGGTTGGGGAAAAGGCTAATATGCGGGCCAGCGAGCCAGTGAGAGAGAGACGCTGGGAAGGAAATGCATTTGTTGAAGTACACTTACTCATGGTGAAAATAATTTTTTGTTTAGCCCACATTCCATTTTTGTATTTTAAACATTTTTCCTAAAGGCCTTTAATTACAGGTAGACAACTATATAATTTTTAGAGGTAACAAAAAACTACAAATTTTATGAAATTTTTTGTGGGTGTTTTTCGATGTGGCATTATTAATGTTTTTGTAAATTTCTAGCATTTTAGAAGTTCCATATTTTCCCCATAAATTCTTTTACTACCACAGTTATTTATACTAGATGCAATTTTTGTCTTTGTACAAATAGCATCCCCAAAACACGATTCATGAAGTTTTTTGGAGAGGCTCTCCATACTATGTAAAACCTAAAAAAATACTTCCATGATTTGTACATTTTTTAATTCAAAATTTAAAATTCAGGAATAGCAACTAGAGAACAAAAAAGGTATTTCTTTAATGCAGAAATCTTTTTGGAAAAGCCAGAAAATTCATAGTAAATGCAGGAGAATAAGTTGGCAACTTAATAATTTATTTGTGGCAAAATTTGGGATGCTGCATCTGTTTTGCATTCTGTTTGAATCATTGTATTACATCAATTAAACTGAACAAAAACACGGTCCCTATTGTATATATTTTTACCGACATAATGATAAAACTAAATTATTAGTTGTTAGCACCTTTAGAGTTGCTATTTGACATCACCTAGAGTTGCTAATTTTCACAAACTAAAGTTGCTAGTACCTAGATACTAACAATGATTTTTTTGCTAGCAGAAAATATTTTGTTAGTTGCTAGGTAACAACAGCAAGAGTTACTAGTTGCAAGCACCCATAGTTACTACCAACTAATGAAAATTGGTTAGTTGACATCACCTTAGAGCTGTTACTTACTAGAACCTAGGGTTTTAGTTACGGGTAGGTAAAAAATACTAGATAGAATGTGCGGCGCACACCGCACCTTGTAAAATTTACCCTGTTTTTTTTTCCTAAAAGAAGACTACAGGAGGACCTAAGCATATTTTTTTCGGAGCGATCTTAACACTAAATCGAGTTGCAAAAAAAAACTATAGAGATACAACTGTATACATATATTTCTTATTTTGAAAAATATAATAAATCGAGTTACAAAAAAAAATAGAGAGATAGAGTTGTGCACATATTTCTTTTGACGAATTTGGTTAACTCTTTATTATCACCCGATCAACCTTCTCGTAACATCCCCAATTTTGGTCTTTTGCCAAAAGCTAATTCAAATTAATTAAATTCAAAATTTGAATTTTCTTTAGTGTTTTAATTAACCTGGCATCCTTGTCCTTCCGAAATTGGAGTTCAATCCTTCTTCGTATGCAAAGTCAAAATTCTAAATTCCGGTCCTTATTCGAAATTCCACCTGAGTTCCAAAATGCACCAAAAATCCCGAAACCTATTGCATTAGGTTCCAAATATTCTATAATATTTTTGAAAATTTTTCCAAGATTTGTAGAATCCCTTTGGTATTTTATCTCTCGTGCGCTTTCTTCAAATTCATTATATTCGTCCCAGAATTATCTAAATTCCAACATTCATCCAAAAAGAGTGAAACCAATTTTATTTAGTTCAAAATATTCCCTAGTATTTTTAGATCCTTTTTGCTATTTTATCTCGCGCGTCATTGTTTTTTCACTATTCATTGACCAATGGAAAACTGCCACGTGTCCTGCACTGTTCAAGCTTCTTCCCCATGCGAATTCAGTTACAGAGAGGAGAGCTCATTCTCTCCATTAATGGTACCATAAATTCAATCCTTCATAACTCTTCCTATACTCCACCAAATCACTCACGGTTTGATCTGGTGTGAAGCTGGAGATCAGGAAAATCCATTCCCCACCATCATTCATCATAAATCCCGCCGGAAACGGCTCAATTGAAGGAAAACCGAAATGCAATCAAACTCCAATAACTTGGCTGTTACTCCACGAAACGATGAGCCACCACTTCCTACAACTTCGTCTCGGCGACCCCTACCCAGTGCTCATCTCCCCACGCAACCTCTCCACTCCAATCTCCCGAAATCTTGCAAGATCCGATGCGGGTCGCCGTTCATCGACAACGCCGCGGCAAATTTTGATCCGATGAGGTGCTTGCAAATCCGTTCATGTCACCGTGTGCGCGTCGTTGCCACGAACAAAAGCCCTCAATCAATTTTGGTTTTTGTTGCAGGACGGCGACGAATTTCGCAGTTGAAGTTTCCGATTGGAGAGTCGTTCATCGTCGATTTCTCCCAATCCGGTGATCCCCTCCGAAATCCGACCACACAACTAGATTCATCTCATCGCGTTCTATGTGGTGCTCACTTTCTTTTTGCGATCCCATTCTCCAAAAAAAAAATTTTATTCGTTTGTGCGCGTCGCCGGTTCGGCCACCGTGCATGCATTGTCTCTGGCAAGCGTTTCCAGGCGATCCGCTGGTTCGATCGTCCTATAAAATGAACCCTAGATTCTTCCCCTCATTCCCCACACAACCCAATTGGAATTTCTCCTATCCAACCTACGGATCTCCTTGTAGAAGCCGTTCTTTTTGAAATCCAATGAACTTTCGGCAAGCTCTCCCGGTCACTTCCGACCTCCGTTCGGCCTCAAATTTTTACTCGAGCTCCCTCTCGATGTGACACCACGAAGTGTCGTAACCTTATAAAAAGTGAATGTTGAGCTCAAAAACATTACGAAATATGGTATTGGAGGTTAAAACCATATGGTAAGAGGTTTAATAGCGTTTCCGGGCCGTTGCCACGTTCTCTGTTTCGGGCAGCATGAGCAGTCGGCCTAGGGTTCGGTTTTTCGCCAATTTACAGTCCGAATTTGGTCGTCCGCCTGTTGAAGAAGTTGTAGATAATTTCAATATATTTCTGTGGGTATAAAGAACGTTAAATTCCTATCAGCCGTTTGAAATTTATGGCTGTTTTACCGAGCGTGTTAAAATCTGTGACGTGATTGGAACAGATCACGGTATTCTGTAGATTAAACCACTTTAGAGTCCGAATCAGTCTTTCCTTATACTTAGAAAAAGTTTTCCTAAGCTACGCAAGGATGTACTCGTTTAATTGATTCGGAGTCCCAGAACCCAAGTTATGCCTTTTGGAAGGCTGCTGTCCCGACGGGACAGAACCTCTATTTTTGGGTTTTGCGAGTAATTGGCAATGTCGGGGTAGATGAGGGTTTGCGTACTGTTTTGTGGACATGATTGTGAGTGTGTGGTACCTATGTGCAGGTGGTGCGACCCCGGGAGTGCCTTCTACTTCCCGCCAATCCGTTGCCCGTGGTTGAGGCAAGTGTATTGTAATGGATAGCGGTTTGTAGGATTGCTAGTTGAGACTAGATGAACTTGATTATATGACATGATCACTTGCCATGCTTTAATGATTTCCTATGATATGATGAGTATGCTATGATGCCATGTGTTAAATGTACAAGTTTATTATGATGTTGGCATATTTGCATGCATGGCATGTTACATGGCCCGGGCGGTGAGAAAGTCATAACTAATCCGGGGAAGGTCGGTGAGAAAGTTATGACTAATCCGAAGAGCCAAAGAGTAAGTCCTACATCGTGATTCCATTCACCGCGGTGAACGGAAGCGAGGAGTAGGCACCCTCCATCTTCGGGATGGAAGGGGGGAGAGGGTGCACACCGACAGGTGTGTACTCAACCATACCGGTATGAGTTTCCAAGGAGACATGAGCATCGCATTGCACTACATACATATTGATGATGATGATGATATGTGACCATGAATGAGATGGTCTACATGATGTGAGATATTATTGCTATGTGATTGTTCTTGTTGTACCATTGCAATATGCTTGCTGAGTTTTGAACTCACGCTTGTGTTTTCTTGTTATTTTAGGTACCATGAGAACGGCATGCGGGAAGGGAAATAGTCACACGTCCGCACGTAGCTTCACCCATTTTGATTCCAAGTCATTCAATTAGTTTTGATAATAAAATGCGTGTGATGATTATTGCTTTAAGGTTTAGCTTTGCTATATGAGAGTTTTATTGTTCGTTTAACTCTTGGAGACATTAAGTGCTTGATAATAGACTTATATTGTAGTTAAGTCTTTAATTATTGTTGTTTTAGTTGTCTCTCATATTGCCTTATATTGCTATACTGTTGTTGCTCCTTCAATTCATGTTAAAACAAAGGAGATGCTGCCGAAATCTCGGTTTTTAGCATGTGCGCCTTTGCTGGAATTTATGTTTAATTGTGGTATTTAGATGTTGTTTAGCTTATGTTTGGTAGCATTCAGGCATATTAATTGCCGGGGTGTTACAGTTGGTATCAGAGCGGGCTGTAGGTCCTTGGAATATGTATTTTTTTTAGTGTCATACCTTAAGTTGCAACTAAAATATGATGTGGAATAACTTAGAAACATGGCTTAGGTTCTAACTAAAACTTTTTCATAGGATAGCAACATTAAAACTTGCAAAAGTGGAATAAGTAACTTAAAATTTTGATACACTTGGTTGCACAGTAGGTTGGGGTTTTAGTTCATCATTGCATTGCGCTTGATTATTTAATGAATATTATGTCTATGTGTTCTTGATTTTATGATGTTGTGTTTATGGTTATGTGATCGGACGGTTGTCTGCCTGTAGCAGCCATGCCGAGGGGTAGAGGCCGTGGTCGCCGTGGCCGTGGAGGCCAGGGGCGAGGTTCTCAGGGAGTTGCGGAGTCTCTGTCGAGGGTAGCGTTCGCTCAATGCTCATGGGCCAGCTCAGGAGGAGCTTCCAGCGGCATCGTGGGGGCCGAGGTACCCGCCGCCAATGCGGATTTAGTCCAGGCTCGCAGAGGAGATTCAGAGGCTGCGCCAGCTAGCCATGCCAGCCCTGTTGTTGTGCCTCCTCGCAGCGGCCCCGCTGCTTGCCTCTGCATCGGAGCCGAGGATGAGTCTCCGAGAGTGGATGTCCCTCCGTCTTGACAATTTTGATGGAGCGGGCACGCCGATCCAGTCCGCAGATTGGCTGCGATACATGGAGAGGCAGTTTGAGGTCCTAGAGTTGACATCGGTTAAGAGGGCTCGATTTGTGGCTTTTCAGCTGAAGGGCCAAGCTGATATCTGGTGGGAGGGGGTTCTGGCTGCTAGAGCCCCCGATCTTGGTCCGGTCACCTGGGAGGACTTTGTGGCTCTCTTCCGAGCCAAGTTCTACCCAGAGTCTTTCCTTGAGCGGATGGAGCATACTCTGACGATTCTTTCCCAGGGAAAGAGGTCGGTGGCAGAGTATGAGGTGGAATTCAACAGCGTGGTGCGCTTCATGCCAGCTGTGGCAGCCGACGACAGGGAGAAGGCGAGGAGGTTCCGTAGAGGCCTCAACCAGGAGTTCAGAGTCGTCATGGGAGCGACCGTCCCTCGTGACTTCTGCTCCATGGTGGAGCAGGCGAAGGGCATGGAGCTCGAGTTGGAGCTCTCCCGGGATAAGCAAAACCCGGGTGGTTCAGAGTGTGGTTGGACTGGAAGTTGCAACCACTGTGGCAAGCCTGGCCACATGGGACGAGTCTGCCGAATGAATCCTGGTAGCATCATCAAGTGGGAGACGGTGCCTTCTCCTCTCGCTCCAGCGGCGTCTTCCAGAGGATCGGTGCACATGATGGCGGCTCCTGCTCCTCAGCCGCCCTTTGCGTGGGTGCCACCAGCCATCGTGCCCGCAAATTGCCTGCTTCCTCCCAGAGTTGCCTCCTCCGCCCCACTCTGTTGGGGCATCACCGAGTCGGGCTCATCGTCCCGACGCCACCAGGAGTGTACGCTTTGCCGATCACGAGTCACCGGGCATCCAGAGGTGGTTTCGGTACTCGCTCGTGGATTCCGTTGATGCCTTTGTTCGCTTTGATTTCGGAGCATCCTATTCTTTTGTGTCGCCTCGAGTTTGCTAGTAGAGCTAAGTTGGGAGTTCAGCGGATTTTTGAGTCTCGTGTTAGCCGGTTCTCTGGGGTTTGATTGCTAGTTCCTTGGTTTGCCCGGTTGCACCATCGCCATTGATGACGAGGTTTTCTTCGCCAATCTTATGGTGATCCAGCTTGGCTCCTTTTGATGTCATTTTGGGCATGGACTGGCTGCATCGCATCCGTGCCAAGATCTGTTGTTTAGCGGAAGACGGTTGCCTTGCAGGCCCCGTCAGGGGTAGAGTTGACCTTTCAGGGTGGTATACCCTCCAGCCTGGCTTTGCTTTGGCTAGTCTGCTTTCGGTCGCCGTTTGAAGCAGCTTGGGTTTCCTCATGGCTATGTCGTAAAAGCCATCTTCTTCAGTTTCCATTGAGGAGATTCCTGTAGTGAAGGAGTTTGTTGATGTGTTCCCTAACGAGTTGCCTGGTTTACCTCCTGTGAGGAATCTGGAGTTTCATATCGATCTTGTTCCTGGCACTCGACCTATTTCTATCTCTCCATACCGCTTGGCTCGTCCTTTTCAAGACGAGATGAAAAAGCAGTTGGAGGATTTGCTGGCCAAGGGCTTTATTCGGCGTAGCGTTTCGCCATGGGGAGAACCCGTCCTCTTCGTTTCGAAGAAGGATGGAAGTTGGCGTGTGTGCATTGATTATCGTGCTCTTAATCAAGTGACAGTCAAGAACAAGTATCCTTTGCCTCGCATCGAGGATCTGTTTGACCAACTGAAGGGAGCAAAGGTGTTCTCCAAGATTGATCTTCAGTCGAGGTACAATCAGATCCGTGTGAGGGAGCAGGACATTGAGAAGACTGCTTTCTCCACTAGGTATGGGCATTATGAATTTAAAGTTATATCTTTTGGACTAACTAATGCACCTGCTGTCTTTATGGAGGCGATGAACAGTATGCTACACAAGTACCTTGATGAATTTGTGGTAGTGTTCATCGATGACATTCTGGTTTACTCTAAATCAGAAGAGGAGCATGATCGACATTTGAGGCTTGTGCTGAGCACCTTGAGGGAGAATCAGTTCTTTGCTAAGCTGAAAAAGTGCGAGTTCTGGATTTCAGAAGTGGGTTTTCTTGGCCACATCATCAATCCAGAGGGCATATCCGTAGATCCTAGCAAAGTCTCAGCAGTTTTGGATTGGAAGAGGCCTTCCAATGTCAAAGAGGTGCGTAGTTTCCTTGGGTTAGCTGGCTACTATCGGCGTTTTGTGCAGGATTTCTCTATCATTGCCAAGCCACTTTCGCAGCTGACTCAGAAGGGGATGAAATTCCAGTGGACTGCAGAATGTGAGCACAGCTTCTGCACTTTGAAGGAGAAGTTAGTGACTGCTCCTGTTCTTACCCTTCCCGAGCCTGGGAAGCGCTTCACTGTCTATTCAGATGCTTCACGTTTGGGACTTGGTTGTGTGCTCATGCAAGATGGCAAGGTGATTGCTTACGCATCGAGGCAGCTGAAAAAGCATGAGCAGAACTATCCCACGCATGATCTTGAGCTAGCCGCTGTGGTGTTTGCATTAAAGATATGGAGGCACTATCTGTATGGTGAGTCTTGTGATATCTTCACTGATCACAAGAGCCTCAAGTACATCTTTACTATGAAAGATTTGAACTTGAGGCAGAGGAGGTGGCTAGAATTGATAAAGGACTATGACCTCACTATCCAGTACCATCCGGGTAAGGAAAATGTGGTGGCTGACGCTCTCAGTCGCAAGACAATGCCCCCTGTCGTTGATTGTCTTGTTGCTGATCTTGAGCGTTTGGGAGTCTCCTACTGCTTTGCGGGGACCGTGCAAGCTGAAACTCAATTGATTCTTGAGTCAGCGATTCCCGAGTGTGTGCGAGAGGCACAGCAGCATGATCGGTTGCTCCAGTAGGTGAGGAAACGCCTTCAGGATGGCAAGTCTGGAGACTTTACCGTTGATGATGTGGGAGCTTTGAGGTTTCAGGGTCGTCTGTGCGTGCCTCAGAAATCCCAAGTGAAAGAGGACATTCTGAAAGAAGCTCATCGCACCCCGTACATGGTCCATCCTAGGGAGACCAAGATGTACAGGGACTTGAAAAAGAGTTTCTAGTGGAAAAGGATGAGAGTGGATATTGCCAAGTATGTGGCATCTTGTGGGATTTGTCAGAAGATCAAGGCTGAGCATAAGCATCCCGCTGGTCTGTTGCAGCCATTGGAGATTCCTGTGTGGCCATGGGATGACATCTCCATGGATTTTGTGGTTGGCCTACCTCGTACTCCACGAGGAAAAGATGTTGTTTGGGTGGTGGTGGACCGTCTCAGCAAGTCTGCGCATTTCATTCCTATCCGCACTACCAATTCTGCGAGCGACTTGGCTCCCATCTATGTGCGGGAAATTGTGAGACTGCATGGTGTACCCAAGACCATTATTTCTGATCGGGATGCGAAGTTGTCGGGACCCGAATCTACAAATCCGGACCCTCTGTGTATTCAGCACTAGTCTAGGAACGCGCTAGTGCACACAGTCTCAACATTGGTAAATATCACAATCATACCACTCGATACTAATAAAGTATTTTAATCAAGTAATCAAACTGGTTGCTTGACCTTAGGGTCAAGTTACAATTATACGCCTCGCAGGGCGAAACTTATGAAAAGAGAAATAATAGCAACGGAAAATAAGATAACATCGTGGCGCCATCCAGTATACCACAGGCAACTGACTGGGCTCGCTCCCTAAGTAGACGGTTCCTCTTGGAGCTCCCCCTCCAAAGCTGGTGTAGTCTCCTCTTCAACTGGTGTTGTATTACGGCAAGGGTGAGTACTTGGTACTCAGCAAGTCATGCACAGAATGCAAGCTAATATAGCATATGCATGGCTTGATACAAAGGAATAGCTCAAGGTATATTTGCAGTAAACAGCATTTAACAAATAATATAAGTAGATTCGAAAGCAGTAGAAACAAGTATATCATTAACAACTTTTCCAGGAGTTAAATAAACATCTTTCCCATTCCTAATCTACATTTCCATCAACATCATTATTTAACCAAACCCCACCTTTCAAGTCCAAGTTATTTTCAAGAAAGTCTAACCCTTGACTGTAATTCCCGAGCGATGTCCAATACCGCGGACACGGCTATTCGAATAGATTTTACACTCTGCAGAGGTTATGCACTTTACCCACAAGATACTGATCAAACACCACAAAGGCGAGTTCCCGTAACAAAGTCTTTCGGAAACTTCTAACAATACAAGTGGTCCTCTCCGGTGTTGCACACTAACCCTTCCCTTATCTAAGGCGAAGTTTAGGCCAACCAACCGTTAGATGGGTACCTGGCCGCAACCCCGGTACGCTCCCCCGTTCAACTTACACAAAGGGTGTAGTTGACATCCTGAGGTCCCACAGGTACGTTATTAGCAACTTAATCAACTAGGTCCATCCCATTACAGACATGTGGTTGCACGTTTGACCCAGTTCAAAGGCTTGCAAGGTTAAGTCCTTAGGGTGACCAGGGCAAGACTACCCAAAGAACCAAACCAACGTTCCCGGTGCCACAACTGGCCCACCCGATCAATCTTGCCACATGCCCCAGTCAAAAGCTATTTATCAAACCCCCAGTTGATTACCATGCACCACGTGCCATCAACATCACAAGATACATCAACATCACATGATACCTTTCCAAAATGATTCAGTATATCATTAAATCAATATTAACTTTTGATTGTCCAAAAACCATGTCATGAGCACGTAGCAGGTCTAAGCAGTATACTATACGGTCTAAAATCCCATGTTGGCAATTTAGTAGTGTCCAACTAGTAATCCACAACTAGGGTGACAAGGGGGTCATGACACATATATAATTAACCAAGGTGTCATACAGCAATTAGGCATTTATCTAATTCCCATATTTAAATAAAGTATTTTCTAATTGAACTAGCATGCAATAAGTTAAATCAGAATAGGTTTCAAAATAGGATCAATATGGTCAAAGCATAACTTGCCTTCAAAAAGTACTTGCCCTTGGTCCTGAGCTGGCTCCTGGGTCAACAATTCACCCTCGAATCCTTCCGGCACTTCAACGTCTACTCGGAACGCGTGCAAATAGCAACAAATGAATAAAACAGTAGACAAAAGTGTCCAAACAACAAAATAAAGTTCATAAACAGAGAGAACATAATTTTATGAATTTTTAGAAACTGGAATCGTCAAATTCGGAGTTTAAACGCGAAAGTTATAGCATTTTGAAGTTTAAATAATAAATTAAATAATATTACAGAGAAAAACTTTAGTCCAAAAATTAAATAAAATTCATCATTAGGTAGATCTCAATTTTATACAAATTTAGAAATTTGAATCACTCAAATCGGAGTTAAAATGCAAAAGTTATAAGCATTTGAAGTTTGAATCAAATTTGAATTCAATAATTTGGATTAATAAATCATTTTCTTTTCGGAAATTCATTTATTGCGTCAAATAGGACACGTGTCAGCCTCGATTGGCCGACGTTACCGGTCCATGGACGTGGTCCATGGTTTGGCTCGGGTCTACCGTGGACCCGGTCCACGGCTCCCTGTGAGACTGACAGGTGGGACCCACTGGGTGACGCGTCGGGGACTCGGCCACATCGACAGGTGGGACCCACTGGTGACATCATGGGTGATGTCACTGACGTGTGGGCCTGCCTTGTCGGCCGGTCGGGTTCACGCGCACGCGGCGTGGGCGACAGCGGCCCTCTGACATGCGGGCCCCGCGTTTCAGAGACGCGCCCATGCGCGGCGCTGACCGCGACGGTCAGACTTCCCGCCACGTGGCGCGATCTCGGCCGTTGATTCGAAAATCAACGGCCCAGATTGGATCTAGTGACGCACGTTTGGGGTGAACGTGGCCAATCTGGACCGTTGGATCTAGATCCAAAGGTTGAGATCCAATCTAACGCGTATAACGCTGCTAACGCTAACCGTACGATCTAGATCTAACGGCTGAGATCCATCCTAGTTCTACGGGGTTGGAAACACGTGGGCAAACCTCAACGGTTGGATCCGGATCGGACGATTCACGTAGCTCACGGACGGCAATGGCTTCGCGATGGCGCACGGCTGCCGGAGTTGAAGACGATGACGAGCCCTACGGCGTTCCAGCGGTTCTCCGACGAGGTGAGTTGGCTCCACGGGTGCGTCTCGACGCGGGGTTCTCGGATCTGGCCTTGGACGCGGCGGAGAACGACGGACGGCGGCGGGGCGAAGCAAGAACCGTGGCAGAGGGGAAAACAACTACGGCGAGCGATTGCGAAAAACTGGCGGCGGCTTAAGCTCGGTAGGCTAGGGTTTCGGGTGCGCGCGGAGAAGGGCAACCTCGGGCGATGTCTCACGCATTAAATAGTCCTGGGATGCGCGCAAAATCAGGAACCCTAACGGAGGGCCGTCCACGTGCCGCGATCAACGGCCACGATGGCGCGGACGCGATCGGATCCAGACCGGATCCGGTTGGGTCGGTGCGGCTCAATCTCGACCGTTGGATCTTGATCCAACAGTCCCGCGCGATTAGGGTTCAGCCGGAACACGCGGCTCGGGTCGGACTTGAGCTCGAGTCTGACTCGGGCTCGGTCGGATGAACAGTACTCGACCCGATTTGATTTTTCCAGCGATTTAAATAATTCGATTAATTCCCAGAAATTCATTTAATTCATTAAATATAGTAAACTACTCAGAAAAATTCCAGAAAAATTCCAGAAAAATTCTGGAAAATATTTTGGAACATTTTGGACTCAATTAAAATATTTCCAACAAAATTTTATTTGCAAAGTCAAATTCTTTAATTATTTCAAAATGGAATAAATTCAAATAAATTCCAAATAAATCCCAGAAAATTCCAAAAATTCACCAAAGTGCCAAATCACACATGAATTTAAGAAAAGCAAAATTTTTGGGTGTTACAGAAGTTTGTCTCCAAATTCTGGGAGAGTTTGCAGAGTGCTTTGGGTATGCAGCTTCGCCTTAGTACCGCTTTTCACCCTCAGACGGATGGGCAGTCTGAGCGTACCATCCAGACTTTGGAGGACATGCTCAGGGCCTGTGTGATGGCTTGGAAAGGTAGCTGGGAAGATCATTTGCCTCTTGTAGATTTTGCTTACAATAACAGCTATCATTCCAGCATCCGGGCTGCTCCTTATGAGGTACTGTATGGCCGGAAGTGCAGATCGCCACTTTGTTGGGATGCTGTGGGCGAGAGAGCAGTTCTTGTGTGTGCCCCACCTTTCCTCCCCTTGTGGCCGTGCGCCCCTCCCCATTGCCCCCTTGCCTCTCCACCTCTCCACCACCTCTCCTCCACCCTCTTGCTGCCCTAGGGTAGCCTCCCCACCCCTGCACCTCGAAGATCCATCCGAGGAGCGAGGAGCGAGGAGCGAGGAGATCTATTGGAGTTTTCGTGCGTCGGGCGAAGGTATGGCCATGGGACTCCTTGGGGTTGGGCTAGGTACTGTTCTAAGGATCAATATCATGTTTTTAGATCAATTGGTGGTGCTGGAATTGAGTAGATTGGATTAGATCTAGAAGTTGCCACGTTCTCTGTTTCGGGCAGCATGAGCAGTCGACCTAGGGTTCGGTTTTTCGCCAATTTAGAGTCCGAATTTGGTCGTCCGCCTGTTGAAGAAGTTGTATATAATTTCAATATATTTCTGTGGATATAAAGAACGTTAAATTTCGATCAACCGTTTGAAATTTATGGCTGTTTTACCGAGCGTGTTAAAATCTGTGACGTGATTGGAACAGATCACGGTATTCTGTAGATTAAACCACTTTAGAGTCTGAATCAGTCTTTCCTTATACTTAGAAAAAGTTTTCCTAAGCTACGCAAGGATGTACTCGTTTAATTGATTCGGAGTCCCAGAACCCAAGTTATGCCTTTTGGAAGGTCATTGTCTCCGACGACAGAACCTCTATTTTTGGGTTTTGCGAGTAATTGGCAATGTCGGGGTAGATGAGGGTTTGCGTACTGTTTTGTGGACATGATTGTGAGTGTGTGGTACCTATGTGCAGGTGGTGCGACCCCGGGAGTGCCTTCTACTTCCCGCCAATCCGTTGCCCGTGGTTGAGGCAAGTGTATTGTAATGGATAGCGGTTTGTAGGATTGCTAGTTGAGACTAGATGAACTTGATTATATGACATGATCACTTGCCATGCTTTAATGATTTCCTATGATATGATGAGTATGCTATGATGCCATGTGTTAAATGTACAAGTTTATTATGATGTTGGCATATTTGCATACATGGCATGTTACATGGCCCGGGCGGTGAGAAAGTCATAACTAATCCGGGGAAGGTCGGTGAGAAAGTTATGACTAATCCGGAGAGCCAAAGAGTAAGTCCTACATCGTGATTCCATTCACCGCGGTGAACGGAAGCGAGGAGTAGGCACCCTCCATCTTCGGGATGGAAGGGGGGAGAGGGTGCACACCGACGGGTGTGTACTCAACCATACCGGTATGAGTTTCCAAGGAGACATGAGCATCGCATTGCACTACATACATATTGATGATGATGATGATATGTGACCATGAATGAGATGGTCTACATGATGTGAGATATTATTGCTATGTGATTGTTCTTGTTGTACCATTGCAATATGCTTGCTGAGTTTTGAACTCACGGTTGTGTTTTCTTGTTATTTTAGGTACCATGAGAACGGCATGCGGGAAGGGAAATAGTCACACGTCCGCACGTAGCTTCACCCATTTTGATTCCAAGTCATTCAATTAGTTTTGATAATAAAATGCGTGTGATGATTATTGCTTTAAGGTTTAGCTTTGCTATATGAGAGTTTTATTTTTCGTTTAACTCTTGGAGACATTAAGTGCTTGATAATAGACTTATATTGTAGTTAAGTCTTTAATTATTGCTGTTTTAGCTGTCTCTCATATTGCCTTATATTGCTATACTGTTGTTGCTCCTTCAATTCATGTTAAAACAAAGGAGATGCTGCCGAAATCTCGGTTTTTAGCATGTGCGCCTTTGCTGGAATTTATGTTTAATTGTGGTATTTAGATGTTGTTTAGCTTATGTTTGGTAGCATTCAGGCATATTAATTGCCGGGGTGTTACATTTTTCCCAACTCGATCTTTAATCTTTAGACTTTTTTTCCCAACTCGATCTCTAATATTTTTTGAAATATGTATTATTACTCAGTGAACACATAGATTGTTAAACTCGACAAAAGAAGGTTGGCATATATAATATTTTTTGGAACATCTATTATTACCCGGTTAACACATAGAGTGTTAAACTCGACAAAAGAAGTGTGGACCCCCGGATTCGCTGTCCGGAATCTCCTGTAAACACATAGAGTAAAATTATATTTTGAAAATGATTGCCGGAGCTCCGCCGGCAGCCATTTCTTCTCCAAGTCCGGCGGGAGGTTCAAAAGGCTTGTTCTCTTCCGTCGTAACTCCAAATCGAGTGATTCAAATTCCTAAATTCATCTAAAATCATCCTCTGTCTGCCAGTACTAATTTTTTTTAATTTTTTTTATATATATTTATGTCTCGTTTTGCATGTAGCCGAAGAGTTCGTCGAAGCCGTCGACGCATTCGCCGAACCTCAAGACTTCGAGACCCTCGCTGTGATTGAAGGCAAGTGTAACACCCCAAAATTTTGCTTTTCTTAAATTCATGTGTGATTTGGCACTTTGGTGAATTTTTGGAATTTTCTGGAATTTATTTGGATTTATTTGGAATTTATTTGAATTTATTCCATTTTGAAATAATTAAAGAATTTAATTATGCAAATAAAATTTTGTTGGAAATATTTTATTTGAGTCCAAAATGTTCCAAAATATTTTCCAGAATTTTTCTGGAATTTTTCTGAGTATTTTGCTATTTTTAATGAATTAAATGAATTTATGGGAATTATTTTAATTATTAAATCGCTGGAAAATGCGAATGGGTTTGCACTGTTCATCCGATCGAGCCCGAGTCGGACTCGAGTTCGAGTCCACCCGAGCCACGTGACTCGACCGAACCAACTCCAAAACCTAATCGATCCCAACCGCTGGATCAAGATCCAACGGCCAGATTTCCTCGCATCGCTTCTGGCCGAATCCGGCCGGATCCGATCGCGTCCACGCGATCGTGGCGTTGATCGTGCCATGGATGGGCCGCGGCGTCGTCGTCCCCGCCGAGTCCGAGCCGGACTCCTCCGCCTTGTCGCCAGTGTAGGATTAGGGCTCGGCCTCAGGCGCGCATGCCGAGGGCATTTAAGGCACGGTGGTACCGAGGACCGCCGTGACCTCGCGCACTCTCGCCCTATCTCACCGAGCCTCGGCCCGCCGTAGATCCACCGGAATCGCTCGCCGAGTCATAGCACCCTCCGCTGCGGTTCGCTTGATTCCGCCGCCGCCCGCCCCCGCCGCCATTGACCCCAGATCCGAACCCCGGCCAGCGCACCAAGAGACCTTTCACCTCGCCGAGCACGCCCCAAACGCCATTCGTGTGGTCGCCGTCCCTCAACGCCGGCAGCCACAACTTCGCCGTGAAGCCATCGCCGACTTCGAAGCTCCACTCAACCGTCCGATCAAGATCCAAGGGCTCAGATCGCGCCACGCCACCCTCGGTGAGTTCCCCGCTGAAAATCCTAGATCTAATCTCAACCGCTGGATCTAGATCCAACGGCTTAGGTCGTGCCACGTGGCGGAATCGCACCAGGCTAGATTGGATCTCGACCGTTAGATCAAGATCCAACGGCCCAGATCAACCCGCGCCCAAGCACTTGAGGCCCAAATCAATCCTAGCCGTCGGATTTCAAACCAACGGCCACGATCGTGCCACGTGTCCAGGGAGCCGAACCGCCGCGCCACGCGGGCGTACGCGTGGGTCACTGACACGCCGGGCCCGCGTGTCAGCGACCGCACCGTGACGTCACCCATGACGTCATCGATGGACCCACTGCCGCCGACCGTGGCCGAGCCCGGCCGACGTCGGCGATGACGTCACCCGAGTGGTCCCACATGTCGAGTCTCACGCGTGAGCCGTGGACCGGGTCCACGGTAGACCGAGCCGGCGTGGACCGAGTCCATGGACCTACCGACGCCAGCAGACCAATCCGGTGCTGCCACGTGTCCATGCCGACGCAATAATTAATTTCTGAAAAAGAAAATGATTTATTAATTCGAAATAATGATTTGATTTTGTTTCAAACTTCAAACGCTTATAACTTTTATGCGTTTCAACTCCGATTTGAGTGATTCAAATTTCTAAATTTGTATAAAATTGAGATCTACCTAAATATGAATTTTATTTAATTTTTGGACTAAAGTTTTTCTCTGTAAAATTATTTAATTGATTATTTGAACTTTAAATAATCATAACTTTTGCATTTTAACTCCAAATTTGTGATTCCAGTTTCTAAAAATTCATAAAATTATGTTCTCTCTGTTTATGGATTTTATTTGGATGTTTGGACACTTTTTGCCTATTGTTTATTTGTGTATTTGCTATTTGCACGCTTTTACGAGTAGACGTTGAAGTCTAAGGATTCGAAGGAGAAGTATTAACTCAGGATCCAACTCAAGACCAAGAACAAGTACTTTTTGAAGGCAAGTTGTGCTTTGACCATGTTGATCCTATTTCGAAATCTATTTTGATTTAAACTAGTGCATGCTAGTTCAATTAGAAAGATACTTTGTTTAAACATGGGGTTAGATAAATACCAATTTCTTTGTATGACACCTTGATTACTTAAGTATGTGCCATGACCCTTGTCACCCTAGTTGTGGATTACTAGCTGGACATTATTAAATTGCCAACATGGGTTTAGACCGTTGTAGTATACTGCTTAGACCTGCTACGTGCTCATGACATGCTTTTGGACAATCAAATGTTAATATTGACTTAATGATATATTGAACCTGTTTTGGAAAGGTATCATGTGATGTTGATGGCACGTGGTGCATGGTAATCAATTGGGGTTTGATAAACGATTTCGGCCAGGGGCATGTGGCAAGAGTAATCAGTGGGCCAGTTGTGGCATTGGGGATGTTGATTTGGTTCTTGGGTAGTCTTGCCCTGGTCACCCTAAGGACTTAACCTTGCAAGCCTTTGAACTGGGTCTAACGTGGCAACCACATGTCTCGTAATGGGACGGACCTAGTTGACTAAGTTGCTAATAACGCACTGTGGGACCTCAGGAGGTCAACTACACCCTTTGTGTAAGTTGTACGGGGGAGCGTACCGGGCCTGAGGCCAGGTACCCATCTAGCGGTTGATTGGCCTAGACTTCGCCTTAGCTAAGGGAAGGGTTAGTGCGCAATAACCGGGGAGGACCACTTGTATTGTTAGAGGTTTCCGAAAGACTTTGTTACTGAACTCGCCTTTGTGGTGTTTGGTGTATCTTGTGGGTAAAGTGCATAACCTCTGCAGAGTTTAGAATCTATTCGAATAGCCGTGTCCGCGGTATTGGACATCGCCGGGAATTACAGTCAAGGGTTAGATTTTAGAAAATCACTTGGTTTTGAAAGGTTGGGTTGGATTAATGATGACGTTGATGGAAATGTGGTTTAGGATGGGAAAAATGTTTACTCAAACTTCTTGAAAAGTTATTTATGCTTTACTTGTTTTTCTTGTTTTGAATCTACTTATGCTACTTTTCAAATGTCAAGCATCGCAAATATACCTTGAGCTATTCCTTTGTACTAAGCCATGCATATAGTATATTAGCCTGCATTCTGTGCATGACTTGCTGAGTACCAAGTACTCACCCTTGCCTCAATACAACACCAGTTGAAGAGGAGACTACACCAGCTTTGGAGGAGGAACTCCAAGGGGATCCGTCTACTTAGGGAGCGAGCCCAGTCAGTTGCCTGTGGTATACTGGATGGCGCCACGATGTTACCTTCTTTGATTTTCCGCTGCTACTATTTCTCTCTTAATAAGTATCGCCCTGCGAGGCGTACATTTGTGACTTGGCCATAAGGTCAGGTAACCAGTTTGGTTATTTAAATAAAGTACTTTATTAGTATCGAGTGGTATGATTGTGATATTTACCGATGTTAAGACTGTGTGCACTAGCGCGTTCCTGGACTAGTGTTGAATACACAGAGGGTCCGGATTTGCAAATTCGGGGTCCCGACAGCAAGTCTCCTTGACGCATGTTGATCCCATGATTTATAAATGTTTTATAATATTTTACAAATTGCATCGCTATTTATTTAAAAAGGATGATGTTAACGTTAGGCGATTAGTTATACCTATTGTTTAGACCTCCTTGATATTGCTATCCACGATCATTTGTCGCCGTAGCATAGTAATCCACCATCATAAATATTTTGAGTAGATATTCTTTGATTAGGAGAATAACTATTTGGATGACATTTTGGATGGAACAAATAGTATAGATTGTGAATTGGAGTTAGAACTCAACTTGAGGGGAGTTAAATGAATGTTATTGTTAAGGGGGAATGTTTTTGTAAAATTTCTATATGAATGGTGATAATTGAAATATTGAGGAGTTGGATTGTGATAGCAGTTCGCAATATAATTAGTATAGATTGGGGGAATATTGGATGATGTATGATATTAAGAATAATATTCGGTAAATTAAATAAATAATATTGAGAATCATACTCGGTGGTTTAGTAGATGATTTTGTGAAATATTCTTAGCAGATGATAATATTAGTCGCCGTATGAATGATCATTTGGATATATACTCAAATTTGAGTAGAGTTTCTTTGAACATTAGTGTTTGTGGGAAATTGTGTAAGCTGGATACATTGGGTTTATAAAAAAAAAGAGTATCAAAGAAGATTTGAAGTTAGAACGTATTATGAGTGAAGTTAATTGGATTATTAGTGCTTGTTAGGAGAACTTATTCAGGGGTTGATCAAGAAATGAATGATTATTGCAATATGGTCTCGCGATAACTATTCATGTGGAATTCTGAATAATGCAGAATATGTGTGATTTATTTAGTCAATTTGGTATCATTGTTTATGGAAACCATTATAGTTGATGAATTAATGAAATCTTGTTTTTATGGAATCTTTCTTGAAACATGCTCGAGGATGAGGTTATGAATTATTCTTTGAGAATTAAGTAAATTACAAGATTAATCGACGTATGGATGATGGATAATCAATAGTATGACTTATCTTTTGAGGAAACTATTTCATATACGATAATGTTAGTAGCTTAGCATGATTTTGGAGCCATGATGGCACATGATATAGACTCTACTTGTTGGAGTACTAAATTGGGCTGGATTATCTAATGCCATGATAATAAAGGGGGGATCCTGGCGACTTCATGAATTTTGGAGGTTACACAATTGATTATAATAATTTTTATCAACATTGAGAATTGAAGATTATTAAATAAGTTGTTGGTGGAATAGAATAGTTCAGTAGAAATGCTTAGACTCGCAATCGGTCAGTGTGCAACTATGGGTGGGAATTTCTTTTAACTTTTGAAAACTTGTGTTGGAAATTATAGGTGAAAAGTATTGCCGTTGGTTTACAAAATAAAATAAAATAAAATGATTTAGACTTGGGCGAAATGGTTTGTCTGGCGGGTGCGGATAGAGCACTGGTCTTGGTTTGTGCAAGTACCGCCCCAAGTCAATTAAGGACCGACGCTTATGATTGTCCATTCTAAGCATAACAGTACAACCACATGTCAAAGTGGGCACGGCCTGGCTAAATAATTTGTATAGACCTAGCTTTGACTTCACCAGTTGGTTGAATATGAGTGCCAGATAGATGCAAGACTATTTTTCTCACACGGTGCAAGAGGGGCTTCTGTACTGGGTGGATAGAACCCTAACATCGGTGAAACCTTAGCGGGTGGAGTCGGGCTAGGTAGATGCATTGTAAAGGCCTTGTCATGATCTCTCTGCTGACACACCAAAGGAAGTGTGTTAATAGTACTTGGCACAAGGAGTTGATCATGTCTTGTGGGTAAAGTTGTACACCTCTACAGAGTGAAAAACTATTCGAATAGCCGTGCCTACGGTCAAGGGCGCGCGAAGAATGCTTTCATATTGGTAGACTTTGTTTTTGTTTTAAAAACTGATGTTTTGGGATCTGGGAGTGGTTAGAACTCTCAAATGTGCTTCTGGTGGCTAGAGCCAGGTAGGTGGATTGAACCTGTTTTTGTGAACCATGGCGGATAGAGCCATGTGGATGGATTGAACCCTGATCTTTTTGAGATGTGGCGGATAGAGCCTGCATACTAGTGATTGGTGGCTAGAACTTTCACTAGAGTTATAAATAATTTCAACTGTACAAATAATTATCAAAACGGCTTTATGAAAATATTACATGAAAAGTTTATGAAAATGTTGCTTTGTGAAAAAGAACAATAATAAGCCATCTTTGGATAGCCCTGCATTATGCATCTTTCCCAGACTTGCAGAGTACTTTATGTACTCACATGATACATTCTAAACATATCTCAGAAGTGAATGAAGCTGTCAAAGAAGATTCCATGGACTAGGACGCGCACCCCACTCGATTGCCTGTGGGCATATGGATGGGTCACCACTTGGTGTTATCGTCTTCCGCTGCAGTTATTCAAGTTGTTCAGCCTGTAAAGGCAGTAATGGTAAACCTCGACCATAAGGTCTTTGCTTTTATTTGGTGTTATTATTACTTAGTTATACGTAATCGTGATATGGTTGTTGATTCATCACTGATTGACTGTGTGTACTAGCTACTAATCTGGGAGTAGTACAGAAATACACAGGAGATTCCGGACAGCGAATCCGGGGGTCCACACTTCTTTTGTCGAGTTTAACACTCTATGTGTTAACCGGGTAATAATACATGTTCCAAAAAATATTATATATGCCAACCTTCTTTTGTCGAGTTTAACAATCTATGTGTTCACTGAGTAATAATACATATTTCAAAAAATATTAGAGATCGAGTTGGGAAAAAAAAGTCTAAAGATTAAAGATCGAGTTGGGAAAAATGTAACACCCCGGCATTTAATATGCCTGAATGCTACCAAACATAAGCTAAACAACATCTAAATACCACAATTAAACATAAATTCCAGCAAAGGCGCACATGCTAAAAACCGAGATTTCGGCAGCATCTCCTTTGTTTTAACATGAATTAACACAATATCAATATCATGGCAAGATATGTCATAGCACACGACAAATAAAACATCAACATAAATGGATATATCATCAAATTACGCCAATAAAAGCATGCTCAACCACTTCATAAGCTATAACCAAGCAAATAAGAAATCACAAGCATGCTAAATTAAACCCTACATTAAGTTTATAGCACAACTCTTAATATCATGTCTCCAAGTGATTAATTATGGACTATGATGGTGGAGCTACGTGTAGAAGTGTAGCTAAACCCCTTTTTCCCGCATGCCGATCTCAAGTACCTAAAAAAAACAACATAAAACACAAGCGTGAGTTCGAAAACTCAGCAAGCATATTGCAATGGACAACAAGATCATTTACAAGACAATAATACCTCACGTCACATATAACATCTCATACTTTAACACATAACAACATCCTCATCATTTAATATGTATTGTAATGCAATGCAATGCAATGCAATGCTATGCTCATATCTCCTTGGAAACTCATACCGGTATGGTTGAGTACACACCCGTCGGTGTGGACCCTCTCCCCCCTTCCATCCCGAAGATGGAGGGTGCCTACTCCTCGCTTCCATTCACCACGTGAATGGAATCACGATGTAGGTCTTACTCAATGGCGTTCCTGACTAGTCATAACTTTCTCACCGACCTTCCCCGGATTAGTTATGACTTTCTCACCGCCCTCGCCCCATCTCATGTCATGCATGCAACTATGCCAATTATCATATCTCATTTGTACATAAACATATGGCATCTCATCATGACAAATATAGACACATGGCATCGAATCATGATAAGTATAAACGCATAGCATCATATCATGATAATCATACTCAATATATCATTGGAAAACAGCAAGCATGGCAAGTGATCATAGCAAGTATTCAATCTTTCATCCAATATCAACAAGCAACCTACAATCCGCTATACATTACAACACACTTGCCTCAACCGCGGGCGACGGATTTGTGGGAAGTCGAGGGCACTCCCGGTGTCACACCACCTGCACATAGGCATCACACACTCACAATCATGCCCACAAAACAGTACGCAAAACCCCATCTAACCCGACATTGCCCACTACTCGCAAAACCTAAAAACAGAGGTTCTGTCCCGACGGGACAGCAGCCTTGCAAAAAGCATAACTTGAGTTCTGGGACTCCGAATCAATTAAACGAGTACATCCTCGCGTAGCTTAGGAAATTTCCCAACTTTATCTAGGTATAGGGAAATACTGATTCGGACTCTAATGTCGTCTAATCTACAGATTACCGTGATCTGTTCCAATTTCGTCACAGATTTTAACACGCTCGGTAAAACAGTCATAACTTTTAAACGGCTGGGCGGAATTTAACTTTCTTTATATCAACGGAAAGATAATTAAATTATCTACAACTTCTTCAACATCCGTACGACAAGATTCGGATTCTAAATTGGCGAAAACGCGAACCCTAGCTCGACTGCTCAATCTGCCCGAAAACAGAAACGTGGCAACATCTAGATCTAACCCAAATTACTCAAATCCAGCGCCTCCAATTGATCAAAAAACTTGATAAACTCCCTAATAACAGTACCTAGCTCATCCCCGAGGATCCCCATGATCATACCTTTGCCCGACGCACGAAAACTCCAATCGATCTCCTCGCTCCTCGCTCCTCGCTCCTCGCTCCTCGCACCTCGCACCTCGCTCCTCGCTCCTCGCTCCTCGGATGGATCCATGAGGATGCAGGGGTGGGGAGGTCACCCTAGGGCAGCAAGGGGGGTGGAGGAGAGGTGGTGTGCAATGGGGAGCAATGGGGGCGCCATGGGGGCAAGAGATGGGGCGGCTAGGAGGTGGAGGGAGGAGGAAGGATGGCGGCTAGGGTTAGGGGCGCATGGGGCAGGGGTGGACGTCCCAAGTGCTGGTGGGGAGCCCTTTTACCAGCCCCCCACACCCAAACCTAGTCCGTTACGGAGACCTACTCCATCCCACCAAAGCCCACCAAGGCCCAAACTCCCCCGGGAAGGCCCAAAACCCCGGAAACGGCCCGGAAAAGCTATTAACCTCCATATCCTATAGTTTTAACCTTAATTCCACATCTCATAATGTTATTAACCTTATCATGCACGTTAAATAAGGTTACGACACTCCGTGGTGTCATAACACTTCAAAAGGCCCAAAAACGCGAGTAAACCTCAAGCCGTAAGATATTCTTCTCTAATTTCGCAATTTGTAATGTCACACCAAAACGTAGTGTCACAAAAAAAGTATAGAGATAGAACTGTACACATATATTTGTTGATAAAAAAAAATTCTACGGAGAAAGGACCTGGACACATATTTCTTTTGAAGAATTTGGTTAACACTTTATTATTACCCAGCTAACCTCCTCTTGTCGAGTTTAATACTCAATGTGTTAACCGGATAATAATACATGCTCTGAAAAATATTAGAGATGTCAACCTTCTTTTATCGAGTTTAACACTCTATGCGGTAATCGAGTAATAATACACATTTTGAAAAATATTAGAGATCGAGTTGGGAAAAAAAATCTAGAGATTAGAAATCGAGTTGAAAAAAAAAATTCTAGAGATAGAGCTATACATATATTTCTTTTGACGAAAATATTTTTTCCGGGAAAAACGGAGAAAGGACATGGACGTAAGGGCCAGGGATTTGTTTGTTATATTTTGGACCTGATCACTATCCTGAAAAATTAGAAAAGAGCTCGTTCGAGATTTGTATTTAGCGGGGGGTTTTCTGTAAAGTAACGAACCAGGGACCTAAATGCAATTTGAAAATGTTTTTCTTACCCTCACAAAAAATCGTAAAGAACCTGTTTGTAATTTACAGGGGCATATTTGTAATTCAAAGAAAAGGGAGGGGCTTTTTCGCAAATCGGCGTGGAGGTAAGGTGGATGGGCTGAGAGGGCTGCAATTCCTTCCCACGTAATAGGGTTAATATGGGAGATAACTACGATTTTCAATTACCGTCGTTTCAACTAACCAATTTTAGGCCCCGTTTGTCACGGTTCCAGATTCTAGTAGAAACGGAAACGGTTCCAAATTCTTGGTAGAAACATTTTAGGTAGAATCAGAATCACTTTCTGCAAACCGTTTGGTACGGTTCCAGATTCTAGTAGAAATGGAAACGGTTCCAAATTCTTGGTAGAAACATTTCAGGTAGAATCAGAATCACTTTCTGCAAACCGTTTGGTACGGTTCCAGATTCTAGTAGAAACTAGTGAAACGGGGTTGAGGATGATTCAACCATGGTGTGAAAAAAGTCGAAATGTTCCGAGGAGAATCGTTCCGAGTTTTAGCCCGTTTGGCTGGGTTTCTTCCAGATTCTAGTAGAAACAACTCGGTTCTAAATTGCCAAGCGGGGCCTTATAGTGGTAGATAATTTTCATTAAACCAGTAATGTTTTCGATATTTTCTTGTGATTCACAGCTGTATTTTAATTATCATCTCTGGATTTCATAGTTGCTAGTAATTAGCAGTTATAGTTGCTAGATGCTAGCAACTAATGTAGTATATAACTATCTGAATGCCCGTACTCTACTATGGATAAACAAATTATCATATTATTGTAGAACATCAAATCGACATCATCGGGATCAGCCTATCTAGGCCACGCCCTCGGCCATTTCACACCGCTACGGTCAACTTTGTTAGGAAACCGATTGACGTATCCTATATGGACTCTTCCTTATCCCTAGCAGAACCGCTATATATAGGAGGCAGGGGCTACCCCTTTGTATACACAAGCAATGAGAATAATAAAAGCGAGCGGTTCCTCCTCATATTGTGTCTCTCCTCTCTCTCTCTATTCTCCAGTTTAGATCTATTAGGCAACCCCGGACTATTCGATAAGCGAGGTTGTCTAACACGTTATCAGCCACGAGCTCTCTGGGAGAAAGATTGAAAGGTGAGAAAAGACAAGAAGTGAAGGATCGTGGACAACGACGACGACTACTACCGGCCGATTGATCGCCCGATCCGATCCGCAATCAACTTCGCCATCAAGCGGCATCCACTGATTGCCGAAAGAAAAAGTCCCACGCGACTCTATCCTACGCGATAGCCTTCAGAAGAATAGATTGGAAAGGTGAGAAGCGTAAGATTGAATCTAATAGCTCGTTCAATTCTTTACGTGCATCTAATCGTGGCACGAAGCCACGAGTTCGCGGTGTTTCTTCTAGTACATAGTATGAATGCATCTAATCGTGGCATGAAGCTACAGTATGCATCTAATCTACGCATCTAAGTACCGTGTTCTTCAACGTGGCACGAAGCTACAAGTTCACAACAACTTTCGCAGATCGTGAGCATGAAGCCACAGATCGCTATAGTACATCGACGACGAAGCCCTATCAAACAGCAAATGTATGTGGGCAGACGGCCATCACATACCGGATGCCCAGAAGGCCCTACATTTTCAATAAATCTAGAAATCAGTAAATGAATTTAGAAAATTGTTATTAAACTAGAAAATTGGATATCTGGATATGTGGACTTCAAATTTTTGAAAATTATTGGAAGCTCCAAACCACAGGTTTTATTTTTCTAGATGTTGGTACGTGTTTAATATGTGGTAAATTATTTTCTATTACACAAGCAATTACGAAAATTGCTTGAAATTACTTAAAATTATGAAAAGTGCTAGGAAAATTCCAGAATATTTTATACAACATTTTATGAGAACCTGAGTGGTTGGGATTTGATTTTGGTAATGAATAAAAAGACATGAGACAATTGGTGTCTAGGAAAACACACATGAGGCTTGGTTCTTTAATTGGCACCCGGAAACGGGAAGTGCTCCCTTCCTCATGTGAGCCCTTAGGGCAGGTTGACTGCCAAGAGTCGAATTGATTCGAGATATTCGTTACCTGTTTCGCTCCCAACCAACGAGTTACATAAGTTGTAATTAGCATTACACCGTAGCATTTAATTTATGTTGGAATTTATTTTCGTTATCAAGTAATGATGAAAAATTACCTTAATATAATTCATTGAAAATTCAAGCATGCGCCGACGAAGCGCCACCGCTATGCGCCAAGAAGGCCGACGTGCATGGAATCCGACAAGCGCGCCGCGCATGAAGCCGGCGCTATGCCGATCGCCTGGCCGATCGTGTACACAAAGCCGATGTACGTATGAATCTGATCGCACGCGATGCCCGATCACGACATGAAAACAGATCGCATGAAGTCGATCATGCATATGAATCCGATCGCATGCACGAAGCCGATCATGCATACGAAACAGATCGCACTAAGTCGATCATGCATATGAATCGATGGCATACATGAAGTCGATCGCGGCGCGATAAATCTAATCGCATGCACGGCCGATCACATACATGCACGGTTTGTATTTATGAATCTTTATGAATATTTATGAATCTGTGTATATATGAATCTTGCATTTATGAATCCCGTGAACTATGAATCTTGTATTTATGAATCTTGCAATTATTGTTTTTCTTTTAGTTTACTGGAAATTCATGAGAATTTGTTTTATACATTTATGAATTTTTTGCACCATTCATCTATTAGATTACACGAAGTAATCTAAAGAAAGAATCTTGTGAATATGCAAATACAGCATTGTCAAACGTGAGTTTGAAGAACTAACCCGAATGGACAGAACTATCTCACATGGGCATCAAATTTGAAGATCATGCTTGAGCAAGAAGCTCCAAATGTGGCTTAGGGTCCTCGTGAGGACGATAACCTAAATGCTTAGAGCAAAATGATCAAACTTTGCCCTTTCTCAGACATCACCTTTCAGCCACTCTGAAAAATGAATACATGGTGAGTGAGTGTACTTGAGTTATAAACTGCACTTGAAGCGGAGAAGCTCAAGTCCACCATCTTGCCTCTAATGACAAAGATTGAATTCGCTGAAATTTTGAGACTCTGAGCAGTGCTGGTTAATGAATTTTGAATAATGAATTGTAAGCTCTCGAAGAGCATACATTTTCTTTTCTCATGAATAGAATTGCAATTTATTCTTTATTCCAAGATTCTATATTTGCAAGTAATGTTTTGAATTACTTTGCCTAATTGTATGATTAGAATTATATTTCTTTTCATTGAGAAATTGTGTAGCGCAAATAGAGGAGATATGCATTGTTGATAGTAGGCAAAGCTAATACCATCTTAAGAGAGTCGAAATACTTCCTTTCCATCACGAAGAACGGCTTGGAAGGATTACAAAAATCGCGAAGCGTCATATAATAGGCTCTGGAAAAGCCACAATTATATTGCCAATGGGTACAACTTTGGTAATTGAAGAAGCCCTTTTGTGCCCTGAATCAACACGCACTCTCTTAAGTTTTCAATGATATCCGCGTCCAATAGGTTTCCACGTAGAAACCAATGAAGAAAATGACAAAGAGCATTTGTGCCTTTGTGAAGCACGCGGAATATGAAAAAAATGGTATTAGAAAAATATCCCTCATATGAATTTGGTTGTACTACACGATAATCAATGCACTAAAGGTATACTTATTTGAAGATCAGTATTTAGAAGCTCACGAATTATTTTCGTTATGGCATTGTATATTTAGGTCATCCGGTCTTAGATTGATGAAAAATATAGTTAACAACTCACAAGGTCATGGCACTAATGTTAAAAATTTTCCCGAATCACGAAGATTTTGTGTGCCATGCATATGCCACCGGGAAATTAATAACAAAACCCTCTGTTATGAAAGTGCAACATGAAATCCTTGCATTCTCGAAAGCATTCAGGGGATATTTATGGCCCGATTCAGCCTTTGTCGTAGGCCGTTTCGATACTTTATGGTGCTCATTGATGCTTCCTCGAAATGGTCACATACATGTTTCTTTGTCAACAAGGAATCATGCATTCGCAAAGTCGATCTCGCAGATCAGAATTAAGAATGCTTTTCCTGATCATCACCTAAAGTCCATTCGAATGGACAATGCCAACGAATTTACTTCCAAGGCATTTGATGATTATTGCACAGCAACTGGAATAAGTGTTGAGCACTCTGTACAGCACATCCATACGCAAAATGGAATAGCTGAAGCACTAATAAAGAGGATTAAGCTCATAGCCCGACCACTCTTGCAGAGTTGTAACTTGCCCAACACTTGTTGGGGACATGATCATGCACTGCGGCAAAGACTCACCAATTATAGAGTCGGCCTACAACATCCATTCAACTATGCAACTAATGCAATGGGTCATCCTGAAGATTTGAATGAATGGTATATGTACCTATACCACCCCCTCTACAAATAAGCTTTGCAATGGGCCCTCCCGGCAGTCCTGGGATATACATTGGTTATGAGAATGCATCCATAATCGGTATTTGGAACCTAATGACTAGAGATTTGCATACAGCCGATGGTCGCTAATTGCATTTTTTGAGGATCGCTTTCCCGTCATTAGGGGGAGGAAATGAACCATTGGATGAAAATGCCGGAAATCATATGGCATTCCATTGAGATCCCGTGCATGACCTCGCACTAATGAAGCAAATCATGAAGTCAAGAAGACAATCGATTTGCGGAATTAGCAAATGAACTCACGATCATTTTGTGATCTCGAAGAGCGTGGTTAAATCGCATGTACCAGCAAGAAATGCACGAGAGGTGGAAATACCAAAGCGAAAGGTATCCTCATCTATTCGAAGGCCTCAAAGAAAAAGAACAGAAATCGGCTTCTCAAACCTAAAGTACCGGAGACGTGCGGGAAAGCGGGCAAGAGGACTTACCACACCTAATCACAAAAGTGCCCCAAAGCAAGAAGGGGAGCCAGGTTGAGACACGGCACCGGAAAGAAGCACGTGGAAAAGGCAATTCCAGATCTGAACCTTCCATTGGAAGAAGCCGCCGGAAATAATGTGCGCACACATTGGCGGAGAAAAACTAAAGGAACTTGCTACTGGAATGGGAAATAGCAATGAAGAGCAAGTAGAAGTGCATGAGCACACCATGTGAAAATGGCCATAAATTTTTGTAATATCGAGAGAATCAATGAATAGAGCAACAGCCAATGTCGATGCATACTTTGCAAAGAAGATTGCCACGATCATTAATATTCGAGCCGCATCTCGCAGAGTGCAAGAAAAGGCTCGATTGGGAAGATTGGAAGAAGGCAATCACCGCAGAGTTAGTCTCTCTGAACAAAAGAGAGGTGTTTGGGCCTGCGTGTGCACTCCCCATATAAACCCCGTGAGGTCACAAATGGGTTTTTGTCAAGAGAAACGAAAACAATGAAGTTGTATGAGTACAAGGCAAGGCTTGTCGCTCAAGGTTTCACTCAACGTCCGGGGTTGATTATGAAGAAACCTATTCTCCACACATGGGTCATGGAATTACCTTTAGGTACTTGATCTCAATGGCAATCAACTTGAAGTTGAGAATGAAGCTAATGGATGTTGTCACAACATATTTGTATGGAAACTTGGATTAGGAGATATACATGAAAGTACGAAAGGTATCCCTATCCCGAACCAAGACAGAGCAAGCGAGAACCTATACAAAGGTGTGAAATTGGATAAATCACATGTATGGACTAACAACGATCGGGAGAAGAATGTGGTACAATCGTTTGAGTGACTTTCTCTGCAAGAAAGGCTACGAGCAACGAAGATTGTCCATGTGTATTTATACAACGATCCACGAATGGATTTTGTATAATCTCCGTCTATGTAGATGACTTGAACATCATTGGGACGGATGAGGAAATTGAAGAAGCATGCACATACTTGAAATCTGAGTTTGAAATGAAAGACTTGGGTAAAACCAAGTTCTGTTTAGGCTTGCAGCCTTGAACATGTCCAAGGCTGAGATCTTGGTACACCAAGCATCCTACACACAGAAAGTGTTGGAGAGATTTGGCTTTGAAAAGACATACTCCATGAAAGACCCTAATGGTCGGAAGGTCACCTAGCGGAACACTAGACCCGCACAGGCCCCTAAAGAAGAGGAGGAAGTCCCGGGAGCGAATTCCCATACTTGAGTGCAATTGAGCGCTCATGTACCTTCTTGCGAATAGCACTAGGCCGACATTGTGTTCATGAGTGAATTTGCTAGCGGTGACAAGGTAGAACCCACCAAAAGGCATAGGAAAGGGGTGAAGGACATCTTCGTTACCTTCAAGGAAGCAAAGACCTCGGCTTATTTTGAGAAGAAACAATGAATTGAATTTAGTTGGCTATGCCGATCTGGGTAACTATCGGACCCGCATATCTTGGCAAGTCACAACCCAGGGTATGTTTTCCTTTGCGGTGGAACAGCAATTTCTTGGAAGTCGTCTAAGCGGACTCTTGTCTCGACGATCGACTAACCACTCGAGAAATCATTGCATTGTATGAAGCCTCTCGGGAATGTGCATGGCTTGAAGAATGGTTCACCACATCCGAGAAGTCATGTGGCCTTTGAACATGGAACAAACCCCTCACTTATCTATGAAGATAATGCGGCTTGTGTTGCACAAGTGCAAATGGGATATGTGAAGAGTAACCTTACAAAGCATATCAACCCCAAGTTCTTTTATGCCCATGAAATGCATAAGATGAGCGAGATAAAGATACTTGCATACTAAGTCAATTCGCAGATTTATTCACTAAGTCACTCCGGCATCTTCCTTTGAAAGATGTATTAGAGGAATCGGGATGATGAGGCTTAGAGAAGTGCAGATTTCAGGGGAGAATTTTCACATACTCCTACATAAATCTCGAACATGAAGTTTGAGTACCCAACGTGAATCTTGGAGATTAACATTGAAGTTTGGGTGGATTGTACTCTTTTCCTTAAGTAAGTTTTTCATTGAAGTTTTCTTACCTAAGGTTTTTGATGAGGCAACCCAGGTAATACAACACAAGCGTGTGCTATGTACTCTTTCTCCAATTATTTTTCCCACTTTGGGTTTTATGGAGTTTTAATGAGGCATAAGCATCTCGCAGTGAAGAGACCAATAGGGAGTTATAGGAAACAGATTGAAGTATCATATAAGGACTCTTCCTTATCCCTAGCAGAACCGCTATATATAGGAGGCAGGGGCTACCCCTTTGTATACACAAGCAATGAGAATAATAAAGCAGAGCAGTTCCTCCTCATATTGTGTCTCTCTCCCTCTCTCTCTCTCTATTCTCCAGTTTAGATCTATTAGGCAACCCCGGACTATTCGATAGCGAGGTTGTCTAACAAACTTCACCGTGAGTCCCATAGAGCTTTTCTGTTTTTCTATTTTGTTGTTGTTAGAGAATAGGGAGGTTGTATTTTGTCTGTTGATAGATTACTTGTTCTGTTATTTTGGTAGAGATTTTTAAGAAATCCCAGCGTCAGTAAGTAATTATTATGCGAAGGAGAAGTGATAGATAAACGACCATCTTTTTTTTAATAGTAAAGATATAGAGAGATTACTCGTGGTAACCCCGACCCTTGACAACCATCGTTATCTAAGATATCTACTGTTTGTTTTGACCTTGTTGGGGCACAACTCTTATATGTGATCGTATCCAAGCAGAAGAGAATGTTACTGTCCCGTGAAATAGTCCAAAATTGTGAAGAAGTAAAGTCCTTAGAGCATCTCCAACAGTTCCCAATAATTTGACTCCCAATAATCCAGGATTGGGAGCTTTCTAAAAGTTTTTGGGTCTGAAAAAAAGGCCATACTCCAATAGTTCCTATTTTTTCCCCAAAAATATTTTGACTTGGTTCTCTTCAGTGTGCAAACGAAGCTAGAAGTGGTTCTCTTCAGGATTGCTTTTGTGATTGCATACAAAGCTAGAAGCCACACAATCCTGTGCATACGAAATTAGAAGTTGTTGCATATCTTCATGCTCTTGTGGAAAACAACTGCATTCTACTTATGTACACTCTCAACATTTAGGCACGAGAAAGAAAAGCAACACTGTCAGCACATATGTTTCAGTTAGGCAATTGATTTTTTCAGTGTCCACTGAATCAATAAAATAGCAAAACCTATACCTACAAGAACCAACAATTGATTTTTTTTCAGTTAGGCAATTGAGTTTTTCAGTGTCCAGAACCTACACGAACTTCACAATCTCTATTTTCAACCTATACCTCAAATACCAATGAAAGAGCAGTTGTCATCGATGCCATCGAGAAGCTAAAACTTTACCCAAACACTCTCAACAGCAAAACATTCTACAAATAATCACCACCACAGCGTGAGCCACTGTCACTACTTCTACACAGATCGACAAGTAGAAGTAGTACCAACTTTTTTGCACTAATTATCACTGGATGAACAAGCTCGTTTACAACACCAAAAACCGACAAAAGAAACTATAAATAAACGGCAAAAACAACTTCTAGTAGCTATTTTCTATGCAATTGTTGCAGCTCTTAACACTACACTGCCACTAAACACTTGAAAGGACAAGAAGCTTCCAGATCCAAGAACAACAGCAATGGTGAAACAAATCCGTCCATGGATGGGAACGAGTCATGACCTAGAGGAGACAACAAAGCATTGAGCCCCCGCGCGAGGCCGTGGACGGCGCCGTAGCTGCGGGAGCCGAGGGCGATGCAGCTGAAGAGCAGCAGCCCTTGTCGGTACGGCAAGTACGTTCGCCGCCGCATCTCCTTCTCCTCGGCCCGCCTCGCCTCGTAGAGTCTCTTGTGCGCTGATCTCCTCCTACTCTTCCCTGTCCCTCGCCCTCTTGCCGCCGCCGGTGACGGCGACGGAGACGGATATGGGCTTATATTAGGTGCTGAGGAGGAAGACGGGGAAGGCGGAGGGGTAGGGTGGTGGTGGTGGTTCTTGCCGCCGTCAGACTTGCTCCGGGGAAGCCTGCGCATGCCGATTTGGCCGCGGGAGAGGAGCGAATCAGCGATTGGGAGCGCGGATGCGGTGCGCAAAAATGAGGTCGCCTGGGTTCGGTTTTGGGCGTGCGCAAATTTTGGGAGCTATAAAGAGGAACTGTTGGAGTACATTTTTTCCCATCAAACCTAAAAACAGATTTTGGGAATGGATTTGAGGCACTGTTGGAGATGCTCTTACGTACCTCCGTGCCTCCCTTCCTTACTATAAGCTGGTTCTCTTAGGGTGCGGTGGTTGATCAATGGGATGAGGTTGTATGAGATATGATTGGTTCTGTATTATTTGGTTCCATTATTTTAGGTAAATAAAATGATTTAACATCTATAGAAAATATTTCTCAAATTTATATCACTTGGTTCAGAATAAGATGATTCCATTCAAGCAACCAAACATACAAATAATTTATTTTTTGAACCATCCCATACATGTACCACTTCTTACCGAGCTTATATACCCCTCTAAAAGCTATTTACCCACTCTAAAACAAATGACTTTCACGTGCTAATCGGCATACAGGGCACAACACAACACACCATGTCATGCTTGTGTTGTCCCGCGAGCGCGCAACAACTTGTTCTCAAAAAATTTCCGATAAACTCAGTCGATTTATCCGTGGACACCATCGCGGATGACGAAGGTAGTCGAGGAATCGGCTAAGTTCTCCTCATCTCCTGCTCCCATTTGCAAGTGCCGGATATACAAGAGACGGTGGCCCTACGCATCACGTCCTCGCCGGTGGATCACGTCGAGTCGATATTACGGAGATCATATCAAGATCGTCATGTTCAGCCCACACCTTTGGTCGTATCGCGCCTCCACGTGCTTGGCTCCATCGTGGGCGCCGAAGAGCTTTCCTCTTTCTTTTTTTTTTTTGGAAATTTTTAAGAAGGTTGCATTTTGTTTGTAGATATATTATTTTTTTCGTTAGATATTTTTAGGAACACCTATATTGTAATTCGTATACGAAGAGAGGGGAGAAGAGAGGCATATGTATCATAATCTTCTTTTAATGCTCGTGCTTTGTTATGGATAACAAAATCATATTACCTTCAGCACATTGAGTTGGCATCGTCAGGATCAGTCTGCACAGCACATACCATTGGGTCTCCATGCTTGGTGGTGTCGCACCTCTGTGCCACCGGTTTCATCACGTGCCCAGACTGTTTTTGGTTTTTTTTTTTAATGTTTTTTCGTTAGAGAATTTTTAGAGGGCTGGAATTTGTTTATTGGTATATTGTGTTTTTTTGTTATAGAATTTATAGGGAGCAGAAATTTGTTTGTTGGTATATTATTTTTCTGTCAGAGAATACTCAAGGAGATGGAATTTGTTTATTGGTATTTTTTTTTGGTGTGTTTTTTATTAGAGAATTTTTAAGGATGTGGAGTAGGAGAGATGATGAACTACACCACTAACTTCTTTTAAAGTAGTAATAGGTTGTTAGAGATATTTTTAAGGAGGTGAAGTAGGACAGACATATGAAACCCACCACTAGTTTTGAGATATATAATTGCTAGTAATTAACGTAATAAGTACTTCCTCCGTCTACATTTATAAGACGTATTTCTTCTTGATACATAGACTAAAAAGACATTAAAAATAACTAGATCACTCTTAATTATTATCACTAAGCACTATACTTAATGCATGCATGCAGAGTATAAAAAGTAAAGATGGATTTTATTAGAGGTATAGAGGGAACATCACACTAATTTTGCATTAGAATATGAAATATGTCATACATTTATGGACAAGATTATTAAAAAAAATAAGTGTTATAAACTTAGATAGAGAGAGTAATATATAGAGCTAATAACTGATGCAGCAAGTAAAGGTGTAGAAGACACTAACTGAAAGAGCCAAAGCAGTGTTTCTCAACCTACGCTAATGGTTCATCCGGCATGCATTATGGTTAATTATTTTAGGAGTCCATACTCGATACTAATTGTCTAGTGATTACTTCATGAACTTTTGAAAGCAGTTTCGCACTTGTACTTAGAGTCCATGTACATCCTATATGTACCAAGAGGAGTTGCCTATGGCCCAAACCAAGCACCATGTGATTGAAGAAATTTGTGTCAATATGGTGACTATCTCCAGCGGATTCCCTTCAGCCTCTAAATCCCTTCACGAACATATCCCAAGTACTCTAGCGGATTCCCTTCAATCTTCCCTTCAGAAGGGATTCGGAGAGAGAATCCCTTTAGAAACAGATTCTCTCTCCAATTCTAAAGAGAAATCCCTTCGAAGGGATGCTGTTGAAGATAGTAGAAAATAAAAGGAATGAACATAGGGAAGGGAATGAAATGAAGGAAAATTGCTGGAGATAGTCTGACATCGCTGCTTAGAATTTCTTGACTAGTTGAAGCAAGCAAGCAGTGTGAAGATACACCTGCTCAGAAGTCAGAGCCCCTTCTAAAATGGGGTAATAATTGCTACCTGTAGGCCTGCTTGCTGTAAAAAATTCACCCAAACCTTAATAACGTTGCATTATTCGCTGCATAAAATTTGTAGAATTTTGCTGTCATATCTGAGAAACAAAAACGTTGTTCAAATCAAAGTAGATTGTAAATCATATGTATACAGAAAGAAGATACGAACATAAAAGGCCATCACTGTTTTCCATGGACTAACACACAATGGCAAATTTAACAAATGACAAAACATATATGTGGGATAATACAGAGGCGATGCTCTGTCTAGTAGCGCTGAAATTTGCTTTGAACTTCACAACTCTGTTGATCAAAGCCCAACAGGTTCAGCTCAGATCATCCTGCTCAGTACCATTAAACTATTAATATCAGCTCTTTTGGTGCACAGCAATTACATGGATGTCCATCTCCTTCAGCATTACTGACCGCCCGCAAGAGTCACATGGTGCAGTCCTGGATCCACAGATACTCTCATGTTCACACATATTTCGAAGCCTGTCTCGAGCATCACGTGGTTCTCCACCAGCTTGAACCGTGTCGCCACAAAATCGACACACAATCAAGCGCAAGGGGCAAGTTGAGGATTGGTGTTGGACCTAACATTAAAAGAACAAAGCAAATTAGTCATGTCTTACCTACTAACATTATTAGTAAAATAAAGAGAGTGGGAGAAAAAAGCGATGGAATTCTCCACTATTTGGATTGGTACTTCAAATGTAACATGCGGATAACATTAGCACATAAAATGTGCACGCAGTGAGCAGTTTGATAGGATTGCAATAGGTGAAATAGCTTCTGCCGGGAGCACACAGTTCATGCAAAATTCAACGAGATAGAAACATGCTTTTGAAAGTAAGCTAAAAGAAATGAGAAGTTAGTATGCTGTAAAAATTATAAATAAGAGAAAGCGAGACGTACCATATCTTCCTTTTCGAGAAACACCCCACATGGGCACTGCAGTGGCTCATGGAAAACTTTCATGTGCTTCTCCATTTCTCTCTGCTGGAAAGCTTGCCCACACTTTTTGCAATGCACATGATCTGCTGCTTCTTCCTTTCGAAGTACAACTCCACACCTATCATGCATGCAAACAACATTGTGTCTCACGCAGTACGCCTCATGTAGTAGCGAAGTTCGGCTGGATATATGGCGCTTACAGTTCTTACACACCACTGAATCAACATCAACACTAGATGAGGCACTAGCCCGCTCACCAATCCTTTGGCTATTAACAACATCTTTAATAGCTACAGAAAGTTGGTACTTCGCTGTTCCCTTGAAACCATAAACACCAATACTATAAGTACCACTGACCAAACTAGCATCCCTTGGTTTGGGTATAAGAACCTTAGATCCCATGTCATGGGAAGACCAATCATGACGGTGCTGAGTTGGGAATACTAAAGGATGCCTTGATACATAAATATCAGTGTCGCCACCACATGTATCAGCATCTATCTTAACCTCAATATTTGCTTGCCCAGAAGCTACTTTCTCACTCATACCTTCTTCAACAGAAAATTTGTAGTACCTAAACTTTCCTTCTTCCACAACTCCAGATTCAACCTTCCCAGTTTCAAGAGGCACAAGCACATGTTGATTCTCTTCATTGTCCAAAACTGAATCCGGTCCCTCAATGTCAACTTCAACATCTGTCTCCAGGACAGAAACACTAGACGCAGGCTTCAATTCAAGAACCTTTAATTTATATTGCAGTTGCCCATAGTTCACCATGACAACATCGTTTTCAGACAGTGTTGCATGATTGCGGAGTGCCGTTTCAAGGACAGCTCTATGGTTAGGGAGATCTGAGAATCCCATTCCTTCCAGCTTCAGCTTCGCATATGTCCCTTTGGGCAAACTTATATACCTCACCTCAATCAGAGGAACATCTGGGCTGTCGCTCTGAAACAGATTATTCCAAACATGCGGTGGGAGTTCCGCAGAGCCTTCCCTTGCAGTGAATTCAAGAACGCCGCAGCATGTTGCCTCCTCGGCGCTTCGATCCTGAGATGCACCCGGAACTCTGTCTGTAACCTTGGACAACCTGAAGTACATGGGACCTTTGTCCAGCGCTCCTTCATCAGATAACTCCTTAAAGGAAGACGGCGGCAGCTTGATCTTATCCCCTGGACCATCATATCGCAGTGCTTCAAACATGTGTGAAAACGAGATCCCCTTCCCCAGTTGCATCACCTCTTCCATTTTCTGCTCAGCCTATTAGAAATACAGAAATAGTTTGTCATCAGCACCCAGTGGCATATCAAAAGGTAAGACTAGAAACTAAAGAAGACAAATATAAACATTTCATAAACTTATCATGAGAAGCAGTAGTCGAATTGGACAATGAACGAGTTAAAACATACAAGCGTACCCCCTAAAAGAATTAAAGAGGCGGCTAAACATTTAAGTTATTTCTAAAACAAAGGGGACAGCCGGCAGGTGCGAGTGTGCAAGCTATCTCCATGTTTTTGCCCCGGGCCACCAACAAGGTTTTGGGATCAAATCGAGGCTTTCCTTTCAGGGCTTTGGGATCAAATTGGGGAGCAGGCTATGAACTAATCTGCCGATCAACGAGGAGGGGGGAAACAAAATTACATCAAGCACCCAGCGTTGCAAAATGGATCAAGTAGCAAGGACCGTTCCAATCATCCCCAAAATCCTCAGGTCTCTCAGGTGATCGACCGTCCTAGCACTAACGAATTCTTTCAGCACCAAGGTTTTCTCCTACAGACCTAGGAATTACCAATCGAGATAGACCACTGAAGAATACAGCAATCGTCACACGAGGGTTAGGTTTCGGCCCGGTCGGCTCTTACCTCTTCCTTCGCGCGGGCGGCGTCGAGGCGTCGCTCGCGGTGTGAAGCCTCGAGCGCGTCGCGGCGGCGTGCGGCCTCGGCCCTGGCGCGGCGCTCGCGGTCGGCCTTGGCCTTGGCGCGCTGCACCCGTTCCCGCTGCTCCCGCTCCAGCTTCTCCCGCGCCTGTCGAAGCTCGAAGTCCATCTCCCCCGATCCCCTCGATCTGATCCGCGCCCCGAGTAAACGCCTCTCGTCTTCTTTTTCGTTTCCTCGCGGCGAGTCGCGACGGCGGAGGGAGGGACGGAGGGAGGGAGCGGGAGGAGGATTATATGGAGGCGTCGTGCGCGTCGGTGGCGGCCGGAGGGGAAGGAAGCTTCTGGAGACCGCCGTGTACGGTGCGGAGGAGGCAACGTAACTGCGGACGCACGGTCACGGCGGAGCGCGCCCGGACCGTCAGTGACTAGCTTTTCCTCCCCACTATCGTGGGGGTGGAAAAGTGGCGTTTGGATTTGACTTATGCGGCGTTCCGTCCGTTTCGACGTAGGCAGTGATTCCGAGTCCGATGCTTGGGCTTGGAGAAGTAGTGTTCAATCTCTCCAATTCGGTCGGATAGGTTTTCGTATCTAAATTTTTTTTTTATTGGACTCGGAATAAGATAGTTTGAGCTTAGAAGTAGTGTACAATTAGCTTAGATTCGGTCAGATATGTTTGTTTCGTATTTAAATCATGATTTTTTTATTGAACTCGGAATAAGATATATCTAGTGCTGCTAGATACGAATACAGCATGAATAATATCGGCATGAATTCAAAACGAATACGGAACGGAATCGATACGATATTGTATAGTTTTTTTTGGATATTATGCAAAAGCAAATACTGCGTATAGCACACATATATCAATGATTAATCAACCGTATGACATATTTCTTTATCAAGTAGTCAAACAAAGTTGCAAAGTATCAAATATGCTTTTATATTTTGCAAAAGAATATCAGGTATTCATGCAAACAAGTATAATCATATTCTTGCGTATCAAGCTTTGGTGGCGGCCAACACCGGCCGACGGGATGACGAATTGAATGACAGTAGGTGTGGAGGAAGGGTTTAGCTTGGGCTATATGGCTAAGCTAAATTGAAGCTGCTAAAATATGAGCTGTAAATATTCGAATCCCAATTCCGAATAGAATTATTCGGAATTATCCGAAAATATAATTGGAATATCCCAATCTAATGAATAGTGATCCATCGAATCAGATGTCGAATCCATCCAAACCAAATATCTGAAACCAATGCCGAATCCAACAACAATCCAACACGGCTACCCAAATTCAATGCGAACAAATCTGGTCCATCGGTTGATCAGCATCTATCCGATCCGATTGCACCCCTACTTGAGAGTGCACGCGCAACATGAATTTCGATTGATCTCAGGAGAAATGATTGGATGAACAGTGCTCGGTGAACAGTGTTCAGAAGAATAGTACTTCAAACTGGTCAGCAGCACTGGTCGGATAAACAATGTTCGGTGTGAACAGTGCTCGGATGAACAGTACTCGGGTGAATAGTGAAATCAGTCCAATCTAAAAACAAGAATCGATATAACTTTTGATCGGCTAAACCAAAACACGTGAAACTTTGTGTGCACCTTCCTATGAATGTTAGGAACCTATTCTAACCTTTAATCGCAAGGATTGATGTTAAAATTCTGACCTTTTTTCAGTTTAGTGAAGGTTGCACGAAAATCGGATCAAAAACGAAAATCGTAGAGTTTTGTTGATCAAGATAGTCTTGAATAACCTCGCAGAAGTTACGGTAAGCAAGAACATTAGAGAACAACCCTTCAAACAGACAAGAACACGATCTACATTGATCTTTCTTCTTCCAAGCACGAAAACTCGATTTCTTATAAGAACTAAAAAGAAGAGGTTATAGATTACCTAGATGATTGGGATATGATATATATATATATATATATATAGAGAGAGAGAGAGAGAGAGAAGATTCATCCAGTAATCTTTCATCCTTGGCACAAAATCTAAAAGCATTTAGAAGGAGGGGATGCAAATCCAAAGTGCAAAAAGTAAAGATTCAAGAGCTGAATTATAAGTTTCAGAATATGAAAATTAAATCTTGCAATACTTGAAGAAAGAGGATTTCAATGTCACACAACCAGGTGAGCAAAGCTTTTATTAAGCAACCAAAGAATCCCCTCTTACAAGCTTGAGGTTGGGGTATGTTTATAGCACAATGGGAGCAATCTCTACTCTCGGATAACCTTCTTAACCCTCAAGAAACCTCATCAAGGGTTCAGATTCACTCCCTCACACATAAATGGGTTAACCGGCAAATCAACAACATAACGGGTTTTAACCACACAACCACAGACTAACTTAGCCACTATTCCACCCGCGAACCCTTAATTCAACTATCATTCTTCGCTTGAGTAGGACTCAAGTTAGCATCTCATCCATCCACTTGTCATCCTGATTCATAGCCACTCCCCTGCCTCAATCATCTTTCAGTGACACCTTGACTGTCTGGACCTCAGATTTCTTAGCCTAATCCCGCTCTCCTTCGCCTCACCATGACCTAGATCCAAAGTCCTACAACCATCACAGACAAGGGAAATACATCATATAGTATTGCTCAAAATGATATGCAAGCAGTAATCATCTGAGCAATTACACAAGTAAGGATCCCACCTTAGCTTACAACCACTTAAGGGTGTCCTAACCTCTTAAGACTAAGAACGCATAAAGCTCCGACCAGACAAAGTACTAACCAGTTAAAAGGTCCAACTAGTGAATCCCCGACCAGTTAAAAGGTCCAACCAGCCATGGTCCTGACCAGTTAAAAGGTCCGACCAGCCAAGGTCTCGACGTCTGGTCCTGGGCAACACACAACAACTCAAATTGCTCATTCGAAAGAAAACTCAAACCTGAGCAGTGAGCACCAAAGACTCAAAACACAGTCAATTACTTATCACAAATATGGATAGACATCCACATGATCTTTCAGAAGGAGAAGCCAAAGCCCAAGCCACCAACAACACCTTCCCCTATTCCTTGTCTTGTTGGAGATTCACATTTCTTCTCATAGGTGCCCATCACCTTCTGCTCAGCACAAAATGATGCCACAATCCTGATTAGTGGTGGGCATCTGGGCCGTGCTCCTGTGAGCTGGTCCGAAGCACGACGGCCCAGCCCGGCTCAAGACCTGGCACGGCACGGGTTGGGTTGTGCCATGCCGGCCCGAACTGTTCACCGGGTTGTGCTGGGCCAGGAAAATGGGCACGACGAGTGGCACGGCCCGGCACGCGGATTTGGGCCGCGCCCGTGCTGGCACGGGCGGCACGTCGGATGGCCGCGGCCCGCGGCAGTGGAGGACGGGGAGGGCACGGATGGGGGAGAGGAGAGGGGCTTACGACATACCTGCTTGGGAGAGAAGGCACGACGAGGATGTCGCCCGTGCCATCGTACTCGCGCCGAGGCTGAGCCCACGGTCGTGCCAAGGTCGTCGCCCGTGCCAGCGCCGCACCTCGCCCATGCCATCACCCGCGGTCCCTCCCGTGCTGCACCGAGCTCACACTGAGGCTATCGCCCATTCCAGCGTTGCGCCTCGCCCGTGCCGTCGGTCGTGGTCTCTACCATGCTTTGTCGAGCCCGCGCCGTCACCTACGGTGGGGAGGTGGGGGTGGAGGGGAAGGGGAGTGGTCGGGCACTGGGGTGAAGGTATCGAGGTCGGCCCCTCGGGTCCGATCTAGAAAAGGGAGGAACGGGGGAGATGGGAGGCGGGGCGAAGGGAGGCGGAGGGGTTGGAGCAGCCCGTCGGGAGGAGGGGAAGGGGAGGGGTCAGTGGCTCAGGGCGTGCCGCTGGGAGGAGGGGAAGGGGAGGCGAACAAGCAAAGGGACCGAGGGGAGTAGGGAACCAGTCTAAAAAAGGGGATGGGGGAGGGTATAAAAAGAGGGAAAGGGGAAAAAAGAGGATAAAGGGAAAAAAAAAGAAGAGGAAGGAAAAATATGTAGAAAAAATAAAATGATGCATCACTCTCTCAGACCCCCCTCTCTCCTAAGGATGAAAGTGGTCGCGGACTGTTCACTAACCCGCTTAATTTAGCCCGCATAAAATGTTAAGCGAGTACCCACAACCCACTTAATTATTTAAGTGGCATTTGACCTGCAGCCCACAAAGCGTCCGCTTGACCACATCGAGTCCTTCTCCTCCGCATCGCCGCATGCCCGCTATCCAAGAAGTACGTATCCTACCCTTCCCTCTTGCAGTTCTTGATTCCTCAGTTCTTGTGGATCTCTACCTTCGAGGCATTCAAGCAGGAGAGCGAGGCCAAGAGTTTGTGCACGGCATTGTGGTAAGGGCATGCCTTGCACGATGCTGCAGGTGGAGACCAGAGAGGTACTATCCTTGTTAAGAATGTCCCGCAAAACTCACTGAGATGCTGATTTCGTTTGAGCAGGACAGGTGGTCAGGGACTTCGCAGATATCTTCTTCCCCTCCTACCCATTTACCTCGAGGAGTTGCACGAGCGTTCGTAGAATCGCAAGCCCCATTTGATAAAGTATCATGATCCTATTTGAGTACTAGTTGCCTCTCTTGGGTTGTTTAGGATTAGTTCTATGTTGTTATCCATGTGATAAGAACGGCTTAGTCATGAGAAGGGCTTGCATTGGTATTTTGCTATAACAAAACTCTGTTCTGGTAATATGTCATTGTTCATGTTAAACTGTTAGTAAAGCCTTTTCTGCAATGGTAGCAATACTATGATCATTTCACATTGCAGTTGCTTGATAATTAACATTGCGATCAATGAGTGAATGCACGCGTTAGAATCACCCTGCATGTTTTGTGCAGTTCTTGATAGTTCATTTTATCATTTTTTGGCAGCAAGTTGTGGACTTGTGGGTACCACATCAACCCGCATAACCATTAACGGGCTACCACACCGGTCCGCATACACTTTGGTGGCCTATGCGGTCAAGTGTTACAGTGCCCATGAACCATCCCACCTTCATCCTTACTCTCTCCCTCTCCTCGGTCAGCACCGCGTTTAGCTCTCTTTATTTCTCTCACTGCTCGCTCGCTCATCTCTCTCCTCCGCTGACAGTGCTCCCCGCTCTCTTCACTCCTCTCACAGCCCCCGCTCGCTCATCGCTGAAAGAGATTGAGAGAGAGATAGTTGAGAGAGGGGGCAACAGGTGAGAGAAAGTAAGAGAGACAGGCGAGAGAGCTTGAGAGAGATAGGCAAAAGTGTGGAAAAACTGAGAGAGATGGACGAGAGAGAGAGAGAGAGAGAGGGCGCCTTCTCATCTACCATGTTAATTTTCCTCATCTGCCCCCGCTCCCGCATTAACTGGCGCTACCGCATTAACTGGTGCTCCCACATTAAATTTCCTTCTTCCACGAGCTTTCCTCGCATGTAAAATAGCTATTAACCTAATCGGCTTCTAGTGGGTTGTGGTCCCACTTGTAAGATTAAGTAGAGGCGTGTAACCCGCACGCGTGCTTGGCCATCCAAATTTCTCTTCTGGGTGCATGCAATCATTAATGAATAGTTTAGGCGCTTAATTAGGGGTAAGTTTAGAAAGATTACACTAAAATATTCTCTCCTTGGTCTTTGCAAAAAAAACAACAACAACTATTCACCCTATAATACAGAATGGAGAGAGTATATAATATAGAGATCTTAACAATATTCAAGTGGTGCTCCTCCGGTACTCAATTTAATAATATGGAGAAATTAACAATATTGCACTTTAGTATATAATATAGTTGTACTTCCAGTGGTGCTCACTCTCACTCTCTAGTCTCTCTCCCTCCGACTCTCGATGTAAGTCTCTCCGGCCCACTCTCACTCTCTCAGTCCCTATCTCTCCCTCTGACTCTATGTAATCTCTCTGACTCACTCTCGGTCCCTCTCTCTCCCTCCATCTCCTTATGTAACTCTCTGACTCACTCTCACTCTCACATTCTCTCTCTCTCTCTCTCTCTCTCTCTCTCCGACTCTCTATGTCACTCTTACTTTCTCAGTCACTCTCCTTGGTCAGCACTGCGCCTAGTTCTCTCCGCTCCTCCTAACCCCGTTGACCACCGCAGATGCCGCACTCTTTCAATCCAACTCCGATAACTCCATCGACTGATGCTCATTTCCTCTCGTGAGAATAGTACAAATGGGCCGGGCCTTGGCCGGCACGGCATGAAACAAGCACGAAACACAAATGGGCTATGCATGAGCTCGCCGAAGGCGAGCCAGGACGGCCCGGCCTGGAACGGCGGGCACGATGGGCCGTCGCGCCCGGCACGGTCTAGACCTGAAGCACGATAGGTCCGTGCCGTGCCAGTCCGGTCGTGCCCACCACTACTCCTGATGCTGCCAACTGCATCAGTTGCTACTTGACTTGTTTCTTCGTACGTTGACTGCATAACACCAAACAATTAGACAGACCTAGCTACTTGCCGTGTGATGCATCCTTCTGTAAACAATACTCATGATCAGTTCATGGCATGTACCTTTGCATTTTTATTGAAACATTTTAGGAACTTCATTTGAGTATAGGCTTGGAAATAGGGATGGAACTGGTACGGATATTTTCCGACCGACCGACCGAATTGATTTGGATGATGATTTGGATAGTTTCACAGATATCCAGTTGATTTCTCGGATAAGGATATGGATACAGATAATTTACATGGATACGGATACGAATATGGAACACTGATTATCCGATGGATACGGAATATCCGAGTTTTTGTTCGGATAATATCCGAATATGACATACGGATATTATCCGAATAACACGTTTCAGAATAACACATTAACAATTTAACATGTTTCAGAGACTGGGGTCTGCATTGGATGACAAGATATAATGTGTTCATGTGTGCTAGATGCTAATTTGGAGATATTTGGGTAAATGTGGTACATAAATTGGCAAGTGGCGTTTTAGGAGGGCTACTTAGGATTCAGCAGCATATGCCAGCTGCAAATCATTTGGTTCAATTATTGCAATGGGGTACATTGTTACTCACAGAGTCACATGTATGACAAGCTAGGGATAAAAAGGCAAAAAATGAAGACATACAAATATATTTCTTTTGGAATTTTGAATTTAAATTTGGACCGATTTTGGAAAAAAAACTGAAATTGGATTTTAAAATATCCGACTAATATTATTCGTATCCATGTTGCTTCCGATCCGTATTCGATCTGTATTCGTAACCGATATTATCCTGTATAATTCGTATTCGATTCTGTATTCGAAACTATTCGTATTCGATTCTGTATTCGATAAAAAATACGGATACGAATATGAATAGGACGATATTCGACCGTATCCGATCCGATCACATCCCTACTTGGAAACCTGCCAAAGGAACCACCACTGTGATAATCAATGACAGCTTCCAGTTTGCCAACCTGATATGACAGTCGACACAGTCTAGACAACAAGTGCTAGATTGTCCCCAACAAGGTGTTTCACGTTCAGAGCATCAGTCGATAGCCCTGCACCGATCGATCCACTAGAACAAAAGTTGAAACTTTTACTATAAGACAATTTGTAGAAATCTAGCACTAGTTGACAAGTATTACATCTTACATTTTTTCATAAAAATCCATCTAAATTAATTTTAATTATGATTTTTTTATGGACAGTGCTAACTATAAATGTTATTCAAAACGGATTTCTACTTTAGTGTTAAAAAAAATACACGATGGTTGATAAAGGTTTTTTGCGCCACAAGACTACTGAGCAAATAATGTATGTTTTTCGGGTTGTACTATAAGACAATGTATGTTTTTGCGCCACAAGACTACAAGCAGTGTTAAAAAATCTTAATATTGGAAGATGGTTTATATTTTATTGTTTTCTTTTTGCACTGCTATATTAATGAGAAAATATTATATGCAGGGCACATATTTGATATTTTTAAATTATATGAAAACCCATATTTCTTGAAATTGAAAATTTGATAACACAGTATTTTGGGGAAAACATTCTTGACAAACATCATCACGAGCAAAAGATTAAACACACGCACAGAGTGCTCAGGTTTGTCAAACCAATTGCTTTCCTGGTGCATGACACTTCGGAATGTCAATGACCGTATGCGCTGCACAAGCTTGAAATCAGTATGCCAAACACATGAACAATGACTCCAAGTCCTCTGACGCAACGCAATCGCAAGCGCACGCGGCCTGAACTGAACAAACCGGTTAAAAAAAAAAATCAGTAAATCTGCTGGCCAGATGAATCGCAAACTATCGGGCTGTTCATAACAATACGAAACTCAAAACCTATCCGTCCTCTCTCAGAACAAATCGTAACAATATGGAACTCAAAACCTATCCATCACAAATCGTAGCAATGCGAAACTCAAAACTTTTCCATCCAACAAATCGTAGCAATGCGAAACTCAAGACTTATCCAGCCAACAAATCGTAGCAATGCGAAACTCAAAAACCTTCCCGTCCGTCCCAATAAATACCGTGGAGCTCTGAGGCGTCCATGCACCAAGCTTTCATCTTCTCCTCGTCCGCTTCTCCCTCCACGTACGTGCAGAGCCAGCTGTTGCACCATGGAGCGCGCCTCGCTAGCGCTGCTGCTAGCCCTGCTCGTCGCCGCGGCGGCCGTCGGAGCGAGGGGCACCACCGTCGCCTACAACGACCGCGCGCTCGTCATCGACGGCCAGCGCCGCATCATCATCTCCGGGTCCATCCACTACCCCAGGAGCACCCCTGAGGTGAAGTTGATCCGGACACGCTCTGTTCTTGCTTCCTGCGATTCGTTCTTTCAGACTGATCTAATCTTGCTGCGATTCTCGTCTTTCCTGCGTGCAGATGTGGCCTGATCTGATCAAGAAGTCCAAGGAGGGCGGCCTCAATGCCATCGAGACCTACGTCTTCTGGAACGGCCATGAGCCTCGCCCACGCCAGGTTTGCACTGCACAACCAGAAACTCAGAATATGTCTTGTTGCTAGGAGATCGAACACGATTTGCATCTAGTGCGTGCTCATTGTTTCTTGCTGTGTATGTCTTTCCTTTGATCTTCAGTACAACTTCGAGGGGAACTACGACATTGTCAGGTTCTTCAAGGAGATCCAAAACGCCGGCATGTACGCCATTCTTCGCATTGGCCCGTACATCTGCGGCGAATGGAACTATGGGTATGTATGCTGAATCTGGCACGTTTATGTGAAACTGGATATCGTTAAAGCTAATCACGCTAATATATTTCTCTGTTACTCTTTTTATGCTGCAGAGGACTTCCCGCTTGGCTGCGTGACATACCCGGCATGCAGTTCAGGATGCACAACGAACCTTTTGAGGTAAAGACGAATCGATTGCTCACTTTTTAAGGCGACATCTCGCCATAGATTAGCAAACACAAACAGAATCTGAAGCTATTCTGTTGTCTCCCCTAAACAGCGCGAGATGGAGATCTTCACCACGCTCATAGTCAACAAGCTCAAGGAAGCGAACATGTTCGCTGGTCAGGGAGGCCCAATCATACTGTCGCAGGTAGACGCATCAACTAGCCCACAACTGCTACTCTTTACAACAATCTGACATGATGTAAATTAAAACGCCAATTACTAATGCCGATGCCTGAATGTGTAGATTGAGAACGAGTACGGAAACATCATGAGCAATCTAAAGGACGCCCAGTCTGCCTCGCAATACATCCATTGGTGCGCAGACATGGCGAACAAGCAGAACGTTGGCGTCCCGTGGATCATGTGCCAGCAGGACGCCGATGTCCCACCCAATGTGGTGAGTTTTCCTTTTTTCCAAAATTTCACACCAGAAAGAGTAAGGTTACGCAAATTGTTTTGTTCATACGGTAACGCGGTTGTGTTTTGGGTTCTAATCAGATCAATACCTGCAACGGATTCTATTGCCATGACTGGTTCCCAAAAAGGAAGGACATCCCCAAGATTTGGACGGAGAACTGGACTGGCTGGTAAATTCTTCTCCTAATTGATTCTCCTTTTTTCTGCTTTGTTGCAACATGGATTAGCATTAAGCTTGGAACATGATACCATTAGGTTCAAAGCCTGGGACAAGCCGGACTTCCATAGGTCTGCGGAAGACATTGCTTTCGCGGTTGCGATGTTCTTCCAGAAGCGGGGATCGCTCCAGAACTACTACATGGTACGCTTCTTGACCGTGTACTGCATTATTTTCTTTTGTTGTATCTTTTCACTATTGCCTCAACTGACTTAGATTGGCATGTTCGTCAGTACCATGGCGGAACCAACTTTGGCCGTACGTCAGGTGGTCCGTACATCACAACCAGCTACGACTACGATGCACCCTTGGATGAGTATGGTGAGTTTGATTTAGCATGGAAAGATTGAAACATGGCGATTTTGGCAGGCGGTTGTAATTTGTAGATTTCTAATCTTGTTAATCTGCTGCCTTTGTGACCCATCAGGTAACATCAGGCAGCCCAAATACGGGCACTTGAAGGAGCTCCACACTCTGCTCAAGTCCATGGAGAAAACCCTTGTCCATGGAGAGTACAACGACACCAGCTACGGAAAGAATGTCACAGTATGGTTCAGAAATCATGCACTACGTCTTCTCTCCTGTCGAATAGATCGCACGCATACGCTTTTATAACATGGCGCAATCTTTTTATCAATGCAGGTGACCAAGTACACCTTGGATGACTCCTCTGCTTGCTTCATCAGCAACCAATTCGACGACAGGGATGTCAGTGTGACCCTCGATGGAACTACTCACGTCGTACCTGCGTGGTCCGTCAGCATCCTGCCTGACTGCGCGACCATCGCGTTCAATAGCGCAAAGGTAGTTTAATTTCCTCACACTACTGATGATTTAACTGTATATGACAGCCAATTCGTTGTTACTTATTGCCTTTTCCTTTGGCGTAACGACGGTACCATTAGATCAAGACGCAGACGTCCGTCATGGTGAAGAAGCCCAGCACGGTGGAGCAAGAGCCAGAGAGCCTGAAATGGTCATGGATGCCTGAGAACCTGAAGCCCTTCATGACCGATGAGAAGGGAAGCTTCAAAAAGAACGAGCTCTTGGAGCAGATCGTCACATCTACTGATCAGAGCGACTACTTGTGGTACAGGACAAGGTAATCTGTAAGGAAAAGTTTACGATTTCGTGTGATCGAATGGCTGGTTTTTACTTATACCTCTCACTAGGTAAAAAGGCTACTAATGATGCTAATCAATGATAATCCTTTCTTCAACTTTTTGCTCACTCACTTTTTCTTCTTTTCCTTAAAACGAAGGAGGTGCTTTAATTATTACCGATTGTTTTTGTTTACATAGATATATGGACTGATTTCTCTGATGAAATGTAGCTTTGACCACAAGGGAGAGGCAAGCTACACCCTGTATGTGAACACAACCGGACATGAGCTCTATGCATTTGTCAATGGGAAGCTTGTTGGTGAGTACTTTCCTGCTAACTCAATAATATTTTTGCTTTACACACTTTGCTATTTGATGAAGCTAATGTTTGTTTGAGAAAACGTGTCTGGCAGGGCAACACCATTCTCCTAACGGTGCCTTCATCTTCCAACTCGAGTCTCCGGTGAATCTTCACGACGGCAAGAACTACCTCTCTCTCCTGAGCGCCACCGTTGGCCTTAAGGTTCCAATCTCGAGTGACAGCTTCATCAGATCAACGAACCCATCTCTTTCTTCCCTACCACACGTACTGAAAGATGTTTGTTCCTCCCTGTCAAACAGAACTACGGAGCTTTGTTCGAGCTGATGCCCGCCGGCATTGTTGGAGGACCGGTCAAGCTGTTCGACGCCAACGGCACCGCCATCGATCTCTCCAGCAGCTCTTGGTCTTACAAGGTACAGAACATCTCTATCTACTCTGTTTACCTTTCTGATGAAGGCTCAACCATATAACTATGGATCGTGACATTACTTCAATCTTTCTCTTTATAGGCTGGCTTGGCTGGAGAGTATAGGCAGATCCATCTTGACAAGCCTGGCTACAAATGGCACAGCCACAACGGCACCATCCCCATCAACAGGCCCTTCAGCTGGTACAAGGTACAGCCTACTTAATTTGACAACTCACATCCCATTCTTCTAGCTTGGCATTGCCGTGCTATGGTGCTGCTGAATCTAATTTACTTCTCTGTTTTTATTCCCCTGAAGGCTACCTTCCAAGCTCCGGTTGGTGAAGATGCCGTGGTGGTGGACCTCCTGGGCCTGAACAAGGGCGTGGCGTGGGTGAACGGAAACAACCTCGGCCGCTACTGGCCGTCGTACGTGGCCGCCGAGATGGGCGGCTGCCACCACTGCGACTACCGCGGCGCGTTCCAGGCGGAGGGCAACGGCCAGAAGTGCCTCACCGGCTGCAACGAGCCATCGCAGCGGTTCTACCACGTGCCCCGCTCCTTCCTCAAGGCCGGCGAGCCCAACACCATCATCCTCTTCGAGGAGGCCGGCGGCGACCCGTCGCAGGTCAACTTCCGCACCGTGACGGTCGGCCCGGTCTGCGTGGAGGCTGTCGAGAAGGGGGACAATGTCACGCTGTCGTGCCAGCACGGCAAGACCATCTCGAGCGTCGACGTGGCCAGCTTCGGCGTGGCCCGGGGGCAGTGCGGCGCGTATGAGGGCGGGTGCGAGTCCAAGGCAGCGCTCGTGGCCTTCACGGCGGCCTGCGTCGGGAAGGAGTCGTGCACGGTGCAGTACACCGGCGAGTTCGACGGCGCCGGGTGCGAGTCCGGCGTGCTCACTGTTCAGGCCACCTGCTGAACGGTCTTAATTTTTTTAGCTTAAGTTTTTTATTGCTATCTTAGGAGGTTTGTCTGGCTAAGTGTTTGGTTTAGTTAAGAGTGTGTGTTCGTTGTTTGGTCAAGTCTGTGTTTTTGTGTTTTCGTGTGCAGATCAACTGCTGGCTGATCTGCAGAATATTGTGATAAGTCCGTTTGCTTTGAATGGAATCCTTATTTGATGTGAATGGAAAAAATGTTTACCACTATCATTTGACTATCATTTTCAAATAAGACTTTTATGAAAAGTTAAACGGAATTCTTATTTGATGCGAATGGAAAAAAGATTTCTGACTTTTGAAAGGAAACTCTAGTTTTGCATGGTTGTTTGAACTAGGATAGCAGTCATGGAAATCTTCATGAAGCTTACATTATCTACGAGCCAAATGAAATGATTTGGTTGGCCATGCTCTCTCTGCAACCTTAATCAATACCTTTTCTCTTAAGAATTTTTTCCCAAGAACTTCAGAAGCCAAACCCTGACTACTAGTAGCACTCCTGAAGGGGACTAAATTTCATTGTTGCAAACCTGACAAAAACCAGAGGAATCTGCAGCAGCCCAAGGAAGGATGTAGCGATTGAAGGATAGGGAGTCTCCGAATATGTTGTCGGATGGGGAATAGTAGCAATGGGCTGAGGAAAAGGCCCAGTTGATGGGTTAGGAGGTTAACCACAGAGTGTCTTGGGGAAGGGGTTGTTTTAAATGGGGACCATGAGTCTGTAACAGATTTGTCCAGAGAATAGACAGCTCATTTTGCTTTCCTCCTTGCGTCTCCTTCTTTCTCTTCTTCTGTTCTTCCCGTCTTTTTCTCCTCTGTTCTTACCGGGTGCTCCAGAACTTGTATGATCTCACGTCAAGGAAATCTATCCATGGCCAAGGGACATGACAAAGGAACAGGAGGCCGATGGAGAAGGAAGTATGAACTGCGCTGCGCCAGCTATCATGGGATAACACCTGCCACAGTTCCACCTGCAGATTCGGTGTACGGATAGCACTTGCGGATATTACGAAAACACAGCACTTAATTGACCGGCGTACAGGAATAATGTCAGGCGACATGGGATGGATTTTGCTGATATTTATATATAGAGAATGGCTAAGTAACACTCGAGTGTTTTTTGAGAGGTGCTTCTATGCTCTTCCTTTTAAAAGTTGCACAACTATTAAAGCATGAATGGAGGGTAGATGGTGATTACTTACCCATTCGTTTGTTTCAAGATTTGTGCCGCTTATACTAGAAGGAAGAGCATAGAAGCACTGCTCGTCTTTTTTTGGTTTGTGGGCACTCAACTTAGGGGCCTATAAAGAGGAGGGTGGTGAGGAGAGATGGCAAATTGATTGCATGGATGGATCTAGATCCAAAGACTACAAATTTAAATGCTCACAAACCAAAAAAAAACACTCAGGTGCTCTCTAGACACCCTCGTATATATATTGCAAGTTAACAGTTGGAGATTACATCGCATTGCATTAACTTATATTTCACTCCCTCTTTTCTATTAAAGAATTGTGTCCCTTTGTAGAGATTGTTTGATCTGAACTCACATTGTAGCGCCTAGATTCTTCAGAATTGTTCCAGTGATATGGAGGAGTTGCTCAATCCCAACGGAGCTGGTTGTGGCCTACTGAGAACCATTAGCTCAGAAGTCATATTCTTGGTTGCATTACGTAACTTAAGGCCACGTCAGCTTCGGCAAAAAAAGAGAACAAGAATAGAAGCGCCTTAAGCGAAGTATACGTACGAAGTGTTATAGGCTTGGTAGCTAGCCAGGTAGAGTCTTGACTTAGCAGCAGGACACACGAATCTGATACTTACTGGATGGTGAAGCGATGTGATACACACGATGTTCCGAAATTGACAAAAACAGATCATTAAAGTTATCCAAAGGGTTACTAAGACTGATATGCTAGTTAGTCATATTTTCTTGTTGTTGTTGCTGCTGCTGCTGTTTTGGGGTGAGATATGCTACTAGCTATTTGCTGATGAACATACATATATTGACACTAGAAGCAGATCAATTGCAAAGCGCAACCAACATTTTAGTAAACGCTGCCAGAGGTTTGGTACTGAATTTTCGGTCAGTTCTTCCACGTTTCGAGCTCTTTTGCAGCGTTGTCACCTGTAAACACATGCATCGAGTAATCAAGAAGGCATGAATATGCCACTGGAACTAGTGTTAGCACGAGATGTTCAAATTTTCTTTTCGAGACCAAATGGAGAATTTCATTAATCATGAATGGAGTTACGGTCCTCGACACTGTACCGATTTTCATTTTATAAAAAGACTTTAGCAACTGCCCATTTTAATTTACAATTTTATTGAGATAGAATCTGATCGTCCAATGAAGTTCCGGAGGGCCGGTTCCAGGACTACTATCTGGTTCAAACATTCTTCCTCCTCTGAAAAGAAGAAAAAACTCTCCCTAGACCGCTAGAGCCCATTACTAGTCACTAAGCAAGCTGCTAATCCTACTTTTGTGCTGCATCTAGCCCCACGCAGTACGGAGCCGACATGTAACACCACATGAATAAAAGTATGAAACCGGAGAAGACGAGTATAACTTTATAATTTCCTGTTTAAAGGAAAGCTTCAGATCCTCGTAACTCGAGCTCCGAGTTTCGTTGGAAGAAAACCGTTTGGTTTAAGATCAGTTCTTCCTCTACTAGGAATCTTTGTACTGCTATCGACGCATGGAGTAACGGGGAGGGCAAGAATGGTGCTAGCTCTGCTATATCCAAGAGGATAGATCAGGGGCGGAGCTAGTCCAGGCTCAAGCCCCGAGCTGGACCAGCTGATTTTAGATTAAATATTTGTTTTCAATGATTTTTCAATAATTTTTTGTAGAATTTTAATGAGCTTTCGGTACCAGGCCCCAGGCTACAGCCTACTCTGCCCGGGGCCTGGATCCGCCCCTAGATAGATGGTAGTTATCATTATTGTACCGTTCAGTCCGTACATACATTTCAGTATCTAAACCGTTGTGTACCATACCGGTCTAGATACTGGTCAAAACTAATTATACTAGCTTTGAGACCAACCAATACTAATTATACCAGTGGAATTAATAATATGATCTATTAAACTATATATTATATTTGATAATACTACTATGTATTGAAAGTAATATTATAAATATTATAAGTGAGATTTAGTGCATATATAATTAAATATATGTGTACTTATAAATATATATTATTATATTACATCTAAAATGGTATGTTGATATGGATTAAATATGCCGTTGGAACTTGGAACCAGTGTCAGCTTAGAAATGTCTAACAAGAATAAAAAAGCTGGTGCACCGGCACTGGCTTATATCTATCTACCTATCTACCTATCTATGATTTTTTTAAATAATATTTTTTAAAAATAAATTACGATATTAATACGCGAAAAATAAAAATTGTTAAAATAACATCTATTCGTCAAACGGTACGGCAAAATAGCTATTTTCGCTGAATGGTACGGCGAAATAGCTATTTTCGCCGAACAATGCGGCGATCACTGCTTAATTACGCAGTTAACAGTCGGCCATCAGAGTATAGGGGAAAGAAGCTATTATCGCCATACTGTATGGCGACAATAGCTATTTTCTCCAAACCGTATGGCGACAATAGTTATTTTCGCCGTATCGTATGACGACAACTCTATTTTCGCCAAACAGTTCGACGATAATACCCTCGTTTCCCGTGGAATTTATCGCCTAACGGTTAACTGCGTAATTAGGCATTTGTTGCCACACTGTTTGGTGAAAATAGCTATTTCGCCGTACCATTCGTCGAAAATAGCTATTTCGCCGTACCGTTTGGCGAATAGGTGTTGTTTTTGCAATTTTTATTTTCGGCGTTTTAATACCGCAATACGTTTTAAAAAAATATTATTTAAAAAAATTCATCTATCTATCCATCCATCTATCTATATATCTATATCTATAATCTCAGAGAGGTATGACTGAATTTACGTGTCTACATCACGTATACCTTCTGTCTTATAGAAACTACAGTCCAGCGTGCTCTTCCATTGGGCCACGTCGGCCCCGTGCTAGTGCGCCAAGCCGGCCACAAGCTTCGCACTCTTTCATCGGCTCACATCACCCGTGCTCGCGCACCATGGCACGTGCAAGCCACTAGTATTAGAGGTAGGTGTCGTGCCATGCCGGGCCACCCATCAAGCCACGTGTCTAAACTATGCTGTACAGTGATGGCCCGTCGTGCCCTGCTGTAACATCCCAAAATTTTGCTTTTCTTAAATTCATGTGTGATTTGGCACTTTGGTGAATTTTTGGAATCTTCTGGAATTTATTTGGATTTATTTGGAATTTATTTGAATTTATTCCATTTTGAAATAATTAAGGAATTTAATTTTGCAAATAAAATTTTGTTGGAAATATTTTATTTGAGTCCAAAATGATCCAAAATGATCCAAAATATTTTCCAGAATTTTTCTGGAATTTTTCTGAGTCTTTTGCTATTTTTAATGAATTAAATGAATTACTGGGAATTATTTTAAATATTAATTCGCTGGAAAAGGACCGACTGGTCATCGCTTCATCCGACCGAGCCCGAGTCGACTCGAGTTCGAGTCCGACCCGAGCCACGTGACTCGACCGAACCCACTCCTAACTAATCATCCTAACCGTTGGATCAAGATCCAACGGCCGAGATCACCAGACGGCTCGAGTCAGATCCGGCCCGGATCCGATCGCAGGCTTGATCGTGGCCGCCGATCGTGCTAATGCACGGATCGGCCACGATTGCTCGTTTCGCCGAGTCCGAAGCCGGACTCACGCCGGGCCAGCCAGAATTTAACTAGGTTTCCGCCTAGGTACGAACGCCGAGGGCTATTTAAAGCGTGAGACGCCCCGAGGTTGCCCTCATCCTTGCGCACCCGCTTCCTCGAGCCATCTCGCTCGAAAGCCGCCGCTTGAGCCGCAATCGCCGCCGGAGTTGTCTCTTCCCTCCGCGCAGTTTGCGCTCGCTCGCCGTCCGTCAGTTTTCCGCCGAAGAGCCTGATCCGAGTCCCCGCGACGACGCACGAAGGAGGTTTCATCTCACGGGAGAAGCCCCGTGGCGCCGCAGTCGTAGTCATCGCCTCTCCCGGCTGCCAAGCCGCGTGAAACTATCGCCCGCGAGCTCGGAGGACCATCGATCAGATCGAATCTGAGCTGAGGTGAGATCACGTGTTCCAAACCCGATTAGATCCGACCGTTGGATCAAGATCCAACGGTTCACAATCGCCACGCGTCGTAGCAAAGGCGATTATAGGATTAGATCTCGACCGTCCGATCTAGATCGAACTACCCATGATCATCGAGTAGTTTCCAACGCTGCTAACCCTGGATCCAATCCGCGCCGCTGATTTTCAAACCAACGGCCGAGATTGGCGCCACGTGTTTCCGAAAGTTGACCGACGCGGTCATGGGCCCACGCACGCTGGGCAGGACGCCGACACGCGGGGCCCGCGTGTCGAGGGCCCGCATGTCGCGGCTAACCCAACAAGCCGACGTCACCCATGACGTCCAAAGCTTACCCCACTGGCCGGCACCATGGGCCGAGCCCCGCCGACGCCTGGCGATGACGCGTCACCCGAGTGGTCCCACATGTCGGGCCTCTCACGCGGAGTCGTGACCGAGTCCACTGTGAGACTCCGAGCCGAAAGGCGGGACTGAGCCCATGGACGGCCGACGCCGCAGCCAATCGAGAAGGCTGCCACGTGTCCATGCCGATTTAATAATTAATTTCCTAAAAGAAAATGATTTATTAATTCGAAATATTGATTCAAATTTAGATTCAAACTTCAAACGCTTTATAACTTTTTATGCGTTTCAACTCCGATTTGAGTGATTCAAATTTCTAAATTTGTATAAAATTGAGATCTACCTAAATATAAATTTTATTTAATTTTGGACTAAAGTTTTTCTCTGTAATATTATTTAATTGATTATTTAAACTTTAATAAATCATAACTTTTGCATTTTAACTCCGATTTGAACGATTCTAGCTCCTAAAATCTAAAATTATGTTCTTCTCTGTTTATGGATTTTATTTGGAGTTTTGGGATGTTTTTGCCTAGTGTTTATTTGGGTATTTGCTATTTGCACGCTTTTACGAGTAGACGTTGAAGTCTTAAGGATTCGAAGGAGAAGTGTTGACTGGATCCAACTCAAGACCAAGAACAAGTACTTTTTGAAGGCAAGTTGTGCTTTGACCATGTTGATCCTATTTCGAAATCTATTTTGATTTAAACTATTGCATGCTAGTTCAATTAGAAAGATACTTTGTTTAAAACATGGGGGTTAGATAAATACCAATTTGTTATATGACACCTTGATTATCTAAGTATGTGCCATGATCCCTTGTCACCCTAGTTGTGGTTTACTAGTTGACATTATTAAATTGCCAACATGGGTTTAGATCGTTGTAGTATAACGCTTAGACTGCACGTGCTCATGACATGATTTTGGATAATCAAATGCTAATATTGACTTAATGATATATTGAACTCTGTTTTTTGGAAAAGTATCATGTGATGTTGATGGCACGTGGTGCATGGTAATCAACTGGGTTTGATAAACAGCTGATCGGGCATGTGGGCAAGAGTAATCAGGTGGGCCAAGGTGGCATTGGGAGTGTTGATTTGGTTTTTCTAGTCTTGCCTGGTCACTCTAAGGACTTAACCTTGCAAGCCTTTCTTGAATCGGGTCATACTTGCAACCACATGGTCTGGAATGGGACGGCCCTAGTTGACTAAGTTGCTGGCGACTCACTTGTGGAGCCTCGTGGTGTCGGCTTACACCGCTTTGTGTGATTGTACGGGGAGCCGATCGTGGCGTGGCCAGTACCCATCTAACGCGGTGTGTTGGTCCCATACTTCGCCTTAGCTAAGGGAAGGGATGGTGTAGAGCACGAACCGGAGAGGACCACCTGTGTTGTTTGAGGCTTAGAAGGCTTTGTTACTGGGGAACTCGCCTTTGTGGTGTTTGAGTGTATCTTGTGGGTAAAGTGCATAACCTCCGCAGAGTGTAGAATCTATTTGAATAGCCGAGTCCACGATCGACAATGCTCGGAATTACAACAGGGTTGATTTTCAAAATAACTTGGATTTGAAAAGTTGGGTTGGATTAACAATGAAGATGATGGAACCGTGGTTTAGGATGGGAAAATGTTTGTTAAACTTCTTGAAAAGTTATTTATGCTTTACTTATTTCTACCGCTTCGAATCTACTTATATTACTTGTCAAAACATTTCTTTCGCCAAATATACTTTCAGCTATTCCTTTGTACTAAGCCATGCATATAGTATATTAGCTTGCATTTCATGCATGACTTGCCGAGTACCAAGTACTCACCCTTGCCTCAACACAATACCGCTTGAAGAGGAGATTACGCCACTTTGGAGGAGGAACTCCAAGAGGACCCGACTACTTAGGGATCTGCGAGCCCACTTGGCTTCGTGGTATACTGGATGGCGCCACGAAGTTTATTTGATTTTCCGCTGCTATTGTTTCTCTCTGAATAAGTTTCGCCCTACGAGGCATACATTTGTAACTTGACCATGAGGTCAAGTAACCAGTTTGGTTATTTAAATAAAGTACTTTGATAATATCGATTGGTATGATTGTGATATTTACCGATGTTAAGACTGTGTGCACTAGCGCGTTCCTGGACTAGTGCTGAATACACAGAGGGTCCGGATTTGCAAATTCGGGGTCCCGACACCTGCCGTGTCGGCTCAGCTCGCCTTTGGTGAGCCCACGCATAACCCATTTGAGATTCGTGCCGGTCCAAGTTCAGCCCATTTGCACTATTGCGACAAGAAAAAATGAGTCGGAGATGTACGAAGCTGAGAAAGTGGACACAAATATTGAAAGAAAATAAACTAAATTATATTTATTCATTGTGTACAGATACAAAGTTAATGGCTCATTAAAAACCTTACACCCCAATGTGGTTTCCTGGTAAGAAAAAAGCATAGTAACAATATACATATATACTAAGTACCCCCAACGTTGAGATTGTTCACGCGTTTTAGTCCAGCATACGTCTAATGTGATGGCGTCAATGTCCATGTAATGGAAGCAGAAAGACGACCGTGCACGACGTCGCGAGCACGCTCAACAAGCGGCGCAGTGGAGCGTCGGCTTAGTGCGCACGCTCGGTGTCAGTGAGTATGTACTCTCCGATTTCCATTCTATACTTTTGAACATCTCCGTTGTCTCCCATTTCTCTGCATGCAATGACTACTGCAAGGCGAGCCATAGCATGCTGTAGTATCGTGGCAGGGCGACTTGCCGTGTGCCGTGCCTACTTCAGGCTTGTTTCATACCGTGCTAGCCTAAGCATGACCCATACAAATATGCATTGTCATGTCATCTATCGTGTCCGACCGCAAGGCCCGACATAACCCTGTTATTCGTACCATGAAGGCCTGTCGTGCTATGTGCTGGCCCAAAAAATTCCGGCCCAGTGCCAGGTTTACTAGTATAAACTGATTACAACGTACCACCTGCTAGCTTGCAATCAAAAGGAAACCAGTTGGAATTACGCGAGAGCGTGCTCTTTTAGGACAATTTATGCAATATTAACTATATTACAATCGGAAGGTTTCCCGGTTGGGGAGCCTCCCCACGTCACCCCTAGCGATTTTGCGCAAAACTCCTTCTATTTCTCCAAATCGTGAATAGGTCCTTACAAATTATCAAAAGGTCCTTTGCAATTTTTTGTGAGGGGAAGAAAATCGCGTCGATATTGCGTTTAGGTCCCTTGTTCGTTAATTTGCCGGAAAAAGCTCCCGTTAAATACAAATCGCGAACGAACCCTTTTCTAATTATTCAGGATAGCGATCAGGTCCCCGTTCTTTATGTCCAGGTCCTTTCTCCGTTTTTCACGGAAAAAATGTTTTCGTGGTCCGTTTTTTCTCATTTTTCTCAGGAAAAAATGTTTTGGTGGTCCGTTTCCCTCTGAATAAAATCTTTTCTGTTTTTCCCAAAAAAAATGTTTTCGTGTTCCGTTTTTTCTCTTTTTCCCGAAAAAATGTTTCCGTGGTTCGTTTTTTCTCTGTTTTCTATTCACGCGCTCGATGTTTTCCCCGGAAAAATTGTTTTCGTGGTCCGTTTTTCTCCGGAAAAAAACCTTTTCTGTTTTTCCCCAAAAAATTGTTTGCGTGTCCTGTTTTTTCTCGTTTTTACCGGGAAAAAAAATGTTTTTGTGATCCATTTTTTCCTCTAAAAAAACACAAATTCTTTTTTTGTTCATGCGCGTGGTGTGTGCCGTGCCTATTTTCCAGTAATATAACGTGCTCTTCTGATTACAACGTAACCCTTTTATGGCCAGGCGAATAATATAATGGCAAATGGGGCTAATGAGTCATGAATTTGAGGAAGCTACTATTGAATGTGAACTAGTTTTTGAGGGCCAGCGGGCCAATTTATAGTTTTTGAGGGCCAGCCCAATTTATTTAGATTTAAGCTTTTTGGCTTATAGGTTAAAGGCACTTTTTAGGTTTAAACAATTTAAAATCTTTAGGTTTTTTAAAGAACTTTATATATATAAAAGAACTTTAGCGACGGCTAATTGAATTCATTTTGTTCCTATGAAAACTGGTCGCTCCAATGGACTCGTCGAGGGCCGGTTCCGAACATTAATGTCATGTTCAAACTTGAAAAGAAAAAAGAAGAAGACGAGCTCTTAAGCAAGCTTTTGATCGTAGCTAGTACTCCAGTAAGCTACTAATGCTAGCATGAAGCAGCAGAAGAGGGGAATATAATTTTTCTTTTCTTTTTAAAAAAGCGCAAAACCCACGTTAATAAAAAGAGCCAACAGAAAGCCACCACCTGGCCCCACCGCCAAAAAGAATCGAAGAGAAGGGAGGCACAAGGTAAATCCATAAAGCGAAAAAGCGAGCTCCTCAGCAATCAGCAATGCAGCATCAACCCACTGCTAGGCTGGAAACGAGCCGGGCCGAGGCTCGGTCCAGTGGCAAGCCCCTGAGGCGAGCCCAAAAATCCGGCTCGGCTCGCGAGCCGGCTCGTTGGCTCGCCGAGCCAGAACATTTTATCAGAAAATTAAATATTTATACAATAATTCATGTATTTGCAGTGAATAATATTAACTTACTAATTACTACTAAATAATAGTAGTTGCTTAGTTGCTCTCTATCACACTTGTAGGAAATGGAATTGTCTCAACATCATCTTTTTCCTAAAAATATAAGTCATTAGTCATACTAAATTCCCTGCATGGGCTGGGCCGCCGAGCCAATTTGGCTCGCGAGCCGGCTCGGTGTTTTTGCGAGCCTGCTTGGCTCGAGCTCGATCCGAGCCACGAGCCTGTGCGAGCCGAGCCAGGCTCGGGCGAGCCCGAACCGAGCCACGAGCTTTTTTTCCAGCCCTACCCACTGCCTACTAGAGCCTCTCCTCCCCTCTTAAGAGGATGCGTTGCCCCCCTCCGCTCCCTTACCTGCACGTCCCTTCCTCACCACCACCGACTCTCCCGCCGATCACCACCATCGCGGCGGCATGTCGAGCGGCGGCGGGACGTCGGGGAAGCAGCCGTCGCTGCGACGGGGCATGTCGCGGTTGCCCACCATGCGGCAGGAGGGCGAGGAGAGCGAGCTCGTGCCCTCCTCCCTCGCGGCCATCGTCCCCATCCTCCGAGCCGCCAACGAGATCGAGGAGGAGAACCCGCGCGTCGCATACCTCTGTGCGTACTTCATTTTACACACGCAGTAGTTAGCACTAGTTGCAAACATGATACACACGCACGCTGTTCCTACCTCCACCCTCGTCTCTCACCTGGCTGCACGAAAGCTTCCTAACTGCTTCACTTTTTTTTTTCCCTAAGTAAAACAGAGCATCAGTTCACATTTCACAGCTAGTATGTACTGTACCTCTGTTTCCCCTACCCCTACCTGTCTTGTCGATATGACTCTGTGTGTGGTTTTTTTGGTGCTTGCTCGACTAGGCCGGTTTAGCGCATTCGAGAAGGCTCACAAAATGGATCCAAACTCAAGTGGACGTGGAGTCCGGCAATTCAAAACGTATATGTTGCATAGGCTGGAAAAGGTATGCATATATTTTGAATTTTTTTAATAATATTTTTTTCCAAAATTTTAAAAATATAAAATAGGGAAAAATTACAGAAATATACACCTGTCGTCCGTCGGTTGGGCGACACAAAAATATCACCGAACCAACGGACGACAGTAGGATGGTCGAGTCTCTGTCGGCGACAGTATAAAAACCGCCTGATGAAAGGGCGACAGGCGAGCGCGGGCTTCTGTCGTCCGACAAATGGACGACAGAGAGCAATTTAAAAACCGTCGCACGACACTGTGCTCATTTGAGCGAGCCAGCCGAGAATCGAACAGACAGCAGAGAAAGAAAAAGAGAAGGAAGGAGAGAAAAAGGAGGGAGAGGAAGAGGGTGGGGAGAAAAAAAGAGAGAGGATGGACTGCATGACTTTATTAAGGTAATTGTTCGTTGTTTAAAAGGGTGGGGAGAAAAAAAAGAGAGAACGGACTGCGCGACTTTATTAAGGTAATTGTTCATTGTTTAATTTTTTAGCTATAAATTATGGTAGAGTAGAAATAATTTTAGATCTAACTACATTTAGAGGTTACGGATAGATCTAGCGAATATAGATATTTTATACTGATATAAATACGTCGTTATATATTTATGGGAATGTAGTTAGAGTAGAAATGATTTCGTTATTTAATTTTTTAGCAGTAAATTATGGTTGAGTAGAAATAATTTTAGATCTAACTAAATTAAGAGGTTACGGATAGATCTAGCGAGTGTAGATGTTTTATACCGATACAAGTACGTCCGTATATATTCATGGGAATGTAGTTAGAGTCGAAATGATTTTATTGTTTGTTTTTATAGTAGTAAATTATGGTATAGTAGAAATAATTTTAGATCTAACTAAATTTAAAGGTTACGGATAGATCTAGAGAATGTAGATGTTTTATACGGATATAAGTACGTCCATATAGATTCATAGGAGTGTAGTTAGATGTAGGTAGATATATATTCTTAAGAATGTAGTTATTTATGTGGCCACTTAGGGGTTTTCGTAGCCTCGTGGGGCCCACGGGATACGGCCCAGAAAATACGGGAAAAATCACGAGCGACCAACGCAACACAGGCTACCACTTATGTATGGGCGAGCAGGTCGGACGTTGCCCCAGCACGAAGTTGCGAAAATCGGAAAAGGCACACGCGGCTAGCTGTCAATCACCTATGTATCGAGGATTATATTTGAGAAGCATTATGTGTGGCTTTTGTAATACTTATCGAGCATTACATTTATCTCTACAATTTCTAAAAAAATGAATTATTAAAATAAACCTCTTTGTCGCCACTTGGTCGGGCGGCATAGCCATGTCACCCGTTGAACAGTCGATTTTTGGCCTATCGCCCTTCCATCGGGCGACAAAGACTAGTCCATGTGACGTGGCGCTCTGTCGCACGTTCATCATGCGACGTGGCCTACTATCGCCCGTTGGTTGGGTGATATTGTTGTCTCGCCCAACGAACGGGCGGCATGGGTATATTTATGTAAATTTTTTCAACGTATATTGTTAAATTTTGGAATAAAAAATTTATTATTAAAAATATTCCATATGTTTGATGCTCAACCAGCAATGCCATAACTAAACTATCTACTTATCAACGGCAAAAAAAAATTGAGAGGTGTGTTGACCTTGGCATCATGATACATCTGGCAGGCCAAATAATCTTGTTAAAGCAGATTACAACAAGTTACGTCATGATAAATTTGACTGGCCAAGTAATCTTATTAAAGGATCACTACAGGTTACTTTTTCATATTGATCCCTTTGCTCAAGTTACTGACCCCAATGCAAACATGCAGCATCGAAACCCTTGTTTAAGCGGACTAGAGGATTTTCCCAACTAGTTTTAAAATTTTACCATATGGCCAGAGGACTCAGCGCTAGCGTTTCTAAAATGTACCAAACCAGGTAACACTTGGTGGCCTGTTCTTTGCATTTAGTTACGGGTGATAGTCTTGGTACTAGCTGAGACAATGTTTTCATCATAGTTATCAGATTCGTTGTAAACCTCTACGAATCGCGAACCGGATTCGAACTAATTTAGACTACGTGGTCTGTATTCGTGGTGGAAATTGGAAGAAAAAATGGTGAACCATGGACCTGAATCCTGCACCGCAATTCGGATAAACCGTGTTTTTGGTAACTACGTCTTACAGTAAACCTGGCATTTCATTATTCATGCAGAAACCAAGTAGTCTCCGTTATTTTCGGCAATACTTTGTGGAGTGAGAAGTTATATAATTTCACCTTTTAGAAAAATAATCTGAAATTAGGTGCTCATGTATAAGAGTAATATAAAGCTCTAAACAGAATCGTTGTGGTTTGTCTGTAACTAAGAGTAAAAAGCCTCAGTATGTTAATTACTGGAGCTGGCTTTCAAAAGCGGTAATACATGTGCCTCCACATGTTTGACGTTTATTATTTGACAGGATGAAAAAGAGTTAAGAGAGACACATCGCAAGCTTCCGACTGCAGAAGAGCTTCAAAATTTCTTTCGGCGGTATTATGAAGAAAATCTTGTGCAGGGTCGTCAAACGAGAAAACCGTAAGACTGACCAGAGTTGCATAGCATTGGCAATCTTTTTTGTACAAATTGTCATCCTTAAGCTATGTTCACTTATTATTATTATTATTATTATTATTATTATTATTATTATTATTATTTTTATTATTTTTGAATGACATAGGGATGAGATGGCTAGACATTATCAGATTGCGTCTGTCCTATATGATTTGATAAAAAAACCTGGAGACCCTGAGGTTGTACATCTATCAATTACAAATACTTGAAAGATACTATTTCGTCTTCTTCACTTTCTGCACGTATGAAATATGATAACTTGGAAGAATTGTTTTGCAGCATTTTTCCTATTCACAATACAACATTCTACCCCTTAATATTTCTGGTCCCACACAACCAGTTATGGAAATTCCTGAGGTCAGATACCTTCAATTTCATTTGGATTGCTTTCGTAAATACGACATGTAGTATCAATGATTTTCTTGTGCTGTGTAAACTGCAGATAAAAGCAGCAGTGGATCTTCTTCGCAGGAAAGAGAACCTTCCAACGCCAAGGTCAGATCCAACTTCCAAGCCTGAGGAGATAAATGATTTGCTTGATTGGCTGTGGCAAACATTTGGATTTCAGGTACAAACTAAACTAATACTTAAATTCATTTCCTAGAGTCCTAGTGTATTAGCTTACCTGACCCAATTCTGTCATGACTGCATGATCGGGAAATTTTCGATTTTCCAATTTATTTATTGTGATGACCTATTTCCATCTTTTAGAATTTTGTTTCCTAAATCAATTCGAGAGAACTGGTTGAAAAATTTTGTAGTTTTATTACTTACTTTGACATGTAATCCAGGAATTTAATGCTTATGGCAATGGAAATATACACCATGAGGTTATATCATATAAGTATTTAATTTTAACTTGTAGAAAGACATGCTATGTTTACAATTTGACTTTACTTAGGGCATGTTTGGATCCATTAGTAGCTAATAGTTAGCTAGCTAATAGTTTTTATCTAATATTAGCTAGCTAACTATTAGTTGGAGGGTGTTTGGATCCATCAACTAATATGTGGCTAATAGATGCTATTGTCAAGAATACACATGCTATTAAATGCTATTGGTGGTAGACGCGAAGGGTATTTTGGTTAAATGCCACCTATTAGCTGCTATTAGCTAGGTTTGGCTAGCTAATGAGATAACCATTAGCTGGATGTCCAGCTAATAGTTAGCTGATTTATTAGCTGGGGGTGTTTGGATCCACTCCAGCTAATTTTTAGCAGCTAACTATTAGCTGCATGGATCCAAACAGGCCCTTATTCTTGATTGTAGATCGAAAAAATTGTGTGTCCTATCGGATCTCAACACCGTTTATTTACGGCATTGTTTACAATCTATTCCAAATTTATCTCTAACTCTGAATTTGTCTCTAATTAAACAATCGAGACACTCTCTTCTCGCGAAGAATACCAAGAAGGTCTTGTGTGCATACTGTACGAGTCTTATGACAGTGACTAGTACACACATTTACAATATTGTCATCACATCCATACATAATATCACAAAAATATTAAAGGAATGTTGTTTATAAAATAAGGCCTTAAAGGCCGAATAAAGTGCAGTGGAAGATACAAAAATCCAACAGTATGCCTTGGCCCATAATATTCCACAAGCAACTGACAAGGACAATCCTAGAAGAACTCGTCATTATAATCCCCGTAGCTTGCAATAAAATAAGAGTCGTCGGAAATTGTGGCTTCTTCTCCTACTAAATATCAACAAGTAAGGGTGAGTACATTTGTACTTAGCAATACTCGTAGTATATCACAATTATAATTAAATTTTGGGCTATATCAAAGGAGATGTCTATCATGTCTATTTGCATAAAGCAAAATTTAAACATGAGTATCAAGTAGTAGATGGTAAATGTAATTTTGTAAAATTAATTTGTTAGATATTTAAATAACAAGTATAAATAGCATAAAATGTGAAACTCATATTCCTTGATGATTGTGAGTATCAATCAGTCCCTGCCATGCCTAGCGTATAATTTGAAACAAGAATTTCACCAATTTTTCCAATTAAACCCTTTTTATTAAAATATCAAAATTCTAACTAGTGTTAGTGCACCAAGTCTCTTATGACTGTGAGAACAACTTTTCGAAAAAAATTACACTATGTATAGGAGTACAACTTTACTCACAAGATATGACCAACTCTCGTTGCCTCTATTTTCACACTTCCTTTGGTGAGGCTGAGAGGTCATGACATGAACCGTTACATCGCCTAAACCTAACTTTGCACTAGCCCGATGATGTTTAACCTTTACTATGGCGGCGAAAATTACATACATAATATTCATAATATGCATTGGTAAGTGTTATTTCGATATCTCTGCATAGACACCCATGTGAGTAAACCTATCTGGATTGCTTCCACTACTACGGCTTCCCAATACGGCTTTCCAATGTGCAAAGTTATACCTAAGCGGCATAATAGGTTAAGGTCACCCACTTATGGTTACACGGAATATCTTGGATTATATAACACTACGTTTGGTACTTAATCTAACCTGGACGAGAACTCTCCCCCAATACTACGTGCAAGTCCATCCCTCACACTTCAGGCTATTGCAGTAACTCGTTCGTGTCAAACCAAACTTTTCTGTTTTGATCTTTACATCAAAAAACCATGGACAATTTTTGTTAATATGTCAAAATTCCCATTCCCTAACAAATAATGTAACCGACTATTTGTTCTCCCAAGTCTAAAGTATGGCTAAGCAATTACATATTTGAATATACCCAAGTTAGTATTATTTGTTGCCTAAGCGCTTAACTTATGGTTTCTAAGGTTGACATTTGCATATTTATTAAGGAAGTTCCATGCAACAAGTAGGAATATCTACGATACCCACAATCTAGCACATTTAATGAAAATACACGCATGCATATATACATTGATAAAACAACATAATTTAAATGAAATAATAGGATCAACATGATCAAAGAAAGTGCTTGTCTTGCTCATTGAATTCTTGGGTTGTGTCAGGGTCGATGGTGAAAGTTTTTAGGGTGTCGGTATATATACGTAGTTTATTGAAAGGCAATAATAAGAAGCAAATGTATTCATACAGAGATCAAATTCAAATATTTTTGCAAAAATAGAAAGTTAATGATTTTAGATAAATTTAGAAATTGGTTTCACATTTGCAAAAGTTATGGGCATTTGAATATTAAATGGGCTAAAATCACCTAAAATAGAAAATGGGGGCGACGTCAAAGGTGAGTTTTGGTCACTTTACGCTTTCTAACAAAGAAACACCCTTCTTATTTAATTGAAAGCGTATTTCTCATTTTTTGGATTTCTGGCTAAATTATAGAAGCTGACACGTGGGGCCTAAATGTCAATGTTTTATATTTTTGAAAATAACTAACATGTGGGGTCCACAATTTAGTGGCTCAATGTTTTTAATATTGATTCAGATTTTAAACTTAACTTTTTAGCTGCCCACATGTTAGTTACTCATTAACTAAAAATCGAGTTAATTAGATTTAATGATGAATCTGATGCTTGTGGTCCACTTGTCAATGCTCGTGTGTGTGTGTGTGTGAGAGAGAGAGGATGTGGACGCCTGACAAGTGGGGTCCACCTACCATAGATCCGAAATAGAGCAAAGCGAAGCATGGCCAATCGGCGGCGAACGACGGGGAGGGAGTAATCAGGCTAGCTAGAGGGGTCCCAGGGGGACGTAGGGGATGCCGGTGGTGGCCAGGGACCATGCTCGATGGCAGCTCTAATGGTAGTTAGCAGAGGGAGCGTTGTGGGTGTGATGGTGCCTAGATAGGAGGGTGGAAAGCTTCTAGGGGCCTAGGGACTTCGTTTTAGTACCTGGCTACGACAAGGAACCATTGGGGTGGCTTAGCGGTTGTGTCTAGAACCGAGGAAGACGACAAGCGAGGTGGCGGCGTTTCGGGTGATTCAAACTGCAACCAAGGTGGGGAACAAGCTTAGGGGATTGATAGGGTGCTCCAGATGGAAAGAATTGAAGAATGGACTTGGCTACTTGGAGAGCTTCTCGGCCAATGCGACACACGACGGTGAATGTCGCTGGCTCTGGGCAGGAGAGGGAGCAAGGAGGTGTGAGGGAGCTTGTTATGGCCACGACGGGGTTTGAACAGTCGTGGGGGTGTGACTTCAGTGCAAGCTCATAAGAGAGGCATCTTGGCCAATGGGGAAGAAGACAAGAGAGGGGTTGGTGCAAAAAATCCGACGGCCTTTACATGCATGCAGGGTACCAAAACAGCGGCAAATGCAGTGGAGTGAGGCGATAGAGAGGGCAGGCAATGTGAAGGCTTGGCTAAGGTGCAGTGATGGCAAAGGGGATAGGGCAACAGCATAAGTATCGAGTGGTGTCATGGTGCATCTTGGCATGAGACAGCATGGGGAGGCCAGTGGCGTCGCGCCGGGGCTAGGTGGCGATGTGGTGAGGAGGTCCTGGCACACGGGCATGGTGTAGTGTAGCGCGGAGCGCTCTTTGACACGCATGAGGCCAGGCAAGCCGCTGCCATGCTGGCCCAGCTTAGCAGTGGGCTCAGGTGGTAGAGAGAGAGAAGGAGAGAGCGAGGTCAACATGGGAAAGCGGGTTTAGCTAAAAGTATTTTTCAGCAGAAAATACAGATTTTACAGAAAGGCACTTTCCTTTTTTGAATTTCTCTGAATTTTATTTGAGTTTCTATTTTGTTGCTAGTTTTTTTAAATTTGTTTAAGCTACCAAAATAGCTTTGAATTTTGTGAAAATTTTTGTGGATAATCCCAGGGTAGTACTAGCACTTCTAGATAAATTTCAAATCATAAGTAGCTATGTGTATTTCTTGAAAATTTATTTAGTGCTTATGTTTTAATGAAAGAATCAAGTGTTTGATTTTTCAGAAGCATGAAATTACTTCAAAAATTGGTGAAACTTTTTGTAGAGACTATTTAGATCATTGGGCATTAAACAAAATATTTCCAGGCTTTGTGTTTAAATTCGAAATTTGATATTCGAAAACCATTACTAGGTTATTTGAAAAGCATTTTCTTTAAGTGCAAAAATTTCTGAAAATAAAAAACTAAAAATTCACAATAAACCCAGATAATGATTTGATGAATTTTTATTTCATTTTGGTGAATTTTGGGGATATTACATGAAAACTCTATCCCGTATTGAATTTAACTAGAATCTATCCCAACACTCCCCCTCAAGATGGGCCAAAAATATCAATCATGCCCATCTATTAGACATTGTAATACCCTCGCCAGAACCTAATCATTTAGTGAATTAGTCAGTCAATTGTTCACTAAACATGATGCACTCTAGCTTCAATCTTCTACTATTCAGCTTCTCCTTGATAAAAAACCTATCAATTTCAACATGCTCAGTACAGTCATGCTATACTTGATTGTTAGCAATGTTGACTGCAGATTGATGTCACAATGCAGTACTAAGGGACCACTCCTCCTCACCCAAAGTTCATACAATAGACCCTTCATACATATCATCTCACTCAAGCTTAACACCATAGCTCTATACTCTCCTTGTACTCTCCTTCTCGACTGTCACCCTCGGTGACAGAAGATAACTCCTCTAAAAATTGATCAAAATCAATGCTACTCATGTAGTATATAGATTGAACTCCCTAAAAGTTATATCATACTTACAAACAATTTTCTTTCCATTACATTCCAGCACTTATCCCTTTTGACTAGATGAATATTCGACAAAGGCCCACTTCACAGCCCGAAGATCCAGTTTGCTAACTGTTGGCTAGTGATCCCGTACAAAGCACACAAAACCAAGCAGCTTAGGGGGAACCTTGAATTCACGTTGACCCAAAAGAAGTTCAGTAGGAGACTTCATCCCAAATATTCAAGATAGCATGCGGTTGATAAGATTTGCAGCCGTTATCACCGCCTCACTCTAGAATCTCTTTGGCACGTTCATATGAAATATGAGTGGATGTGCTACCTCCAACAAGTGTCGATTCTTTTCTCAGCCACTCCATTCTGCGGTGGGGTTTCTGGACAAGTGGTTTGATGAAATATCCCATTCCCCAAAAGATATGCCACAAATTTCTTATTAACATACTTAGTTCCATTGTTTATTCAGAGAATTCGAATCTTTGCATCAAATTGAGTAGCCACCAAGCTATGTAAGTCCTAAAAACATCGAAGGACATCACTCTTATGCTTCATCATATAGATCTAAGTCATACAAGTATAGTAATAAATGAATGTCACAAACCACTTAAAGCCACTCATAGATGTAACTGAGCATGAACCCAAACATCGGAATGCATTAATAAAGAAGGTTCACAACCCCCAAGACCAATACTACTATAAGTAGACCGGGTATACTTTCCAAATTCACAAGCATCACACAAATGTAGTTGTATCTACTTTATTAAACAATTTTGGATATATTTGACTCAAACTCTCAAACGAAGAATGAGCAAAACCTCTTCCTTGACTCCTCCTACAGCCACAGCCAATGTTGTATCCACCTGATCAACATACCACACTCCATTATGCCTGATTCCAATCCCAATTCTCTCCCCAGTTCTTTTCTCGTAGAATAGATAAGAGTTTGTCAAATAAGACAGTGCATTTGAATTGATCGATGATGCAACTAACTAAAGAAGATTAACCGGAAAGGACGGGACATGCAAGATAATGATAAAGCAATAGATGGTGTGCACTCTATAGATCCTAGACCCTGAATAAGTTGAGAGGTCCCATCAACTATATGAATTATTTCGGAATGTGTACATGGAATGTAGCAATGCTTAGATGCCCCTGAATCTATGATCCAATCAATATGATGATGCTTATATGTGGATGCAAATGCATGTGCATGAGTACCTTCGCCCATGTGGATGTAGTTGGCAATTTTATCAAAGGAGGTGGTAGGTTTTGTCGTGGAATCTTGAGAAGACTATAATGCCTTGTCCTTTTGCCATTACTCCAACTGCATAGCATGATCGCCTGTCAGAGTAATAAACATGCTTTCTTCTGCCATAGCCATATTGGCTCTAGGGCCACCACTACCTGACGAGTACACATACCATGGGTACCCACGAACGGGCTGACCTCCTTGAAAGCCCAGTTCTGGTGAAAGGCCCGAAGGCCGTAAAGAGTGGGCCTGGCCCCTGTTCAGAACCAGCTCCTAGTGGCCGACAGAGTCCGACCTCTTAGGTCGGAGCACACGGTCGGCCAGCTCCACCAGCGCTCGAGGCGACAGGACTCCGGGGCCAAGGCCAGTTAATCGCGCAGGCACGCGACGTCCCCTGACGTCCGTACCAGGGTAGGCGGCCCCTTCTCGAGAATGTCAGAGGACCCGCCGAAGTCAAGCCCCAGTCCCGTCATCCTGACACACCACAGAGGAGGGCACCCCTTCTCGAAGCCAAGCTGAGGTCAAACACCATTTAATCACCGGAGCTGACGGTTGTACAGAACGGTGCGTCACTCTGTCAGCCCGGCCGAAGACCACTCGCCGCAGGACTACCAACCCAGCGTAGGGTTGGGCGGAGGCCGGTCGGACGACAAGACAGAAGACCAGACTCCAAGGCGTACAGTACCCCTTCCTTTTTCTCTCCAAACTCCCGTGTAACCTGCTGCCTCCGAGTATATAAGGAGAAGCAGAGCTCCGAGGGGAGGGAGCGAGCCAAAAGGCGAACAAGAAAGAATAGAAACGAGCAAGAAAGCAAAAAACCAACCGAGCACCAGGGAGATCGATCCATCGAACCCCTGTCTCGCCTGTAACCCTTGGTTTGTCTCACGAATACAATACATCCCAATGACCCGAATTGGAGTAGGGACATTCGGCCCGAACCAGTATAAACCCCTGACTTCCTGAGTCAACCATTTGAGGAGAGGGAGCGCGCGACCCCTACTAACCAAAAATTCGTATTGCCGGTGCACAAAACACCGACAGTTGGCGCACCAGGTAGGGGCGCTCACGCGTCATCATCGTCTCCGTCTTCGGATTCCCACCACTTTCGTCCTCGATGGCTTCTCCCTCGCGCATCGACGGCGCACCGGCGTCGAGGGGCTGGATCCGCTTCGGCACCCTCGGCTTCATCGCTACGGCGGAAGGAGAGCTCGTGCTCGTTCCCGCCACGATTCGCGACCAGGTCTTCTCCGGGAGCCTGGGCGCGGTCGCCAATATCCTCGGCAATCTCCTCCTCGAGGCCCCGGCGCGGGCCTTGGAGGCGGGCTTACCACGTGCCGGCGTCGCCTTCGGCGATGCTGTGTACGAGTCGCGACCGACGACGGTCCTGCCATCCACGGGCTCCCGGCTCGTGGCCATGACCGGCTACATGCCGACTTCCCTCCACGACCTGCTGGGGGACTCCTCCAGCCGCAGTTCCAGCTCCGACAGGGAGTATCCCCCGCGCAGGACATTCTCCCGCGAGTGCAACATGGCGGGCGCGACGGAGCCATCCGCCACCCCCGCAACTCCCGGAACCCTCCTCCCGCACGACGAAATGCAGGGGGATGGGTCCCGGCGGGAGGACGACGCGGGCCTCCAGACTCGCCTCGCCGACCTCCAGCGTCAGCGCGAGGAGCTGGACGCCCGCAAGGCCGAGCTCGACAAACTCCAGGCCGACCTGGAGCGACGTCAGCCTAAGCCACCACTGGTCTTTGGCGCGCGCGCACGCGCACGTCAGGTCCATCACCAGCTGGCCTAGGGGATGGACGATCTCCCGTTCTTCCCCCACGCCAACCAAAACATCGCCGCGGCAGCAATGCTGCTCCGTGGGCTGCCTGAGCCGACGGACCTGGACGCCAAGGGCACATACCAGAACCTTCGGGGCCTGGTGGAGCGTGCTGTCGTCCAGCACGCCCAGGGTTCCGATTCCCGGCGCTCAGGTACGGCCTCGGGTCACCCAGGCCACTCCCCTTCGCGGGGTAATCAGACCCCGGCTGCGATGGCCCCGCATCACGAGCTTCCCCAGGCATCGCGCACCCCGGTGCGCCACCGCCTGGGGGACAACCGTGACCTTCACGCCACCCTCGAGGTGCGGAGGAGAGTTGCCGATGCGGCGGCATCATCACAGGTTGCGGATAGCGGGCGGCGCGACCGCCGCGATCCGGGACCCGATGGCCCCGGACCGCGGGCGTTCACCTGCGCCATCCGCAACGCTGGTTTCCCGTCCAGATTCCGGGCCCCGACCAACATAGCCAAATACACAGGGGCCACAAACCCAAGTGTTTGGCTAGAGGACTACCGCCTCGCCTGCCGGGCAGGGGGAGCGACGGATGATTTATTTGTCATCCAGTACCTCCCCATCTACCTCGCGGACTATGCTCGGGCCTGGCTCGAATACTTGCCCGCCGACACCATCGGGAGCTGGGCCGACCTGACGAACCTCTTCGTCGGGAACTTCCAGGGCACGATAAACACCCTGGCAACTCCTGGGATTTGAAGAGCTGCAAGCAGCAACCGGGGGAGACCCACCGGGACTACATTCGCCGCTTCTCCCAACAGTGTAACGAGCTCCCCGACATTCGTGACGCCGATGTCGTCGAGGCATTTATCTACGGCACCACCTGCGAGGCTCTGGTACACAAGTTGGGCTGCGCGAAGCCCCGGACCACCAAGGAGCTCCTCGACATCGCCACCAACCACGCTTCCGGCGAGGAGGCCGTGGGGGCCATCTTCGAACGAAAGGTGGCCCACAAAGCGTTCGGCTCCGAGGCCGGCACCCCTTCCGACCGCTCCGACAAGAAGAAAAGGAAGGGGAAGTAATGCCGTGAAGGTCGCATGGTCGCCGCTGCCGACCGCCATAGCGGCCAGGCTCGTGACGCTGACCGTTTCGAGAGGTTGATGGACAGTCCGTGCCCGAACCACAACTATCCCGTCAAACACAAGTACCGGGACTGCGAAGTCCTGAAGCGATTTCTCTCTGGGAACCCCACGACGTCGCAGGGTAAGGGGAAGAAGCGCGACCCGGCGCCCGACGCCAGGGCGAAGGGTGACGAGACGATCGACGAGTTTCCACAACTCGACAGTTGCCTCATGATCTTCGGTGGGGCAGAGTGCTACGCCGACAAGCGTCGGTTGAAGCTTGCCCACCGTGAAGTCCACACGGCGACCCCCGCCGTGCCCAGCTACCTGAGGTGGTCGAAGTGCCCGATCGCCTTCGATCGGACCGACCACCCCGACCACGTCCCGCACCCGGGGCGATACCCGCTCGTCGTCGACCCCATCGTGGGGACGAAGCGCCTGACCAAGGTGCTTATGGACGGCGGCAGCGGTCTCAACATCATGTATGTTGAGACCCTGGACGCCCTGGGGGTCCCACGCTCCGCCCTCCGGCCGAGCAAGGCGCCTTTCCACGGCGTCGTTCCAGGCCAACAGGCCCATCCGCTCGGGCAGGTCGACCTGCCCGTCACCTTTGGGAGCCCGGACAACTTCCGCACCGAGAGCCTCACTTTTGAGGTCGTGGATTTTCCCGGCTCCTACCACGCCATCTTGGGGAGGCCGTGCTACGCGAAGTTCATGGCGGTCCCCAACTACACCTACCTCAAGCTGAAGATGCCGGGGCCACAGGGCGTCATCACCGTGGCCGCGTCCTTTCAGCTCGCTTACAACTGCGAGCGGAGCAGTTGTGAGCTAGCCTCGGCGGTCGTCGCTTCCGCCGAGCTCGCCCGTCTCCAGGAAAGGGCCCCCGAGTCCGCCCCCGATTCCAGCAAGTCGGGGCCGAGTTCCTTCAAGTCCGCGGAGGACGCGAAGGAGGTCGCGGTCGATCTCGAGGATCCCGCCAAGACCGTACGGATCGGGGCCGCCCTCCCTGCCAAATAGGAAAGCGCGCTCGTCGACTTCCTCCGAGCAAACCGAGACGTCTTCGCCTGGAGACCCTCGGACATGCCGGGAGTTCCGAAGGAAGCCGCCGAGCACTCCCTCAATATCCGACCGGGTTCCAGACCGGTCGCCCAACGCCTGCGTCGCTTCGACGAAGAAAAGCGCCGGGCCATTGGGGAAGAAATCGCCAAACTCTTCGCCGCTGGCTTTGTAAGGGAGGTACGTCACTCCGAGTGGCTCGCCAATCCCGTTCTTGTAAAGAAAAAGTCAGGGCAATGGAGAATGTGTGTTGACTATACGAGCCTCAACAAGGCCTGTCCGAAGGACCCGTTCCCATTGCCTCGCATCGACCAAGTTGTGGATTCCACCGCCGGGTGTGAGTCCCTTTCCTTTCTGGATGCCTACTCGGGCTACCACCAGATCGCGATGGAGGAGTCCGACCAGCTCGTGACCTCCTTCATCACTCCGTATGGCTTGTACTGTTACGTCACGATGCCCTTTGGTCTGAAGAACGCGGGCGCAACATACCAGCGATGTATGCAAGCATATTTTTCCGACCAAATAGGCCGTAACATCGAGGCCTACGTCGACGACATCGTTGTCAAGACCAGGAAGGCCGACGACCTCATCACCGACCTGGAAGAAACTTTTGCGAACCTTCGGCGGTTTCGCATAAAGCTCAACCCCGAGAAATGCGTTTTCGGGGTCCCGAAGGGAAAGTTGCTCAGCTTCATCGTCTCCGAGCGTGGCATCGAAGACAACCGCGACAAGATCTCTGCCATCATGAGGATGGGGCCAATCAACGATCTGAAGGGGGTCCAGAGGCTGATGGGGTGCCTCGCGGCTCTGAGCCGCTTTGTGTCCCGCCTCGGCGAGCGCGGGATGCCACTCTACAAGCTGATGAAGAAATCCGACCGCTTCTGCTGGACCCAAGAAGCTCAGGAGGCCCTCAGTTGACTGAAGGCGTTCCTGACTTCGCCTCCGGTATTGGTCACCCCAGAACCGCAAGAGCCGTTGCTCCTCTACATTGCCGCCACGACCCAGGTCGTCAACGCAGCGCTTGTCGTGGAGCGAACAGAAGAAGGCCGCGTCTTCAAGGTGCAGAGGCCGGTCTACTTTGTCAGCGAAGTACTCTCCGAAACAAAGGTTCGGTACCCTCAGGTACAGAAGCTGCTATATTCGGTGCTCATTACAAAGAGGAAGCTGGTCCACTACTTCGACCGGCACCCCATCTCGGTGGTGACCTCGTCACCTCTTGGAGAAATCGTCCACAACCGCGACGACACCGGAAGGATCGCCAAGTGGGCTCTCGAGCTCAATGGCCTCGACATATCGTATGTCCCTAGGATGGCGATCAAGTCGCAGGTCTTGGCTGACTTCGTCGCCGAGTGGACTGAAGCGCAAGTCCCATCGATGGTCAAGGACCCCGAGTACTGGACAATATACTTCGACGGATCCTACACCAAGAACGGCGCTGGTGCGGGGGTCGTCATTGTCTCCCCTCTCGGCAACAAGCTCCTATACGCCATCCGACTGCTTTTCGACGCCACCAACAATGTCGCCGAATACGAGGCCCTCGTCAACGGCCTCCGGATCGCCGCCGACCGCGGCGCTCGGCAGCTCTACGTCCACGGCGACTCTATGCTGGTCATCAACCAAGTTATGAAGGCCACGGAGCCTCGCGACGCCCGTATGGTGGCCTACTGCTTGGAGGTTCGCAAGCTCGAGGAGAGGTTCAAAGGATTCGAACTTCACCATAGCTCGACGCTACAACGGAGAAGCCGACTCCCTCGCCAACCTCGCCTCCAGCAAAGGCCCGGTCCCTCCCGGAGTCTTTGTCTCCGACCTCCACAAGCCATCCATCCGGTTGGATCTGACCCCTGAGGACACAGCCGACCCCCTAAAAGCGGATGCTCCGACCAACCTTCGGTCGGACGCGCACCCGCCTGGGTCCGACCCTAGTGTGCTGAACGTCGAGTCCGACTAGAGGCAACCCTTTGTCGATCGGTTGACAGACGGATCACTCCCCGCCGACTCCACCGAGACTCGGCGCCTCGCTTGGCGGGCCAAGTCCTTTGTCCTGGTCGACAACACCCTCTACAAGAGGAGCCCCTCCGGGATCCTCCAGAAGTGCATCCCGGCCGACCAAGGAAGACACCTACTGGTCGACATCCACAGCGGGGTTTACGGACATCATGCCGCGCCGCGGTCCCTGGTGGGGAAAGCCTTCCGACAAGGCTTCTACTGGCCGACCGCTGTGGCAGATGCAACGCAAATTGTCCGCACTTGCGAAGGATGCCATTTCTTCGCCAGGCAAACGCACCTCCCGGCACAAGTCCTGCAGATGATCCCCATCATGTGGCCCTTTGCGGTCTGGGGGCTCGATCTGGTCGGACCCTTCAGAAAGGCGCCCGGAGGCTTCACTCATTTGCACGTCGCCGTAGACAAGTTCACAAAGTGGATAGAAGCCAAGCCGCTGGCGACCATTACTTCCGCGCAGGCGGCAAGCTTCTTCCGCGACATTGTCTACGGCTTCGGAGTTCCGAACTCCATCATAACCGACAACGGAACGCAGTTCACGGGGAAGGAGTTCCTCGAATTCTGTGACGACTTCAACCTCCGGTCGGCCGGGCAGCGTAGCGCACCCGTCTGCAGTCGTGCCGAAGCGGGCCAAGCTGACATGATTCTCCAAGAGGCTGGCCGCCAAATCTTGATCGATTGAAGAAATTCGCAGGTGCGGTAAGCGGCCGAGCTGCCCCTATTCTCTGGAGCTGCGCTCCACGCCAACCTGATTGGCCAATTCACGCCATTTTCCTGGTGTTGAGCGAGGCCGATCCTCGGCCGATCTGTCACGGGCGCCCCAAAGTACAAAACTACGACGCGGCGCGGGGGTGGTCGCATACAGGCGACCTTGACCAACTTGACAAAGCACGAGGCGTCGCCGTCCTGCGGTCGGCCAAGTACCCGGCCAGACACTACGCCCGATACCACGATCGGTTCGCGGCCGTCGTTAAAGTCGGCGACTTAGTGCTGCGCCAAGTCGATCCATGAAGAACAGGCATAAGCTCTCCATACAGGAGGGCCCTTTCACCATCGCATAAGGTCCTCCGACCGGCACCTTTACGTCTCAAGGACACGAAGGCAACCTCATTCTTGAATCGTGGAACATAGAAGGCGAGAAGGTTCTATCCTTAGCAGGCCTCCCTTCTCCTTGTACCATTCGAGAAATCTCTAAACCAAGAAATCACGGCGGTCGGTCATCCGACCAAGTGACCGTTCTCCCCTCTTTTGCGCCTTCCTTTTTGCTGACCCCAAGCACTATGACCTGCGCCCGAATGGGGTCGAAAATAGTGCCCTACGAATTCGCGAAACTCTACCAAAAGCGACCAACAGCTGGTTGGAGTAACCCTTCTCCCACGCAAGCTCACGCTAACGCCACCTCAGACCTATGCTTGACCCGTTGCGGTCCCTAAAGGCTACGGTCGTCGAAGCGTGCATCCCGCAAGAGCAAGCCCATGAGAAAGAAGAAAAAACCGGCAAACAGAGGAGGGAAGCACAACGAGCAACACCTTTATTCATTTACATAAGAAGGGCGCCAGCCCCACCGGCGGAAGTCGCCCACCCAGATCGGAGCCTCCCGTCACCCGCGGCGGTACACCTCCAGGTGTGCGCCGATCCAGCCGAACGACGCGTGGCGCCGCTCGGTCAGCGCCTCGGTCAGCGGCACCCTCACCTCCCGAAGGCGAGGGGCAACCGCGATGAGGGTGTCAACCTGCCTCGCGTCCCCAGCCACGGCGCCGGCCTCGACCTCCGCCACTTCTTGCCGCTAAGCTTCCTCAGCGCTCACGGAGGGTTGCCTAAGGAGCTGAGTAAGGCGATCCGCCATTGTGCGCGAGAGGAGCTTGGCTAGCGAGCTCTGGTGTAGCTCACGAAGATGCCGGCGCATCTCCTCTTATACCCCGCGGCACGGAAGACCAAGCGCGTCGAGTAATGGCAGGGAGCGGGAGCCGAAGCGTCCGACACCAGTTCCAACCACGGCGCGACCCTCCAAGAGAGTTAAGACAGCCTTATCCTGAAAACCCTTTTTTCCGTATTTCACACGTCTCCTCTCCCCGAGGTCAAAGTGGTACACAGTGACTGCACCTCCAGTCCCCGCGCACCACTCGGGGGCTACTTATGACCACACGGGTCGGTGACCTAGGTCGTTAACTCGACCGACCAAACGGTCTTCCTCACGGTGACCTCTTCAACCCAAGTCTTTGTGGCCTCGCCCACGTGCTCACGGCAGTAACGCCGGCGGAAGAAAGAAACTACGGCGAGGAAAGCGGGGGGGAGAACATCGACTTAGGTCACAATCCGACAAACAGTGAGCGCCGGCGGAAAGAAGTTACTCGGCGGTCCAGAGCACCCCTTCTCTCACAGTGGCGCTCTAAGTCCTAGTCTCATCCAGCGTTTTCGGATATGATCGACACAACACCTAAGCTCTCGGGATGCCTGGTCTGTAGCTACGGTCGTAAAAATTTCTATCGCATAAAGAAACACGAGATGAAGCGAATGGAAAACTTAAAGCGGCCCGAGCCGAATTCATTAGCGACAGCGTTGTTTATTACATGTACTTCAAAAACAAAAAACTAATCGTCTCCTTCTTCTCGTGGAGGTTACTCTGCGGCGAGTCGATCGGCAATCTCTCGGGCGTGCGGAATGAGGCTGGGCCACAAACCGTCCGACCTCTTAGTCGCTTCCGGTTAGGCAACACCGCTCCCGACCGTCTCGAGTCGATTTGTCGTAGGAGATGACATTAACGATCGGAAGCGCCGAGCATGTATCCGCCTCCGCACCAAGGCCTCGGCGTTCTCCGGAACCCCCTCGGCAAACAGGGCGGAAAGGAGCTTGGGCGGGGTAAGCCCAGCGGCGATCGCCAGAATAGCCTGGCCGACCCACGAAGATCGGCAGCTCGGCCGTCGCGTCGGCCGCCTCCCCTCTCCGCTCTCTGTTGGGCCGACAAAGCGAAGTCCGCAGCGTGGCGCCTCGTCCAGCTCTCGAAGCGCCCGGCCGCCGCGACTCGGGGCGCGTTGGTGAGTTCCCTTGCAGCTCTGCAAGGGAAGAACCGCGTCAGAGGACGCCTACCCCAACGCCCGCGAAAGGGTCAGCTAACTCACCAGCCAAGGAAGCCTCCCTGGCGCGGAGATCCCCTTCAGCCTTAGCGCGCCTCGGTCGGACGCCGGATCGGCAGCGCCCTCGCCCGGCCTTAAGCTCCTCCAGAAACATGGTTTAAGCTTTCGGCGCTTGAGTGTCGGCCCCTCCCTCCGAGCCGAGCTCGCATGCTTCGAAAAGAGGATGGCCTCGCCGGCGGACTCCTCGCGTAACCGCTGAAGCCTTAACTCTCGGCCTCCGCCGAGCTTGACGACTCCCTCACCTCGCCCGTTCAACGTAGTTGTACTAGTCGCTGAGCCCTCGCCCAGGTTTTCTGATGACCGCCCGGTCGTTGGCCGGGCAACCTTCTCGCTTCGGCGACAAAGCGCCTGGCGTCGCGGCTCTCTTCCTCCACAGGCATCCCATTGTGCATCGTCGGAGAAGCTGACTTCTTCGCCGGCCTTTCGGACTGCGAGGCGCTGCAGAAGAAATACGCCTGCCGTGCCGGTCGATCCGGCTCCGTTCAAAGAAATAACAGAGGACAAGCCTCTTTTAGCCTTACCGTCCGGTGGGCGGGCCTCTTCGATGATAGAGCTCATCGCTGGAGGAACACTCGAGCAAGGAGAAGACCCTTGCGGATCGGCCGATCTCATTCTCGACCTTCCTCTCCTCTCCTCCAGGAGCCTTCCGGTCAGCGGAGCTCGCCACGTCGTCCAAGGCGAACAACAGTTCTCGACGGGCATTGCCCGTGATTCGGCCTGGCGAGCTCCAGGCCCATCGGCATCTGCCCTTCGGGCGTCCCGGCGACACAGCGGGAACCTCTTCTGCGGCGGTCGACTGCCCCTGCCGGCGGTTCCTCCGGCGGTGAAGCGGCGAGACTTCGGCGAGACTCCTCGGCCGGCGTCAAAGGTGGGCAAGCAGACCAGCCGAACTCCCTCGACGGCGCGGTAAGCGTCGAACGATGGTCCCCCGCCCGACCACGCCCACGGGGACCACGCTGCCCGCCGCTCGGACGATCGTCGGCCACGGACCCAGCCGGCGAAGCGAAAGCGTGACTCCCTCGCTCGAGGTGGGGCTCGACACCATCCGTGCTTTCGGCAGCCCCTACGCAACAACGATCGAGGAACCGCGAGGAAACCTAAGCAAAGGGTCAGTTAGAGGGCGGACGAGACACTTACTGCGTCGAGCGGATGTGCAACGCCTGACGCGCCCTTTTTGTCGGACCCCTGCGTGGGGGCGTAGGGGCTCTCCGTCTCCTCAGAAGGAACCCCGCGCTTGGGGCGTCCTCCTGAGGCTCAAGCCCACCGACCTCTTGGTCGGAACCCGCATCAGAGCCGCCCGAGTCACCCCCGGCGCTCTCGCCGCCCTCGCTCGAGGTCGGCTCCTCGTCGCTATCTTCCAGGGTCGTGTCGGAGACCTCCTCGCCTCGCGCGGCCCGGGCCGCGCGCTCCTCTTTCTTCCGCGCCGCCGCGGCTCTCTTTTCCCTCCGCGCACGGCGGGCGGCGTCGCGCTGGCCCGCGACGGCGCGCGCCGTGGCTCTCGCCTCTTTTTCCCCCGGCAGAAGGGCCCGGGAGATCATGCCGCCGAGACCCTGCGAAAGCATACTCGGGTAAGCAGAGGGAAGAGCAGGGGAAAAAGAGTCAGAAAGGTAGAGACCGCCCGACCTACCAAGTTCGGTGGATTCTACACCGAGAACGGCGCGGGGACCTCGCCCACCGCCTCGGTGTCGCCCACGCGGACGACCGCAGACACGCGATCCTGAAGCTCCGACCCCGGGAGCTCCATCTCGGACGACCTCATGGGGTCGGACACTCCGGTGTACCTGAACATGGGGTGCACCCGATCCTTGAAGGGTTGGACGCGCCTCTCCATGAACGCGCGGACGACCACCTCGCCCGTCAAGCCCCGCGCCTTCAGACCCCCGATCCGCTCGATGATTGCCTCCACCTTCCTTTTGTCTCTCGCGTTGGGACCCCAATTCCAGTGGGGACCCGGCTCTGGCAGTCTGCCGGTGAAGGCTGGGGCGCTGTTGCCAGGGTTCTGAACATAGAACCACTCGGCATGCCACCCCCGGTTCGACAACGGCAGCTTCACGTCGACGTAGGAATCCTTGCGGCCGCCGCGCAGTTGGATGGCAAGGCCGCCCAGGGGAGCGGCCGCGTTTGACGGCGGCCGCGCGAAGAAGAAGTGCCTCCAGAGCCCCCAGTGGGGTTCGATCCCCAAGAAGGCCTCGCACAGCGTGATGAAGATCGCGATGTGGAGGACGCCGTTCGGGTTCAATTGGTGCACTTCCCCCCGGTAGAAGTGTAGCAGCCCGCGAACGAACGGGTGGAGGGGGAGGCCGAACCCGCGCTCGTAGAAGGAGGCAAGTACGACGATCTCCCCGACGCCCGGCGCAGGGGTTGCGGACCCCGCCGGCACCCTCCACCGCGACTCGTCCCGCGAAGGAAGGAATCCCTTCCTCTCCAACCCGAGGATGCAGCCGGTCGGCGGCGAGCACGGAGGCCACGACATCACCGAAACCGACGAGGAGGCGAGGCGAGAAGCGAAGAAGCAAGGAGCTTTTTTCTCCTGGTTTTTTCCTTTTTGCAGAAAGCACGAGCAAGCGTCTCCCTCCTCGCGCCTCCCTTGACTCTTTTATAGGCACCGGGCGGGAACGGATGCCTCTTCGCGCCAACCGGCGCCCCTTCACGCGAACCGATGCGTCCGCCGACCGTTCGCCTGCCACCTCGGCCACTACCCCGGTAACGTGCCGCAATTCATTTAATTTCCACTGAGCATTAAATGCTTTGACAGGACAGCCGCCTCGCGCCGCACGCCACGCAGCTCCGCGGACTCCGCCGGGCGTAACGGGCCAAGGCGCCCCAAAAAAGGTACGAACGGCCCATTGGGCCGCCCGGCCTTGGGGCCGCGGATTGCCTTCGGGCTCGCACCCAAGGCCCGGCACCGTGTTGAGGGTTACGAAGGCCAAGTCCAGTCGACTGGAACTGAAGCCGCCCCAGCACGTAAAACAGAGCGAGGGGCGGACCAGGGTGAGCTCCCAGAGGGCCTCCAGTTGGGTCGGCGGACGACCCAATCACCCTGACCCACATCCGAGACCATACCTCACACTCTCCCGCGGAGCTCATCGATGAGTGGCGGCCAGCCGCGCTCCGGGTCGGCGGACGACCCGGTAGCCCGATACGGAATCGAGTAAGGAAAGGTTCTCATGGGACGCCCCACAGTGGGTCGGACGCCTGCGCCGGGATTCACGTCCGCTTGGAAATGGTCCTCCCCGCGGGAGATCACCAAGGTCCCACTCGGATCACCCGTTTGCAGCTCGCACGAGCACGGCGTTCAAACCAATGTAGGTAAACGCGCGTTCGCTCACCCGACTCTAGGTACAACGACCGTGGCCGACCAGAGTCCGATCGGCTATAACGCAAACAGCCGCTCCGACCGGGTAAACCCCCGACCGGCTCTCCGACCCGCTCGGGGGCTAAGAACTACACCGGTGCGCTTCGCGCTCACCGGGACCCGGCGGCGGTCGACAAAGTCGGCCGTCGACCGACCGCCGACCTCCGGGTCGGCCATCCGCTCTAACCGGGTAAACCCCCGACCGGCTCTCCGACCCGCTCGGGGGCTACACCCATCGGGTGCGCTCGCACGCACCCAGTCCCTTCGGACAAAACGGTTTCCGGCAGGCTGCTCCGACCAGATCTTATCGATCGACCCCGGCACCGCGTCGACCTCGTCAAACCCCCGACCGGCTCTCCGACCCGAACGGGGGCTCGGGGGCTACTGACGAGTACAAATACCATGGGTACCCCCATCAGCCCGGGACCACGAACGGGCTGACCTCCTTGAAAGCCCAGTTCTGGCGAAAGGCCCAAAGGCCACAAAGAGTGGGCCTGGCCCCTGTTCAGAACCAGCCCCTAGTGGCCGGCGGAGTCCGACCTCTTAGGTCGGAGCACGCGGTCGGCCAGCTCCACCAGCGCTCGAGGCGACAGGACCCGCGCTGGCGTCAGGCCAACTGCCCTGTGCACGCGACGTCCCCTGACGTCCGTACCAGGGTAGGCGGCCCCTTCCCGAGAATGTCAGAGGACCCGCCGAAGTCAAGCCCCAGTCCCGTCATCCTGACACACCACAGAGGAGGGCGCCCCTTCCCGAGGCCAAGCTGAGGTCAAACACCATTTAATCGCCGGAGCTGACGGTTGTACAGAGCGGTGCGTCACTCTGTCAGCCCGGCCGAAGACCACTCGCCGCAGGACTACCAACCCAGCGTAGGGTTGGGCGGAGGCCGGTCGGACGACAAGACAGAAGACCAGACTCCAAGGCGTACAGTACCCCTTCCTTTTTCTCTCCAAACTCCCGTGTAACCTGCTGCCTCCGAGTATATAAGGAGAAGCAGGGCTCCGAGGGGAGGGAGCGAGCCAAAAGGAGAACAAGAAAGAACAGAAACGAGCAAGAAAGCAAAAAACCAACCGAGCACCAGGGAGATCGATCCATCGAACCCCTGTCTCGCCTGTAACCCTTGGTTCGTCTCACGAATACAATACATCCAACGACCCGAACTGGAGTAGGGACATTCGGCCCGAACCAGTATAAACCCCTGACTTCCTGAGTCAACCATTCGAGGAGAGGGAGCGTGCTACCCCCACTAACCAAAAAATCGTATTGCCGGTGCACGAAACACCGACACTACCCATGCCACAACCTCCACGAACTTGATCTCCTCCTCAGCCTCCACAATCACCACGACCACGATGATCTCCATCTTAGCCTCCACCATACCGTGGGAGATGATAGACATGACTCAGGTGTCCTCTTACCCCACAGTTGTGGAACTCCCTATCATCAGGTATAACGGAGGCAGATCTGACTTGGTTGTTGCATCTCATCACTCGTAGTCGAACTTCCTCCTACACCATAATTGAAATAGCCTCCTCTATAGTAGGTACGGTTGCCAAGTAAATATGGCAGCTCTTTTGCTCTCGAATTCTACGTTCAACCCCTTTATGTAGAGTGTGACCCACCTGTATTGCAGCCACAATCTGCCAACCTCAACATCATCAGCACATGTTAATTGCAGTGGATCATAATGATCCAAGTCTGCTCATATCTGCTACAAATCATTAGCATATTTCTGGACATCTTCTCCTATTTTGGGCATCCATCTTACCCTGAACCTCCACCATCATCACCACATTACCTACCCTAGAGTACATATTGCTCAGCACCTTCCACATCTCCGCTGCATTCTGCACCATCTCCACCAACTAAGCGATGGAAGGAGACATCGAAGTCAGCAACCAACGCAAGTTGGTGTTGTTCCACATCCTCCAATTCATGCCTATCTTGTCTACAAGTTTAAACAAGTCTCTTGCAGGTAGTGTTCCACCCTCTTAGTCCTCAGAATTAGCTGAGCACTTCGAGACCCATTTAGGTAATTCTTGCTCTCTTCCAACTTCACATCATTTGGCATAAGCTCCAGCTTCAGTTCGGATGATTCTATACTAGTCCTTGAACCCATTATACCGGTCGCTAAAAGGTCCTGTAATATACTTATCATGTCACCTTGTGTGATTAGTGAGGAAGTTGATTCAACAACCGCCCTCCTTTTCTCTTCAGCTGCCTTCATTACAGCATCCTCCTCCTGCTTTCTTATAGTCTCAATCTTCTCCGGAGTTATCTCGCTCGAACGACTGGAGCAATGGCAATCACAAACCTATGCCACCCGTATTTTCACGATCATGGCAATCCTTCAAGCATCAATGTTAAAAGAAAACACATACGTGGCACATCTGTTACACATAATAATAATATTAACAACAACAACAACAACCACCACAACAACAAAATCTTTTTCTCCTTTCTCCTTCTTTTCTTCCTTTTTTATTCTCCCTTTTCTCTTTCTTTTCCTCCTTTTCTTTCAGGTCCCCTTTCTTTCTTCTTTTTGTCCTAACTCTCTCTCCCCTACAGTGCCCCCATTAGCGGATCCACATGGCGGTGCCCCCTGAGTGGATCCGAACGGTGAGCGATAGCGATGGAGAGAGAGTTGGCATTGAAGGGCGATAGATGGTGGTGGATTAGGAACGATGGCTAAGAGGTTAGGGCTCTGATACCATGTAGATCGAAAAAATTGTGTTGTGTCCTACTGGATCTCAATGCCCTTTATTTACAGCGTTGTTTACAACCTATTCTAAATTTATCTCTAACTCTGAGTTTATCTCTAACTGCACTTGTCGAATATCTAAATATAGGATATATATGCACATGCAAGAAACTCAGATACCGTGCCATGCATGGTAACACACGCATCAGGAAACTAATAATATCTCAGGCCCGAATTATACGGGATAAGATATATATGGAAGGGATATCCCCGTATTTGGGAGGGACTCGGTCGTGTTCCCGCTACGAGGATACCAATCTGAGTATTCCTCGAAGATCCAGGAGCAGAGGACTACTCATCGAGTATGATCGGGTGTTCCAAATCGACTACAACTCAAAAGAAGACCACCAGAACCATATAAATAAGGGGGTAGAAGCTCAGGAAGGGGGGACTCAGGGCATACACAACTCAAGCAGTATAGGTGACAAGCAATCTTCATACATTAGCAGATAGGGTAGGTCTTAGGAACTTCTCAGAAACAATCTTCATTGTAACGAGAGCTTGATCTCCCTGTTATGTAACCTGTTCCCGGCAACACCATAGTACATCCACACAGGAGTAGGGCATTACTCGATCGAAAGGCCCGAACCTGTCTATTTTGTGTCATTGATTCCTTGGTTGACCCTGCATCCTCGAAGGTACCCGAATATAAATTTATTGTCGATTTCCTAACCTTCGACAGTTGGCGCGCCAGGTAGGGGCCTTCAGCTGTATTTGCAGATCAACCATGTCTCTGATGAACACCCACAATGGACCCTCCAGCATCGATCACTGCAACGATGTCAAATCTGATGCTTTCATCGACCACGCCTCCACGATCTGGTCCGAGATTGTCTTCGGGACCATGCTCTTCTGTTGGAAACCCGATGGGGAACTCGAGCACGTCGGATGCATCAAGTCCCGCCCTTGGAATCCATGCCGAGAGGTGTCCTTCATCAACTTCGACCCGAAGGAGCCCGTGTCCTCAAATGCATCGATACCAACAGAGACAGAGACTACACTGCCGTGAGCAGTCACAGCAGCAGCACCGATCACTACGTGTTCATGGCTAGAGCCAACAATGGTACTACTGCCGAAAAGTCTCAGGGAAGAGTTTCAGGGGCAGATACCATGGACAGCTAGAGATACCAGATTACTTCGGGTTAGGGCTGTAAAAAAAAGCTCGAGCTCGCGAGATACTCGAGTTCGGCTCGATTTAGGCCCAATTCGAGCTCGTTTCGAGCTCCAAATGAGCCGAACTCGAGCTCGCGAGCTTCACCGAGCCGAGCTTGAATAGCTCGCGAGCCTACTCGAGCTTGGATTGAGCTTCCGTGAACCGAACTTTCTCGAGCTTGTTATTGAGCTTACTCGAGCCGAACTTACTCGAGCTTGTTACCGAGCCTACCGAGCCTACCAGATTCACCGAATTTACTTGAACCTACCGAGCTTATTCGAGCTTATCAGCTTACCGAGCTTACTCGAGCCGAGCTCAAGCCTACTTGAGCTTGGACCGAGCCGAGCTCGAGCCTGGATCTTGGCTCGGACCTTAACTCGAGCTCAGCTCGAGCTCGAGCCTGACAGCCCCAGGCCCGCTCGAATTCGGCCTGTTTACAGCCCTACTCCGGGTACACCTCGAGATCCAATGAATGTGCCAAACCCAGCGCAAGTAGACCCGGACACAGTTATTCCCAATACTACAGATCATCGACGAGATCCAACTACTGTGGCCGCAGTAGGAACTATGGCCAACTTGTTGAACCGTTTTGACCATAATAATCCAAAAACACCCCACCCGAGGGTAATGGATTTCCAAGGGTAGCAGAATCTTTGATAACGTGACCACAACAACAGGCTCAGTCACGCCCCAAAGGCAATGTATTGGCAACATCGCAATGATGACATCTTCAACACCCCTGAAGCAAATGTCCAATGCGCGCGCATGTTGCTGAGATCACTGCCGCCATCGGACCCAAATAATCTAATGACACCAGTGATTGATCAGATGAGGACGCTGCTCGATGCAGCACAGGCCCAAACCACTCGGGTTGCCAACTCAAGGTTCGGGCGTTCCTACCAACAAAGGGTCACTAGCCAGCGGTCAGGACCATCTCGCCGGAGCCATCGGCAACAGGGTTAACCGTGGCAAGCTCTGGCCATAAGAGTTCCAGGACACATCATCCCAACTCCTACCAAATGCACCATGGTGATCTTTGGGATCGCATCCCTCACGATCGACGGGATCTATGCCTTGTCATCCGTGATCGAAGAGAAGAACGAGAGCACAAGCAACAGGAGAGGGAGTCTTCCTCCCCAAGGGATCAGTCTCCCGAGCATCAGGCCTGAAGGGGTGAGTCATCAGGCTTGAAGGCCTCGAGGGGCCGCTCGCCAACATGCTACAGGTTCCCTCCCCGACAAGGGACGAAGCCAGTCATGAGGCAAAAGAGCCCCGAAGACACCGACGAAGGATGTAAGGCCTTCACCGCCAAACTACGTGCCATCAGATGGCCAAACAAGTTCAAGCTTGGCCGAACTATGTGTCATCAGATCGCCAACACGCTACAGGTTCCCTCCCCGACAAGGTACCCTCGATGACCCCAAGCCTGACGACGACAAACTCGGATCGTCCAAGCAGGGGACAAAGAAAAACAAGAACCATGGCGAGAAGCGAAAAGGTGACTCCACCATCACCGTGGTTGAACAAGGTAAAACGCGTAACATTGGCGACAACAAGGGTCCAAGTCCAGGAAAAGTTCAAGGCTGCCCTCGCCGAGCGCGGGATCGAGCAGGCCAAAGGCAAATCCGAAGATGAGGAGCCCGAATACCACGAGGCTGATCACAAGCTAGCTCACATCTTTGGGGAATCTGCCATGTACGACTCCAAGAGGCAGTACAAGGCAGTCGAGAGGGAGGTGAGTTTGGTCGCACCAGTCATCCCCCGATTCCTCAAGTGGTCCGAGGTACCAATCACCTTCGACCAGTCTAACCACCCAGCTGTGATCCCACGACCGGGTCGATATCTCGTGGTGGTCGAACCCACTATCCTTAACATCAAGGTCGCCTTAACCCTAGTCGATGGGGGCAGCTCACTGAACCTTATCTTCGCAAAGACGTTGGATAACATGGGAATCCCCCGGATAGAAATAAAAGCCAGGACCGAGCCATTCCACGGCATAACCCCGCATTTATCCTCAATACCCCTTGGCTATATTGAGTTGCCAGTCATGTTTGGCACGCCAGACAATTTTCGCATTGAAAAAATCATTTTCGATGTAGCAGATTTTGAAACCACGTACAACGTGATCCTGAGTCGCCCAATGCTGGCCATGTTCATGGCAGCAGTGCACTACACCTACCAGATCATCAAGATACCAGCACCAAATGTAGTCCTCAATATTAAGGGGGATCCGCCAGCCGCGGTCTGCTGCGACAAAAGGAGCCTAGAGATGGTTGAAGATGTTCGCCCGGACACTACCCCTGCTGACGACCAAGGAATCAAGCGTCGAAGACCCAAGAGTATTGACAGCGCTTCGATGTCCGACAGCGCCACCAACGATGGCAAAAAGGACAAGAAGACCGATAGAGGAGTCAAGACGATTCCCTGGGATCAATCCGAGCCGCCCAAGGCGGTCAAGGTGGGCACTGACCTCGACCCCAAATAGGAACTCGAGCTCGTCACCTTCCTCCAGGCAAACCGCGACGTGTTTGCATGGCAACCATCCGACATACGCGGGGTCCCCAGGGAGGTGATCAAGCATCGACTGGCGGTAGAGCCCTGCGCTAAACCTATGTTGCAGAAATAACGCAGATTCACGGAAGATTGCAAGCAGGCTATGCAAGAGGAGGTCGGTAAACTTTTAAAGGCAGGCTTCATCCGAGAGGTTTGTCACCCGACGTGGCTGGCAAATCTTGTCTTGGTCAAAAAGACTAATGGCAAGTGGAGGATGTGCGTCGACTACACCGACATAAATAAAGCATGTCCCAAAGATCCTTTTCCTCTCCCTCGCATCGACCAAATAGTGGACTCGACGGTGGGCTGTGAATTGCTAAGTTTTCTAGATGCCTATTTGGGGTATTACCAAATTAGCATGGCAATAGAAGATGAGGAAAAAAAACTATTTTTACTACCCTGTTGGGTGTATTTTGTTATACCAAGATGCCTTTTGGTTTAAAGAACGCCGGTGCTACATATCTACGGTGCATCCAAAATTGTTTGAAGTCCCAAATTGGGTGCAATGTAGAAGCGTACGTCGACGATATTGTAGTGAAATCAAGAACCAAGAGTTCCCTAATCAACGACCTGGAAGAAATAGTCAACAGCCTCAGGAAGTATAGAATGATACTTAACCCCGAGAAGTGCACGTTCGGCGTCCCATCCGGCAAGCTTCTCGTTTTCCTAGTGTCAAGTCGAGGCATTGAGGCTAACCCACACAAGATCGCAGCTATTGACCAAATGCGCCCTCCGCAGATGTTAAGGGAGGTACAAAAGCTCAAAGGTTATATTGCAACCCTTAGTCGATTCATCTCCCGGATGGGCGAGCGAGGGCTACCCTTTTTCAAACTACTCAAGAAACAAGAAGTCTTCGAGTGAACCAAGGAGGCAGATGAAGCTTTTCAGGATTTAAAAAGGTATCTATCATCTCCATCAATTCTAATTTCACCGAACGAAAAAGAGGATCTTTTCTTGTACATTGCAGCCACCCCTCAAGTAGTAAGTACGGTCCTGGTGGTCGAATGGGATTGCCCTGAGAAAAAGACCAAAATTTAAAAACTAGTGTACTACGTGAGCGAAGTCTTGCATGACCAAGTTAAGGTATCCTCAAGTATAGAAGATGCTATACGCCGTTTTGATGACCTCCTGAAAGCTGCGACACTACTTCCAAGCCCACGGTCACGACGACTTACCTGCTCAAGGAAGTTATCCACAACCGGGACACCACTGGGCGAATCACGTAGTGGGCGGTCGAACTTAATGAGTTCAAGGTCGATTTCGCGCCACGGACCAATGCCAAGTCCAGGGTGCTAGCAGATTTTATCGCAGAATGGACGCACGTCGAGGAAAGGAGACGCGAGGTGGTTGATGACCACTGGACCATGTTCTTCAATGGGTCACTCGCGCTTTAGAACTCGAGAGCCGTAGTGATGCTCAAGTCCCCGATAGGTGAGGAACTTAAATATGTTATCTAGCTTGATTTTCCAGCTTCGACTAATGTCACAGAATATGAAGGATTGGTCAACGGCCTCCGGATAGCTGCATCGCTTGGCATAAGGTGGTTGCTCGTGAAAGGGGACTCATAGCTAGTTGTAAACCAAGTGCAGAAGGAATATCAATGTTCGGATGACAACATGGCGGCATATCTGAACGAGGTTCGCAAGCTAGAGCACAAGTTCGAAGGGCTCAAGGTAAGATACATCCGACGAAGCGACAACTCCATCGCTGATGAACTTGCCAGGCTCGCTTTGTCCCGTTCACCAGCCCCTACAGGAGTCTTCGTCGAGAAGCTCCTCCAACCATCTGTTTCCCCTAAAATGGAAACAGATGCTGACCAACTCGATCAACAGTCTAATCGAGTCAGCGAGGCAGAACCCGCAGACACGGAAGCTGCACTACTCGAACGCGAGCCGACTTGGATGAGCCATTCCAAGCCTATCTCGAAGGTCGAGAGATCCCTGAAGATGATGCCTCAGCCGAGAAAATTACACGTAAATCCAAACTATACGTTTTGGTAGACGGCAAGCTCTATCGAAAGGGGATTAATGGAGTCTTGATGAAATGCATCACTTAGGAAGAAGGCAATAAAATATTGCTCGATGTCCATGGAGGCTTCTGCGGCAACCATGCGTCCTATCGCGCTCTCGTCAAAAAAGTTTTCTGGCAAGGGTTCTATTGGCTGACTGCCCTCTAGGACGCTTGCAAGCTGGTGAAAAAGTGTGAAAGCTACCAATTTTTTGACAAGCAGACCACCCGACCAGCCCAAGCACTGCAAACTATTCCTCTATCTTGGCCCTTCTCTATCTCGAGCTTGGATATCTTGGTACCCTTCCCAAGAGCCTAAGGAGGTTACAAGTTCTTGTTCGTGGCAATCGACACATTCACTAAGTGGATCGAAGCTGAGCCCGTCAGGAACGTCACCTCAGAAGCAGCCAAGTTCATGAGGAGCATCATTACTCGATTTGGCATCCCTAATCGAGTAATCACAAACAACAACACCCAATTCAAAAGCAATGCTTTCATAGTCTTTTGCGAAGAATTGGGCATCAAACTCTATTTCGCCTCCGTAGCTTATCCTTAGAGTAACGGTCAGGTCGAACGCACCAACGGCATCATCCTACAGTGAATCAAGACCTGCGTGTTCAATAGGCTCAAGGCTTACTTGACTCGATGGGTGAAAGAACTACCTTCGGTATTGTGGGCCATTCAAACATCGACAAGCCGTGCCACCAGTGAGACACCATTTTTTTTGTCTATGCTACAGAGGCAGTACTCCAAAGTGAATTGACGTTCAGATCACCTCGAGTGGATAACTAATCTGAAGAAGATGAAGAACAGATGCGAGCAAATGACGTAAACTTACTAGAAGAATATCGGGATCGGGCTTCCATTCGAGCAGCCAAGTACCAGCAAGCTTTGCGCAGGTATCACGGTCAGCAGATTCGTGAAAGAGTGCTCACCATCGGAGACCTAGTACTACAAAAGGTGCAAAAGCAAGACAATCGCAATAAGATATCGCTTAAGTGGGAAGGCCCTTACGTGGTAGTCGAAGCAACTCAACTAGGATCCATACGACTGTCTACGCCAGAAGGAGTAATACTAGGCAACTCATGGAACATCGACCAGTTAAGAAGATTTCATACGTGAACTTCAGAAAACATACATCACAGGAAAAAGCCAGGTAAGTGCAATTTCATTAATATTATTTAAATATTTTACATATGGAGGCAACTACTCTACAACTATTTGTCTTTGGCATCGTCGAGTCACCTTCCCTTCATCCATGGGGACTTGTACGAGAAAAGGAGCATCCTCGGAATCTTCCTCCGCCCCTGGTACGGGCCGAAGGAACGAGCAAAAGCTAGATCGCCGGGCGACAAGGATGGTGGCCTCTCCGTCGGTGGAGGCCGCGAAGCACCGGTAGTGTCTAAACTACCGACCAGCGTGGGAGCACTGAAGCCACCTCGAGCTTCACCTCCTCCACCTTGCACGGTGGTAGCGGCAGCAGCGTCTCTTCCACCCACGATAGGCCACGACGTCGGACGGGGAACAACTGTCATGAGCTCTAGCCTCTTCTCCAGCGATGGTGATGGCAACTCCTCTGTGGAAGTCTTCGACTCATGCTCAGCCTCCAACTGGCTGGTCACCTCCTCATCCTCTGGCCACACTTCCTTTTCGATGACCTCCCAGTCAACCTCATCCTCTTCGTCGAAAGAGATGATGATTCGACCAAGGGAGATGATCGCCAAAGGAGTCGGCGGAGGAGAATCTTCAAGAAAGGCTACAGAGGGAGAAGGTGGGGGAGTAGAAGCCATCGACGCGTGGGAGAAATCGGAGTTCTTCAGATGAAAAGTGAAAGAGGGAAGCAGGGGGTGGCGAAGTGGTTGCAAGTCCCGTCTATTTATAGCTCTAGGAACAAGTCACGTCACGCCGCTCCAACTCCCTGAGGTATTCGTCACCGCACCACGCGATGCGCGAAAACCAAGGCAACGCTAATTTATTGCGACGGGATATAACGCTGCACAGAAGCCAAGAAGATCACAATTCTCGGTATCTAGACCACACTCTCCACTCGATGCATCCATCGAGTAGAGTGTCGAGGGCTACTCCAAAGAATTTTCGATGCATATGCCCAATTTGCTGCTCGATGCATCCATCGAGAATAGAGTAGGGGGCTACGCCCCTACGTTTGGATCAACCCAGTCGGAGATAAAGAAGTCAGGGACCACTTCACTCCCTACTCGATGACCACATCAAGTAAGGAGTCGGGGGCTATAGGTAACTTGACATCTTTAGTCTGGTATTTTTTTTGTCTTTATCTCAAGCCTCTCGCATGAGGTTCTTTGCACGCATTTATGCGATTAAGCGCTTAGCACGCCAGCAGACTAAACTTATGCATAGCTATGCCTGAACTCGATGACGAGCAGAATCTATTTTGCGTGCATACGGGCACCAGATTATCAGACATCTAACGCCCAGCGGTCAGCAAGAGATGAGGTTTCTAGTCAGTTCTACATGCGTTGTTCATCGGGTTCACGTTTGCTACAAGGCTCGAGCGATGAGATCGACAAAGATGTGCAAAAACCATGCGGTTTTTCTATAGGAAATATTCATGTCATTCACAACTCACCCGAGCGCAAGCTCACCACAAAAGTGGCGGCGAGACCTTCAAAATACTTGATGTGGTCAGCAACCTCGCTCATCTCACCTATGAACCCCTCGTTCAGGACCAAAAAGTCTAGATGCGGGTGATGACTCCTCACCATGCCAAGCATGTGGGAAGCTGCTAGGCGAGCCGACTCAGTCATATGATGAAGGTGTCCGCCCGCACCCTGGCGTGCGCGGCAATCGCCCACGCTTGACCCACCTCAGCAACAGCGACTCTAAAGCCTTTCAGCCTCGGCCCTAGCAACATCCCGCTCAACCCTGACAGTCACTAGCTTGGCATCTTTCTTTTCGAGCGCTTGTTGGCTGGCACTCTTGAGCTGCTCCTTTTGTTAGAGAGCCTGCTCGCAGAAGGCTTCAAGATTGCGCCAGGTCGCCTGCAAAAGGATTGGTAATATAAAAAGTCAATCGAAGCAAGGTCGAAAATCAGGTTGATTAAGGCTACATAGTTGGGCTTGAGGCTTCGGGATGGACCAAGGGGGAAGAACCGCAGGTGAAACTGAAGCCACTGGAAGAACTACATTGCCTGGGGCGATGCTAATGGACGGTGGAGTAGTCATGGTAGCACCACCAGCGGCCCCATCTGTTGTCCTCGCACTGCACCTTCTCGAAAAACAGCAAAAGAAGGTCAAAGGAAAAGAAGGGCAACTCACTTGGCCATGTGGAACTACACTCGGACGTTCTACCGCACAGGCCGTTCCTCCAGGACTGGTTAGGCGGCTGCCACTCCAGCCGGCCTAGTGGAGGTCGGCAGGTCGACGACAGGCGGTAGAGGTTGCGGCAAAAGAGTCATAATTAACAAAAAAAAAAACCACTGGAGCAATGCTTGATCCAAGACAACTCGACGAGTGAAGTTACCAACTCGACCGTCCTGGACGATGGGGATCTTGCCCGAGGAGATTCCTGTGGGGGCGTCGTCGACCTCTGTAGATCGGCCCTCCAAGCATCCCATTGCTCATCCATTAGTTGTTGAATAAAATCAGAAGGGAATTCATAGCATCCAAGTGAGAGGTCAAAGATCACCTAGCCGGATGGCCCCGGCGCTCGTATCCGAGCCCGCTTGGCAGGTCGAGCGATCTGCGGGGATGGCGACCTCCATTCGCGAGGAGGCTTGATCATAGCTTGACCTAGAGTAGTCTTGCCCTCATCAGGGGCGACGGCCTCAAGGGCTGGGTCACCTGGAGGAGAAGCTGCTTCACCAAAAGCAGACGTCGATGCTCGATCATCTTCACGAACTTGCTCGTCATCCACCAGGTCAACAACCCCCTCCAGTGAACCGTGTGCACCATCGAACCTTGCCTCCTGAGGGGACGCTAGATTAGAATAGACAACAGATGCACGAACGATGCATTGCAAGCCATAAACTAGTACTCACCTCTGGCCGAGGGTTGTCCTGCGCATATCCAAGGACGCCATAGTCACCTGGATGAGGGCCATGAAACATCTTATTCAGCCTTGCAGCGACGCTCGGGCCCATCAGGTCTGGCAAAAGGGAAAGGTAGCTCAGTTAAGGAGAAAAAATAAGGATGACAAGTATTCTCAGCATTTACCGTCAAGGGTATCCCTGGTGGCGTCGTTGGCTCCGGAGTAATCTCAGGCTAGATGATCACAACATTTCAGCGGGCTTATGCGGCGCACGATGAAGTCTTTGGCCACATTCCACCCTGTCAGATATCGCTCCCTTAGCTCCTTGATCTCCCCAATGCAGCGCGCATTATGGGCGGTCGACGGAGGGACTTTCGTCCAGAGGTTAGTTAGATGAATAAGTAGGGGGTTAGGTCAGAGGACAATTAACAGTATCCAAAGATGTGATATAGAACCACTTCTTCTCCCAGTCAGATTGCCAATAAGAGGTAACAGGGACGTGGATATAGGACTCAGATTTCCCACTACGAAGTTGGAATCTGGCTCCCCTTACAACATCTTTTTTTGTTCTTTTCAAGCTATAGAAATGGCGAAAGAGATTGAGGCTGGGCTTGATACCCATAAAGGCATTGCAGAGTATCGTAATCGAGTTTGGGCTCAAGTTGAAAAGCTGAAGTGAGTAGAAATCTAAGACTTCGAACGAAAGGAAGACTCAAAAACGACGGTCTCATCCTCATCCTTGGGTGTGGGAAACGGCTCTCCAGTGGATGGCCTCCAATGGACGAGCGCCCGAGGAGGTACGATACCATCCCCCTCCAGCTCGACAAGATGCTCCTCGATCATAATCGAGGGTTGCTAGAAGTTCGCAAAGTTTTCGTCTTCAAAAACCGCTTCGATTGCTTTCGCGTCCTTCGGTGGCGAGACATCCTTAGCGGCAGAGCAGGAACTGGACGCCATTGGAAGAGAGCACAAGAAACTTTCTTTGGAAGGAGTAGTGATCCGAAGGAAGTAGCGGGGTTCTCGAAGGTGCGGGTAACGGCTACAGTTCCAGGCATGAGAACTTATAAGATTTTCTTCACCAACGGGCAAATTCATTCCCCCTCACGTGACGCAAGAGTCGGGGAGAAGTTGAAAATATGGCTCTACATCCAGGCGTTACAGCTTTTGTAGGACTCGACATTAAATGCCGTCCTTTTATTTAGATATTTGGAATTTTGTCTTAACTCTGCTCAGAATCGAGTCACTGAATCGGCAACGAGTTGCCTGTGGCTATCACAATGACTCGAGGTGGGTTGACCGTTGGGCGCTCGACCTAGCACATCCTTGCTCGATACTTGGTGATCTCACTCTATTCGAACCAATCGACCACGAGCTTGTGAGGCTTTATTCGACCAAGCTAAGACTTGGTCGGTAATCAACTGAGCACTCGGAGAAAACCCTTCTCTGAGCAGAGTTTGGGTGCTACTGTTGAATATCTAAATATGGAATATGTGCACATGCAAGAAACTCAAATACCATGCCATGCATGGTAACACACGCATCAGGAAACTAATAATATCTCGGACCCGAATTACACAGGATAAGATATATACGGAAGGGATATCCCCGTATTTGGGAGGGACTCGGTTGTGTTCCCGCTACGAGATACCAATCCGAGTACCCCCGAAGATCCAGTAGCGGAGGACTCCTCATCAAGTATGATTGGGTGTTCCAAACCGACTACAACTTAAAAGAAGACCACCCCAACCATATAAATAGGGGGGGTAGAAGCTTAGGAAGGGGGGATTTAGGGCATACACAACTCAAGCAGTATAGGCGATGAGCAATATTCATATATTAGCAAATAGGCTAGGTCTTAGCCACTCGTCAATAATAATCTTCATTGTAACGAGAGCTTGATCTCCCTGTTCTGTAACCTGTTCCCGCCAACACCATAGTACATCCACATAGGAGTAGGGTATTACTCGATCGAGAGGCCCGAACCTGTCTATTTTGTGTGTCATTGATTCCTTGGTTGACCCTGCATCCTCGAAGGTACCCGAATATAAATTTATTATCGATTTCCTAACCTTCGACGGAACTCTATCCCGGATTGAATTTAACCGAACTCTATCCCAACACTGAATTGAGCTATAAATAATAATATAAAATAGGGCATGTTAACTAAATTTATTTATTTCATTCCTCGTATAGTTTCTGTACTTATGGCAAAAAAGTTCTGTTAACTCCACTGTGCTCCGGTTACAAAAGTAATATGGTGGTTTTCAAGATGGGTGGCTAGGTGCCAAGGTTCTCTGTGAATGAATTCTTTGTTATTTGTTTAGCATTTCATACTGCATTTTGTTTCATTATTGTAGAAAGGCAATGTGGAGAATCAAAAGGAGCATTTGATTTTGCTGCTTGCCAACATTGATATGAGAAAAGGGGGTAATGTCCACCAGGGTGAAAGACACAATCATGTGGTAAATCTTTTCTTAGAAACTTTTTTTTTATCTCACTGATATTTAATCAACTCAACATCTTGGAGCCCTTTTGCATATGATTCACAATTCCTATAAATTTATCAATGGTAAACTGATTCATGGTCTTCTAATACGACTTCCAGATACAGGATACTACAATTATGTACTTGAAGGATAAAATTTTTGAAAATTACTTTTCTTGGTGCGAGTATCTGCATTTGGAGAAAAACATCGAGTAAGTAACATAACAGTTTGTTGCACATCTGGTGCTCAAAATCATCAGCCTTGTTAATTATAAAGAATTTTCACATTGCAGAATTCCAAACAATGTCTCCACACGACAATCAGACCTTCTACACATAGGGCTGTATTTGCTGATTTGGGGTGAAGCTTCTAATGTTCGATTTATGCCTGAATGCCTTTGTTACATTTTCCACCATGTAAGTAACAAGAACAACTTTGTTCTCCTATTTGAGATAACTTCTACTTTTATTTTTCAAATCGAATTAACTTCTATTTTTGATACATTCCTTAAATATTTTTTTCTTTAATTTTGTTTGCTGTTTTATTGAAAATTCCTTTTTGTATCTGCAAAATTACAGTATTGCTGACAAGGTAGTAAATGTTAAATCTTGTCACTATATACACCATAGAGCTATATCGGCTTTTTTTAAAAAAAATCTTGTACATGTTTCATAGTGCTATTCATATTATGCCAATTACGCTAGTCTATGGATAGCAAATTAGCAACGATCAAATCGTACGAATAACTATCCGCAAACAAAAAATCATATAAAGAAGAAATGCCTTCTGAAGTTCTGATCTAAGTTTGAAGATTATGATTCATGTCACTGTAGAGTTTTGACTTCTGAGTTATGCATAATGGATAATACCCCTATTATAGGGGAAGAGATTGCCGCAAGGGGAGGGTGGCCACGTGCCCCTCTGTTTTTTTGCGAAAAAGCCCTCAGGTTCTTCAAAATTACGAATAGATCCTTGTGCGATTATATGTGAGAGGAAAATATTTTTTCTTGGTTCGCGTTTAGGTCCTTAGTTACCCGTTTTACAGAAAAGACCTCCCGTTAAATGCGAATCGCGAACGAGCTCTTTCCTAATTTTTCAAAATAGCGAACAGGTCCAAAATTATAACAAATAGGTCCCGCGCTACGTTCAGGTCCTTTCTCCGTTTTGCACAAAAAAAATATTTTCGTGGTCCGTTTTTCCTCCAGAGCATACGAAAAAAAAATTCGTGGCCCGTTTTCCCCCAAAAAATGTTTGCGTTGGCCGTTTTCCCCCCCAAAAATGGAAGACTGTTTTCTTTATCCGTTTTGCCCGGAAAAAATGTTTTCGTGATCCGCTTTTTCTTCGGAGCACGGGAAAAATGTTTGCATTGGCCGTTTTCCCCCAAAAAATGGAAGACCGTTTTCTTTATCCATTTTGCCCGGAAAAAATGTTTTCGTGATCTGTTTTTTTCTCCGGAGCCGTTCCCCCCCCCCCCCCCAAAAAAAAGGGAAATTCGTTTTTCGTCCATCGTTTCTCCGTTTTTCCCCGTTTTCCCTCGCTTTTGCCAGTGAAAAATCAAGGGAGATATTTTTTTTTGCAGCTCGATCTCTTATATTACCCGGTGAACGCATGGGGTGTTAAACTCGGCATCTATAATTTTTTTTGTAACTTAAAATCTAATATTGTCCAGAGTGATCTCTAATATTTTTCAAAATGTGTATTATCTTGGATATTCCTACCTTTTTTCAGAAATAAAAACTTGAATCAAATTTCACACGGCGCAGCGGAGCGCGCAAATCTGGCTGGTTACTATCATACCCAAGAAAAAGAAATTTATGTCGCAAACGTGAGAATTGGGAAAGACACATCATGATTATTCCTAAGGAAGACTCTTGCCATTGGTTGATTATTTCAAACAATACTTTTTACCACCGTATGCACACTGATGCTACATTTTTAGAAAATGTTGGGCTACACCTAACTGCACCTACACCAGCATCACACACAATCTTTGATTGAGATTCCCAATCCCAAACAGCTCGTAAATCATATTATAACCATATGCACTAACAAAAAAACAATAGAAAGCCTATGTGACCAGTATTAACCTAGGACACTAGGTCATTTCTTTTTCCCACCCTAGCAGCTTGCTATTAAAGAATAGAGGGAATCTCACCTCCCCGATGTGGTGTCCTGTGTGCATGGGAAAATGCAAAATAATAATGGATTACCTAGCTGTTCAGTTAGATGCACGTACACACTAAAAGCAACATGTAAGATAATCTACCAACATTATTTTTTTTAATAAAAATAATCTATTAGTGGTTGTTTGGATGTTATATTTCCTAAATAGATTATGTTAAAACAAACTCCGAAAATTATATTTCATTTTGTTGATTGCTGCGATCAGGGTTCACGAAACCGTCGAAAACAGCGGTTTTTGATCGTATCGAGCCGGTTCGAAATCCTAAACCGGTCGATAAACCGGTTTAATTAAAAAAATTTAGAAAAATTGGAAAAATTTATGCGATGTAAACCGGTTGAAAACCGGTGAAAACCGAGCGCTTTTTTAAGAAAACCAACGAAAACAGCTTAAAAAATCGATCGCTAAAAAAGCTCAACTTGTCGATTGGTTTTTTGATAAAACCGACCGATCTTTGAGAAAAATCGACCGGTTTTTGTTTTTTTAAATCTGTTTTGAATTTTTTTATTCAAACGGTCGGTTTCGAAACTCTTTGGTTTTTGACAATTTTCACGAAAAACTGGTGCTGAGCAGGGTCCGATTTTCAACCTTAAAACGATTCTGTAAACATTGGCTGCGATCATGTTTAGTGGATATCTTGTTTGAGAAAAACAAATTTTAGGTTCACCTTCTTTGAAATTCTACTCAAATCTATTTTCTGAAACCTTATTTCTAATTTACCTGATCCAAACAACCAGTTTGTGTTTTGTGAAAAACAAGAAAAACTTGTTTTGATATAAACGTTTATTGAGTTTAGAGAAAACAATTTTTTGTTATCTAGATTTTATTTGTAGCAACCAAACAAGGTATGTTGCCAGTTAAGAGACCATATCAAATATAAAAAACTCGTGTGTGTGTGCGCTTACAATTAAGATACAAACAACCACACCTCGCCATTAAGTTTTGTTTGGTACTTCTGCAAAAAAAAAGTTTTTAGAAAAAGCAGGAAGACAGAATGAAGAGCATTAAGTAATATACTTCTAGACAGGTACCCGACAGATAAAAAAGAAAAAAAGAACGGCTGGAGACAAGGAAGAGTAGCTTCGTTACGTTCAAAGCCCATGTAAATTGAAAAGTTGTCCCTACAAATGTGAGACCCTCTCCTTTATGGCACAGTAATTCATAATAGAAAAGTTCTATTGTGGTCGAGGAGGTGCCTAGAAGGAGGTGAATAGACGATTTAAAAACTTCTACTCACTAATCGAAGATCGCCTCTAATTACCCATATGTCAAAACCTACACAAAGATTATACGCAAGTAAAAGACTTAAGGTTTTAACAATTAAAACCTAAAACAACTAGACTCACTAGTGCACTAACTAATTATGTCTCTAACAAGAATTGCTAGGTTGATCAAGCAAGCTACACTAAGCAATTCTATTCACAATCAAGCAATTGATAATATTGCAATAAAGTAAATGCTTGAATGTAAAAGAGACAAGAGACACATTATTTTTTACCGTGGTTCGGAGACAACCCTCCTACTCCACGTTGAGGAAGTCCAACTCACTTTGGACCGGCCCACTCACTTGAGCCTTCGCCTCGAATCCACTATGGTAGCTTTTCCCCCCGCCGGGTAGGCTAAGCTCCAACCTTCACAAACTTTCGCCGGGGCTTCTCACAAACCTTGAGAGCTCCCGCGCACGATGCACCTACGCCATCTGGGAGGCCATCACCTCCAAGACCAATAGGTTGAGCACTCTGCTCAAGCTTCACCAATCGCATCTCCGCGTCTCCAGTGATCACCTAGTGCAACTCATGCAACTAGGATCCTCTCAAACTCCCTCTAATTGCCACTCATGCAATTAGGATCACTCTTGAGCTCAAAACCAAATTGGGCGAGAAGAAAACCATCCAAACCCTCCCACACACTCAAACCAAGCTCAAGAACACTCAAGAGTGCAGCAACCTAGTGCTAATGCCCCCCAAGGGGGTCTTATAAAGCCCCCAAGCCAAAACTAGCCGTTAGGGGGAAAAACCACGAAAAATCAGTAAATGCGGTAGTACCGGCGGCAAAACCGCGGTACTACCGCCCTCAGGGTAGCGGCTATAAAACTAGCCGTTACACAGCAAACCCGGTACTACCGTAGGCAAAAGCCTGGTAGTACCGCTTCTCCGGCAGTACCGGCCTCAAGCCGCGGTACTGCCGCTCTAGCAAACTTCTTCAGAACACCCCTCTGGATAAAAGCTACGACAAAACAAAACCCGGTACTACCGCAAACCCGGTAGTACTACAATAACACTAGCGGTAGTGTCGGTCTCCAAAAACAACCTCTCTGGAAAATATGTACCACCACTATAAACTTGGTACTACCGGACCTGTGGTAGTACCGCTCTTAAACAAGTGGTAGTGCCGGCCTCAAACTCCAAAAACCTCCAGAAAAACTCTTGTCTGGGAAAAAGATACCGCACAACAAATCCCGGTACTACCGTACCTACGGTAGTACCTCTAATAAAACTCTGATACTACCTCACCTACGGTAGTACCGCTAAAGAACCTGCGGTAGTGCCAGAATTCAACCACTTCCAGAAGACAAACCTGACTCTGGAAAACAACTACCGCTTCACAAATAGAGGTAGTACCGTCCGAGTGGCAGTACCGACGCCCATACGGCGGTACTGCCGGACTAGCGGTACTACCGGCATTAACACTGCGGTAGTGCCGGTAAAACTGGAAAAATCAGGGTTTAAACTCAACCCTTTCTCCAAAACTTCAATAACAATTCTTTGAACCAAATGGTGATCAAAACACCTTTGCAACACCACTAAACCATGCTCAAAGAATTCAACCAAACTCCAAATCATTTGCGAAGAACACAATTCGCAAACGTCTCAAAGATTATATTTGCAAGAACGTATTAAGCGAATAAATCCCGGTGTCTATAAGGTTTATCCTCTTAGCCATGTGATGGTCAAACCACGACCAAACGGACTTGCAAAAACCATAGTGCAAGTATCACATGCTTTCAGGACCGGAACCCATAGACCTCCCGTTTATTCGCACAACGAACTCGCAAATAAACAGTCAAACCAAATCTAAGAATGAGCTATCTCTCTTTTGCAACACTTGCAAATCCATAGCTTCATCCCAACTTCGAATCAACTCAAATTAAATCTGAGTGCATGAGCTCTCTAATTGCAACTCCTGCAATTCTCTAGCTCCATGCACTAAACACTTACTTGAGCTCTCTCCTTTTGCAACCCGTGCAAACATAGCTCCAAGCAATACCAAATAAACGCAATAAGGATTTTGTTTGAGAAACAAAAAGCAAAGCATGAAGCTTCATTTAAATTGGGAATCCCCTTTGGGGTCTTTATAATATTCAATCATCTTGTTCCTCCGGGATCGTTATCCTAGCTCTCTTATCTCTTTCTGGGATCTCCTCTTGATGTCCATCACCTCATGATGTCATCGTTGTCCCGTTTTATCATCTCAACCATATTTGGACTTAACCTAGCTCATTCATCACTTATAAAAATAGTTAGTCCAAGATGCATGGTTATCTCAATCATCTAAGCACTCCATTAACACATAATGGATACTACTTACATCAATTGAGCACAACCTAAATCAATTCAATGAATTTATATGTGTCTTGAGTACATGATGCAACTAATGCTTCATATTACTCAAGAACTTTCCTTTTGTCCTTAATCGATCACAAAAACACCATCAACACATGATGAAATGTCATTTGATGATTAGGAGACAAATGAACTCAATTTAAACATTCATTTAAATTGATATGTTTCAATGTATTGATCCTTTATTTATGGAATGAAGAATAGATCAATACATGGATACATCAAGTTCAAGTGTGAACTCCCCATAGATATGTGCATCCATGTAATATATGGATTGGAAAACATAATGCACATTTTATGATTAATACAATGGAGAATTCAAACTTAACCTTGATTCCAAAGTATTGAATTAATACTAGAATGGATATGCATACATACCTTGGGTTTTCCATTTTCCATCCAAATATGAGACTATTGAATATAACTCAATAAACATGTTAGTCTCAATAAGATTAGATTTGTCATTAAACAAAGATTAATCATTAATCTAAACCAATCACCAAAACCAAATGGAGCTTGAACTTACAATCTCCCCCTTTTTGGTGATTGATGACAAATCCACTATTAATTCACTATTTGGATGAAAAACGATGCAAAGGGTTTTGAAGATCAAAGCGAATAGGCGATTAAATTTAAAGGCATGACAAATTTCCCTTTTACAATAAACACTCCTTCTTCTTGGCAAATAGAACAATTTCAATACGAAGAAGGAGGTGGACCAAAGAAAATCAAAGAATATGGCTCTCATACCACACTTTGAAGACAAGGCAATTTTAAACAAAAAGGGAGGTGGATTTCAAACCACTAACATAGGGGAGGTGGCTTTCATACCACTTAAACCAAATTTAAAAACTTTTACAAAAGAAGCATTCTCCCCTTTTGGCAACTCCCCCTTTTTGGCAAACTCCCCCTTTTGGCAAAAGTACGTAAATATTCTCAAATCATCCAAAATGCAAAGAGGGAATTAATAGTTCTCAAATTCTCCCCCTTTTGGCATTAAACACCAAAAATAGAAAACCAATCCGAAAAGGAGATACTTTGAGTATTGAAAGAGAGAAAAATTCGAATGAGCAATGAGATTTAATTCTCCCCCTTGTTCAAATAAAGGTCATAAGAGGATTATCGAGAAATCACATGACCTTGGCAAGGAATTGAAAGAATTGTGCAAACAATTGAGATTGATACCAATTTTAAAACTTGATACCAATTGCACAAAAAACGAAATGGTTTGCAATTTTGAAATATGACCTAAAGAGCAAAACCAATTGAAAAGAGGTCATATTTAGAGTTTTGGATACTATTTTGTAAAAAAAAAGCACAAAGAGACAAGTAAGGGTATCACATGGGTTATTTGAAACTAATTCAAATAACGAACCTCATTTTATTAGGCTTTACAATAAACATCATGATTCTCTTAAAGAATCCATAATTTTGCCTAATTAGGTAATATGAGAAACCCAACACACATGCCACTTGACAAAAAAGACATCACTTTTAAAATCTATCTCAAGTGTTGTGCATGAAAAACTTCTTTCAATAAAGAGCATTCAAGAAATTGTCAAGAAGAACAATGCTCAAAAGGAAATCTCCTTTATATGTATTTCAATTCATAAAGAATCTCACACCGAGAATTCTTAGGTGATTGAACTTAAAATTTAAACTTAAGGAGAATCCAACCAAATTAATGTGAGTATCGAAGAAATGCTACAAAGAGGCAATAGATACCACTTGTAGGAAACATTACAATAAATTGATACCACTTGTGAAATTTGAATTGCAAATAAGCAGGGATATCACTTGAAGGAATAAATAATAACCTCAATGATATCACTTGTTGGCCTGATACCATTTGTAGACATCAATAAAAAATGATGCAACTTGTTAAGATCAAATAGCCAAAGATACCACTTGAAAGAAAATCGATAAACTTCAAGGGCATCAGAGCAATAAACACTGACAGGTATCAGAGCAAATGCAAATACAAAAGAAATCTAAATCACAAAGATTTAGAAAGGTATCAGAGCTGAAAACCTTTGAGAACAAGCAAAGGGGTAAAAAGAAACCACTTGAAAAGATCAAACCCCCTTGCAACCAAATAAGTCCTCAAGACTGATACCACTAGAAAGCTTCTTCAAATATTTTTCAAAATCATTTAAATTTTGTAAAAAGATGCTTTGGGATAGCAAGACTCTTTTCCAAAAAGAAGTCTTGAAAAAAGAAGTACCAAATAAAAGATATCCCAAAACAAAATCCGAAAACCTGAAAAAAAAATTCAGAGTTTTTAGAACTCAGCCAGCCAGACCGGCACTACCGCTCACACAACGTCGGTAGTGCCGGGGTTCCGGTACTACCACCGTTCAGGTGCGATAGTGCCGACCCACTGGTACTACCGCCATTCAAATGCGGTAGTGCCGTTTTTGGCACGACTGAACTGAAATTTTTTGCAATTTTTGTCAAATTTTGATCAAATGAAGTCTAAATGATTTGAAATTTTCAGGAAACCAACTTTGGAATATTTTGAAGGTTTTCAAATTAAAATATTTTTCCTTTTAGCTAAATTTTGGCGAAATGCGCTTCGAGGCATAAAAATGAATATGAAACTCGAAAAGTCCTCAAATTGCAATTTCAACTCGGATTTCTTTTTCAATTGAACCCTCATGGCTTGAAGGATTTGAAATACATTATTGAAGCCATGACCACTTATAAAAATATTGCAATCCGATTTGAAAGCCAAAATCCTATATTGGGCTCCTTTGGTTGAAAAAAAAAATTGTGTTAAAAATAGTTTTCAACATAGAATTTTCAAATTGAAAGCTTGTAAAACATTTGAAATACATAGTATAATGTTTTAACAAGGATTTTAGCAAGTTTAGATCCTTTTAAACTTGATTTTGACTTTTGTCCAAAGAAGATTCTTGAGAAGAACCAAATGAAATCCAATAAAGTCAAATACAATCAACACAAAGAATCAAATCCAACTTAAGAGAATGGTATAAGAATTAGAGATTTGAAACTTTATGTATAAATTTGAAATACCATTTTGAACTAAGATAAGGCAAAGAATCTAGTCCAAATGGCAAAACTCACTAAATGCAATATTGTGACCAATATAGGTCAAACTAGTTTTTCAAGCGAGTTTCAAAAGCAAATAACTTTTGCTTGGTTGGTATTTTGAAAATCTTTTGAACACAAAAAATGTTAAAAATTACCAACTCTAGGATTTTTGCATTGAAATTATTTTAAAAATATTTTTACTTTTAATTCTATGAAAATTATAAGTTTAAATCCAAAACAAGATACTTCTATCTAGATTTTGGGTACAAATCTCATTTTCTTTTCAAAATAGATTTTGTGAAGCCAAAACCTTTGGAAAATCTTTTGAAAGCATTTTTATACATTTTTCAACTAGTTTTTCAAAAGATTACTAATAGTTTAGCAAATTTTGAGTTTTGGCTAAAAGGTTTGAATTTAAAGATTTAGATTATGCACTTATATACATATGGGCACACGTAGGGATGTGATACACATGAATATGAATTAGCACTCCCCCTAAATGTGCCACTTCTAACTTGCTCAAGATTTGCAATAGAGAACAATTATAATAAGCATGAGCAAGAACTATCAACAAGCAATTAAATTGATTTTGCATGAAACTAATGCTTCTAAACCTACACAAGGCTAGAAGCTAAAAGTAATCAATTTAAATACTTGTTACCGAGATGGCATTGGCTCATGATTGGTTTGATTATCTTCATGCTTGACACCACTTGTAAGAGATGACATCCTTCTTCTTATGGAGGTCAAGCGTCCAATCTATCTCGTACCACCTAAAATCTTTTAGGCGGCTTTTGGTACCCAATCCTTGTTGGGTCCAACAATATTAGTCACAATAGTTTTAGGAACCCAAATGGCCCTAACTTTAGCATTATCAAATTGACTAACACGACTAGAATTAGGTTTGCGAATATTATTCCTCCTAGGCAACATGTTTGGAGTGAAGTGAGATGGCTTTGGAGGATAAGCATAATTAGCAAACCTATTTCTTGTTTGATCCTTTCTAAGCATATGATAATTGAAATTATGCATTGGCTTAGTGGATCTAGTATATCTAGCAAGTAAGCAATTTATTGGAATTGCTTTGAGTGGGCTTAGGAGTCCTAACATTTTTAGCAAATCCATTTCTAGCCTTACTCTTCCTATGCAAATGAATATTATCATTTTTAGCGGGCATAGGGGGCTTGACAAGCTTGGCAAACACATTGCCATTTTTGTCTCTCCTAAGCAAATATTGATTATTGACAAGAATAGGCTTAGGAGTCATACCAACGGGATAATCCTTACCGATGTGTCCTTTTTCCCAGCAATTGAAGCACGTTTGGCGGTATGGGCTTTTCTTCACCCTTTTGTTGTGCTCCTTGCCGGTCCTCCTCACGGTTGGTGGTGTGGCCTTGTTATCCACTTTGTTTGGGCACTTGGAGGCGAAGTGGCCCATCTTGTTGCATCCGAAGCACTTGATTTTGTTGGAGTGTCTTCCATTGTGCTTCGTCTTGCTATTCTCCCTCTTGGAGTTGTAGCCGAGTCCTCATCTTGAGGATGATCTTGTGTGCTCAAGATCTTGTCGAGGACGGCTTTTCCCTTTATGCTCCTCTTCAAGTCATCTTCCAACTTGATGACTTTGGCCTTAAGTTTTTATTCTCCTCTACAAGATTAGCATTCAAACACATAGAGGAACTAGAAGCAGCATTGTTAGCGCAACAAGGCAAATCATCGCATGAGGTGGACATGTCAATTTTGGATGGAATGCAAGAATTGGAAATTGAGCAATGCATTTCATCAATTGAATTGCTAGGCATATCAATGTCCACCTTAGGCTTGGTGAATTCCTTGAGAAGAACTTCTTCATGATTTTCTTTTAGGAAATCATAGTCCTTTCGAAGTGAGTCATGCTCCAACTTCAAAAGTTTATATTTTTGTTTCTCCTTCCCAAGAAATTCATTGAGCTCCTCTAGCATATTGAAAAGATCATCGTAACAGGGCTCACCTTCATCGTCCTCACTATCGCTTACCTCATTCTTACCTTTTGCCATGAAGCAACGAATACGGGTTTGCAAGGAGTATTCGTCATCGCTTGAGGCGTCGGTTGAGGTAGTAGGGGTGGAAGGTGATATCGGTTCTTCATCAATTGATTTAGATGTTGAAGTATCTTCAATCGACATCCGATCTTCTATGCAATCCTCAATTGGGGATGTGGACACTTCGTATAATTCTTGAAGCTTGGTCCACATGGCATGAGCGCTTGAGAGGTTGCATATTTTATTGAATATTTATACGCTCACAAAACTAAAAATGGCGAGATGTAAGCATTTCTCTTCTCCTTTTGTTGGAGCAACTTCGTTTAGACGAAGAGAAAAGCCTACATCTACGATCCACCATATTTGTGGGCTCATGGATTTAAAGTGCGAAATCATAAAGCATTTCCATGAGTCATAATTGCAACCATTGAACATGGGTGAATCGTGAGAGTGCACTAGACCTCTGGTTACCATCCTTTTTACTCTCTAAGAGGTAAAGCCAAAAATGAGAGTGACCGTGGCTCTGATACCACTTGTAGGGTCAAGGAGGCGCCTAGAGAATAGGGGACTTAAAAACTTCTACTCACTAATCGAGGATCGCCTCTAATTACCCCTATGTCAAAACCTACACAAAGATTATGCGCAAGCGGAAGACTAAGGTTTTGACAATTAGGGCCTAAAACAACTAGGCTCACTAGTGCACTAACTAATTATGTCTCTAACAAGAATTGCTAGGTTGATCAAGCAAGAAACACTAAGCTATTCTATTCACAATCAAGCAATCAATAATATGCAATAAGGAAAATGGTTGAATGTAAAAGAGACACGATACTTTTTACCGTGGTTCAGAGATAACCCTCCTACTCCACGTTGAGGAAGTCCAACTCACTTTGGACCGGCCCACTTACTTGAGCCTTCACCTCGAATCCACTAATGGTTGCTTTTTACCCCGCCGGGTAGGCTAAGCACCAACCTTCACAAACTTCGCCGGGGCTACTCACAAACCTTGAGAGCTCTCACGCACGACGCATCTACGCCGTCTAGGAGGCCACCACCTCCAAGAGCAATAGGTTGAGCACTCCGCTCAAGCTTCACCAAGCGCACCTCCTCGTCTCTGGTGATCACCTAGTGCAACTCATGCAACTAGGGTCCTCTCAAACTATCTCTAATTGCCACTCATGCAATTAGGATCACTCTTGAGCTCAAAACCAAATTGGGGAGAAGCAAAACCATGCAAACCCTCCCACAAACCCAAACCAAGCTCAAGAACACTCAAGAGTGCAGCAACCTTGTGCTAATGCCCCCCAAAGGGGGTCTTATATAGCCCCCCACTCCAAAACTAGCCGTTGGAGGGGCAAACCCTGAAAAATCAGTAAATGCGGTAGTACCGGCAGCAAAACTGCGGTACTACCGCCCTCAGGGTAACGGCTATAAAACTAGCCGTTACACAACAAACCCGGTACTACCGCAGGAAAAAGCCCGGTAGTACCGCTGCTCCGGCAGTACCGGCCTCAAGCCGCGGTACTGCCTCTCTAGCACAACTCCAGAACACATCGTTCTGGAGAAAGGCTACCGCTATTCAAAACCCGGTACTACCGCAAACCCGGTAGTACCGCAATAACACCAGCGGTAGTGCCGGACACCAAACACTTCCAAAACACAAACCTTATCTGGGAAATATGTAGTGGCACTATAGACCCGATACTACTGGACCTGCGGTTGTACCGCTATTAAACAAGCGGTAGTGTCGGCCTCAAACTTCAGAAAAACTCCAGAAAAACTCTTGTCTGGAAAATAGCTACCGCTATTAAAACTCCGGTACTACCGCACCTACAGTAGTACCGCCAATAAACCCGCGGTAGTGCCGGACTTCAAACACTTCCAGAAAACACCTGACTCTGGAAAACAACTACCGCTTCACAAATAGCGGTAGTACCATTCTAGCGGCAGTACCGACGCCCATACGGCGGTATTGCCGAACTCGCGGTACTGCTGACAATAACACTTCGGTAGTGCTGGCAAAACAGAGAAAACAGGGTTTTAAACTCAACCCTTTCTCCGAAACTTCAACAACTATTCTTTGAGCCAAATGGTGATCAAACCACGATCACACTCAGTTGCAAAATACTTTTGCAACACCACTAAACCATGCTCAACGAATTCAACCAAACTGGTCTTTTGCTTTTTATTATTTATTTGTGATAGATAAGCATATGTCAATCTTTTATACACAGTAAACAAAGTTATTTAGGAACTAAGGTAAATATTATTTATCTTTGCAAGGTCAGCTAATCTGGACCTCAAAAGATAGCTTGATTTCTCAACTTGATCGTTGAATTCGAACATCAAGACTTTAAAACCCTAATTAAGTTTGATCTTTATTTTTATTACGTCTTTAAGCATGTTTGCTGTATAAAGGCTTTTATTTTTAGTAATCTTTGTTTAAAAGAGCTAGCCAAAAACCGCCACTGATAATATTATCTGTGGCGGTTTTTGGCTAGAACCGCCACCGATAATATATTATCGGTGGCGGTTTGTTGATAGAATCGGCACTTAAGTGTCTAATTTTGTTTTTGAAGTCATAAAATTAAAAACTAATTTGAGTTAAATTGAGCATGACATAGGTGCTCTAAATTTCAACTAAGTGTCTAATTTTACCATGACATGGATGCTTCAAATTTCAACTAAGTACTTAATTTTACTATAGCATGGGTGCTTCAAATTTCAACTAAATGTCCAATTTTACCATGACATGGGTGCTCTAAATTTCAACTAAGTGTTCAATTTTAATATGACATAGGTGCTTCAAATTTCAACTAAATGTCCAATTTTGCCACGACATGTTAAAATTAGACACTTAGGTCAAATTTAAAGCATCCATGTCATAGTAAAATTGGACATTTAGTTGAAATTTGAAGCACCCATGTCATAGTAAAATTAAGTACTTAGTTGAAATTTGAAGCATCCATATCATGGTAAAATTAGACACTTAGTTGAAATTTGAAGTATCCATGCCATGGTAAATTCAGAGTATAAGAATACTAAAATTTGTGCTTGGGTCTTTTGTGAGGTTAAGGGGAGGGGAACACGTTATATTTCAAATGTGATCATACCAACGCTTTGGTACTAGATCATATAAGAACTTTGAAGTTAAGCGTGTTTGGGCGAGAGTAGTATTAGGATGGGTGACCTCTCAGGAAGTGCTCGTATTTGCATTAAAATCGGTGGTAGAACTTACTAGTTATTAAGCGTGCTTAGGCGAGAGTAGTACTAACTAAAATTAAAATAGGCACGCAATAGGTAAATCACTTGCTGTTTTTTACCTGCGAACTTATGCTACTACAGAACTTCTTGCTGCTACAGTAAGTCGCAAAATACTGTAGCTTCAGGTTACTGTCCATGAACGGCAGTGTAGCAACTAGCAAATCGAAGCTTTTTGCTTCGCTGTCCTTTACTTGCGTACTGCAGCGCCGCCCTTCTTGCACTGCTCCAAAACTTATGCTGCTACAGAACTTCTTGCTGCTACAGTAAGTCGCAAAATACTGTAGCTTCGGGGGTACTGTTCATGAGCGGCAGTGTAGCAAATCGAAGCTTTTTGCTTCGCTGTCCTTTACTTGCGTACTGCAGCGCCGCCCTTGCACTGCTCCAAAACTTATGCTGCTACAGAACTTCTTGCTGCTACAGTAAGTCGCAAAATACTGTAGCTTCGGTTACTGTTCATGAGCGGCAGTGTAGCAAATCGAAGCTTTTTGCTTCGCTGTCCTTTACTTGCGTACTGCAGCGCCGCCCTTCTTGCACTGCTCCAAATCGCGTTGCACGGAAAGTCTTTGGCTTCTTCGCTTGTTTCATGCCGCAAAGATGCGTCGGCCATCGGCAATAGGAGCGCACGGCGGCAGGACGTGGACGCACGGCGGGCGTGGCGATGCTATTATTGGGAGTCCTTCAGCGTGGAGGCCAGCAGCATCAAGCTCTCATCCGTGGAATTGGATCCTACGTAGGAGCCCCTCGGCAATTTTTTCCGCGCCGTCGCAGATCACTTTTTCTCGTCGTGCACTTGCGCCGCGAGCAGGAGCTCTGAAGCTTTTTTCCTTTCTTCTCGTTGTGCGGCTCTGAAAAAAATAGTTTTTATTTCTTTTTGTCTAGACTAGGGGTGCAATCGGATCGGATTCGGTCGGATATCGCTCTTTCCATATCCTAAGCTATATTTTTTGTCGGATTCGAAATCGGTTTCGGATAGTGTTGGATACGAATATGGCACGGATAATATCGGTCGCGGATTCGAATCGAATAAAGATCGAAATCGGTACGGTACCGAATAATTTTTATCGGATAACGCATGAAAACAGAGACCACATAAAGCACACATATAACACTGATTAACCAATCGTATAGTATGAGTTTAACATGCAACAAGATATATGTATAATACAGGGGAAATGCATAATACAGGGGAAATAGGTGCATGGAATTAAGCTTGGTATCGAAATATAGCTTCAAAATTGAACATATATGAGAGCCAATAGCCCAAGCTAAATACTTATATATGTAGCTTCAGGAAACAAACATGCGTACGCATGAAATGTAACCGGGGGCAATTAAGATAAGGGATTTGATACACACACCCCTTGAGCTAGTGCATGAATCAGATAAAACCATCAAGTTCTGGCCCAGCCTTCTTAATTTGACATGATGACATCAAAGCAGTGGCGGAGCACTAGGTATGGCCAGGTATGGCACCTGCCATACCTGTGCGCAAATCGTAACCCCACCCCCAGCACAGCAATCAGCAAGTCGGCAGGTAGGCTTGACTGTTAGACATTGTATTTGTATACATTAATACATGCATGCGTGGGCGCCTGGGCAGTGGTGGGCCGCAAAGCACGCTGTGGCCGCGTCAGGCGTGCAGCATCGCTAGAGGCGAGAGCTTTATCTCGACCCTAATCACCTGTGCCTGTGGCGCTGCCTCGTCTCGCCGACGGCATTGTATTAGCGTATACATGCATGTTTGTCGTTTCAACTGCCGATCGCGGATTGCCTGATCGCCGTCTCGCCGACTGCATTGTATTAGCGTATGCATGCATGTTTGTGCGTGTTACATTGAGAAAGACATATTCAAAGGACTTCATCTTAATGAAATTAAGAAGCATTTTCAAAATATGAAAACACGACAAATGCAATTGCCTCGGTCTTCTATTCTCAATTAATAATTAAATGGTATGTTTCTTTCTTCTTTTGCACAATTGCACTTTGTATGTTTTATGATACTATTTTTGTTTTATTTAGTGTTATATATGCTTGTTGGTGTTTGGATTGCTGTTACTTTGTTTAATCCATACTTTAGACCTCGCCATATCAAAATTTTAAACCGTCCTCCGCCACTGCATCAAAGTGATCGATACCAATAATATTGGACCCAGCCAAAATTAATTTTAAGTGCCGACACATTACAAATAGAGCAACAAATTAAACATGCCTATAGGTTCCTGGCTTGAAAGTCCTGGTGATGTCTATGAAATCAAAAAAGCGCCTGCAAGGGGGTAAAGGACCAATGAGCACAAATTCAGCAGTGTGTCTGAGATGGGAATAACTGTCAATAGCTTATATGGTTCTTGTTTGTCCCCAAGTTCTTCAGTACTCATGTAAGTATGAAATATGCCAAAGCAATAGAAGAAGCATTAGCAATTCAGTTCATGGCAAAGAAAGAATCTGTTGAAGCATAGCACTTACTTTGGTTTCCTGGTTTTGCCCAACACGCAATGCCTCCATCTCCTTGGTTGCGGCATCTATATTACTCCCAGCCATATTGTATATTTCTAAAGCTTAATAGTTTCAAGCCTGAATGAGCAGAATGAACAAAATCATAAGCACCAATACATCCAAGGACAAAATACATTTCAAAATAAGTGTATCTCCAATTCTCCATTTGAAAGGAAAATCTGTATTACTATCAGCTATTATCCAATTTCTCACAGAAAATTGCAACATCCATCAACAATAAGGGGTGATGATAGGGCTCTATTTGGATCACCAGTATTCAGCCCATTCTACTTGGGATGTAAACAGCAAGGTTTATAATCGAGTTAAGCATGCTCATTAAATCGAATAAATGCTTTGTAGAGTGCATCACATAGCTATATATCTATACCCTCTGAATAGCTAATAGTATCCGGTATGCATTGTCCATTTGATTGTCAGATAGACCATATCAAAACCGTCCAATGCTACAAGCTACGCACCATTGCTATCACCTCATCCACCTAAACTCTTTGCAACAATAGCAGCAGATAGCCCCAGAGTAATCAAGAAACAAGCTAACCAAAATACAAATAATAGTCAACAACAACAGAGTCGATTACCGCATCTAAGATTCATTGCAAGTTTGCAACAATTATAGCATCCCATATCACAAGTTACACTCTACTCTACAGTCCGTAACTCTACTGCATCGGGCAACCCTTTTAACCGAAATTAAGGTTCTCATTTGCCATTTGGACATATTGCGAAATCGACAAACACATCCCTAACAACTCGCCCACATCAGTTTCAGAATCTGCAATTACAGAATACAGAGCACCACCACTACTACCTCAATTTAGGAATCATCTTCGAATGAACTCACCAGCCAGGCGGACACAAACCAGAACGGGGCAACGACTAGAGGACTTGCTGTAAAACAATCAGACAGTTGTACCTTTCACCACGCGCGGCGATTTATCGCAGACGCCGCCGCCGGGCCGAGAAGCGAGGGTGCGGACGAAGGCGACACCGGGAGGTTCTGCCGCGTTGCGTGTGGGGAGGGGATGTCTAGGGTTAGATTTGGACCATGGCTCGCGACTGAGGGACGAAGGGCACGGTGATGGGAGGGGCGGCAGGAGACTTGGGGGGGGGGGGGGGGGGTGGGCGCGACGGGAGGGGCGGCGGCCGGCGGGACTGCGGGAGCCTTAGAGGCTAGGGCCGGCGGGAGCCTTGGACGCTTGGAGGCGGGAGCCTTGGCGGCCGGCGAATGAGATTTGGGAGCGAACGGCGAACACGCGGCGCCAAAGCCGCCACCGCTACCGCATATGGCCACCCATATGGGCCATCGCCCTAAACCCTAAGGCCCGCTCGGCGCTGTTTTTCGGATATCCGAATAGGATAGTTCGGACATATCCGAAAATAATTTCGATATATACCGATCCGACGGATAGTAGTCTACCGAATCCGAATCTGAATCCGATACAAAATATCCGAATCCGAATCCGAATCCGAAGATTATCCGAAAAAACTATCCGAATCCGAACCGAAACTATCCGGTCGGTCGGTCGGTCGGAAATTATCCGATCCGATTGCACCCCTAGTCTAGACTGATTACAATACTCCAAAATAAAAGAGTACAAACCCTAATGCATAGCTCTACATAAACAGATCACACCTCTTCCTGTTTATAATGAGCAAACCTAAAGAGTTTGTATACAGATACATGCATACATATCCACCTGGTCCAATTACATATGGCCCAATATATGCACACAGCCCAGAATTTACGCATGCACGCGTACGGCCTACTTGCCGCTACCGCGTGGCTCACCCGTCTTCACGTGCACCGTTCTCTAGTCCGAACATCCCGCATGACATTCTCGACCACTAAGATCTCGGTTCCTCCCCGAACCTAGTGATGGCTCACCCGTCTTCACGTGCACCGTTCTCTAGTCCGAACATCCCGCATGACATTCTCGACCACTAACATCCCGGCAGTGGAAGAGTAGGCCGGAGTTGGGCTTGAAAGTGATGGCGCCTCTGTTGGAGCTCAGCTGTGAGGGAAGAAGGTGTTGAGGAAGGTTGTGGGTGCAAGATTAACGCATGGGGGCTGCTTAAATAGGTGCTATTGGTGGTGGGAACAGGATGTAAGGGTGCGTTTGGTTGCCTGAATGAGGTTGGATGGAATATGACCGTCCAACTTGGATGGGATGGAGCCATCCAGGTAGTTGTTTGGTTTAGTGGATAAGAATGAGCTAATTTTTTGTTTAGTTGGATGGGATGAGCTAATTTTTTGTTTGGTTAGATGTATGAGCTAGTTGTAATTAAGGTTTAAAATTTTGGTTTGAATTTTTTGGACAAAATTTAATTAAAATTTGATCACAATTTAAATTTTCTGACAAAATTTGAATTTGTGGATAAAATTTGACCAAAATTTGATTTTTTTGACACATTTTGGATTTTTGAATAAAATTTGCATTTTCAAACAAATTTTTATTTTTGGACAATTTTTTACTAAAATTTGAATATTTTGAGCAAAATTTAATTTTGGCCAAGAAAACTTTGCCAAAATTTGAATTTGACTGTGTACACCTCTTCGTGCAGCAAACTGGATGAGCATAACCGGTCTTTTTATTTGGATGGCTTTATCCAGCATTTTGAGAGAATATTCCCAAAAACTGGGTGACTATATCCTATCCATCCACCCATCCAAACAATTGGATGACTCCAAATCCATAGATGGCCATATCCCATCCACCCTCATCCACTAACCAAACGCAGCCATGGCGGCCATGGTTGCGGCGTGGTCGCCTGATTTCTCTGGCAACAGTGGCAGCAAGTTGGCATCGCAACTACGCTCAAAGGTGGCTGTGGCAGAGATTTTCTCTAGTCTTTTCTTGCCACTGCAAAGACCGGGCGGAGAGAGGACCAAGAGGGAAGCTAGCTCTGCTCTGTGACCTCTGTCGTGTACAGAGGTGGGTATTTGGATAGGGTATTTTTGGGTCGGCCTAAGACACGGTGTCTAACTCAGTCCAAAATGCAGCACAGCATGAGGATGGGCTCTACCGTGCTGGCACGACAATGTAGCACGAATCGTACTGGGTCTGAGACCAGGGCACAATGGACGGCATGGCTCGGCACGGCCGTTTGGGCCAGGGCACGATGACCGGCACGGCACGGCGGAGGTACGGGTAGCATGGCGAGGCACGGGCACGCCGCGGCACGGCCACGGGCCCGTAGCAGGGCACGTCGGCCGCGGAAGGGAAGTATGGGAGAGGATAGAGCCCACTTAGGGTTACCTGTGCCATGTTGTTGCCGTCGCCGAGCTCTCCTCAGCTCCTCCATTGCTCGCTCCCGACGTTGTGCCCCGCGCGCACGCTTCTGACACCGTGCCGGCGCGCCTCCCCTCGCGCGACGTTGACGGTAGTCTCAAGTATGTGCAATTTATGTCTAGATCCGACCCAACATTCATAGATATACTTCACAACTTCATTGTTGTTGATGGCTATATTATGTCAGTTATCTACAATGATTTTATTTCACTAGATTTCTACTACCGTCGAGGTTATGAGTCTGATGATCTTTTTAGAAAGAAAAAGTACTGTTGGACTTTCTACATATGACCATCTCTCGTTCTCTCGTCGACCAATGAGTGAGAGAGAAGGAGGCAACAGACGAGACAGAGATTTGAGAGAAACGGTTGAGAGAGAGGGAGAGAGCCAAGAGAGGGAGCAATGGGCGAGAGAGAGAGAGAGAGTTGAAAGAGATTAATCACCGTGTGTCTCTGTGTCATTTGCTCTCGTCGCAATAGTGTAAATAAGTCGGACCTAGACCAGCACAGCACGAAGTAGGCACGAAACGCAAATGTGCTGTACCTGGGCTCGCCGAAGACGAGCCGGGCCGGCACGGTAGGCACGACAGGCCGTCACGGCCCGGCACAGTTCACAATGGCCTGTGCCGGCCAGTCCGATACAATACGATGCCTAACTCTAGTTGCGTTGAGAAGAAGCTGGAAGAGGGGGTCCTTGTACGTGTCCAGGTCCCACCTGTAAAAGATAGTGAGAGGCAACTCAATTGGCCCGTCCCATTGGTCAGAGGAAGAACAAAGAGAACCGACTCACGGTAGACCAGAGTTCAACCCATTAATTAAACTACTATTCTTGGCGTGTACTATTTTCAATTTGTTTTTCATAATTAAATGCACTCACACGGCTTTGACCCAGCTTGCTCGTAGAATCTAGAAGTGATCTAGGGCATGGTTCACAATCTCATTCAGATTATCTTTGTCGAAATTTTATTTTTCGGTCAGAGTTGAGATCCTAAATCTTGATCGAATAAAAAAGTTTAAAAAAGTCAAAATATTACCGTAACTTTTAAAATCTCGACGAGATCTTGATGATTTTAGCCGAAATCTTGGACATTTTGACCAAATTGCGATTTTTGTGGACCGGATTTGTTGGAATTGGGGTAAAGACCTTCCACAAAAATCAAATTTTTTTGACATATTTTTGACCATTTTTTGGTCATTTCAATTTGAACAAACTCTCGGTGATTTCGGTCGAAATCTCGGATATCCCGGTTAAAAATGACTGGATTTCAAATTTGGTTTTTGGATTTCGTTTAGATTTTGTTTGAAATTTCGAGATCTATCTGAAATTTTGAATTTCGGCCACCTCCGAGATATATACCGAAAATGAAATTTGAAACCTTGATCTACTTTCTCTGAATTTTATCCTTTTGGATTTTTATCTTCATAAATTAAAAAAAAATGGTTTTTGGCATTATTTTTTATTTTTCTTAAGAGCAAAAATTTCAAGAAAAATATAGAAATAAAAAGATCAGAATGAAATTAGAATTCATATTTTTATTTTACATTTTATTTAATTTACATTTTTCGGATGTTACAACAAAGGCGTAAGGTATTTACTGTCCGCATCAGGTAATTAGCCATTCTCTCCTTCGTCTTGACGTTGCGTGGATCTCAAAGTGAGCAAAACCCAATCCAACGATCGATAACCATAGGTGGTGTATACGTAGCTGCTCATAGGTTCAGAAAATTCACACTATACATTTTTAGCACATTTCAGGAACACCAGTACAAGAACGTAATTATGCCCATGTGTTAAATGCATGTACCACATAAAACTGCTTATGGATGAGCATAAACTTCAAGAAAACTATGTAAGGAAGATGTACATAAAATTTTTATGACATTTGTATTTTTATTAAATAATCATTTCAAATATATTTGGAAAAAATGGACCTGCATGCAGGGAACACAATTTCACTACTTACATGCGAAAACTGCAAGGCCGGTTTCATCCATACTCGTCCACTCCACCCATATGCACTCATTAACTATTGAATTAGGCTTGTTTTAGCCTCTTCCACATGGTCCAAAATCACATTTGAAAATTTAACAAAAAATTGATATTTTCAAAATTTTCCAGAGATTTCACTGAGAAAAGATCTCGGTTGGTAGGCAGTAACAATATTGGAATCCTGTTAGAATGCAACATTATTTTTGCATAAACGAACCCCAAGGCTATCACTGTGGGCATTCATGAACTAACTCATTAATCGATCCTTTTCACCCCAAATTCGTGAGCTAGATGGCAAGGGATTTATATGACATAATATCTGGTGGAAGAGATTTTGACCCACCCTTCGGGCGAGAGGGGAGCGATCATGCATTTCTACCGCTGGTTATTCAACCCATCTACGATGTTATGATGAGGGTATGTGCTCAGACCGATGTTACATCTTTGTAATGTTTTTTTAAAATGTTCTGCGGCTATGTTTACCTCTTTAATGTTTATTTGATGGGAAAGGAAGCTACAAGGAGTAAAGGTGGTACTGTGAGCCACTCAAAGTGGACAAACTACGATGACCTGAATGAATACTTTTGGTAAGTTGTTCCTAATTGTTCATTTTTGTGCTTTACCTATCGGTACGTAAGAGCGAGGAAATTTAGGCAAAAGAGCATTTCTTATTGGGTCACCTTTTTATCATAAACCTTCACACATTCAGGTCGAAGAAATGCTTCAGAAAGCTTGGATGGCTAAGGGACCCTACAAAAACTAAACATGAAATCGAGGTTATTCATTAATTCTTTACGTTGTTATTTTGTGCAACAAATACTATCTGCAATCTAAAATAAAAACGAGAGGTTGTTATTTGATTTTTCAACAAGTGATGCTATATCATAGGATACATCATCAATTTGTTAACATTTGTAGTGTTTTCTGTCTAGTATAGTTATTAATTATTCCATTTTTTCTAGTACAGTGGGAAATAAACTAAAGTACATCTGTTGTGAACTTTAATATTCACCGTATTATTTGCTCAAAGTTTTCAATACACAAGTCTTCTCTGTTTGGTTCCTGTTACTAGTTAATTGAATTGTGGAATTTAGTGTGTTATATTGAAGATTTGTTCGGTACTTTTTCATATTTTAAATGAGTAGGCAATATCATTTTGTGTAAAGTTGTAAAATTTCTAGAAACGCTGTCAAATTTTCACTTAAATGATTTATGGTTGATTAAAAATATTCAGATTTATAAAAAAAAAATGCAAGTTACACATTGGAAATGAAATATTGACAATTTTGGGGAAAACTTCTGCTGAGTTGTATCATCTATACGAGAGGAGAATGTGGATTCAATTTTGTACGGTCCAATTGTAATACCGCGGCTCGTTAGTGTGAAGGCTTATATGGAGTAGTGATTGGATTAATCCCATATTGCTTATCTAAAGTGAGTTGTAGTAGTATATAATGCTTGTTGGGTCTAATTATATCAGAGGAGCCGCCCAGATCGTCCTCGAGTTGTTGGATGAACAGTTGCTCCCGTCGGGTTTGGATCCTAGCAACGAATCGCTGGAGGTGATCCCGATGCTATTACCCAAGCCCAATCGAGACAACTCTACAAACAACCAAACGACTCGACAACAACCCTGGTATTCCCCCGGTATGCGATCCGAAACTCGCCCAGGATCCCCACATACCGGTTCTCAATGCCATATCAACATCAATTCGCACAGAGGGGCATCGAGCCCAAACTCACTACCAGAGACGCAAAAATGCGGAAAACAAACAAACACACCACACGGCACACGGAAAGCCCAAAGGACGACCAAACAAAAGAGCACACAGCCAAACAAAAGGGGACGAACTGACATTACAGAAATAAAGTACGCGTAGCGATACAACAAAAGATCTAACAACTATCCTATACAACAAAAGTAAAACTCCTCCGGAAATGTCATGCCCTGAACACTTCCGGGCGTACAAGCGTCGCCAGCCTCTACTCGGTGCCCCGCCTGGTCACCGATAGGCAGTAGGGGCAAAACTCGCACCCCGTTGGATCCTCACCTGCAAAACCACGAAAGCAGAAGCCTGAGTACAAAAGGTACTCGCAAGTCTTACCCGTGGTCCATATATGACCGACTCCAAAGGATTATGCATTTGGATGTAGCAAGGAATAAGCTGAAGGTTGAACAGTTGCAAAATGCTTAACATTTGTGGTTTAGTTACTTTACTACTCAATTCACAGTTTTAATGCGGTTGTTACTGCACCTACTTCTAATGTGAAGTTAACATTTAACAATTGCAACAGTTAATCACATTTATTTCGAGCTCAAGCCCAAAGGCGAACTTCTGTTCAAGTTATTACTACGTTGAGTAACATCTAACCAAGCTTGCTCATATCCGTGAGCACGGCAATTCGAATCGCTTAATTAACCCTGCAGGGAAGCATTGATCACACGACATGTGTCACGAAGGAACCTCATGTCAACCCCCTCCCATCCATACCAATTCGTTGGGGCATCTTCATGCGGTCCGGAAACCTAGCACCCCCTCGAGCAGCCCCAAGCCCAGCTTGGCGCTCGAGAGCCGGCCTAGGCCCCGCCCTCAACCACGTCCAACCACATGAGGGCATGGCCCATCGAACAGCATGCGATGAAAGAGCGGCTTACCGTACCATAATCAGGCATGCGATCAACCAAAAAGGTGCTTTAGCCACGTTACACCCGATCGGTCCTTAATCGACACGGACGAGACTACCACACTTGGGTCTCCTTACCCAAGCGATCCAACTCTCTCGCCCGGTCTCAATTTTCATCATTTCATTTCTCAATGACAACCCAATGCGACCCAATACTTGTAAAGTACACCAATCTCAAGCGGTGGAATCTTCCACCACTTGGCCCAAACCCGACTCCTAAGCATACTAAGCATGACACAACTAATACCCATAATCTAGCTCCAAAGGAGGTGTTCAACAAGCGACAATAAGAAGGGTACATGCAGCAAATAGGATCTAGCCTACCCCACATTTCAATGCCTAATGCAACACTTTATCGACCAATAAGCAGGTAATTCGCGAAAATAGATTATAATTATGGTTCAAAATGCTTAGGTGCTTGCCTTGCTCTTCTGCTTGCGGATCAACAGCAACTTGCCCCTCGGCAACTCCCTCGACCACGGCGATATCACCCTCCGCGGTTTCGTTCTCTACACGGACAATTTGCAACAATAAGATGCATGCCATGCAATGAAACAACTAGTATGAAAACCCCCGACGAAACGACGCACCCGGACCGACCAACACAACCCGGACAGACTCGGCAAACCCGGACAGTCCGGGTTTATTATCCGGACTCTCCGGATAACCCGGATGCTCCGGACCAGTTGCGTCCGGATACTCCGGCCTAGGGCGGACACTCCGGACCTGGCGCATCTGGCCCAACATAACTTGAGGATGGGAGTCCTACCACTCTCTACGGCTTCATACCGACCCGATCTACGACTTCTCTACAACGTGCAAGCCGGAAAAAGCCCCGAGCTAGCTCAAACCGCCAAGAAACGACGACATTCCGCTAGCCCAAACAAAACCAACTCCAAGCCAAGAAATGGCTTTGCTACTACCCGATCTCTAACCTAGACAACCTACATTCCCAAATCAAACCCCAAGAATCACCATACCCCAAAACCCTAGAACTCCAAAGTTCATCCCCAAACTCTCAAATCCAAACCTAAGTCCCATACCCACCATGGATGGCCTTAGAACCCAAGAAACCCATGAATCAACCCCCAAGAGAAAGACCTACCTCCAAGGAAGATGGAGGAGAAGCAACGCCGGGTGGAGGAAGGAGATGCCGACGTGAGGAGGAGTTCCCCGGGATGGAGGAGTCGCTGGGAGGGGGGGAACCACGGGAGGTCGCCGGAGTGGAGAGCTCACCGGAGACGAGGTTGGGGTGGAGGAGACGCACGGGATGGGTGGAGGACAAGTGGAAAAGAGAAAAGGGGAATGGGAGCCACGAAATAGGACTTTTATACAAAACCCCCGCACACTCCGGACTCTCCGGATGCTCAACCCGGAGACTCCGGGTTGGGGTCTTCGGCAGCACTAACCCGGACATTTAGTCCGGACACTCCGGGTTGGGGTGTTCGGCCACTTCAACTCGGATACTCCAGACCTTTTGTCCGGACATTCCGGGTCTGATCCGGATACTCCGGATGTCTAATCCGGACACTCCGGATGTCCCAGAATTTTCGAAAGTGGGGTCTTGACATTATAGCACCTCTAGGTTAACCTTTTTACACGAAATAAGGATGAAACTGTAAGTAGGGTGCTATGTATGTGTGGACTTGCCATATGGTGGGCTAGGCTATGAGTGGATTTTGGGCTAGCATGTTACACTAATAAATTAGTTTTGTTGTAGAGTTAGTATTAGAGATTAATAAGAGTCCGAGTCATGTGCAACTCAGAGTCGTGTTAGAGTCAGATTGTAACTTCAACACTATAAATAATGTGTGTGAGAGTCCTGTGAGTCAATCCATCTAAAACACTAATTACCCTAGTAAAAAAAACTCACCATGAGTGGAACCAGGGTTCACCTTATCTTTTCAACTAAGATTTTCCCCTCTTCTCCGGTACCGATTTTCGTCGAAAATCGTCAGAAAATCGCCAAAAATCGCATGGTGTCGAAATCCAAATTTTTGAAAAAAATTTCAAAAAAATTACGATTTTCTCTCGTTTTTCACCGATTTTCCCCGATTATCGCGATATTCTGACAGGCCAATTCAATGTTTCTTAAGAAACGATTTTTGGAACAATTTTCTCTTGGGTTTCACCGATTTTCTCTCGATTTTTACTGATTATCACGATATCTACATCGCATAAATTTTTTTGAATTTTTGATTTTTTTAATTTGACCGGTTTTTCGAGCGATTTCAAATATCTTACCCCACCGATATGTCCGATAATCGCGATTTTCTCCTGATTTTCTGCGATTTTTGAATCCCCAATTCAATGTTTCTGAAGAAATGATTTTTGGAACGATTTTCTCTTGGGTTTCACCGATTTTCTCTTGATTTTTACTGATTATCACGATATCTACATCGCATAAATTTTTTTGAATTTTTGATTTTTTTTAATTTGACCTGTTTTTTCGAGCGATTTCAAATATCTTACCCCACCGATATGTCCGATAATCGCGATTTTCTCCTAATTTTCTGCGATTTTTGAATCCCTGAGTGGAACTCATCATTGTTAGTCAGTCGATCCACCCAGTGGTTTATCGTGGCTGGGTTCGTGCGTGTTGCTGCTGCGCATATTAACTCTATTATGTCTTGAGAATTAACTCTATTATGTCTGAAGAATTTGCCGGCAACTCAGAGGGCCACGTCGCCCCTCCCGGTATTTTTCAAAAAAACCCTCAATTTTCTCTAAATTACGGATAGGTCCCTATAAAATTACAAAAAAAAAACCTTAGAATTTTTTTTATATTTCTTTTACCCCAAACTTGTTAGAGTAAAAAACGTTTTTTTTTCAAAATAGACCGTGTATTCTTTCGATTTGCGTTTAGATCCCTCCTTCGTTATTTTGCGGAAAAAAAAACTCCAATTAAATACGAATCTCGAACGAGCACTTTTCTAATTTTTTGGAGTAGCGCTTAAGTCCAAAAAATAACAAATAGGTCCCCATCCTTTATGTCTAGGTCCTTTCTCCCTTTTTCACGGGAAAGATATATTCGTCAACAGAAATATGTGTACAGCTCTATCTTTAGACTTTTTTTTGCAACTCGATCTTTAATATTTTTTGAAACGTGTATTATTACTCGGTAAACGCATAGAGTGTTAAACTAGACAAAATAAGGTTGACATCTCTAATATTTTTCAAAACATGTGTTATTACCCGGTTAACAAATAGAGTGTTCAACTCGACAAAGGAGGGTTGACCGGGTAATAATAGAGTGTTAACCAACTTCGTCAAAAGAGATATGTGTGCAACTCTATCTCTATATTTTTTTTTGTAACTTCATCTCTAATATTTTCTGAAAAAAGAAACATGTGTACAACTATATCTCTATAGTTTTTTTTTGCAGCTCAATCTATAATATTTTTTGAAACGTATATTATTACCCGGTGAACGTATAGAATGTTTAACTCGGCAAAAGAAACTCCTTTCTCCGTTTTCCTGAGAAAAAACAGATTTGCCAAAAGAAAATGTGTGCAGTTCTATCTATATAATTTTTTTGTCAACTCGAAATCTAATATTTTCGGAGCATGTATTATTCATTTTTTTCCCCAAAAAGGCCTGTTGTTATGCTAATTCGTCGACGGTTCGTGCCTAGCGTATTTTTTCAAAAATAAAAAATAAGAGAACCAAAAAAACGCTTAAATCCACCTATTTTTTTAAGAAACAATTAGATCAAATTTTGCACGGCGCGGCGTCACTCGTCACACTGCCTAGTTAATTATGGACGTGGGGGCAACTGCTGCTTCCTTGTGGGGATGTTGTCGCCACCACCGCCGTTGGGCCTCGAGGTCTTCCATCGCCGTCGAGTTGCTGAGCCCGCCAAGACCACGCCCGGCTACTAGATCTGGGTTGGTGGCAGCTGATTTGGAGAGAAGAGGAAGTGCTGCTGGGATTTGAGAGGAGAGAAGGAAGGGATATATTTGGAGAGAAGGTTCTTGACCTACCAATGCTTGCTGCTGCTACTCGTGTAGGAGAGGGGGTGTATGGGAGGATCTGGTGTGCATAGTTTTCTTGTCTAGCCTTTTGTGGTTGGTTTGGGTGATGGTCCAACGTGTGTTACCGATTGTATTTGTGACATTAGAGTCGTAATCTTTTGATGCGTGAAGGATACCCGTGATCATGGACATGCACGGCAACAGTTGACTGGTGATGTCTTTTGATGCATGAAGGATAGCCGTGATCGTGGATACGCATGGCAACAATTGACTGGTGATTGAAGGGATCGATCTATTGAAGGGTGTGGTGAAAGAAGAGGCAAAGACTTAGACTTGTTGCTAGAGAGAAGGAAGGAGTTTGTACTATTGCTGTTTGCTATGAGAAGAGGAAGTGCCATGTTTGTGTTGTTATTGGACTGCTTGGCTAGGTGCACAAGGAGGTGTACCAGATCCGAGGTCTAGGATTTGGTGTGACTTCTAATTTGGTTTGGTTTGATGTGATGGTTGAGTAAGTGTTGGTTTTTCTGGAGGTGGTAATGAAGGTTATGGTTGAAGGTATAACGATAGTGATAGTGGTTCAAGGTGCTGCAAAGGCCTTGAAACAGGTGGAGGAGATTGCTCATGATGTTTTTTTTGGTGGTCATGGTAATTGTGGAATTAATGGTGATCTTGAAGGTGGTGTTGACGTTGGAGTTGGTAATGAAGGTGCTCTTTAGAGTTGGTGCATGGTTGTACTGGTAGGGGATGTGCTTTATGGTGGTAAGTGTTGGATTGTGCCGTTGAGTTTGGTGGTGGTGATGAGCTTGACGGTGGTGATGGAACATGAGCTGTTTGTAGCTTTGGTGGATGTTATGATATGGGTTCCCGAGGTGGAGTTACTGGAGAGGTCCGAAGTCATATTGATAGAAGGCGAAAGTCAAGGTGGTTGAGGGTATGTTAGGAGAACTAGTGGAAGACAAGGTGGTCCGGGGCGTTTTGGGAGATGGGGTAGAGCCAAGGTGGCCGGAGGATAGAGGTGGAGACAGTGGAGGTCAAGGATTAAAGCATGTGGGTATAGGTGGAGAAGACCAAGACTGTCGGTATGACGAAGAAGGTGAAGGACTTGATGGTAGTTGAGGCTGAGTTGGAGGTAGTAAAGGTGATGAATCGTGATGGATATTATGGTTAGCGGTGTATGTCACAGTTTTGGATATGGTATGGGTGGTGTGAACTGCAAGGACGATGGTCTTAAGGTGGTGTCACTCATAGCATCGAGGACAACTTTGGTAAATATGGATGTCATGGTGGTGGTATTCGTCATCGTGTTGGCGGTTCGATAAAAGTAGATATCCTAGTAAGGGTATATTCGTCATCGTGTTGGCGGTTCGATAAAAGTAGATATCCTAGTAAGGGTATTGCATTATGTAACAAGATGACCATGTTTGTTATCTCATGCCCATCTTGAGGGAGAGCGTTGGAGAGTTAGTATTAGAGATTAATAAGAGTTCGAGTCGTGTTAGAGTCAGATTGTAACCTCAACGCTATAAATAAAGGGTGTGAGGGTCCTATAGGACAACACACAATTATTCTGCAAAAATTCAACAAGTTTAGAAAAAAAAAATAGAAGTGCATTTGTGTCGTGTAGCCCATTAGGGCCATGTGATGGAGCAAGGCAGCCTCAACCAGGCCTCCCTAGGGCATGAACAGTGACCACCCCGCATAATTAGGAATGCATTAGTTATTTAGGAATCCATCAATTAGGTTGCTTGGTATCTTATCTCTTAGTAAAGCAAGATATTAATTAGATTGATCTTGTCCATATTTGTTAGGAGAGACCTCTGTATAAGAAGGCTTGTTGTAATCGTTATTGTCAAGCAAGAAATAAACAAGAGTCTTTCGTCCATAGTTATTGAAATGTGATTCGTTCGAGTCACGATACGGGATTCAGGTTCGTGGTTTGCCACTTTTTCTTCCAATTTCAACTATGAACACAAATCCTGTACCCTAAACCGGTTCGGATTCATACTGATTTACAGTGAATCCAGTGACTATGCTTTTGTCTCTTCCCCTTCTCCATGCCCTTGTCACATGGTTGCCAGTTAGCAGCGCCGTTAGCCACTTGGGTACATAGACACCTTGATTTGGTCTAAGGGCCCTTATCCCCATTGCGTACATGACAATTTGATGATGCATCCGCATAATAATACCTAAATTTTGGTCTTCAATTTCTGTACCGTCCTGGATAATAGAGCAGTCTTTGATCTAAAACCGCTCAAAAGAAAAACACAAGTGAACATAAAAGGATGGTATGTAAAAAAAACATTAGCAGCTAAAAGATGAGGATACCTAAAGGATAGCAGTTCGAAAGATATTAACAATGAAATACATACAAGGAAATGAATTGGATAATATCATAAACAAACTAGCAGTAAATATGAAGTGAGGAAATGGGCGGGGGGCATGAACACAATGGCAAAGCAGTTCATTCTATAAGATTTACTAAGTGTAAATATAAGGAATGCATTTAATTTGGAAGTCACATTAGTTTCTGGGAGATATCACATTAATAGATGTTCCTTTTTTGCGAGGATTAATCGATGTTATTAAGTGTCTTTATTTGATAATTGTTTTACGTGCTTATATTTTAGGAGGATTTCATGCCACTATGAATGAAACATCCTACTTTTCTTTTTTTAAAAATGACCCCATAAAAAACTGTCACATTCGCCCCTCCAATAAAGCATATATGGTTGTCATTGTCCCAAAAGAAAAACCAATGCACTTAACCTTTTTCTTTGTTTTCATTTTTTCTCTACTTTTTCTATTTTCTATCTGGCTTACACGTAATCTAGACTTAGGGTGGACATGTGTGAATTTACATTCAATGGTTCATATGCACGTTCTTGAAGGAAATTTGATCAAAATTTAGTATTATCTGGTAAGAGAATGGAACTAACTTTACCTGTATGCACTATGCAGCAACATGATCATGTAGATAGCAAACTGAGGATGCCCAAAACGATGCCCAAAACTAATTTTGTTGAAGTTCGTACATTTTTGCATCTATTCAGAAGTTTTGATCGAATGTGGGCTTTCTTTATATTAGCCTTCCAGGTATATCTATTGGCCTATCATTGAATAAAAGGCTATGCTTTTCATTATTTGCCATATCATCATGTGTTTCTTTTCTTGTAGGCCATGGTAATTATTGCCTGGAGCCCTACTGGATCACTTTCTTCTACCTTTGAACCAACTGTTTTCAGAAATTTGTTGACAATATTCATAACAGCTGCATTTCTAAACTTCCTTCAAGGTACGAATGTATTTTGGGACTCAAGAACTTTATGCATCTCCTAACCTAAGTTGTTTTACTCCTAATTTTTAAGCGAGCCTGGCTTAATTTTAATTTGTTTATGGCATCTTAATAGAATTTGAAACTACTTTAGCTTTTGTTGTTCATTCAAAAATGCTGCACAATCTCTAAAATTGGTCTCTTAAACTTTTCAGCCACACTTGAGATAGTGCTTAACTGCAAGGCTTGGAGGAGCCTGGAGTGTTCGCAGATGATACGATATATTCTGAAATTTGTTGTAGCTATTGTCTGGTTGATAATTCTTTCGACAACGTACTCAAGTTCTATTCAAAATCCCAAAGGCCTTGTCAAGTTATTCAACAGTTGGATTGGATATTGGCAGAGCGAATCGATTTACAATTCTGCAGTTGCTCTCTACATGTTACCGAACATATTCAGTGCCTTGTTTTTCATATTTCCACGAATTCGAAGGGAACTAGAGCGTTCAAATAGTCGCATTGTTAGATTTCTTTTGTGGTGGACTCAGGTATTTGACTAGATCTATCTACATGTATTCTCAGCAGAATTGTTTGTAGTTGCCGGTTCAGTTCTCACACATGTTTTTTATTAATCAGCCAAAATTATATATTGCTCGAGGCATGTATGAGGACACATGTTCACTTCTTAAGTAAGTTTGACATTTTCTTGATACATAAATTTTCAATTATATTGTCTGTCTAAAACTAATGTTTTTCTTCATAAAACAGGTACACATCATTCTGGATTCTATTGCTTATATGCAAGCTCGCCTTCAGTTTTTATGTTGAGGTTAGTATAATCTAAGCATTATAGTTTCCCACTACTTCAAGTAGAAATGCACAAATATGGTGACATGAGTGTGACCAAGGATCTAGTTCCAGCCACATACAAGCTTACCCCACTGTTTATATGTACCATGATGCAATGCAATATTCTGTGATGTATATGCTCTAAAAAAATGTAAGAAAAACTTATATACATGCCACTCAATTTTGACAAATTTGCAAACATAACACCCAAACATTCCATCTAGTATAAAACAATGCAACCAAAGACAACAACAATGCTAGCCCTTCAATCACTATTGGACTGTTTCGCTCCTCGATATTTTCCATCTAGTGAACTCCCTTGACCATGTTGACCTCGCTGGCCGATGAGCTCCTCCGATGCAAGCAGGTGACCCCATCACTAGTTCCCACCTCGGAAGTCCTAGGCGTTCCTTCTTTACTTCCTGCCCCACAGTAACCTCTGTCTCCCATCCTTGCAAACTCAATAGGAGTTTGGATGCTGCTGGACAAGATGAGGGGCTAAATTTTCATAGTGGTAAAAGGGTTAGCGTCTAGGATGTCTGGATACGCCAAGACCGATACGGAAATACGATACGCCATTTCCCAAAAAACATTAATACGGTGATACTTGTGTGTATGTATATATAGTACAAATAAAAATATATGAAAATATACATAAGATATGGTATGTCACACTCAAAATAGACATAAAAGAGACACTATAATAAAGAAAATGAAGAAGCAAATGTGCCAGATCATCTCGCATGCCTATCAACCCCTAGCAAGCAACTTAGGGCATCTAGTCTACTGCTACCTCTAACATCCCTACAATTGTGTGCTTCTATTCATACTAGCAGCAACCATGTCTTGCCTCCTAGCCGTTGTTACCCTCACCACCTCCTGGCTGCCGCTGGCTGTCTAGGAGTATATCGCACTACCACAATCAAGGGGGAAAGGACTAGTGGGAGGACTCACCGTGCGTGAGCACCAAGGGTCCCATTGCGTCGGCAGGAAGAGGGTGCCGCGAGCCACTGTCTACCGTGGGAGAGGAATGTTGGCGTGGAAGCCCGGGGAAGAGAGGAGTAGGGGCGGATGAGTGGAGAGCTAGAAGGGGTTGTGGGATGGGAGTAAATGATTCTAGCGTCTCCTTCTAAGTTGGTAGAGGTATTATGGTTGAGAGGTACCGGGGAAGTATCAGGAAGTATCGGAGAGATATTGGGAATTATTCTTTTTTTGAAAAATAGAAAATTCACCGATATGGGCAAGATACGTATCCTGCCATATCGAGACCGTATTTGTATCCCATACCGATACGTCAATTTCCTGAAGTATCCGAGTATTGGAGGTTAGCGTTGTACTTTTGATAGGTGGGGAGCTTGAGTGCTAATTCACAATCCTAGCTACAAGCGGTATGTACGAAATGTTGTGCACATAAGTTCTTTTTCAAGAAAAAACAGCAGCGGAGAGCCCTACTGCTAGAGTATATTATAATATGTAAAAACTGTACAAATAGTTACAAAAGAGAGAAAAATAACTACCCAGCCACTGGGAGTAGGGATGAAAACGGATCGGATACAGACAGATAATGACTCTACCATATTTGTTTTTATATTTTTTCTTGGATCCGGATACGGATATGGATACGAATACGGATAATATCGAATACAGATACGAATCGAATACGGTTACGAATATTTATCAGAACATGATAACCCCTTAGATTGTACATAAAAAATCAACCAAAACACATAACTAGTTGATTTGATCAAAACATTATTGAAAATTGAAAATATAAGCATTTTCATTCACTTAGACAATAATTAGATACCATGTTGCAAATAAAATTATGTAAGACTTAGTTCATCAGCACGTACGATTAGTTCATCATACATGTAGATAAAAATACAAAATAAAGGTGATCCTCGCTCGGAGATACAAATAGAAGCAAATATAGAACACATTAAAAGTTTGATAATACATAACTATGATGTCTCTAAAAAACATATATAACACTTACATATAATGACCCAAAATTTGTATTCTTTGTTAAATTATATTTAAAACAATAAATTATATATTTTGTGGGTTTTTATGCATTTTTAGCTACTTATTTAAAATATTTTCCTATTAAGGATAACAATTTTTGAATTTTTTTATAAAATTTAAAATATGATAAAATCTTGAAAATAATTTTTTTAAATTATAGACTATGTCATGAATTTTTGTCAAAAAAATCCATAATCTTTGGAGCTAGTTTGACAATTTTAATAATTGAAACTTGATTTATGGATTAATTAAATTAGAAAATGATTTTAAAATTTAGAAACCTTTTTGGGCCAAAAGAGTAGCTTGGCCCAGCCCACATGTATATCCGGATATCTGGCCCATCACTATTTGGATTATCTGAATCCGTATCCGTATCCGACGGATAGTGAGCTACCGAATATGTATCTGTATCCGTCAAAAAAATCCGTATCCATATCCGATCCGATACTATACGATAAATATCTGATCCGACAAAATCCGTATCCAAGAATTATCCGGATCAGTCGGAAACTATCCGATCCATTTCCACCCCTAACTGGGAGATACCAAAACTAACTTTCTCAGCAAATGTTATGCACATAAGTAGTTTGGTAATTAGATTTCACATTGTAAGCATGTTAGGAAATTGAAGGACTAAAGTTACTTACTTGCCTAATCAATGTGTTTGACAATCCTCTTCAGATGGACAGGGGAGTCAATTGACATATTACATGCACAAAAATATATCAAAAATGACACATGTACACTTCAACTAATTTGGTAAACCCTTTTAAGTTTGGTGAGAATGAAAGCTTAAGAGCATTAGCTTTACCTGCATAGGTGCGTGATAGCTACTAGCTGGTACTGGACTCATGGGTATGTATCGTGGGTGATTCTGGGTGCTTATGTGTATTCTTTATTCCCACGAGATGATAGAACCTTTGCGTGTGGGCCTAACGTTTAACATCGCAGCCCAATTTGACCAAAACTAGACAGTGTTGTGATTAGTCCCACACTTCCACATTTTTATTTGTAGAAATGTCAGAAGAACACATTGTGTAGCGATTATTATCCTTACGGTATTAAACTCGGAAGAAAGGGCCGGCTGAGGGCCTGCCCACGTGTCTCATGGCGATTTTGCAAAAAGCACTCCGTTTCTTTCAAATTACGTATAGGTCCCTGTGAACTTACGAATAGGTCCTTTGCCATTTTCTGTGAGAGGAAAAAAAAATTCCCGGGTTCGCGTTTAGGTCCCTCGTTTGACGTTTTACGGAAAGAGCCCCCCTTAAATACGAATCGTGAACAAACCCTTTTCTAATTTTTCCGGATAGCGGACAGGCCCAAAAATATAACAAATAGGTCCCCGCACTTTACGTTCAGGTCCTTTCTCCGTTTTGCCCGGAAAAAAAATGTTTTTGTGGTCCGTTTTATCTCCAAAGCATGGGAAAAATATTTTCGTTAGCCGTTTTTCCTCAAAAAAAAATAATTGAAATTCGTTTTTTGTCCGTCGTTTCTCCGTTTTTGTTGGAATTTTTTTCCGTTTATCCGTTTTTTCTACGGAGCATGGGAAAAAAGTTTTCGTTGACCGTTTTTCCTCAGAAAAAAAATGTTTATCCGTTGTTTCTCTGGAGCACGGGAAAAAAGTTTTCGTTGACCGTTTTTCTCAGAAAAAAAATGCAAATTCGTTTTTCATTCGCCGTTTCTCCGTTTCTGTTGGAAAAAATATTTTCGTTGTCCGTTTTTGCTCTAGAACACGAGAAGAACGTTTTCGTAGTCCATTTTTTCTCAGAAAAAAACAAAAAAAATCATTTTTCGTTCATCATTTCCCCGTTTTCGCTGAAAAAATTTCCGTAGTTCGTTTTTTCTTCGGATCTCGAGGAAAATGTTTCCGTTGTCCATTTTTCCTAATAAAACATAAATCCGTTTTTCGTACGCGCACGCGGCGTGTGCCGCTTTTGTGTTTTCGTGGTCCATTCTTTGTTAAAAAAACACAAACACGTTTTTCATTCGTCCTTCCTCCGTTTTTGCCGGCAAAAATATTTTTGTGGTCCATTTTTTCTCCAGAGCCCAGAAAAATATTTTCGTGGCACATTTTTCCCTAAAAAAAAAAGCAAATTCGCTTTTCATTCACACACGCGGCTCAGTCTCTACGGTTTCTCAAGCTTCCAAAAATTTTAAAGATACATCTAAGTCTATTTTTTCACCCAAAAAATGCAAAACATTTTTCGTTTACGCACGCGGCGTGCACCGCGCTTACGGTCTAGTAACTTCCTATAAGGGAAGGAATTGGGGCTTCTCAGCCCCTCCACATCAACTCTCCCCATTTTGCAAAAAAGTCCCTCCCTTTTCTTCAAATTACGGATTGGTCCCAGTAAATTACAGAGAGGTCTTTCACGATTTTTTGTGAGTGCAAAAAAGATGTTTCTAAATCGTGTTTAGGTCCCTAGTTCGTTACTTTACGAGAAACCACCCCGCTAAATACAAATCTCGAACGAGCCATTTTTTAATTTTTCGGGATAGCGATCATGTCCAAAAATGTAGCAAATAGGTCCGCGTCCCTTATGTTTAGGTCCTTTCTCCGTTTTTCCCGAAAAAAATATTTTCTCAACAGAAATATGTGTACAAATCTATCTCTAGGCTTTTCCCCCAACTCGATCTCTAATCTTTAGACTTTTTTTTCCCGACTCGATCTCTAATGTTTTACGAAACATGTATGAGCAGTGCTTCTATGCTTTTCCTTCTAGTACAAATTGCACAAATCTTGAAGCAAGCGAAGGGGTAAGTTATGACCATCTACCCTTCGTTCATGCTTTAATAGTTGTGCAACTTTTAAAAGGAAGAGCATAGAAGCACTTTTCAACATGTATTATTACTCGGTGAACGCATAGAGTGTTAAACTCGACAAGAGAAGGTTGGCGTCTCTCTAATATTTTTTGGAACATGTATTACCAGGTTAACGTATATGGTGTTAAACTCGGTATGTATAATTTTTTTTGCAACTTGATCTCTAATATTTTTGAAAACGTGTATTGTTACCCGGCGAACGCATAGGGTGTTAAACTCGGCATCTATAATTTTTTTGGCAGCTCAGAATATAATATTTTTGTGACGATCTCTAATATTTTCCAAAACATGTATTATTACCCGGTGAAAGCATAGGATGTTAAACTCGGTATCTAAATTTTTTGTCGCAGCTCGATCTTTAATATTTCCCAAAACATGTATTATTACCCAGTGAGCGCATAGAGTGTTAAACTCGGCGTCTATAATTTCTTGGGAAACTCGAAATCTAATATTTTTCGGAACATGTATTATTCTTTTTTTTTGGCAAAATGGCCCGTTGTTACCCAAATTCGTCGCCGGTTCGTACCTAGCGTATTTTTTTTCAAAAAAAACCCAAGCGAACAAAAAAACTTTTAGATATTTCTACCTTTTTTTCAGGAAAAAAAAAACTTGGATCAAATTTCGCACGGCGCGGCGGAGCGCGCAAATCTTGCTAGTAATCCATACAACTGGCACAACCTTTTGAGGCAAACTGAGGATGAAAACCTAAGTTTGCATTTGGTTTGGAGTGTTGTGACTTGGATATGGACATGGGAGTTTGAATCCGACTTGGATTCGGGTGTCCGATTTGGCAAAAAAAATTGGACACTAGAAATGCTACTCAGAATCGAACACAAGTGTCGGAATCCGACTTGGATTCGAGGTGTCAGATTTGGCAAAAAAATTTAACACGGGTGTTTGAGTAACCACTAGTTTGGGGTTAAGAGGTACCTTAGAGGTTTTAACCCACCAAATACCTCTAGGTAGGCACGGTTAGCTTTATACAGTCAGAAAGGTGAAATAAGCTAACCTGCCCCAATTAATCCTCATGAATACCCTTTATCTATTGCTAACCTTGTTACCCCAATTAATGAAGCCAAACAGTATTTTAGACTAACTTGTTGTGTTGCCAATCACAACTGCTGGGAAACTAACTTGTTTATGATTGGCAGATCAGCTAGCACCTGTTTTCTCTAACCCCTTTCTTATTTGTGTTATATGTAACCAAACTTTGTTTGATTGTATATCTTCAAATATGCAAAGTGTACTAAGATTATTTGTGTTGTGATTACTATTGGCAGATTTCTCCTCTAGTTGTACCTACCAGGGCAATTATGTTTGTGGGACGGGGGCACTACGCTTGGCATGAGTTCTTTCCATACTGTAAGATTATGTGTAGTAGTGTATCTCATATGTACGTAATTCCTTTGCACAATGTTTCTAGCGCTGATAGGATGTTGAATTTTCACAGTGCAGCATAATTTAGGTGTTGTTATTACTGTATGGGCACCAATTGTCATGGTATGTACCAATTCATGCGTTTTGGGGGGCCTTTTCAATCTTCATTACCAAGCTGTTAATTTGAGTTTGTCTTATAGGTATACTTCATGGACACACAAATATGGTATGCCATTTTCTCCACAATATGTGGTGGAGTGAGCGGTGCCTTCAGCCGCTTGGGTGAGGTGGGTGGCATATGAATATTTTGTACCCTTGATGTGTTGACGCTTTAGTTCCTACTACTAATGCTTACGGCATGTTTACCTTTCTGCAGATCCGAACCCTTGGAATGTTACGATCGAGATTCTCGGCTATCCCAAGGGCTTTCGGAAAATATCTTGTGCCTATTAGTCATGATAAACAATCAAACAGACATGAGCGTGAGGTTGAGTTTTGCAAATTTTGTTAGCAAATTTTTTCCGACAATCTTTTTTGGTTGATTTGATAGTGGATTTATTGTTTGTGGTGAAAACTCTCTTCACCAGGAGGACAAAGATTTGCACTTCGAGAAGTTCTCCGTCGTATGGAATGCATTCATTTGCTCTTTGCGAGAAGAAGACTTACTAAGCAATAGGTTCGCATTTTGTGTTAGTCTTTCTTTCCTTGTTTTTTAAACATGCTTCTAAGATTGTTTTTTTGCGTTTGTTTCCAGGGAGAGAGATTTATTGATTGGTGGCACTCGAGTTTTTCAATGGCCTCCTCTCGTTCTTGCTAGTAAGGTACACTCTTTTCAATGTTCCACTAAATGAACTACTCAATTTTGTCCTGGAGGCAGTACTGTGGTGCTCATGGCTATGACATTTTAGATTCCAATTGCGCTTGACATGGCAAAGAGTGTGAAGAAAAACGATGAAGAATTGAAAAAAAGGATAGAACAGGATCCATACACCAATTATGCGGTAATAGAATGCTACGAGACATTGTTAGAAATTCTCTACTGCCTCATGAAAGCAGAAAGTGATAAGAAGTAAGACGTCTTTTCTTGTCTCCTGAACTGATGTCTGAGCTTGTGTTTATACTGAAACAACTAATTTAGCATATGGTTATGTGGCTAACTAATTTAGTTCATATTGCATCACTTCATGGATACAGAGTTGTTCATGGAATACGTGATAGCATTAAAGATAGCATACGTCGCAAGTCACTTGTGAGAGAATTTCGTTTGGATGAACTTCCTCAGCTGAGTGCTGAGTTTGATAAGCTGCTAACTCTACTATTGGTACTAATAACCATTATATTCTTGTGTTTTCTTAACTAAATTTCTTTTCTGTACCACATTTTCATTCTAAACTACTAACAATTCGTTGGCCCAGTTGCCGAGAACCGATCATAAGGGCAATGACCAAACAAAGACACAGATTACCAATCTGTTACGATATATAATGGACCTCATCACACATGATATTATGAAGAATGAACAAGGGTAAGATCTATGCTGAAATATGCACCCTCATCAACAATAATTTCTGATAATAATCTTTCTTTTAAATCCTGTAGTATCTTGAAGGATAAAAAAAGGGACAATCAAATCACACAGCGTATTATGAAGAATGGACAAGGGTAAGATCTATGCTGAAATGTGCACCCTCAAGAATAATTTCTGATAATAATCTTTCTTTTAAATCCTGTAGTAAATTGAAGGATATAGACAGTGACAATCGAATGTTTGTTAACCTAAACCTGGACTTCATAGAGGAGAATGATTGGAGAGCCAAGGTCATGTGTCCTTTTGAGCAACTTATTTCAATTGTACTATTCATTTTCTTATAAGTTTACAAGCACTACGTACTGCCCTCTCATTATCTATTGGAATTCTTTGTTATCAGTGTGTTAGGCTTCAATTGTTGTTGACAACGAAAGAATCTGCAATATATGTACCAACGAACTTGGAAGCTCGGCGCAGAATCACTTTCTTTGCAAACTCACTTTTCATGAAAATGCCAAAGGCTCCACAGGTCCGCAGCATGATGTCCTTCAGGTAAAAATTTACCCAGCTCATCCACTCACCACGTCTTTTCTTTCACCAGCTCAATTTGGCGAGCGTTTTTATTTTCTTGGCACCTAGACCTAGTTGCACTCCATTTTGATCTGTTGGCTAACGTTGACTACTTAAAACTTTTTCTGTCTGATCGTGTAACACCCCAGCCCAACGCTAAGCCTGGAATTCTGCTACTATCTGTTAGACTATTGTAATTATAGTATGGATAATTATGGTAGTCAGCCCTTGATTTTAGGCATATACGCCTGTGCGGTTGGCTGTGAGCCACCCCGGCCTCCTATGTATACACGCACATTGTTATGGAATAGATTGATTCATTCCCACAATTATACTTTCATGGTATCAGAGCGGTTACGATCCCTACAATTCCGCAACCCGAGACCGCGCCGTCGCCGATCCGATCGCCGCTCTTGCAGACTTCGTCGCTTGGAGCGCCGCTGATCCCATCGCCCGCGCCGTCTGTTCGATCGCCGCCCGTCCATTTATTCGGCAGCGGCGGCTGATCTCACCAGCCGTCGCTCCTCTGGCCGAGGCGGCCAGTGCCCGACCGTCGGCGTCTCCCCTCGATGGCCAGGCGGCGGCAGCTGCTGCGATCGCCGCCAAACGCGGAGGTCAGCGCCTCGCGGCGAAAGCCGCCCGTGCGAAAACGCCGCGCGCCGAGAAGCCCGCCTCCGTGCTGCGCTGCGGGCGAGTATGAAGCGCGCCCATGAACCCCTACGAAGCGCGAGGCCCACCGTCGTCCAGCGTGGCGCTCATCTCTGTCATCACTCGACGGCGGCGAACACCTACGAAGTGGCGCGGCATGTTCCTCGCGTCCTCGGCAAATATGCCACTGACTTCGTCACGTCATGAGGGCGAAGCTTTCCGTCGCGCCGGCATGGGTTCAAGCGATTCTTTGCGTCGACATGGATCTGGCAGCGTCTCGGCGACTGCGGCAATCTCTGATGATGCGGCGAGGCGCCGCTTCGCGAGCGTGGTGCTACCTCGAGGCGAGTTCCTCGGCCAAAAGTCGGCGCCTGCCGAGACAAAATTCGCAACTTCCGCCCGAAGTCCACGAGCATCACGATCTTGCCGCCCGGCTCGAGTCGATGGCGGCTTCCCCTTCGGGATTGGCGATCCCATCGGCGATCGGCGGATGGGTGCTCACGGCTCGCCCGCGGCCTCGGCGGCAAGTTCGCCATACATGGTGTCCATTCTCCAATGCGGCTGTTCCCCACGTTCGCGGAGAGCACGGCGCACTTTTCTGTTGGAGGCTGAAATCGGCGCACAACCTCGCGTCCGCCATCCGCTTTCGTCGGCTGCAACAGCGACTGCGGCTCGAGAACTCAGCACCTTCACGTCGGCGCCTCTTCGAACGCGCCCGGCGCCCAACGACCAACCTGCCGGCGTCGTCGCGGCGCGGTGAGCGCAACGTATCGGCGCCTTAGCGGTGGCGCCCCTCGGCTGAGGGAGTGCACCCCGGCATTCATCCGTCGCTTTGCGCACCCATGGTGGCAGCATGCGGTGTGGCCATATGACTAATCCGGCGCCCACCCGCCGCCGGCGTTCGGCGCCGTTCCGCAATCTGTGATTTTAGCGCCCGGCAACCGGCCAGCGCACCAGCGCTATGGCGGCTTCTCACGGCTCTCCATCCCTCACGTGCAGCACGCACTACGAAGTGCACCAGGTTTCCAGCGCGCTCCGTACCAAGCGGCACCACTGGAACCCGCTCCATGGTGAGCATGGCATCAGGGGCGCCCTTGCACACTCTTTCAACACCATGACGCTCAACCCGCCGAGCAGCTACTTGAGTAATGCGCCGACTCAGTGCGAGATCGCACATGACCTCGGACAGTAAACTCTCCACCATTTCCTCGCCCTTCAAACATATTGAGTTGCATCGCCCGGCCGGTTCACCAAAGCTTAGGCGATGAGGAAGAGCCAGGGCAATTCACTTATACTTCAACACTCCCCCTCACGTGTAGGCTCCCTCAGGCCTAAGACGTGGAATAGAAGTGGGCTGCAATTATTATTTTTTAATTGCACCAACCGGGGTCTTGAACTCGAGACCTCTTAGCTCTGATACCATATTGAGTTGCATGCACCAGCCAGTTCACCCAAAAGCTTAAGCTGATGAGGAAAGAAGGGCAATTCACATATACTTCATTCACTCCTTCATCTATCGTTGTGGGAAACGGTGCCTTGCTTCCTGTCACAGCCACTGGATCACATACTTTTTCTTTCCCGCATCGCAATTTAGTTCTCAATAATGTGCTGGTGTCTCCCAACATTATTAAGAATTTAATTTCTATCCGTCGTTTACCACCAGGCAATAATTGCTCCATTGAGTTTGATCCCTTTGGCCTCTCTGTGAAGGATTTGCAAACCGAGCGTGATGCAGGTGCAATAGCTCCGGTGACCTCTACATTCTATGCACCCTCCACCAGCGCCTCTGCTTTCCTCAGCTGCACCCACCTCCTGTGGCATCGCCGTCTCGGTCATCTTGGGCGTCAAGCTTTGTCAAACTTATTACCTCGGTGTCATTTCTGTAATAAAGATGATGTCAACCACATATGTCATGCGTGCCAACTTGGTAGTCATGTCGTTCTTAGTTCGATTCATCTAGCTCTCGAGCTTCTCATAATTTTGATTTAATACAACATGATTTATGGACCTCCCCAATTGTTAGTGTGTCGGGCTATAAATATTATTTGAAGTAATTCTTGATGATTGCTCCACTACATTTGGACATTTCCGCTCCGCCTAAAATCCGAGACTTTTTCACCCTTGCCAATTTTTCACTTATATTCGCACCCAATTCGGCACCACCATCAAGAAGCGTCGATGCGATAATGGCCGTAATTTGATAATTCCCAGGCCATGCGTTCTTTCTCTCCCACGGCATTTCCTTCGCATGTCGTGCCCTACACTTCGGCCAAAATGGGAAGCGAAGCGTTCTCTTTGCACCATAAATGACATTCTGCGTTCTCTTTTGTTTCAGGCAAGTCTCCCTCCGGCTTATTGGGTTGAAGCCCTTCACACTGCGACATATCTTGTGAATCGGCTCCCCACTAAAACCCTTGCCTTCTCCACACTATGTCCCTTGGACTGACTATGTGCCGGTTTTCCCCCTCACGAGGCTCGTTGTCTACGGATGTGGCCCAGTTTGGATGTCACGACACTCGCCGGTCGACCTCACGCTCTGTGATATTCCTCGGAGACAACCTGGTGTAGTGGTCCTCAAGCGTCGTACGGTTTCAGTCGGTAGCAGGCCGAATACCGTCTTTGTGGCAAATGGTGTTCTTGAGAAGCTACACCGAGTTCGTCGATTACTCTTGAAGAAGGTAGCCCTCGGTCACGCCTTCGGAGTTCTTCATGTTCCCTCACGACATCACGATGCAGTGACGTCTTCACCAAGGGCCTACCACCTCGTTGTTCGGGAGTTTGGTCAGCGACCGTTAGCGATGCTCGATTAGGCTGCAGTGTTAGACTATTGTAATTATAGTATGGATAATTATGGTAGTCGACCCTTGATTTAGGCATGCGCTGTCTGCGATTGGTATGAGCCACCCCGGCCTCCTATGTATACACGCACATTGTTATGGAATAGATTGATTCATTCCCACAATTATACTTTCACTATCCACTTTCACTCCAAATTTAAACCACTATTACAAGATTTCCGCAACACCTTTTCTCGATATGCCACTCTCAAAAGATAATCTACGTAACATTAACGGTCTACACTACAAGAGATCCACGTTAAGAATGATATTGATCGACACACATCTATGCCACCACTGGCGTTTAGAATTTACTGGAAACATGTGTATATGCACATTATTTCCAACACCTGTCGATAATTTTTTTTTTCCTGCGTAGGATATTTGATTGACAGCCTTTCTGCTTTTGCAGTGTTTTAACTCCATACTACAATGAGGAAGTGCTCTATTTGGTAGATGATCTTCATAAAAAGAATGAGGATGGGATCTCCATATTGTTTTATCTACGGAAAATATATCCAGGTACTTCGTACAATTTTATCTCAGAATCAGGCAAGTTAATTATCTTCTGCTGTCAGTAAATGATTTTTCATCATGACCTCTTGCGTGCTAATAGATGAATGGAGGAATTTTCTGGAGCGAAAGGGATTTAATCCGAGGGAGCAAGAATTACTTATACAAAAGATGGGAGAAATGTGTCACTGGGCATCTTATACGGGACAAACACTAACCAGAACCGGTAAAGTCACTAATGCAATCTTGCGATACATTAATTGCATCTAACTTGTTGTCTAACTATCTGTTTTTACTTTCTTATTGAGAGGAATGCTGTACTATAGGACAGCACTTCAGTAAATGATTTTTCATCATGACCTCTTGCGTGCTAATAGATGAATGGAGGAATTTTCTGGAGCGAAAAGAATTTAATCAGAAAGACGAAGAATCACTTAGGCTAAACATTCGAGAAATCTGTCTCTGGGCATCTTACAGGGGACAAACACTAACCAGAACTGGTAAAGTCACTAATGCAATTTTGTGATACATTAATTACATCTAACTTGTTGTCTAACTGTCTGTTTTTACTTTCTTAGTGAGAGGAATGATGTACTATAGAAGAGCACTTCAGACTCAATATATGCAAGATACAACGGATCTTGGTTAGAGTATTTCTTTCTCCATCATTTTTTATCCCACCTTGGTAAATCTGTATATATTTTGACTTCATTTTAATATTTTGCAGCTAAATTGGACCATCATAGAAGAACAACATCCTCTCAAGAGGAAGGGGCCACTGATGTAGATATGGCATGGGCCATTGCAGATATCAAATTCAACTATGTCGTCTCCTGTCAAGCCTATGGGATGCAAAAAACATCCAAGGATGCCAAAGACAACGCTTGCTATGTGAACATCCTTGATCTCATGATGAAGTAAAAACCTAGTGCTTTCGACTTAGCAAAGAGATCTCTTAAATAGTAAGGTTACTCCAATCCATCTTACATTTAAATTGCACAGAAACCCATCATTACGCGTTGCTTACATCGATGAGGTAGAAGCTTCAACTGAACATGGAACGATAGAGAAGACTTATTATTCTGTTCTTGTCAAAGGAGGTGATGAAAAGTATGATGAGGTACTTAATGAACATAAAGATACAATTTTCACCAATTTCATTTGCATCATGAAGCTTTATTGAACTGAAGTTTACTCTGAAGCTGGAAAACGTCATGTTAAGGCTTCTTTTCTAGATAAGCACCATTTATTAAAAGGGATTTGATAAACATTACCCGGATGTTTTTATTTGCTGAAATCACTCAAATCTGGGAGCATTAGATCATTGTTGAGATTCAGGAGTATCGATTACATATGATCCTATAATTTAATCTAACGGTTGAATTTTTAATCCTACGGTCCAAAATTTGGATATTACTTAATACAAAAACATTCGGAGATACTTATACACTCCCTTATTAAAAACTACACTTCTATTTCAAGTTCGTAGTGGTACATCACACTTGTTAGGAGTTTCTCATCAATTTACGTGCACCAATTTACACAATAAAAAACTAATGTTAAGCAACAACTCACTATTTTTCCATATGTACTAGGCTTAATTTAATGACCTTCTCATGCCTGTGCTTTAAACTTGTTCTAGGAAATTTACCGCATCAAGCTTCCTGGCAGACCCACAGATATTGGGGAGGGAAAACCTGAAAATCAAAATCATGCCATAATTTTCACCAGGGGAGAAGCACTCCAGGCCATTGATATGAATCAGGTACAATTTTGATTCCCACATTGTACATGTTGAGTTCCATGCATCAACCAATCTAATCATACTTGAGCACTTGCCCTTACGCCTAGGCTCAACCAGGCCCATATTGATGTGGTCCAGGACATGGGCCACCCCTATGACCCTCTTGGCCTCACCACCCGGTCCTGTAAACCATCACATTTTGTCCTGTTAACGGATTTTTTTTAAAATAATACTTTTTTAAAATGAATTGCGGTTTTAATACTCGAAATATCAAAATTGCAAAAATAATACGTAATCGCCGTACCGTACGGCGAATACCCTATTTTCGCCATACCATACGGCGAATACCATATTTTCGCCGAACCGTGTGGCGAAAATACCCTAATTACCCAATTAAAGCCGGTTAACCGTCAGCTATCTGGTTTAGGGTATTATCGCCGTACTGTATGGCGAAAACTATAATTTCGCCGAACCATATGGCGAAAATACTAATTTCGCCAAGCGGTATGGCGAAAATGTGTTGTCGCCGAGCCGTATGGCGAAAATACCCAAATTATGCAGCATCTACACAAAACATGGCTCCAGAAATCATGAAATAATTATCACTTATCCAAAAGATGTTCGATGTCCCATTTTTGCAAAAATATGAAGGAATCAATTGAGTTGAATAAACTAAATAACTAAAAGAAATTTCTCATGCATGAAATTGTTAAGCCTTTTCGGCAGCCCGTAAAATATCACGTTTAAATGTAATTTTTTGCAATAGTACTGCAGATTTGCTCTTTGATATATGGAGTACCATATTCAGGAAAATATTTTATTTACACCTTTCTTTGCTACACAAATAGACTGTCGCAATAACTCTAAGTATTATTGTCAACGATAACTTTTAACCCTTTTCGGCAGCCCGTAAAATATTACGTTTAAATGTAATTTTTTGCAAAAGTACCGCAGATTTGCTCTTTGATATATGGAGTACCATATTCTGGAAAAATATTTTATTTACACCTTTCTTTGGTACACAAATAGACTGTCGTAATAACCCTAAGTATTATTGTCAACTATAACTTTTAACCCTTTTCGGCAACCCGTAAAATATCACGTTTAAATGTAATTTTTTGCAACAGTACCGCAGATTTGCTCTTTGATATATGGAGTACCATATTCTGGAAAAATATTTTATTTACACCTTTCTTTGCTACACAAATAGACTGTCGCAATAACCCTAAGTATTATTGTCAACGATAACTTTTAACCATTGTCGGCAGCCCGTAAAATATCACATTTAAATGTAATTTTTTGCAACAGTACTGCAGATTTGCTCTTTGATATATGGAGTACGATATTCTAGAAAAATATTTTATTTACACTTTTATTTGCATACTAATTATACTATCGCAATAACCCCAGTCGACAACAACTCACTATATGAATAGTTTAGCCCAGGAAAACTTTAGCCAAAGTGTTTAAATCATTACAAGCATTGTGAAAAGCATGTAGATGTAGCCAGTAACCTTAGTACGCAAACTCAACCTTAGTAGGGCAGATACAACGAAAGTTCAGATGATATTACAAGGATATTATAACAGTGATGACATTGCTAGAAGAAGTGCAGATAACACTAATTGTCATGGTGGAACAAGTGATCGTTCCGCCTATGTTCATAGAGTGGGAATGATGCACCACATTTTTGACATATTACATCATCCATCAATCTTGTGCGATTTGTTCTCGGACACCGCTCAATCTCTCTTATGAAAGAGCTCCATGGTCGTGCGCAGTGCTCCCAGCTGTTGCCGAATGGATAGCCTATGCCGAACGTCTTGGGGGTGTAAAACATAATTTTTTGGTCTTTTCTATGTGGATCTCTTCCCTCCCGATTCCCCGCGCCCACTATGTTAATACCACCCGAGTTCCCGGATGGTCTTTGTAATTCGTCAAGGATTTATTGCGTACTGCGGACCTCGGCCGGCTGCTTCCCCTTATCCCTTTCTCTTCGAGAGGACGAACCCTCTTGCCCTTCTGGAGACTTGCCGAGACGCCTCCTCTGTTTTAGCTCGCACTCCACTATATGGTGCAGGAGGTGTGTGTTGGGCTTCTTGTTGTACAACCGAAAGCATGCCCTGCAGTCAATGCAGTATGCCCGCTGTGGTGGTTGAAGAATACCGTATGCGTACTCGGGGTCCGGCTTTTCTGGGAGGTAGTAGCACCACGGCGAGGGTTGCTCTCCCCAGTTATCCGAGACGGGAACTTTGAGATGTGGGTGGTACGTCTCCGGGTCCACCCAGTTGAAGTAGCAGCACCATTCATCCTCGGGGAAAGGGCACCGGTAGAATCTTCGATCCGCTAGATCCTCGTGGCAAGTATCAACCACTGCCTGCAGGCCATGGTCGCACAGTTCGGAACTTTGGGGTGGCCCTTCAGGAGGATGTTCCTGCCTTGACTTGAGAAATTTTGCAAGCTTCTTTTTGAAGTCCTGTATGCGATGAACTGGTTTAGAATGACTACTTTGTGACTGAAACATGAGCATGTCGCATGAACTCACCGATTGGTTCGTCCCTTGCCCACCGACTCTTAACTCTGGTCGATCCATATAGGGGATATATCCCGGCGGCCTCTCCCACCGGATGAAGTTCTCAGGCAAAGTGGGATAGGCGTCGTGGCAATTGTAGACAAATTCGTAGTCACATCGTTCCGGCCCGTCGATCCATTGGAAGAAGCAACACCGGTCCTTGTGCTAAAAAAACAAAGAATGATGCATGAATTGGTAGTGTTACCCTATTTGTATTGACACCAATTGGTTTACCTCGTAGTCGTGGGCACAACAATAGTGAGCGCGGGCGGCTGTATTTCTATGCGTAGACTGTATCATCTTTGTCGGAAGGTTGCAGTCGCATTTCGGCCGGGGCAACTCCGGCAGAACTGGGGCGTCAACACTACTCTCATCCAGATATTTGGGGGGGGGTTAATTTTCGCTTGCTGAAGAGGCGACGATAGAAAGACATCGTGGGCTAATGTGTGTAAAGTCGGCTAAAGTTTATTGTAGTTTTAGAAGTGTGATGCACATAACCCTCCCGGTTTTTATAGTGCTGGTGAGGGGCCAGCCAAAGGAAAGAGTGGCGGACTTAAGAGAAGTTCAAATTCGCGAGCATCGGATTCTTCTGCAGCTTTGCATGTGATGGGACATGAGCCTGGCTATGGCGATAGCTTTAGACAGGGAATCTCTCCCATAGTCGGCTAGAAGGCTACGTCATGCAGCTTTATGCAACTGAAAAAGTTGATATGACAAAAGCTGAAAAAGCTGAAAAAGCAATAATGACACGAGGTTGATATGACAAAAGTTGACAGAAATATATAACCAACCTCGTATATGAGAAAGTACACAAAATAGATGGTAAAACATAATATGAGAAAGTACCCAAATGGATAATAACACAAAAATTATGTCACGGCAGCCTAATCCTGATCACCCCCCAGTGGTGGATCCTGACCCCTACCCCTACCTCTCCTCTGCTGACGTGCTGAAGGGGGTGCATCATCGAGAGGTCGTGGGTGAAGCGCCCGTGATGGTCCCGCCTGGCCGTAGTCTGAAGGGTTGTACCGATACACCAGGCGACGCACGCGGGGAGGTGACGGGTCCTGCGTAGCTAGGGGAGGCTGTGTGTACTGCGTGGCTGGGGGAGGCTGCATGTACTGCGTAGCTGGAGGAGGCTGCGCAAATTGAGCGCCTGTGAAGAACTGATCCACCCAGTAGTCAGCAACGCCGTGCCCTAACGGAGTGTCCGAAGTAGAGGCCTGTCTTAGGACACTTATAGTTCAAACAGTAACATTTAATTATACTGAGGTGATTAGATTTGAAACGTGATCAACTGAATATTGTTCGGCTTACCGAGTGTGGGGACCATGGTAGGACCGCGTGGTGGTGCCTGCCAGCTGGATCCTCCAGCCATGCCTGGAGCCGGACGCACGGGGTGTGGAAGCTAGAGCCCGGGTGCTGTGGTGGTCGAGGAGGTGGTGTCGAGGAACTGAGCCCAGGTGGCGGCCTGGCCGAGGTGCCAGCCGAAACAGTCGGGGCTAGGACGTGGCAAGTAGCACCAAGGTCCACGATCCGTCGAGACTGCGCCTCCACATGCCTCATGGCCTTCGATACCTCGTCTAGTGTGAAAGTGGCCCCCGGCTGTAGCCTAGCAAGAAAGTCAATGGCATGCTGGTGCAAGTCCCTAGCCTCGTCCACCTATCACGTACAAACAAACGATAAGCATAACGATATAGCATAATGAATAGATGATGTAATATATTAAATAAGACTTACCATCGCGTGCAGTGCCACTCCTGCCCGGCTCGAGTACAAGTCTGCGACGCTAGGGGCATACATCTGGGCCGGTTGCTCCTCCACAAGTAGGAGACGAGTACGGGTCCGGGGCACGTACCAGGACAAGTAATCCTGGTAGGAGGAGGGGTCGTAGGGCGCGTCCTCCTCAAGAACGTCCTCCAGCGCCCCATCCCACTGCGCAAGCCACGGCGCCATCCTCTGAAGCAACATTGCCATGGTCTTCTAGGGTCCCTGGGTGGAGTACCTGCATAAAAATCCACATTATTACAAATATAACATAAGCACTTAGCATACTTGTTGTAGCGAGTAACTCATGAGTGTACTTTCACTGGAACGCATTACCCCAAAGGAACAGGGACCAGCTGGCAAAGTTCGAACTGCCTAAGGAATCGGTGCGACGCGTAGTCCTCTACGAAGACGTCGAAGACGAGCTTCCTCCTCGTCAGCCAGTAAGCATGGTCCCTGTAGCACAGCACCGACACGCCCCCCGCGGCTCTCTCTGCTACACGCTGGTCGCTGTAAGGGTCCCAGACGACCTGCTCCGCCCTCAGGTGGTCAAAGGCCTCCGTGAGGAGAGGTACGCCGAACGTACCTGGAGACCTGCCCACTGTGGCTGCAATGGAGGAGAAATAACTGTAAGCCCATGTGATTCAAATTACAATTGTATTAATGAGTAAAAATATGTACCCGTCACCTGGTCCAAAGCGAGCCCATCATCGATCGGTCTAGCGCATCACCGCCATACTCCTCGGCGGTGTAGTATCGAGGGTCGACATAGGGTCGACGTACGGAGAAGCGCTCGAATGACCATAGCTGAAGAAGAAGAGGCATCCCGGTAAGATTGGGGTTCTTGCCTTTCTTCACGCACGCGTCGCAAAGGGCGCGGTACGTGGCAGCAAGAACCGCCGAACCCCAGGATACCTGCGGTACGTCGTCAGGCTCCGCGTTGGCAATAGCCCGTGCATGAGCTATCCAACGCGCGTCCACGCTGTCACCGTGAGTCAACGTGAACATCACCCAGCCGAACAACCAAAGCAGATAGGCCTCAAGGTGCCTAGCAACCTGGTAGTCGGTGGGCTGAGCCACCATCCGCTGCACCTGCGACAATTGAAAGAGTGTGATATCACGATAATATTATGCAAAACTAGAGTAACATAGTAACATGTACAACCACTAACCTCAAACTGCGCCGACCACCTCCTCGATGGTCCGTGCCTCATGCCCATCGGTATCGCTGGGTCGACAGCCGCCACCCCATCGAACCACGCCTGCAAGTCCGCCACCCACCCAACAGGAGTCACCGAGGGTTCGATCGGTGCCCCGACGATCGGCAAGCCTGTGAGCATGCGACATCCTGCAGCGTCACCGTCACCTCCCCGCAGGGGAAGGTGAAAAGTGTGTGTCTCCGCCCTCCAACGGTCGACCAAACACGCTACCAGTGAGCTGTCGAACGGGAAACGCTGCGACCGCTGTGGACCGTCGTCACCCTCGGCTTGGTCATCGGGCTCACCGGGGTCGGCAGATGAACCCTCCACCATGCGGACTAGCGGAAGCAGCCCGGCATGTGCCAGCCTAACGAGGAAGAACATAGTTGCATCAATTGAATGTTATGAACACTAATTATACGAACAATGTAACATGTACATGTACTGCAACTAACCTGGTGTGGAAGCGAGAGTCAATACACCATGCCTTCTTAGGCACACGAATTCGCAGTAAGGCCACCTTGTCATTGTCCTGTGTCGTGTGGATGTGCGCACGATGCCACACATCCAACACAGGGTCCAGAAGTGAGTCGACCTACTCCATCCATGCATGTAAACAAGTGGAAACATTTCTTGCACATATAAATGTTTCAACATAAATAATACTATACAACATACGGAAAGCACGGCATATATAAATTAAAAGACATAAGGGTTGAACATAAATAAAAGTACACAACATATGAGAAACACAACATACATGAATCAGAAGCCATGAGTGTCAATATTACAATACATCCAATTAATGTGACAATGTGCATATAATTACATAATTCGATACATATTGACGATACACACATTGCCCAAACCCATGGCATAGCCACCACCACGTTCAGAACCTACACCCTACGTGCATTGGTTCGCCTTGTGGCCATACTCACTGCACTCAGAACACCTCCTAAGAGGACCACCCACTTCAGAATCATCCATGTCGTTGCGAATGCGCCTAGTCTGTGGACGATCGGACTGCCCTTCCGCACACCTCCGCAAGGTTGGATTCAGCAAACAGATGCGTTCATCTCTGTTAATCGTAGTGAAATCACTGTGTGCATGGAAACCACGGAACTCACCGGACCAGGTATGGACAACATGATCCTTCATGTAGAAAGGGGACATGTATTGTGACGTGTTCATCCCAATTTGCCCACAAGCAGCCATCACGTGTGAGCAAGGAACATGGAGAAGTATTGGCTTATTGCAGGTGCATTCACACCATCCAGATGCCCCTTGGCCTAGATTAACCTCGTGCGTAATAACCGCACTGTCGGTTCCCAATCCCCTTTTGCACCGAAGAGTCACCTCGAAGCGGTACTCAGTGACCCCGAAGCTACGCACCATATGCTGCTGAGCTTTCATGGTTTGTTTCTCCATGTAGGTCATCATCCGCGAACAATAAGGCGTTTGCAATGTTGAGGCATGAAGTACCGCCTCTGCATGCCTTTTCTGGAAGTAGGCAACGATGCCGTGCAACATGCCTTCAAGGATGGCCACAAGCGGTAGCGGATTGAGGCCTCTGATGACCCAATTGTAAACCTCCGCTATGTTCGTTGTCATGACACCAAACCCGTTCAACGCATAACAGTTTAGAACAAGAACCCTATTTGTTCAGCGGTAATAAATATTTTAATGTAGCTTACTAACCTGGCGCCTCCAGTGTCATGAAGCAAGGCCCACTTCTCTAGAGGCTCCGCCTCTATCCAGTGCGAGAAATATTTTATGTTCCTTGACGTTCGTCTCCTCATATTAGGAGGATCGAGCTCCCCAAGGGGTGTTAGCTTTTTGGGTGGGCATTCGTTCGGCGTAGGCGGTTGCTTCTTCATCTCTTCGATATGCGCACTTGTGTGCTTATCCAACTCGGTCAATAGTGTGTTGAACTTACGTGCCTGATTCTGCTTGCATAACCTCTTAAATAGGTTCATCAGTTTCTTGCTCTTAAACTGCTTGAAGAAATTGGCTCCCAAATGTCTCATGCACCACCTGTTCTGCAAGTCAGGCCAGTTCATCTCGGTCCTCTTGTAGAATCTTAGTTGCCGAAAGGATACCTTTGTGATGATCATGAATGATACACATGTTGGGCCGATCACCAACTACCCCCACTTCAGATGTCTGAAAAACCACAGCCAGCTATCCCGGTTCTCACCCTCAACAAATGCAAAGGCCAATTGAAGTATGTGGTTGTTCGCATCAACTGCAATGGCTGTTAGAATCTGCCCCTTGTATTTTCCAGTCAAAAATGTACCATCAACACAAAGCAATGAACGACAGTACCTGAATGACGCAATGCAAGGCCCCAATGAAAAAAAGCACAACGAAATGTACATATACCATTTCCATTTGCTTCACTTTCTTTGAAAGCGGTGTATGTGCCAGGATTGGTTTGCTTCAATACTTCAAGCACACGAGGTAGGTTGCAATACGAAGCCTCGTATGTGCCAAACCTCTTCTCTAATGCTTTTTGCTTCGCACACTAGGCCATCGAGTAGCTTATCTAATACTTAAATGTTCGTAACATTGCTTTCTGAATATACAAACACTCGATATCCTGCTTCTCAATGATATCATTAAACATCACGCTAGCTATTAGAGCCGCATTCAAGTTACGGTGTTTGACAAGAACATTTTCTAGTCTGCATGTGTGCTCGTCCACTCTTGATGCAATCCAATACGTCTCACACTTCGACTTGTATGCATGAACTCGAAATTCACAACCATCGATTACGCACTTCACTGTGTACTTATCTAGGCTAGACAGGACAACCCGAAACTCTCTTTGCAGCGGTAGTGCCCACAGCCTCACTGCCAACTTCAATTTAGAATTATTCGGGAACATTTGATTCAATCGAATGGCACCAGTACCATACTCACAATGCGAATCATGGCCCCACAAAGCTTCCATACCAGCTTTGTTCTGCCTGTTCCATTCATCAGGGATGGGTACCTCCGCTGAGCCAGTACTACCATGCATTTCCTCATCTTCCTCCCCTTCATCATCTTCGTCGATGGTATCATCAGGGTCCAACATTTCAGCTTCCTCTTCTGTCGCCATACGGTCTACCCAATCCAAATGATCCACAAGTTGATCGATATCCACCCCTTCATCAGCCCGACCTTCTGTGTTTGCTGCATCCATGTGATCATCCCCCGCTGCTGCCTCAATCGACACCACTTGCTGAACTTGTTCAACTGTAGCCGATGTGCTGCTCTCGCTCACACCAGTAGTACCCACCTCTTCTCTAGGGCAAGCTTGCACCAGCATCACACATTCGAGGCTAGATCCCTTGCACCACCTTAACCATTTCTGCCACAATTGTGTTCGATCTACTTTCTTCAACTCCCACACAGCTGAGTCACCCTTGCTACGCGTGAATACGATTTGGATGGTAACAGAATAAACACTTGGATTCAGGGGAAAAATTGGGTCAACCAAAGTTTTATATCACGAATGCTAATAGTATCGGGGGACAAGTGCTCGGCCATGGTGACCGCAAAGCTGCTTAAATCCACTCCATTCTGCCCATTTTTTACTTCACCATCGCCATAATCTCTACTATTCTAAAGCAGCACTTGGTGGCAGTGGTCCGTTCTTCTCACGTCATTAATTGCCGCTTAATTGCCCTGCTTAATTGCCCTACGCAAGAAACGAAGCGTTGCTTTAATTAGCCAGCTTTCACAAGAAACAAAGCGTTAAAGATAGATGTTTGATCTTATGAAATAATTTTTTTTTATTTTTTAATCTTTATTTTTCGTTATCAATTTTGTTTTTCGTAGCAACGCACGGGCATATAACTAGTATACCCTAAATTTCACTGGTCCCGACATCACTGCGACGACATAGACAAAATAAATTTTTCCATCACTACTCAGATGTAAAATCAGTACCGTAAATTGAACAACATTGATTAACTATCCCGCTATCGATACTCTAATATTATATTATTATAGCGTACGTGTAACATCGCTATTTGCTACTACATGTAGTCTTCAAAAAATTGGCTGATTGGCCGATTAACTGGCCGATTAGGTTCTGATTGGAGCCCTAAAGATTCGATTTTACAGTTTTCGGTGAAAAAACTTGGCAGACCGATTAATCGGGCCCAATCTCGATTTCTTTTAGTATTTTAGTAATTGCCCTTGCTGGCCAACCGATTAATGGTTGACCGATTAGTCCAGTTAATCCTCCGATCGATCGATTAATCTCTAATCTTAGACCCAATCAGCTACCGATTAATGATTTCTTGAACATTGCTAATATGTAAAACCATTACTGCAAATTGAACAACGTTATAATATTTAAACTAAAATCCCTACCCTAAACTAAAGAACTAGAATCGCTACTCTAAAGTACAGAACTAGAATCGCTACTTGAAAGTACACACCTAAATCGCTACTCTAGATCACACACCTAAATCACTACTCTACATCACACAACTCAATCGCTAGTCTAAATTACACAACTAAATCGCTACTCTAAATTGAAAAACGCGAAATTAAGCAAAGTTGCGATGTTACCTCCTCCTCCTTCTCCTCCTCTTCTTCTTCTTCTCCTCCTCCTCCTCCTCCTCCTCCTCCTCCTCCTCCTCCTAGCTTCTTCTTCCTCTCTCTCTCTCTCTCTCCCTCTCCTTCCTCTCCCTCTCCCTCTCTCCTTCCCTCTTCTCTTCCTTCGGCCGACGGTCCCCTCCCTTTTTTTTCCTTCGGCCGCTCGCTGCAAAGATCGATCTTGATCGATCTGGCTTCGACCGTTTCTTTTAGCGAGCTATTTTCGCCGTACGGTGTGGCGACAACCTATTTTCGCCAAACCGTACGGCGAAAATAGTGTCTTCACCATACCGTACAGCGAAAATAGAGTCGTCACCAAATCGTGCGGCGAAAACAACCTTGATTCCCGTGTAGCAGATTAACTGCGGATTTAGGGTATTTTCGCCACACGGTTCGGCGAAAATATGGTATTCGCCGTATGGTATGGCAAAAATAGAGTATTCGCCGTACGGTACGGCGATTACGTATTATTTTTGCAATTCTGATATTTCGAGTATTAAAACCGCAATTCATTTTAAAAAAAGTATTATTTTTTTTAAAAAATTCTCCTGTTAACCATCACATTTTTTTTGGGCGAAATTGGCTATAAAACATTGCACTTGGTTGGCTTTTGCCCCAAAACCTGTCACTACCCCAAACGCACTACAAAATATTGTTCATTTGCTGGTAGATACACTTCGCTACCCATGCACACTGTAAAAATCGTGTTCATTTGCTAGTGGGATTTTGCGCTATCTTAAAATTATGCCAGCTAAGTCTTGAACCATGTTAATTAGATGTAGGGAGAAACACCAATAATCTCCATCATGGACCAACGGGTCAATTGGGAAAACTATGTGGAATCAATTGGGACTAACCTAAACTATTCCTAATACATATACATTAGCACCACAATGGGTAATAAATTACCGGTCATTATTGCTTCTTTCCTCGTAGGATAATTACCTTGAAGAGGCATTTAAAATGAGAAATGTGCTGGAGGAGTTTGAGAATGGAAAGAGCAAACCCACTATATTAGGGCTTCGTGAGAATATTTTTACTGGAAGGTATGTCCATTTATTCAAAATTCTGTTCAATTATATCTTGTTTATGTCATTTACGATATATTTTTATATTAGTAACTCTTTTTTATGATTTCTTGCTATATTAGTGTTTCATCCCTTGCTTGGTTTATGTCCATGCAAGAGACCAGTTTTGTTACCATTGGACAGCGCGTTCTTGCCAATCCTCTGAAGTATGTAATCTTATTTTCATTTTGATATAGAATTTTTAAATCCAGTGCATTTCTTTGAATGGGAGTCTATTTGAATTGAGTGTCAGGTCCACTTATAATTATTTTGTGTGGCCAACCTTATTTTCCTTTTGGCCAAATCATGACCATGGGGAAGTATTTTTGAACTCATTTCAGCACTTACAAGGCAATTGTGCTAAAAAAACATCATATCATTACATTTTTTTTAGATAATGGAAGAATAAAATAGACTTCCAGCCTCTGCATACTGAGATGCACACAGCCAGAAAATTATTACATAGTTCATGTTTTCAGCTAGAAAGCTGCCAATTAAAAACTTAGTAAAATAAGAAATAAGAAAACTTGCAACAAGTAAGAAATGCTGCGAGTCTCAAACTGCAGTGACTCTTCTTTGAAATCGCCAGCCATGCCCAATGAAGACGTCTCTAGCCATGGCAAGTAGGCAATCGCAAGCTATTGACACCATATCCTGAGCCTTCTGACGCTGCAATAGTGACCATGATCTCAACCAATTGATGCACATAAAAATAACCTGCAACGGATTAGAAATTTGTTTTTCATTAAAGACAACATCATTTCGACATAACCAAAGCGACCAACATAGGGCGGCAGCACCAATTAAACATTGATCATGTGCCTCCTTTTCCAATCCTACTAGCCATGTCCCAAACATATGAGTCGTGCTATTAGGAGGAGAATACTTAACATTTATAAACTAGATCAAATTATATACAAGTTCCATACCAAATTCCTAATGTGTAAAAAGTAGTTGTAGTCTAGTAGAGATGATATACTGTGCTACCAAGAACTTCGTAACTCTAATTAAGATTTAAAGTGAAGTTATTTATGAATTGACAATAGAAGAAGAGCTAACCGTGTTTAGTATCCCCATAAGGCCATAACCATTCTAGTTCCAGGCAGTTACTGGCTAGATTGGACTTTTGTCCTAACTAATAGATGAAAGCTGATAGTAAAATTGTGTTTTCATAAAATAACTGATAAGTGGCCAGAGTTACGCCTAAATCTTAATCACAAATAGCTTGGTCCGACGGTCCACCCAATCTTGCCAATTTGCTAGGAAGTCTGGTAGCCGATAGTAAATGACTAGTTCCTGCCAATTCAGGATGCTTAGAAAAAAGGTAACTAAAAAAATTACTGGATGAAACCGAGTATCACTAATATTTGACTTTATTTTCACATTCTTAAATAGTTTGATCTAATCTTTTCATGCTTCTATATTCTTGTATGTAAGATGCAAATTTTCTTTTTCTTTTTTTGACGGGGAATGGTATGGGAGGGCCTTACTTATAAATATTAATTAATATATAGTACATAATTATATTAATTACAAAAAAGATCCATAGGATCCAAAAAACCTCTAACATAGGTCAGCTACTACTCAAGGCAACCAATTACAAAATGAACTAACTCATTTAATTTCTACTAATCCAGCTTTCCAAAGCATCAACCATCTTAGAGGAAATTCTGAATTTCGATAATTTTAAATCCATTAGCACTAAACTCTTCCACCTGAACTCGTTGGGAGGAATTTTTTCAAAAATGCACTTATTTCTTTGAGTCCATATGTTCTAGCAGCCTAAAGTAATAAGTTCCTTGACAAATATCTGAGCTGATCCAGCTTTTGTGACATAGCAATAGACAACATGTCCATAATCTCTAAGGACGTATTCCAATTGATTTGAATCAAATTCCAACAATCTTTGCTAAATTGACACTCAAAGAAAAGATGCATCCACTCCTCCAAAACTTGATTGTTTTGTAGGATCGTATGACGTCAATCAGAGGGGGGGTGAATGATTGAGCGAGTGCTAAAACAAATTTTTAGTGATTCTTTAAACCCCCTAAACAAAATATAAAATATTGCTTTGGTTTAACGTAAAAACAGATTAGCAGATATTCATTAAATCATGGATTCCCGGAGATCCAACCGTTCAATTGATGTGAAATTTTTACTGTAGAAACTAGATTCAATTTAGAAACTAACCCAATAAGAATAGACTCAATCGGATCTACGGAGCAAAAGTTATGGGCTTCGCAAGTTGACTGTGTCAATAATACCGAAAATAGATTGAACCCTAATTACAAGATTAAACAATATCTATGAGGAATTAACCAATCAAACTTTTTAGATCAATTAATTGATGCTCTAGGAAGGTTTGGAATAGATCAAATCAAAATATCACAGAGAAATAATAAACCAATCTATAATCAAAACGTGCATGAAACGAACCAGATTATCAAAACAAAAGATCAAGCACTGTTTATGCAACACTGTACCAACAGGAAATCTCGAGTTATTTGTAGCTAACCGTAATCGTAGCTACGAGGTAATCGAACCTTGAATTGACTTCGTCGCTTGCTTTTTGCTAGGATGGCTTCGTTGCCGTCTTTTCTTCACCGAACAACGCCGCCACTTCTTCCTTTTGTTCCGCGCGCACCGCAATACTTCAACTTGCTGTCCTGGTCGCCTTTTCTTTTTGCTCGACCGCTGTCAGGAAGTGCTTCGCTTCTGCCGTATGTTCCAGCCGCCGCGACTCCTCCCTTTTTATATTGCTCCACGCACGTCCGAGTCGACTTTGCATACGCAAGTGATCCTGTCCGAACAAGACTCTTACTTGACTTTCCTAGCCGAACAAAACTCAGACTCGTACAGACAGAAACGGCTGAAACTTCCTATCTCTAATTAAGCACCTATATGCGAATATATCTGGCCCAATAACACCTGGCCTAATATATGCACATAGTTCAAAATTCACACATGCACGCGTACGGCCCACCTGCCGCTACCGCGTGACTCATTCTCCCTCACATGCATTGTTCTCTAATCCGAACGTCCCGCATGACATCCTCGATCATTTGAACCTCGATTCATCTCAGAACCTAGTTCCGATCCTCATCATCGACCACGTTCGACCTTAAGCAACACCTGCACATGAAAAACCACAAACAATTTTCCGAGCACAAGTCCACGACTTGACTCAAAATCAGTCCATGCAACCACTCACACGAGCGTATTGCAGCAAGCAAAAATAATGATCATGCTATCACAAGCATATCAAATAATTAACTGAACCAGCACATTTTGCAAATTCAATTCTAAACCAATTTTTCAGCATATGATTTCACAATCTCCCCCTTGATGAAAACATTGGCAACACCACATAGAATTGAATATTTGCAATTGACAATCACTACACAAGAAAGGTTTGTGAAATCAATAGGTTTAAACTCAAAAGCCAAAGTAAAAAACACAAAATCTCCCTCTTGACAAAATGCAAAGTGAAAAACTCCCTCTGGGTGAAATGAGACAAATCTCCCCCTAAGAAGAAAAATGCTCCCCCTAAGAAGGAAAATGTGAGTGAATGTGCAATGTGTACAAAATTCTCCCCCTTTGACAATGAATTCATCAAGAATACAAAAGAGAGAACACCATGTTCAAAAGTTTTCCTTTAGCAATGATTTAACAAAAGAGAAACAAAGAGGTGCCAAGATAGGAAAAGATGAGCTCATTCGATCATATAACCTTATATATCACATAATATGCCAAATACATGAACTTGATGTGATTTTAACGAGTTAGCGAATGACATGCATCTCAACCTCAGTACAGTCACCTATAGGCAAGTACTAAGCAAGATCTTAGCAGAAAAGCAAGGCTCAAAACTGAAGCAACTAACAACTCAGGGCGAGCAAGTAGTTTCAACTCCAATCTAGTAGGCCAATTTAATCTTTTAAAAACGATAAATTGCATGTGGCATGCTTGAAGCATACTTCTTTTATTTTATCGGAGTGGCATGCTTGAAGCATACATCTTGTCTTTTTAGGGAATGGCATGCTTGAAGCATACATCTTATTTTTTTTAGAGGAAAGCAAGTCTGAAGCGCACAACTTGAGACATTTGCTTTTAACAACCCCTTTTTATTGATTCCCTTTGCTTTTTCTTTTTCTTTGATTGTAAACATGCACAGAGATTAAAAGGCCTTTTGAAAGAGTAAAGCTGAAAACACACTTGCTCCATAACCCAAAATTGTCAAGAAGATTCAATATCAAGCCTATAAGAGTAAGATATCACAGAGTATTTAGCTATAGACAATCTAACCAAGGAATTCCGCAATGTCACTTTTAGTTCAAGTAAAGCAATTTAGATTGTCGTATATCAGCTCAATTACATAATATATAAAGAAATATGATAAAATAAGCTCATCAACTAAAGGACTTGGCAAGGAAACTCCCCCTCAAAACAGGCTCATGGGATGCACAACTCCCAATTCTCCTCTTAGAAAAGCAAATCGAGAAGCATCAAGTGGTTTTGTGAAAATATCAGCAAGTTGCAACTCAGAATCAACAAAATGCAAAACAACATCTCCTTTTTCCACATGATCTCGAAGAAAATGATAGCGAATATCAATATGCTTTGTTCGAGAATGTTGCACTGGATTTTTAGCAATATTGATAGCACTAGTGTTATCACAGAAAAGTGGAACACTATCTAAATATAATCCAAAATCCTTTAAAGTTGAAATCATCCAAAGCACTTGTGCACAACATGCAAAGAAGAAAGAACAAATTCAGATTCAGCAGTTGAGAGAGCAACAGAAACTTGTTTTCTAGATGACCAAGCAACTAAAGATGTACCAATAAAGTGGCATGTTCCAGATGTACTTTTCCTATTAATTCTACAACCCGCAAAATCAGCATCAGAGTATGCTCTAAGTGATAAACAAGATGATGAAGAGTACCATAAGCCAAACTCTAAAGTGGATTGTAGATAGCGAAGAATTCGTTTTACCGCTTGTCGATGAGAGGCACGTGGAGAAGCTTGAAAACGAGCACACAAGCACACAACAAAGTGTATATCTGGCCTTGAAGCGGTGAGATAAAGAAGCGACCCAATCATCCTTCGATACTCCTTTTGATCAACCGTTTCTCCTTCTTCATCCGGATCCAAAACAGTTGTTGTACCAATTGGTGTGGAAATTGGTTTGCATGTATCCATCTCAAAACGTCGAAGGAGATCTTTTGTGTACTTCGTTTGATGAATAAAGATACCTTGCTTTGTTTGCTTGACTTGTAAGCCCAAAAAGTATGTGAGCTCACCCATCATACTCATCTCAAATTCCTGCTCATAGTGTCTGAAAACTTGGCAACAAGAGCATGAGATGTACCTCCAAAGATGATATCATCCACATAAATCTGAACAAGTAAGAGATCATTGCCATGCTTGAGTGAAAATAAGGTTTTATCCACTTTGCCCATTACAAAATCATTTTTTTTGCAAATATGATTTAAGACGCTCATACCAAGCCCGAGGTGCTTGTTTTAAACCATATAAAGCTTTTGATAGTTTGAAAACATGATCTGGTAACTTGGGATTCTCAAAACCAGGTGGTTGCTTAACATAAACCTCCTCATTGATGAAGCCATTAAGAAAAGCACTTTTAACATCCATTTGATACAATCTAAAACCTTTAGATGCAGCAAAGGCCAACAAAATTCTAATGGCTTCAAGTCTTGCAACAGGTGCAAAAGTTTCATCAAAATCAAGTCCTTCAATTTGAGTAAAACCTTGAGCAACCAACCTAGCTTTATTTCTTACAACAACCCCATCTTCATTTTGTTTATTCTTAAATACCCATTTAGTTCCAATAATATTATGACCTACAGGAGGTGGAACTAAGACCCAAACCTGATTACGCTCAAAATTCTCAAGTTCCTCATGCATGGCATTAATCCAAGACTCATCAGATAAAGCGTGACTTACATCTTGGGGTTCAAACGATGCAACAAAAGCAGTATGAGCATATGAGGCATTAGTATTGTACCTGTTTCGAAGTACACGCACGTTTAACTCACCAATCATCTGTCCAGGAGGATGTCTACGTTGTATGTGCATTGGTGCAGAAACTTCTGGAGTCTCATGTATAGTACCATGTGAGGATTCTGTAGTTGCTTGAGTTTCTTCCTGTGGCTGGTCTGACTGGGCTGGGTTGTCAACTTGATTGCCACTGTCATCTTCATCTTCATCATCACTTTCTTCCAAAAAGATACTTTCAGAATCGCAAGTCACCTGTGTCCCTGAAGAGTCGGGTCTGAATCTTGGGGCTAGCCTCATCAAAAGTGACTTCACAAGTCTCAACAATTTTGTTAGTCTCTAAATTCAACACACGGTAACCACGAGTATGAAGAGCATAACCAAGAAAAAATCCATCTGAGCATCTAGATTCAAATTTATCAAGATTTCCATGTTTGAGAATAAAACATTTGCAACCAAAAACACGCATATGAGAGATGCTAGGGGTACGACCAAAACGAAGTTCATAGGAAGTTCTATGTAGCTTCGCTCTCAAAAATACTCTATTTGAAACATAGCAAGCAGTAGATATAGCTTCAGCCCAATACTTCCTAGGAGTTGAAAATTCATCAAGCATAGTCCTAGCCATCTCAACCAATGTACGATTTTTCCTCTCAACTACACCATTTTGTTGAGGAACACGAGCAGAAGAAAATTGATGTTCAATACCATGTTTGGAACAAAAGGAAGCAAAAAGAGTATTCTTGAATTCTCCTCCATTATCACTCCTAATTACTTTAAGTGCTTCAGGCAATTCCCTGAACAACCTTAATGCAAGTTCTTGAAAACATTCAAAAGCTTCATCTTTGGTAGACAAGAAATATACCCAAGAGTACCTAGAGTAATCATCCACAATAACAAGAACATACCACTTACCTCCTGCAGATTTCACTCTAGCAGGTCCAACAATGTCCATATGTAGAAGCCGACTGGAGTATTAGTCATAACAAAGCAGTAAATAGGAAAATGTGGAGATGCAAATATTTTTCCATGTTGACAGGGGAGCAAACCAAATTACTTGTTTTATCAATCTTTAATTCAGGCAAACCTCTAAGCAGATTTGATTTACTTATGCGTTGAAGATGATCGAAACCAATATGACCAAGTCTACGATGCCAAAAAGTTAAATCTTTAGAAACTTGGGAGACAAGACATGTAGTTTCAGATGTTGGATATGAAAAATCACCTTTAAACAAGCGACCAATGCGAGTGATGTTGCATACTAGACTTTCGGAAACATCTAATATACGACAAGAATTTTTCTTAAATCTCACCTCAAGATCTTCATCAAGCAACTGAGAGACTGAGAGCAAATTATACTTGAGCTTACTTACCAAAGCTACATCCTTGAGAACAAAGTTTTCATTGACTCGTACAATTCCTTTTCCAAGAATCCGTCCCTTTGAATCGTCGCCAAAAGTGATAACCTCATCACCTGAACTTTGTGTGAGGGAGGAGAACCATTTTGAATCTCCAGTCATATGACGTGAACATCCAGAATCTATGAACCATATGTTCTCCTTCCTCTCTCGCACAACCTACACAAAAGGGAATGTCGATGTCTCAATACTGGGGTTAGATAAAAGAGTTTTAGGAATCCAGTATTGAGACATATGACCAACGAAACCAGAAGACATAACACGAGGATTTTTATCATAATGAGAAGCAGAGTGTGCCTTTCTGACATTAGACTTAGCATTGAACCTTTCTCTCCTTTGCTGTTTAGCTAGTCTAAAGCGTAATCGAACTAAATGGCCATCTTTACCACAGTGAGTGCAAGTGTATTTAATATGATGTTTAGCTTTAGAAGTAGAAGCAACATTTGCACTCATCATAGTAGAAGATAAAATTCTCACAGATTTAAAAACGCTTTTCTCGTGCTCTTTGACAATTTCAAACTTTCCACTTTCAAGAGCTTTAACAACAGTAGGAGCATGTGATTTGTGATGAGCATAAGGATCAAAACCTAAACCTTTGTGATGAGTGCTGACTTTTGATTGATCCAAAATCATATTTAGGTTTTTCTTTCCTTTAGTAAAACGCTCTAAAGACTTTTCCAAGTAATCAACTTTTCGGGAGAGCACAAGACAATTATTGCAAGGAATATCAACTTTCTCTTTCTGTTTGTGACAAGTAGAGCATGAAAGAACCTCATGAGTGAGCATATCATTAGTCATCTGAGAAACTCTAGCATTTGCATCTTTCAATTTCAATTCAAGAATTGCGCATTTAGGACAAGAGATTAAACCATGCAAATCATCAGTGGAACAGCTAGCATGTTTAATATGTTTCTCATTTTGATGCAACAGGGAAGTATGAACATTCCTTAAAGCAATAACTTCAGATTGTAGCATATCACAAGATTTGCAAGAATCATCATCAGGAATTAAAGATCTAAGCCTTGCAATTTCAGAATTGGAACTATCAATTTCTAGATCTTTTTCTTTAAGAGCCTTCTGAGATTTTTAAGTTCAAGCTAATTTAACCATGGCATACTCAAGCTCATCATAAGAAGGTCTCACCTCTTCAAGGTCGGAGTCGTTGTCGCTATCCCTTCTAGCCATGAAACACATCCCGGTGAAGTCATCATCTGGATCTCCCTTCTTGTCCTTCTTCTTGTCATGTGGCTCATCATCACTCTCAAAGTCCACATCGCTAAGATCACACTCCTCTATGGCGGCTAAGACTTTCTTAGCAACTTTTCAAAATTGGGGCGCCTAGGGGTAGTGTGTCTTGAGCTGCGTTGTGTCGGTTCCCTTTCTTCCTTCTTCTTCAACTTGGGACAGCTTTGCTTTGATATGCCCGGAAAGCCACACTCAAAACAGTTGAAGGACCTCGGTTGTGCCTCCACGCCTCCTCATCCTCACATTGTTGAGTGCTTTAAAAGCACGTGAGGAGATGAGCACAAGATCTTCTTCAGAAGCATCTCAAACTGCTCATCTCGAAAAGGAAGCCAAAGCGCATAAGGAACAAAAGATGGTAATCCGTGAAGTGTCAAGGGTTAGTAACAAGTGCATGTGTAGAGGATTTATTATCACTAGGTGACAAAGAATCCATCTCATAAGTTTTCACCTAGAATAAAGATCATCCATGGTCAAAGTATCCAAGTCAACAGCTTGATTAATTGCAAGAATAACCATGCGCCATTCAGGACTAAGAGATCTCAAAATTTTACTAGCGTTATCCTCAACTGAATTAGTAACTCCAACACCACGCAAATTACACAAGATTTTCTCAAATCGAGAGAAAAGATCATCAATTGATTCACCCTGCCTCATAGCAAAATCAGAAAAATCTTTTTGGTAAATATTTTTGCGCACTTTCTTAATTTTAGTAGAACCTTCATGATAGTCACATAACGTCTTCCAAATAGAATAAGCAGAACGTAGATGAGAAACTCGATCAAATTCTTTTTCAGAAATTCCTTGAAAAATCAAATTTCTAGCTTTAGCATTCAGATCAACGTCTATTTTGTTATCATTAGTGACTATATCAGGAACATCAAAAACAGTAGAAACTTTGCGCCAAACATCATTACCTTGAGCTTCAATATAGGATTGCATGCGACTCTTCCAATAAGAAAAATTTGAATCATTAAGCATAGGAGGACGATTAACATACTTATCTGACGCCATACCTTAACCTAGCTCTGATACCACTTGTAGGATCGTATGACGTCAATCAGAGGGGGGGTGAATGATTGAGCGAGTGCTAAAACAAATTTTTAGTGATTCTTTAAACCCCCTAAACAAAATATAAAATATTGCTTTGGTTTAACGCAAAAACAGATTAGCAGATATTCATTAAATCATGGATTCCCGGAGATCCAACCGTTCAATTGATGTGAAATTTTTACTGTAGAAACTAGATTCAATTTAGAAACTAACCCAACAAGAATCGACTCAATCGGATCTACGGAGCAAAAGTTATGGGCTTCGCAAGTTGACTGTGTCAATAATACCGAAAATAGATTGAACCCTAATTACGAGATTAAACAAAATCTATGAGGAATTAACCAATCAAACTTTTTAGATCAATTAATTGATGCTCTAGGAAGGTTTGGAATAGATCAAATCAAAATATCACGGAGAAATAATAAACCAATCTATAATCAAAACGTGCATGAAACGAACCAGATTATCAAAACAAATGATCAAGCACTGTTTATGCAACACTGTACCAACAGGAAATCTCGAGTTACTGTAGCTAACCGTGTACTGTAGCTACGAGGTACTGGAACCTTGAATTGACTCTGTCGCTTGCTTTTTGCTAGGATGGCTTCTGTCGCCGTCTTTTCTTCAGCTGAACAACGTCGCCAGCTCTTCCTTTTGTTCCGTGCGCACCGCAATACTTCAACTTGCTGTCCTGGTCGCCTTTTCTTTTTGCTCGACCGCTGTCAGGAAGTGCTTCGCTTCTGCCGTATGTTCCAGCCGCCGCGACTCCTCCCTTTTTATATTGCTCCACGCACGTCCGAGTCGACTTTGCATACGCAAGTGATCCTGTCCGAACAAGACTCTTACTTGACTTTCCTAGCCGAACAAAACTCAGACTCGTACAGACAGAAACGGCTGAAACTTCCTATCTCTAATTAAGCACCTATATGCGAATATATCTGGCCCAATAACACCTGGCCTAATATATGCACATAGTTCAAAATTCACACATGCACGCGTACGGCCCACCTGCCGCTACCGCGTGACTCATTCTCCCTCACATGCATTGTTCTCTAATCCGAACGTCCCGCATGACATCCTCGATCATTTGAACCTCGATTCATCTCAGAACCTAGTTCCGATCCTCATCATCGACCACGTTCGACCTTAAGCAACACCTGCACATGAAAAACCACAAACAATTTTCCGAGCACAAGTCCACGACTTGACTCAAAATCAGTCCATGCAATCACTCACACGAGCGTATTGCAGCAAGCAAAAATAATGATCATGCTATCACAAGCATATCAAATAATTAACTGAACCAGCACATTTTGCAAATTCAATTCTAAACTAATTTTTCAGCATATGATTTCACATGTTTCAAAGCACGCTGTGAACATCATCAACTTTAAAGTTTTTCTGATGAACATTTTCTTTCACCATGAGGCTTTTTATGTCTATAGCTCATTATCGTAATGTAATACAGGGTTCGGTTCCATTATGGTCATCCTGATATTTTTGATAGACTCTTCCATATTACGAGGGGTGGCATAAGTAAAGCCTCAAAAACCATAAACCTAAGTGAAGATATCTTTTCAGGTAAGACTGCATCTCATACGAACATCTTGCAGTCATCCCTCACCTAAAATGCCGTTACTGAATTCAATGTTCTTAGGTTTTAACTCGACAATGAGAGGAGGATATGTCACACATCATGAGTACATGCAAGTTGGTAAGGGGCGTGATGTGGGAATGAATCAAATTTCAAGCTTTGAAGCTAAGGTGGCCAATGGCAATGGTGAACAAACATTGAGTCGTGACATCTATCGGCTTGGACGCAGATTTGACTTTTATAGAATGCTATCTTTCTACTTTACTACAGTTGGGTTTTATTTCAGTAGCATGGTAAGAATATTAATTAGTTGAAGATATTTATGTGAAACTTTCTCTCCAAAGAATGCAAAAGTTACTTCTTTCTTTCTGGTGGGGTATGCAGGAGAGAACACTACTGAAAATTCAAATAAAACCAAAATTTAAGAAAATTATTTACAAAAAATAAAAAGGGGAGATAGGGTAAGGTGATCTAACTTTTAAACATTTATTTCTTCATGCACCAGTATGTCGAATTAGCAAGTTTTGTAAATTCTTCGATGTAAAAAAAAAATGTTAAGTGGGCACTTTCACGATTTCAGCTATTATCTATAAGCATACAGTATAATTTAGTGTGAAATGCTAAGCATTCATAACTGAGTTTAGGCTGCGTATTTTGGAATACTGACATCCATAGTTCCTTCTTTCAGGTTACTGTACTTACGGTTTATGTATTTCTGTATGGGAGGTTATATCTAGTTATGAGTGGTCTGGAAAAGTCTATTTTGATGGATCCACGGATTCAACAAAACATCAAGTCTCTTGAAAATGCGCTGGCTTCACAGTCTGTTTTCCAGCTTGGTTTGCTGCTTGTCCTCCCTATGGTCATGGAAGTCGGGTTAGAGAAGGGGTTCCGCACAGCGATAGGAGAGTTTGTCATCATGCAGCTTCAGTTGGCCTCTGTGTTCTTCACGTTCCAGCTTGGCACCAAAACCCACTACTATGGAAGAACAATACTCCATGGTGGCGCTAAATACAGACCTACAGGCCGTGGATTTGTTGTGTACCACGCAAAGTTTGCTGAAAATTACCGGATGTACTCCCGTAGCCACTTTGTTAAAGGACTTGAACTGTTGATACTTCTGGTTGTGTATCTAGTCTACGGAAGTTCCTACCACAGCTCGAAAACGTACCTATTTGTTACCATCTCCATATGGTTCATGGTTGCATCATGGCTCTTTGCACCGTTTATCTTCAATCCGTCATGTTTTGAGTGGCAGAAGACGGTTGAGGACTGGGCAGACTGGAGGAAGTGGATGGGGAACCGAGGGGGCATCGGCGTGTCTGTGGATCAAAGCTGGGAGGCATGGTGGATAAGTGAGCAGGAGTACCTCAGGAAGACTAGCATTCGTGCTCTTCTCTTGGAAATCATCCTTTCACTTCGTTTCTTGATCTACCAGTATGGTATTGTGTACCATCTGAACATAGTACACCACAGCAAAAGCATTCTGGTACTTTCTCCACATGATCCGCTTGGTTTACTTTTTTTTTTTTTTACTTCTACAGTTGCAGTATATCCTAATGTAATACCCATTTCCTTTCAACTTCTAGGTATACGCATTGTCATGGCTGGTTATGCTCACGGTTCTAGTAATTTTAAAGGTAAGACTGGCCTTCCATTTTGCCCAGTTACCTCCGATGCTTAAAAATCTTACTGGTCGGATGTTGTTCTCTCTCTTCAGATGGTTTCAACAGGACGGAAGAAATTTGGGACTGACCTGCAGCTTATGTTCCGCGTCCTCAAGTGCCTTCTCTTCATTGGCTTTGTCCTTGTGATGGCGGTCCTATTTGTTGTGTGTAACCTGACAGTTCCTGATGTCTTCGCTAGTATTCTCGGGTTCATGCCTACTGGTTGGTGTATTCTTCTGGTGAGTGAAACTGAAACCTCTATTTACCTACTTGTTTGAGCTTTATGTATGCATAAAAAGACAGAATTATAGAACGAATTTAACATTCCTACCTGCTCATGAGCGAATCATGGTACGAAAAAAACAAGATTGAGTCTGTCTGTTAACTCTCAATTAAGCAGTTGGTTGAAAAGCTCATGGATCAGCAGAAACTCTGGTAGTTTGATCATATGTGAACATTAGCAAGATATATTCTAGCAAAACTTGTGCTTTACAGGTTCCGCCCACTCAGTACGTACAATTTATAGCCGCTGATTAATTTTTATGATTTGTTGTTGACAGATTGGGCAAACATGCTCTCCATTGATTAAGAAGACTGCGCTGTGGGACTCCATCATGGAGCTGGGGAGGCAATACGAGTACATGATGGGTCTCGTCCTCTTCGTGCCCATCGGATTCTTGTCCTGGTTTCCCTTCGTCTCGGAATTCCAGACACGGTTGCTCTTCAACCAAGCCTTCAGCCGGGGCCTCCAGATCTCAAGGATCCTTGCCGGTCAGAAGGACATTGGGGAGTTCGAATGATCGGTTTCATTCGCCCTGTTGTGCACTCGGTTGGACAGCAAAGCAAGACACGTGTTCCATATATATACATGTGCATGAATTTGTTTGTCATGGTCGATTTGGGGCATCTGTTACGTGATGACATTTACTAGTTTCTGGACTTCTGTTACTTGATGACATTTACTAGTTTCTGGACTTGGAGGTAGCCGCTACGTCAGTATATATTTGTTACTTGATGTGATTCAGCTTTGTTGAATAATATGACATAGTAAGAAATTAATATTTTGAAGTCGCTCCTGGAAACAGTCCTTTCTTTCTTTCTTTTTTTTTAGACACTCCTGGAAACAGATCGGGGTTCCCCTGCCAGGTATATTTTTCCATTTTGTGTGTGTACCATTTGGCCACCTGGTAGTATTAGTTCTTGAATGTGTTCGTGAAGCGTGTGTTTCGCTGTATAAGATTTAGGTATTTGCTACTAGACTTTTTATCATCCCTGAGAGTTACTCCAATTTATATTGGGATAGTACTAAGTGGTATCAAAAGTTACTACCTCCGCCCCTTAAATTTCTAGTACCTCTTTGTATTACCTTAATGTAAATTTTGGTACCTTCTATGGATAGTAAAAAGTCTGATAATACATTCTTCAGAAGTAAAAAGTCTGAGAATACATATGGTACTTTTGGAAAGCTAGGAATGATCTTATGTTCAACAAAAAAAAAAAAGTAGAACCATCACTCATTTCAACACCGTGGATGACAACTACAACAATCACAATATGTCACGACACGAAACCGTCCAGGAATTCGGTTTCGGACAGCGATTGAATATCACTTGCTTACATCAACAAAAGACAGCAGAAGAATGTCAGATATGTAATTATGGCCAATTTAAATGAGATTAAAAGAACATTGTAGACCACTGGCATAAAATTTGAATTACGAATCATCAATTGAAAACAAACTCACAGGATAGGCCTAAGTGCGGCCGTGGCCCTATACGCCACCACTGCCGTTGTCGGGACCCGAATTTGTAAATCCGGACCCTCTGTGTATTCAGCACTAGTCCAGGATCACGCTAGTGCACACAGTCTCAATATAGATAAATATCACAATCATACACAGCGGAATAATAAAAATAACCCAATTATAAAATATAAACTAATGTACGACCTTAAAGTCAACCTTACATTTGCGAAGCTTTGACGGCTTCAACTTCAAATAAGCAGCAGCGGAACGAAGAACATCGGTGAATCCCATTAATACGCCACAGGCAACTGACGGGGTTCAACTCCTAGATAATCGCCTTCTCACGGAACTTCTTCTTCTTCGACAATGTAGACTTCTGCTCATTGGTGATTGTTTGTTTGCAAGGGGTGAGTACATAAAGCACTCAGTAAGTCGTGCACAGAATGCAAGTCTAATAACTATATGCATGGCTTACTCCAAATGACAGGCTGAAGGGGTTATTTTGCAATAAACAACATTCACAAATATTCATAATATATTGTAAAGCGGTAAAACAGATAACAATAGTAATAATTTCACAGTTGTTTCATAAGTAAAACATTCCACATCCTTAACTAGTTATCACTTTTCCATAGGCAATTGCCTCCAAACCCAAGATCAATTTTATGAAAAGCTAACCCTTGACTGTAATCCCCAAGCATTGTCCAGTACCGCGGACACGGCTATTCGAATAGATTTTACACTCTGCAGAGGTTATACACTTTACCCACAAGATACAATCAACTCACCACGTCAGCCGTGAATCGCCATACAAGAGTATGCGAATGAGTGATCATAACAAAGCCTTTCGGAAACTTCTAACTACATAAGTGAACCTCTCCGGTTTTTGCCATACACTATCCCTTCCCTTAACAAAGGCGAAGTATGGGACCGACATACCGTTGGATGGGTACCATGCCGCAGCCCTGGTACGCTCCCCCTTCAAGCTACACAAAGGATATAGTTGACACCCCGAGGTATCACATGCAAGTTATTAGTAACTTACACAACTAGGTCCGTCCCATTACAGATATGTGGTTGTATGTTTGACTCAGTTCAAAGGCTTGCAAGGTTAAGTCCTTAGAGTGACTAGGGCAAGACTTACATCAATACTCTCAAAGAAATCCATCTCACCAACACTCATACATATATCATGTTTCAAACAATCCCAACCGCCAAGCTGGCCCACCATAATTCTTGCCACTTGCCCCAGTCTAAATCATTTTATCACCCCAGTTGATTATTGCGCAACACAATTCCAACAACAACTCATCATCCTTGAAGAAGCACGAAGGCCTCCGCATATCAACATCATCGTGTCGGCAACACATCACACTATTTCAAAATACATTGCATATTCCATTAATCAATATTGACATTTGTAATTCCAAAATGATGGCACTGACTCGTAGCATGTCTAAGCAAACTAATACGTTCTATCTAACCCATGTTGGCAATTTATTAGCTACCAACTATTAATCAACAATCCTAGGGTGACAAATGAATCATGGCATACAATCATTATAGGTAAGGTGGTGATAACAAGTAGGTTGATTATCTAATCCCAAATTAATTGAAATTAGTTTAACTCAAACTAGCATGCAATAATTTGAAACAACATAATTTTCGAAAATGGGATCAACATGGTCAAAGCACAACTTGCCTGGCCCTTGCAACATTTACTGTTCTTTACTCTTTATCCTTGATTCTTGATCCTCGACCTTCGATCTTCACTTCCTTGATCTTCAGCCCATAGAACGATTTCCGGACGACGCGTCTAACAATTAAAGAAGAAGCAAATACAAACCAATTCAAAAGACAAGTAAAACTTCAAATTAAGAACAAACAACATTGGGCACAACGGCTTGGAAGAATTTAGGAACTTGAATGGATTAGATCGAAGAGTTGACAAAAGAGAAGCGGCTTCGGAAAGCAGAAGAGGAAAGATTAATAACTGGGGAAGAAAGAATAATATTCCGAAGAATATTTCTTCCGAAGTTATTATCTTGATTGGACAGATAATGACATATGGGCTCTCGATATATAGACCGGGCCCATAAAGATATGTTAGTTCGCAATGAACTAAACTGAGGTGCAAGGTTGACTTTTGTTGACTGAATGAAACACGGTCAAACAAAAAGAGACGGATTAGATTAAATCGGCACAAGGGTATGACACATGGCCAATGGTCTATCGACCAAGTCCACGAACGAAGTCTAGGGTAATGGTAGATTAGGTTTTCAGGGATAAGACAAGACAAGTTTCTTACCACGATTGAAACAACGGGAAAGATTGCAAAGATAACAACGCGGCTCACGATGAACTTAGTTCATCGAACCGGTCTTAGGTTAGGGTTTTGATTCGGCTTTGAATATGACATGACGATGAGGCTAGGCTCACGTCATGATGATAGAGAAGATGATGACATCGCACTAGGGCTCTTGCATGAATGCACGCATGCGATGACAACGAAGCGATGAGAGCCAAGCGTTAACGATGAAGCGCTAACGGCGGAACGTTAACGGCAGAGCATTAACGGGGAAACATTAACGGTGGAATGTTAACGGCGGAACATTAACGACAGAACGTTAACGGTGGAGCGTTAACAGTGGAGCGTTAACGGTGAAACGTTAACGGCAGAATGTTAACAGTGGAACGTTAACGGTGAAACGTTAACGACGGAGCGTTAACGACGAAACGTTAACGGCGGAGGTCAAACAATGATAGGATACTCATGAAACTAGGTAGCGACCGTTGGTGCAATGACATGGCCGCGATAAAACGCTACCAAGGATGGCTAACCGATACGCGAACCGGTGGCAACGGCTAGGTCAAAGACGACGGTTTTAGGCCGGAATCGGGCTCCGACGGCAAACGGAGACCAAAAGAATTCTAAGGATAATCCAAAATAGTACATGATGATCCACCGGACGCGACAACACGACCGGAGCGAACTAAAATAGCCGGCGTCAAAAGGCGGCGCGCGGCGACGGCTAAACGGTGGCCTAAATATATAAAAACAATTTCGGAGGACGGGATGGCAAAAGGGGAATGTCTACCATGTAGAACGCGGTGAGACGAACTCAACGGTATAGGAGGATTTTGCGGCGCCCCTCCGGATTGATCACAAACTGCCCATTAACGGGTTTTAGATCTAAACTTTGGACGGCCATAACTTCTAGAATAATGAGCGGAACTTAGCGAAATTTGACCGAGAGCTATATGGGAACAAGAGACACACCGTGACGCAGGTGGCTCAAAGAATTACCTTCTGGAACAACGGGGAACGCGCGAGGATGATTGTCGTTGTCTGATCGCAGTCGGATCGGAGAAAATATTTTTTTGCGCCCAATCCAGAGAGCAAAACTGTGAGTAAAGATGTGCATCATGTAGAGGACATCCCCAGGAGTCTACACAAAAAATTTCAGCACCTAACTCGAAAAATTGAGGGAGTTATGGCCTCGGCAAGATTTGAGATTGAAATGGCCAGAACTTTTGATTCCGTGGGCCAAATTCGATGAAATTTGGAGGGTTAGCAGATGGTACCTAGGAGCACACCATGGCAAAGACGGATCTCAAAAAGAGTTGATGAGCTGCCCGAGACGCGGCTCCAAAGTTCGGCCGTCGTCGGGCGACATCCGAACTTCTCGGCGGCGGCTCGGAGGTTTTGGAGGATTAATCTGAGGTTGAGGACGTGGGGGAGGGTCTAGGTACATCCACAAGGGTTAGAGGAGGCGGCTAGGTCAAGAAAAATCAAGTTTGGAGGAGTTTGGGTCGGTTTGGGCATTTAAACGAGCACTTGGCGTGTAGCAGCCGGACTCAGGCGACGTGGCGCACTGAGGGGCGTTCGATCGTGATCGGAGGGGCGAGGGCGAGCGGGCGACGTGGCCGGCTCGGCCGCGTGGAGGCCTAGCCCAAGTGGTTGGCCCATCTTGTATGAAGGAGGCTGGGCAGTAGGGCGGTGGGCCTCGCGTGTGGGCGGTGCTGGAGTGGGCTGGGGCGGCGGGATGGGCCGGCGGAGGAGAGGAGGGAGAGATTGGGCCCACGGGCGAAAATCCGAATTTCCAACATTTTTCTAATTAAAATAAATCCAAAAATCCAATTAAATCATTTGAGGTAATAAAAATACTAGAAAAATTCTAGAAAATATTTTGAGACATTTTGAAATCAAATAAAATATTTGCAGAAAAACTTTATATAAAATTTTCCAAATAATTAATTAATTTCAATAAGAGGGCTTAATACAAATCGATTCCGAATAAATCCAATAAATAGCAAACAAGCTCCGAAAAATCTCAAAAATTGCAGAAAAATTTCTTGGGGGCACAAGGAACCCAAATAAAATTAAATTTATTTGATTTGAGGTTTATAATAATCAAATTAAATTGTTTTAGCTTTTAGAAAATTGAAACCAAGCTTTGTAAACGCGAGAAAAACAACGGAAATTTTTGGAAGGATGAATTAAACCAAAATTTTTTGAAAACCTAAATTTTGGGATGTTACAGCCGTAGACAAGGGTATCCAAGTGACGGTTTTCTCTCTCAATCTCTGAATAAATGTCTACAAGCAACGTTGATTACACGTATGTACTCGCAAGACTTTAGTGTATGGAAATAAATATATATGCATGGTTAGTCCAAAGGGATTAAGCTTCTACACTAAGTTTATTTTTAGTATAAAGCATATTTTATTTGCAATAGAGTAATACATAAAACAGTTTCGGAAGAGCACTTTAGTAAAAAAGTAATTAACATTATATAAAGAATTTGTACAACAATGCATAACCAATCCAATGAGTTTATTGCATCCAACTCATCACCATACCATTGATCCAATTTTTCATACCAACGATCCAACTTGTCGTACCAATATTTTTTTTAAAAAGTGTTTGCAAAAACTAAAACCAAAAAACTATACTTGACATTATGTCCCAAACTGCTCTTGAACGTGAGTACGGCTAATCGATTAGATTTAATCTCTGCAGTGAGTGTACACTTTATCCATACGACATATTCTAGCAATCATGTTAACCATGCCACGCAATACACAAGTACCCATTTTGCTAGACTACGATGAAACTTTTCAACTAGCTAGAGCTCAACCTTGCATTAACCCGATGTATGTCCACCCTTGCTATGGCGGCAGAAGTCATTAGCCGTACATTTTAGTACTCACGGTGGTTCCACATCCCATCGCCCTCGTTCTCCCCATAGCAAAGCATACCCATTGTATTAGAATGCTTTGGTCCCAATGCCTCGGTGAAGGGAGAACCTAGAACGACACCAGTATATCGGTTCGTCCATACTACTTCGGCCTACCAACATGCAAGGTTAAACTCCAACTAATTTACTAAGTTAAGGCTATCCCATAACTAGCACATGTGGTTGCACAATTTGACTCAGTTGATAGCATCAAGTTCGGTCTTTAGGTTGACTCAGGCGAGAATCTCCTCCTATCTACGTGCAAGTACAACCCTCACACGGCACAAGTCCATCTCTTGTACTGTACAAGTACGTCCCTCGTATGGTACAAGTCAATCTACATGTGTTTCGTTGCAAAGCAATAACAACAAGGAACAAAAAATAGGTCAAATATTACCAAATTTGAAATGCAATTACAAAAAAAGGTTGCTCTAGATTTTATGAATATTTGGTTTTCCGATTCTTGAACGTTATTTGTTATGGTTATGAGAAAAATTCCATATTTTAGTTAGGTACAATGAATACTGTTCTGTTATGAGGTTTTATGTGCAAGCCTTAGTTGTTTAGTGTGAAATTGTTGATTTGAACGTGTATATATATAAATATATATATATATATATATATATATATATGTAGGATCGAGATATATGAAAATAGCAATCAGAGGGGGGTGAATGATTGTACGGAAGCTAAAACCAAATTTTCAATCTACTGGAAGAACACCCCAACTCGGATTCAAAAGATTGCCTCGTAATCAACAAAAATAGATTGACATACACTAGGTAAAATGCGAAGTCCCAGAGATCCAACCGTCGGATTGATCTGAAATTTGGACACAAGAAACTAGATTCAAAAACGAATTGAACCCAAAAAGAATCAGCTCGATCGGACTTGCGGATCAAAAGTTATGAACCTCGCAAGCTTGCTGTAACAGAAGATGATGAGAATTGATCTAACGTAAACTTGAAGGTTTAATAGAAACGACAAAAGATCAAGCTACAGAACTTTGAAGAACTCTAAATCAAAGCCCTAGAGAGGTTTTGGATGGATCAAATCACGAAGGAACTCAAGGAAACAAAGTAGACGAAAAATCCATCTACTAAACCTAAAAACCAGAGAGAAAACGAAACCCAAAAACTTGGATGAAGCGAGGACCTGCGTAGATGCTATGTACGAGATTCTTGTAGCATGCAAAGGATCTGAAGAATTTGATCTTTATTTCTCTATTGTCTAAAGTACTCCAAACACAAGAGTACAGACCATAAAAAAAACTTGTTCTGGCGCCTCTCTATGCGCCCAGCTCAAGTTCCAGTACAAAATAGAGGAACACCTCCCCCTATTTAAAGGAGCAAACCTAACAGAGTACGGAGGCATGCCCACTTGGCCCAACCTGGCCCAATACATGCAAGCTACCCTAAACGATTACAACTTTTGCATGCGTATGGCAACCTACCATACTCACGTGACTAACACTCTGCACGCGCATGGCCACCTGCCATACTCACGTGTCTAACCCTTTGCACGCGTATGACCACCTGCCATACTCACGTGACTAACCATTCTTTATTTGCACCATTCTCTAGCCCGAACGTTCCGCATGACATCCTTGACCACCAAGACCTCGGTTCCTCCATAACCTAGTCCCGAACCTCAGCTTCTCCATGAACCTAGTTCCGGTCCTGACATCGACCACGTTCGCCCTCGAGTAACACCTGCACATGAACAAACCACAAAAACGATCCGAGCACAAGTCCGAGACTTGACTCAACTTAGTCCATGCAACTACTCACACGAGTATTGCATAAAATCAAATTCAAAACATGCATCATGAAATTCACACAAACTTCATAATCTCAAATTCAAACCAAAATTCAATTCCAAATTTGCTCAAAACCCTAACTAAGCAAAAAGACATTCATCACGGACCAAAATCCAGTCCAGCGCACACATGTCTCAAAACCCTAGAAGAATCAATTCACGGCGGACCAAAAAATTTGGTCCGGCGTACATGGCGAAAACAAGCATAAAAAAATCCCGTTTGCGACGGACCAAAAAATTTGGTCTGTCGTACATGGAAAAAACGAGGTCGCCAAAAACACGTTTATGACAGACCAAAAATTTGATGCATCGCATATGGGAAAAAGCAGTCGCCAAAAACACGTTTATGACAGACCAAAAAATTTGGTCTGTCGTACATGGGAAAAACGAGGTCGCCAAAAACACGTTTATGACAGAGCAAAAAATTTGGTATGTCGTACATGGGAAAAACGAGGTCGCCAAAAACACGTTTATGACAGACCAAAAAATTTGGTCTGTCCTACATAGGAAAAACAAGGTCGCCAAAAACACGTTTCTGACAGACCAAAAAATTTGGTTTGTCATACACATGAAATTTACTGTTTCTTGGAAATTTGGTCCGGCGCAAAAGATAAACACATGAGCATGCACAAAACACATTTATACAAGTTTAAAATCATCATCAAGCCAATTTTTCAACACATGATTTCACAATCGCCCCCTTGATGAAAACATTGGCAACACCATTTAGAATTTGAACATTTGCAATTGACATTCACTTCACAAGAAAGATTTTGAAATCCAAAGGATTAAAATAAAAAACCAAAGTGAGAAACCACAGAAACTCCCCCTTTGACCAAAATTCAAAGCAAAATATCCCCCTGAGAATGAAAATGTGTGTGAATGTGCAATGTGTCCAAAAATTCCAAAATTCTCCAAACTTCTCCCAAAATTCTCAAATTTCCAAAAACTAACTTCTCCTAAAACTTCTCCCCCTTTTTCTTTGAACTTCTCAAAGATTCCCAAACTTCTCCCCCTTTCACAATGGATTCATCAAGAGTACTAAAGTGAGAATTTGTTCAAAATTTTTCCTGTAGCAAAGATTTCACAAGGAGAAATAAGGGAGTGCCAAGATAGGAAAAGATGAGCTCATTCGATCATATAACCTTATATATCACATAATATGCAAAATACATGATCTTACTGTGATTTTAACAAGTTAGGCAATGACATGCATCTCAACCTTAATTCAGTCAACTATAGCCAAGTACTGAGCGATACTTTAGTAGAAAAACAAAGGCTCAAAATTGAAGCAACTAACAAGTCAGGGAAATTTGCAAATCTGGACCCTCTGTGTATTCAACACTAGTCCAGGATCACGCTAGTGCACACAGTCTCAACATTGGTAAATATCACAATCATACTCAACGAAATAATAAAGTACTTAAAGTAGTTAATCAAACGGGGTTGCTCGACCTTAAGGTCAAGTTACAAATATACGCCTCGCAGGGCGAAACTTATTAAAAGAGAAATAATAGCAGCGGAAAATAAGATAACTTCGTGGCGCCATCCAGTATACCACAGGCAACTGACTGGGCTCGCTCCCTAGTTAGACGGTTCCTCCTGGAGCTCCTCGTCCAAAGCTGGCATCGCCTCTTCTTCAATTGGTTTTGTTTTGTGGCAAGGGTGAGTATTTGGTACTCAGCAAGTCATGCACAGAATGCAAGCTAATATACTACATGCATGGCTTAATACAAAGGAATAGCTCAAGGTATAATTGTGGTAAACAACATTTGACAAGTATCATAAGTAGATTCAAAAGCAGTAGAAACAAGTATAAGATCAATAACTTTTCAAGGCATTTAATAAACATCTTTCCCATTCCTAAACCACATTTCCACAAACAACATTATTAAACCCAAACCAAACCTTTTAAGTCCAAGTTATTTTCAAGAAAGTCTAACCCTTGACTGTAATTCCCGAGCGATGTCCAATACCGCGGACACGGCTATTCGAATAGAGTTTACACTCTGCAGAGGTTATGCACTTTACCCACAAGATACAGCCAAACACCACAAAGGCGAGTGTCCGTAACAAAGTCTTTCGGAAACTTCTATCATCACAAGTGGTCCTCCCCGGTGTTTGCACACTAACCCTTCCCTTAGCGAAGGCGAAGTTTAGGCCAATCCACCGTTAGATGGGTACCTGGCCGCAGCCGATCACGCTCCCCGTACAACTACACAAAAGGTATAGTTGACACCCCGAAGTCCCACAGGTACGTCATTAGCAACTTAATCAACTAGGTCCGTCCCATTACAGACATGTGGTTGCACGCTTGACTCAGTTCAAAGGCTTGTAAGGTTAAGTCCTTAGGGTGACCAGGGCAAGACTACCCGAAGAACCAAATCAACGTTCCCGGTGCCTCAACTGGCCCACCTGATCATTCTTGCCACATACCCTGGTCGAAAACTATTTATCAAACCCCAGTTGATTACCATGCACCACGTGCCATCGACAAACACAACACATGATACTTCTTCAAAATAGGTTCAATATCTCATTAAGTCAATATTAGCATTTGATTGTCCAAAGCATTTCACGTGGCAAGACTAAGCATTCTACATCGGTCTAACTACCCATGTTGGCAATTTAATAATGTCCAACTAATAATTCACAACTAAGGTGACAAGGGGTCATAGCACCTATTTAATTCACGAAGGTGTTATACAACAATTTGGCATTTATCTAATTTCCCATAATTAAGTAAAGCATTTTCTAATTTAAATTAGCATGCAATAATTTAAATCAAATTGATTTCAAAAATGGGATCAATATGGTCAAAGCATAACTTGCCTTCAAATAGTACTTGTTCTTGGTCTTGAGCTGGCTCCTGGGTCAATACTTCACCTTCGAAGCCTTCGGGCACTTCAACGTCTACTCGTAAAGCGTGCAAATAGCAATAAATAAATAAATAGTAGACAAAAAGTGTCCAAATATCCAAATAAAGTCCATAAACAGAGAGAGAGCATAATTTTATGAATTTTTTGGAAATGGAATCGTCAAATTCGGAGTTGAAACGCAAAAGTTACAAGCGTTTAAAGTTTAAAATAATCAATTAAATAATATTACAGAGAAAAACTTTGGTCCAAAAATTAAATAAAATTCATCATTAGGTAGATCTCAACTTTATGAAAATTTAGAAATTTGAATCACCCAAATCGGAGTTAAAATGCAAAAGTTATAAGCGTTTGAAGTTTGAAACTAAATTTAAATCAATAAACCGAATTAAATAAATAATTTGTTTTTCGGAAAAAGATTTATTGCGTCAGCATGACACGTGGGCCAATCAGAGGCCGCCACGTCGCCTCGGGTCCATGGACCCGGCGCACGGTTTGGCTCGGTCCACCGTGGACCCGGTCCACGGCTCGTGTCTCTGACAAGTGGGCCCCTCGGGTGACGTCAGCATGACGTCAGCGCACGGTTCAGCCTAGTGGGCTGACACGCGGGCCCCACCGTGACGTCAGCCTGACATCATGGTGCGTTTTGGCTCGATCGCTGACACGCGGGCCCCACTTGACGTCACGGTGGCGTCGGCGGCCGGCGTGGCCGATCGCGACGGCCGCCTCGACCTCGATACGTGGTGGATCTCCGACCGCTGATTTGAAAATCAACGGTCGAGATCGGATCCAATGCCGCACATTGCAGAGCAACGCGGCTAATCTGGGCCGTTCGATTCGAATCGGACGATCCAGATTGGATCGGGTTTTCGCTTCACCGTGGGTGGCGTGGCATGTCCCGGTGGCCGACGCGCGGCGCGACCTATGCCGTTCGATCTCGATCGAACGGCTGGAACCTGACCAACGCACGGTGCAACGCTAGTACGTGGCACGATCTAAACCGTTGGATCTAGATCCAACGGTTGGAAATAGATTGTAACACCCTAGTTTTCGCTTTCTGGAGAAAAACCTAATTTAAATAAAGTAAATTCAAAATTTGGAGTTTTGTTGGTGTTTATAATAACCTGGCATCCTTTCCTATCCAAAATCGGGATTTAATTCCCCTCCGATCGAAAAATCGGTTTTCCAGTTTCCGCCGGTACCCGAAATTTCACCCGAGTCCAAAAATTCTCCAAAAATCCCCAAACCACTTCATTTGTGTTCCAAATATTCCAAAATGATTTTAGAAATCATTCCCCGAATTTTTGGACCTCCGTTCCTATTTTATCTCGCGCGGCTTTTGTTTAATGCCCGCAATCCGCGCCCGAATATCCAATTCCACAAAAATCATCCAAATTCAACCAAACCAATTTTATTGGGTCTCAAATATTCTAAAATGGTTCTAGGAATTTTTTCGGAATTTTTAGACCATTTTTCCTAATTTTTCTCTAGGGTGAAACATTTACGTAAAGGAGGACCAATAAGGAAGCGCCACGTGTCAAGTGAACAGTGCACCTTCTTCAACCTCCAGCCAACTCCAAGAACAGAGAGCTCCAACTAGGCAACAATGGCTAGGGCTTGATTCCAATGCTCATAACTCCTTCAATTCAACTCCAAAATGCGAACGGCCGGTTCCGTTGGATCCGTAGCGTCGCCCTCTTGCCATTCCCCACCTTCACTCGCCGTCAATCTCACCGGAAACGGCCCCATTCAAGAAAAACCAAAATCCACTAAAATGGCTTTAACTCGGCCGTTTCACCTCCAAACGCCGCACCACCACCTCCATCCTCTTCGTATAAGTATCCCCGTTCCGGGAGTGTGCTTCCTTTTCCATCTACTCCACCCTTGCGCCCGTGAGATCAAGAAAACCAACGTTGGGTTGAACTTTTTCGGTGTTCTTCGTGTTCTTGCTCATAGATTCTTCTCCGGTGAGTCATTCTTCGTGCCGCTTGTTTCCTTGTGACCGTGGATAAGTCTAGAGTCTAATCCAATCATCAAATTTAGGATTTCTCAACCGTGGGCGACGAATTTGGAGCTTTTGTGCATTCGGCCGAACCTCCGTTCTTCGTCGATTTCTCCGATTCCGGTGAGTTTTGGTTCAATCCCTTCCTCCTAGATGTCCCTAAGGATGTTATCTAGAGGTTCTAGGCTTTTGTTTGATCCAAATCCGTGCAAAAATGGGGGGGAAATCCAAGTTTTTGGATTTTGGAGTGCTCTCTGTAGTTTGGTTCTGTTCTGGAACAACAAAAATCGCGACTTACTGTAGCAAATAGTAACTTTTCTCTTTTTCTTGATTTTCCATCATTTTTCAACTTCGAACGCTTATAACTTTTGCGTCCGAACTCCGATTGACTCCGTTCAAGTTTCTAAATTCATCTAAAATCAAGATCTACCTACCAGTACTAATTTTGTAATTTTTGGATTTTATTTATTTTCTTTTATTTATTTATTTGCCTCGTTTTGCGCGTAGTCGACGACCCCGACGCGACCACCGACCCCGCCGCCGGACTTCGAAGAGTTCAACCTTCTCGCTGTGACCGAGGCAAGTCTCCTTGATGCACTTTGCTCCTATGTTTGCAAACTGATTTAAAATTGTTTTACAAATTGCATTGCTATTTATATTAAATGATGATGTTAAACGTTAAGTTGTTAGTTATACCTGTTGTTTATACCTCCTTGAGACTTGCTATCCATGACCCTTTGTCGACCTAGAACAGAGATCCACCATAATAAATATTTTTAATAAAATACATCTTGATGGGGAAAATGACTATTTGCAAGATAGTTTGAATAGAGCAAGTCGGGAGCAATGTAATTTGGAGACGGATGAATATTAGTGATAATGGGAGGATTGTTGTTATGAAATTGATTTATGGTGGTGATCATTTAAATGTTGAGGAGTTGGATTGTGATAGTAGTTAACAATATAATGAGTATGGATTGGGGTGGAATGCAAATTGGAGATAGATGAATATTAGAGTGGATATGGGGCTTGTAATCATAACATTGATCTATGAATGGTAGTTCATGTATTTTGGTGGATTGGGAGGGTGTTGGCAGATGTATGATGTCAGGAATAATAGTCGGGGAGAGTAAATGAATGTTATTGAGAGTCATATGTATAGGTTAAATAGAACAAGTGGTGAATTATGTTTCGGTGGATTTTAACTAGAATGCTATGTGATAATCATTTAGGGAGATTGTGAATAGTCCAGGATGTTTGGTGGTTTAGTGAATAATATTATGGTGTATTTTTGGTGGATTAAAATAGATGATTTAAGGGTGATAGTGTGAAGGATTAAATATAGGGTGTTATGACGTATTATCGGTGGATTGTATTCGAAAAGATTAGAGATGAATTTGTGAAATATTCTTTGTGGATGATACGAGCGATCGCTATAAGAATGATGGTCAATTCATTAATACAAGTCATAGTTCAAGGGAAATAAACACACCTAATTGGGGTTTAATATGATTTTGAGAGTTAGGATATTACCATGATATACTCAATACTTTATGGATACGATATTGAATCGGATTATTCATATGATTGTGCCATTAGGGCAATTTAATGATTATTGGAGATTCCAGAATTGGTTATAAGGATTGTCATCAACCCCTGAGATGTGTATTTTACAAAAACAAACTATTGGTGGAATAGAATAGTGCGGTAGAAATGCTTAGCCTCGCTTATCGGTCAATATTCACCTATGGGTGGGACTTTCAATTATCTCTTGAAAACTTGTATTGGAAGTTATAGGCAAGGAGTATTGCCAACGGTTTACAAAATAAAAATAAAATGAAAAATGATTTCGACTTGGGCGGCCTGGAATGTCGGGTGGAAGCGAACCAAGCCTTGGTTCTTTTGTGCAAGTACCGCCCCAAGTCAGTTAAGGACCGACGCTTATGACTGTCTCCATTCTAAGCATTACCGTACAACCACATGTCAAAGTGGGCACGACCTGGCTAACTAATTTGTAGAAACCTGACTTAGACTCACCACTCGGTGGTTGTGTGAGAGCCGGAAAGAGGCATTGTTGTTGTTGTTGTTGTTGTTTATCTTGCACGGCGCAAGAGGGGGCTTCTGTACTGGGTGGACATAACCCTAACAGCGGTGAAACCTCAGCGGGTGAGTCGGGTTAGGCGGATACATTGTAAAGGCCTTGTCATGATATCCCTGCCGGCACACCTAAGGAAGTGTGTTAATCGCGTGGCATCAAGGGAATATCATGTCTTGTGGGTAAAGTTGTACACCTCTGCAGAGTTAAAACTATTCGAATAGCCGTGCCTACGGTCAAAGGCAAAGCTTGCTGAATGCTTTCATACTGGTAGACTTTGGTTTTTGGTTTCAAACTAAACAATGTTTCGTTTTGGGATCCGGGAGCGGTTAGAACTCTCGGGTGTGCTTCTGGCGGCCAAAGCCAGGTAGGTGGAAAGAACCTGATTTTGTGAACCATGGCGGACATAGCCATGTGATTGGATTGAACCCTGATTTTGTTGAGATGTGGCGGATAGAGCCTGTATATTAGTGAGTGGTGGTTAGAACCTTCACTACAATATTACATAATTCAATTATTAAAAAGAATTGCTCAAAAATGCTTTGTGAAAATTATTAACAAGTATGATTTGATGAAACTTGGCTTTATGCAAAAGAACCATATTAAGCCATCTTTGGATAGCCTACATTGTGCATAATTTCCCATACTTGCTGAGTACTTTATGTACTCACGTGCTGCATTCTAATCCTCTCTCAGAAGTGAAAGAAGCCGTCAAAGGATCTTCGAAGGACTAGGGCGCGTTCTCCACTCGATTGCCTGTGGGCATTTGGATGGGTCACTTTCTTTGTTTTAGTCTTCATTTCTGGCATTCAAGTTGCTCTGCCTGTTCAGGCCGTAATGGTAAACCTTGACCATAAGGTCGTTGCTTTCATTTGCTGTTATTCTTATTTAGTTATATGTATTCGTGATATGGTTGTTGATTTATCACTCTTTGACTGTGTGTACTAGCTACTGATCTGGGACTAGTACAGAAATACACAGAGGACTCCGGATAGCCGATCCGGGGGCCCACATAGATCTAAAAACTAAAACGTGGAAAATACCCGGGGATGATGTGGACGAATCCTGGCCTTCGGATCTTGATCGGACGGTGGAGAGAGCTCGAGCGACGGCGATGGCGTGTGGCAGAACTGGTTCACCGGAGATGACGACGACGACCACGGCAACGACGTTTGGGCGCGATTCCGGTGAGGTGAAAGGTCCCCTCCGACGCGGCTTGCCCTTGCGGTTCCGGATCTGGACTCAACGGCGGCGGAAACGGCGACTAACCGCGGCGGAGCGCAAGACCAACTACGGCGAGCTCGCGCGGGCAAACGGCGGCGGCTCAGGTGACGTTGTCTAGGGCTACGGGTGCGCACGAAAGTTGTCAACACGCTGGCGGCGGCGGCGCATTAAATAGGTCCCTCGGCGTCCGTGAAAACCGCGGAAACCGAGGCCCACACGGCTGCGGCGGCGGAATCCGAATCCAATTCGGATTTGGGTGACATGGCGCAACGGCAGCCGTTGGATCAAGATCCAACGGTTGCGGGGTTTGGGCTCAGGTCTGGCTGGGCGACCTGGCTGGCTCGATCAAGCTCGGGTTCGGGCTACGTGGCTCAATCTCGGCCGTTTGATCTTGATCGGACGGTTGAGATGGTTAGGGTTAGGTTGGGTCCGGGTCTGGCTCAAACGCGGCTCGGGTCGGGCTCGAGTCTGACTCGAACTCGGGTCCGGTCGGATGAACAGTAAAACCAACTCGGTTTTTCCAGCGATTTAAATAATCAAATTAATTTCCAGAAATTCATTTAATTCAAGAAAAATTGCAAAACACTCAGAAAAATTCCAGAAAAATTCTAGAAAATATTTTAGGGCATTTGGGACTCAAATAAAATATTTCCAACAAAATTTTATTTGTAACTTTTAACTCTTTAATTATTTTAAAAGGAAATAAATTCAAATTAAATCCAAATAAATCCAAATAAATTCCAGAAAATTCCAAAAATTCACAAAAGTGCCAAATTTCATTTAAATTCATGAAAAGCAAAAATTGGGGTGTTACATCTGGGTGAGCAAGTAGTTTCAACTCTAATCTAGTAGACCAATTTAATCTTTAAACAGTAAACTGCATGTGGCATGCTTGAAGCATACTTCTTTTATTTCCTTGGAGTGGAATTCTTGAAGCATATATCTTGTCTTTGAGGGAATGGCATGCTTGAAGCATACATCTTATCTTTTTAGGGAAAGCATGCCTGAAGCACGTAACTTGAGGCTTTTGCTTTTAACAACCCCTTTTTTTAGTGATTCCTTTTTTTTTCCTTTTTCTTTGATTGTAAACATGCAAAGTGATTAAAAGGTCTTATGAAAGAGAAAAGTTGAAAACACACTTGCTTCATAGCCCAAATTTGTCAAGAAGATTCAATATCAAGCCTAGAAGAGTAAGGTACCACAGAGTATTTAGCTATAGGCAGTCAGACCAAGGGATTCTGCAATGTCATTTTTAGTTCAAGTGGAACAATTTAGATTATCATATATCAGCTCAATTACATAATATATAAAGAAATATGATAAAGTAAGTTCATCAAGTAAAAGAACTTGGCAAGGAAACTCCTCCTCAAAACAAACCCATTAGATGAACAACCCCAAGTTCTCCCCGAATAAAAGCAAAATGAGAAGAAGACAAAGGTTTTGTGAAAATGTCTGCCAATTGATGTTCAGTATCCACATGGTGAAGCACAATATTCCCTTTTTCCACATGATCTCTGAGAAAGTGAAATATGATATCAATGTGTTTTGTCCTAGAATGTTGCACAGGGTTCTTAGCAATGCAAATTGCACTAGTGTTATCGCACAAAAGAGGAACACTATCCAAATTAACCCCATAATCTTTAAGTGTAGCTACTAAACAAAGAATTTGAGAACAGCAACTAGCAGCAGCCACATATTCAGATTCAGCAGTTGATTGAGCAACGGAAGATTGTTTTCTAGAAGACCATGCTATAAGAGAATTGTCCAAGAAATGACATGTACCAGATGTACTTTTTCTATCAATTCTACGTCCTCCAAAATCAACATCAGAGAAAGCTCTTAAACTAATGCATGAGGAAGCAGAAATCCAAATGCCAAAATCTTGAGTACCATGGAGATACCTGAAAATTCGCTTGACAGTTTGTCGATGTGAAGCATGCGGGGAAGCTTGAAAACGAGCACACAAGCACACAACAAATTGTATATCCGGCCTTGATGCAGTGAGGTCCACGTCACCGCCTCCTATTCCTCTCCCTCTGTCTCTCCCGCACTCTCCCTTCTCCTCTTCACTGTCGTGCCTCACCCGAGCTACACGTCACTGCCTAATTATCCCCCTCACGTCCTCGGTGCCGCCTCCTTTTCTCTCTCTCTCTCTCTCTCTCTCTCTCTCTCTGTCTTGTGCCGAGCACCACCGGTTTGTCTGTGACATTATAGAACGTGGCTGTACGATACGAAGTTATACCGTGTTTTTGGGCTTTTCTGGCTGTTTGGGCTTTTCCGGGGGAGTTTGGGGCTTGGAGGAACTAGGTTGGGCCTTAGGGGAACTATTTGGGCTGTCGATGGGGGAGTTTTTGGCCCATGTGTGTGTGTGTGTGGGGGGGGGGGAATTCCTGCCAACCCCTAGGGTTTTCCCACCCCCTACGCCCCCCTTTTGCTTGGTGCGCCCCCCCATCCCCTCTCCTAGCCGCCGCCCCCATCCCCTCTCCCTAGCCGCACCCCCATTGCGCCTCCCCTTCCCTCCCCTCCTCACCTATAGCAGGCCCTAGCACCTCTCCCTTCACCCGATCCCGCTGTTCGGGAGCTCTCCGTCCAAGAGGATCCGACGATTCCGGCGTTCCCGGCGAGTGGAGGGAAGATTGGGCTGCGAGGAGGAGACGTTCGTCGATCGGGTGGTTCGCCAAGAAGAGGTATGCTTTGGGAAACTCGTTTGTAGAGATTTGGTGCTGGTTAGATAGGAAAGATCATGCTTAGATTTGGTGTTTAGGTGCTGTGGTTAGATGGATTTAGGAAGATTGCAAATCTGTCTCGCGTTCTGTCCTTGGGCAGATTAGATCTTTGATCTTCGGGCGCAGATTTGAGGACTTTAGATTCGTTTTCTGGGGGTCCGGCTGTTGCGAAAGTTGTAGTTAATCAAATTACCTTTAATTGGGCACTAAAATCACTACATTCTGTTCAGCCGTTTAAAAGTTATGGTTGTTTTACCGAACGCTGTCCAATCTATGATGTGAATGGTACAGTCTGTGTTCAACTGTAGATTAGAGGATTTTAAAGGCTGAATCAGTTTTCGCGAATACTTAGAAAAAGATTGGAAATTTCCCGTAGTTTGGGAAAATGTATTGTTTTACCTGATTTGGAGTTGTTAAACTCAAGTTATAACCGTTAGAAGTATTCTATCCGGTTGGGACAGGTTACTATTTTTTGGGTTTTAGGAGTGGGTTGCGAAGTCGATGTAGTTGTTTGGTCTTGTGTTGTTTTGTGGGCATGTTTTTGAGTGTATTATACCTATGTGCAGGTGGTGTGACCCCGGGAGTGCCATCAACATCTCGCTAGGGGTGGAATTTTAGCTTGAGGCTCGAGGCTCGGCTTGGCTCGCATGGCCAACGAGCCGAGCCCGAGCCTACTACCTGGCTCGCTTGGCCAATGAGCTGAGCTCGAGCCAGCTTGTGAGCGGCTCGTTAGGCTCGACAGTCATATAAGGTATGAGCCACAAAATCAGCAAATCCTCAATTCAAAACACAATCAGCCACAAAATCAGCAAACACATAAGCACACTATGTCCCAAATATGCCATACTAGGTATGAGCTTTGTAAACATTGTTAGACTAATGGCATTGTAAACATTGTCACACTAACAGCAACCCTAGACAACAACTCATTCTCAGACTAACGGCATTGTAAACATTGTATGAGCTTTGATTTAACTAATGGCATTGAAGACAAAAATTAATTAAACAAACATCTCACTAGTTATTTCATGACAGTCAACAACTCACTGGTTATTTCAATTTTCTTAAGTGGCTATAGCAACAACAACAGTAGTCCAGCACCTCACAATCATCTCATAGTCAACAATCATCTCACTAGTTATTTCATGACAGTCAACAACTCAACATTCAACAAATCACCAAAGGCCAAAGCATCTCATTCTCAGACTCAGTCACTCAGTTCACCAAATCACATTGCATGTGCATCACACTAATACACTATCACAGATTTACTCAATCACAGTCACCAAACCATCTCAGATTCAGTTCAACAACTAAACATTCAACAATAATCTCAGTGCTCACCGAGTCAGTTCGTGCTACTACTGGACCTGTTGGTGTGGAGCCAGTGGAGGCGGCACCGAGAGTGGCAATTGCATCTAGAGCCTCAGCCGGTGTCGGTGACGGGTGTGCTGCGTGTGCAACAGTGCCAGTACCTCGTTTCTTCTTTTGCACTCGCCCCATGGGCCGGCGATGGGGTGGAGTCGTGGAGAGAGCCGGGACCGGGGGAGGCGTCAGAGGAGTTGAGGGAGCCGGAGCCGGGGCCGGGGGAGGCGTCGGAGGAGCTGCTGGAGCAGGGGCTAGGGGAGGCGTCGGAGGCACCGAGGGACGCGGTCACGCGTGGCCAGGGGAGGCGGGAAATGGGGCGTCGAGGGCCCGAGGGAGTTCGGGGAATGGGGCGGCGGCAGTCGGCGAAGTCCTAGAATTGGGCCAGGGTCTGGAGGGGGGGGGGGTGGACGGGTGGAGTGAGGAGATGAGAGGAATAAGAGGATTTGGGGCCAGGTGCATGACTGGAGGCAGGACGCGAGGAGTCAATGGGCCTTCGCCCTTCGGTAGTTCGGTGGATAATCGCCGGCTCACGAGCCTACACGAGCTGGCTCGAGGCTCGATTGAGCCTAAGCCAAGCCTAATATATGGCTCGATTCACAGTCCGAGCTGAGCCCGGCTCGGCTCAATTATCGGCGAGCTCGACCGAGCCCGGCTTAGCTCAATTCCACCCCTACATCTCGCCACTCCGTCTCGCGAGGTTGAAGGCAAGTGTGTTGTAGTGGTTGTGGCTTGGGTGGCCATTTTGCTTGTTTTGTGTAGGTTATCCATGTGTTAGGTTAAGTTGCCATGTTTGATACTTTCATGTGTTATGATAAATATAGTTTGTTAAATGGCAATGCAATGGTTCATCCGAGTTTACATGTAAGTTTATTCATGTGTATGGCATATGTGCATTCATAATGGAAGAGGCGACCCATTCTGATGCGGGCCTCTGTGTTCACATGTAGTGAACACAAAAGACCAACCTCGTAGTACCATCCACAGTTGTGAATGGGAGCGAGTTTGTAAGAGTAGGCACCCTCCACGGGATGGAAGGGAAAGAGGGTGCATACCGACTGGTGTGCACTCGACAATACCGGTATGTGCTAAACAAAGAGACATGTGCATTGCATTGCATGAATGAAGATGTTAACGAGGATGTATTATGTTGTTCCCCATGGTTCATGATTGACATAACATAAGTATGTTAACTGTATTGAGCCGAGCCCAAGCCAAGCCTAATATATGGCTAGATTCACAGTCCGAGCCGAGCCCGGCTCGGCTCAATTATCGGCGAGCTCGACCGAGCCCGGCTCGGCTCAATTCCACCCCTACATCTCGCCACTCCGTCTCGCATGGTTCATGGTTCATGATTGACATAACATTAGTATGTTAACTGTATTGACATAACATAATTATGTTGTTCCCCATTGCATAAAAGCACCAATATCAACATGTCATGGAATCAATCAACCATCATGACATGTGAGTAAAATCAACTAAGCATAATATCAATCACCAACAAATAAACTTAACAACAACACGATTACACAATTAATTCGACTAGTTAACTAGTGAATATTCCTCCAATCTACTAGTTGAGCTTGGCATGAATGTGAGTGACGTGGTGCTAATTCCTGACCCGGTGTGTCGTCCTCAAAGTACCTAAAACATTAAATAAAACAAGCGTGAGTTCAAGACTCAGCAAAGTGCATCAAATCAACAGAATTAACCAAATTAAAATTTTGAATTCAACATCAAGATCATAAAACAATTATTTCACCACCATTTACCTTATTGCATATATCACACACATACCTTATTTGGCCTCTTTCGGGTGAGTCTACGACTCCATCCCAACTTCTTACATTACCATTTACCACAAACTCATCATTAAAGATGCAATGCACATGAATTCTCTTTTCGATGCACGTACCGGTACTGCCGAGTGCACACCCATCGGTGTGCACCCTCATTCCCTTCCATCTCGTGGGAGGTGCCTACTCTTACTGTCTCGCTCCCATTCACCTCGATGAATGGGACTACGCGGTAGGACTTTCGTGTTCACTACATGTGAACACAGAGGCCCACATCAAAATGGATCGCCTCTTCCATCATGAATGCACAAATGCAATTAACACAATTAAATTGCAACATTCTTCATTTCTAACCTTATTGCATAGTCATAACCAAATGCATAAACATAGCCATTAACCTTGACATAAGCTTTAGATTCATACACTTAGCATTATCATCACAAGCAACCTCATAAGCATAAGGATAGCATGGCATATTCATCAGAAGCGATCTCATAGGCATAAGGATAGTATGGCATATTCCTCACAAGCAAACAATTCACATTCATTTATCCTTTTAGTTGATACACTTGCCTTCTACCCACACGAAGCGATGTGGTGTGAGGTTGAAGCTGCCTCCCAAGACACACCTCCTGAAATAAACATTGCGCAAACGATTTCACACAACTATGGCTAACAACAACAACAACAAACAATTCCTTTCACTCGCTACTACAAACTTTGCCCCCAAAACAGCACCAAACTCTGAATTTCATACAACTAGTTGGATAGCCTACTTCGCCATATCATAACTATTGCTATACAACTTCAAATTGAGCAAACAAAGACATTTTAAATATCTAATCAGAATTTCCGATCTATCTCTAGGCAATTTTAATTCCCAATTCGGCCTCCAACTTATTCTAAATCACAACTCAAAATTGAATATACTAATTGTAACACCCCAAAATTTTTGCTTTTCTTGAATTTAAATGTGATTTGGCACTTTGGTGAATTTTTGGAATTTTCTGGAATTTATTTGGATTTATTTGGAATTAATTTGAATTTATTCCCTTTTGAATTAATTAAAGAATTTAACTTTGCAAATAAAATTTTGTTGGAAATATTTTATTTGAGTCCAAAATGTTCCAAAATATTTTCCAGAATTTTTCTGGAATTTTTCTGAGTATTTTGCTATTTTTAATGAATTAAATAAATTTCTGAGAATTAATTTGATTATTTAATCGCTGGGAAATTGCGAGTGGGTTTGCACTGTTCCTCCGACCGAGCCCGAGTCAGACTCGAGTCCGAGTCCGACTCGAACCCAACCGAACCCTAACCGCGTGACCGTTGGATCTTGATCCAACGGCCACGATTGAGCCACGTCACAAGAGCCTGAGCCCGACCGAGCCAGCCAGCTCGCCCGAGCCAGACCCGAACCCAAACCTCCGCACCGTTGGATCTTGATCCAACGGTTGACGTTGAGCCACGTCACCTTCTCCGTGTCGCCGTCGGAGTCCGCCGCCGCAACGGAGTGGGCCTCGGTTTCTGCGCGTTTCACGGACGCCGAGGGCCCTATTTAATGCGCCGCTGCCGCTGCCGTGTCGTCGATTTCCGTGCGCACCCGTAGCCCTAGCCCGCCGAGCTCAAGCCGCCGTGTAGCCACCGCAATCGCTCGCCGTAGTTGGCTTAGCGCTCCGCCGTGGTTTTGCGCCGTTTCCGCCGCCGTCCGCCGTCCTCTGCCGCCGTTGAGCCCAGTTCCGGAACCGCGAGGTCAAGCCGCGTCGGTGAGGACCTTTCACTTCGCCGGAGGAGCCTCGCAGCGCCGTCAGGTGTGTCGTCGTCTTCATCTCCGGTGAACCAGCGCCGCCGCAAGCCATCGCCGCCTCGCAAACTCCCTCAACCGTCCGATCCAGATCCAACGGTCCAGATCACGCCACGTCACCCCGGTGAGTTTCCACGTTGAAAATCCTAGATCCATTCTCAGCCGTTAGATCTAGATCAAACGGTTAGGGTTAGCCACGTTGAAATCTCCAGATTGGATCTTGACCGTCCGATCAAGATCGAACGGTCCAGGTTAGCCGAGTTGTTTTTCCAAACGCGTTAACCAGATCTGATCTGGGCCATTGACTTTCAAATCAACGGCCAAGATCGGCTCGTGGCGGGAGGCGGCCGTCGCGATCGGCGCGGTCGGCGCCAGCGTGGGCGTGTCTCGACACGCAGCGGGGCAGCGTGTCGATGGGGCGGCCGTCGGCGTCGACAAACCGCACCATGACGTCACGCTGACGTCACGGTGGGGCCCGCCTGTCAGCCCACTCGGCTGAGCCATGTGCTGACGTCACCGGCAGGGCCCACCTGTCAGCGACACAAGCCGTGGACCGAGTCCACGGTGGACCGAGCCGCGCCCGTGCGCCGGGTCCATGGACCCGAGGCGACGTGGCGGCTCCTGGTTGGTCCACGTGTCATGCTGACGCAATAATTGAATTTCCGAAAAAGAAAATGATTTACTAATTCGAAAAATTGATTTCAGAATTTGATTCAAACTTCAAACGCTTATAACTTTTGCATTTTAACTCCGATTTGAGTGATTCAAATTTCGAAATTTGTATAAAATTGAGATATATCTAATGATGAATTTTATTTAATTTTTCGACTAAAGTTTTTCTCTGTAATATTATTTGATTGATTATTTTAAACTTTAAATGCTTGTAACTTTTGCGTTTCAACTCCGAATTTGACGATTCCAATTTCTAAAAATTCATAAAATTATGCTCTCTCTGTTTATGAACTTTATTTGGATGTTTGGACACTTTTGTCTACTGTTTATTTATTATTTGCTGTTTGCACGCTTTACGAGTAGACGTTGAAGTGCCCGAAGGCTTCGAAGGTGAAGTGTTGACCCAGGAGCCAGCTCAGGACCAAGAACAAGTACTCTTTGAAGGCAAATTATGCTTTGACCATGTCGATCCCAATTTGAAACCTATTTTGATTCAATTTATTGCATGCTAGTTTATTTAGAAAAATACTTTATTTAATTCCGGGGAATTAGATAAATGCCAAATTGCTGTATGACACCTTGGTTAATTAAATATGTGCCATGACCCTTGTCACCCTAGTTTAGGATTAACTAGTTGGACATTACTAAATTGCCAACTTGGGAATGTAGATCGTTGTAGTTTACTGCTTAGACCTGCTACGTGCTCATGACATGATTTTGGACAATCAAATATTAATATTGACTTAATGATATATTGAACCTGTTTTGGAAAGGTATCATGTGTTGTGATGTTGATGGCACGTGGTGCATGGTAATCAACTGGGGTTTGATAAATAGTTTTTGACCGGGGCATGTGGCAAGAATGATCGGGTGGGCCAGTTGTGGCACCGGGAATGTTGGTTTGGTTCTTCGGATAGTTTTGCCCTGGTCACCCTAAGGACTTAACCTTGCAAGCCTTTGAATTGAGTCAAGCGTGCAACCACATGTTTGTAATGGGACGGACCTAGTTGATTAAGTTGCTAATAACGTACCTGTGGGACCTCAGGATGTCAACTACACCCTTTGTGTATGTTGTACGGGGGAGCGTACCGGGGCTGCGGCCAGGTACCCATCTAACGGTGGTTTGGCCTAAACTTCGCCTTCGCTAAGGGAAGGGTTAGTGTGCAAACACCGGAGAGGACCACTTGTGCTGTTAGAAGTTTCCGAAAGACTTTGTTACAGACACTCGCCTTTGTGGTGTTTGACTGTATCTTGTGGGTAAAGTGCATAACCTCTGCAGAGTGTAAAATTTATTCGAATAGCCGTGTCCGCGGTATTGGACATTGCTCGGGAATTACAGTCAAGGGTTAGACTTTCTTGAAAATAACTTGAACTTGAAAGGTTGGGTTTGGTTTATTAATGATGTTGATGGAAATGTGGATTAGGATTGGGAAAGATGTTTATTAAACTCCTGGAAAAGTTATTGATCTTATACTTGTTTCTATTGCTTTCGAAACTACTATGATACTTGTCAAATGCTGATTTACTTCAAATAAACCTTGAGCTATTCCTTTGTGCTAAGCCATGCATGTAGTATATTAGTTTGCATTCTGTGCATGACTTGCTGAGTACCAAGTACTCATCCTTGCCTCAATACAACACCAGTCGAAGAGGAGTCTACACCAGCTTTGGAGGAGGAGCTCCCATAGGAACCGTATAACTAGGAAGCGAGCCCAGTCAGTTGCCTGTGGTATACTGGATGGCGCCACGACGTTATCTTATTTTCCGCTGCTATTATTTCTCTTTAATAAGTTTCGCCCTGCGTGGCGTATATTTGTAACTCGACCCTAAGGTCGGGCAACCAGTTTGATTATCTAATTAAAGTACTTTATTAGTATCGAATGGTATGATTGTGATATTTACCAACGTTGAGACTGTGTGCACTAGCGCGTTCCTAGACTAGTGCTGAATACACAGAGGGTCCGGATTTGCAGATTCGGGTCCCGACACTAATAGTCGCAATTTGGACATCAAAAGGGAAATTTTGTATAAATTTTTAATGGTTGAACCAAAATTCAAGTTCTTGGCCTCTAAATGAGCACAAGAGGCTAACCTAGAGTTAACCCAAAACCATTTGTTCAATACATGAATTTAAGGTCCTCAAACTGAACTCTGAACTTCAGACCAAAGTCTGAACCTTCAAAAAAATCATCATTCTATACATCACTTTCAAATGGACATAACTTTTGATTCCTAACTCCAAATAAAAAAAAACAAGTAAGTTTTATGAAACTACAGGAAATTTGCTACACTTCTCTAGGCAAACGGAAGAGCTGAATCGGTCTGTAGCTAGGTCGAAAACCCAGTTGAACATTTCAGCTCACAAAACATTCTACTCGGGACAACAAACACTAAAAACGGCATAACTGTGACATTACGGAATGTGATATTTTAGATTTCGGCATTATGGTATGACTTTATATCATGATACGGGCCGTTTTCCGGGTGTTTGGGCCTCTCCGAGGGAGTTTGGGCCTTGCGGGAACTAGTTTGGGCCTTGGGGGAATTAAATGGGCCGTTGGTGGGAGGTATTTGGCCCATGTGGGGGAAAAATCCTGCCAACCCTAGGGTTCCCACACCCCCCATTCGCTCCCCTAGCCCTTGTGCGTCCCTCCCTTCAAGCCGCCACCCGCTTGCGCCTCCTCCCCCACCCCCTTGCGCCTCCCCTTCCCACCTCTAGCCGGCCCTAGCTCCTCCTCATAGCCACTCCTATCTCGCTGTCCGAGATCGCTTCGTCCAAGGAGATCCGGCGTTCCCGGCGATTTCGGCGTCCCCGGCGATCGGCGGGAAGATCGGGCCGCGAGGAGGCGAAGTTCGTCGATCGGGTGTCTCGCCAAGAAGAGGTAAGCCCCGGGGATCTTGGTTCTAGGATGTAGGTGCTGGTTAGATGGTGAATTCCATGGCTAATCTTGGTGTTTAGGTGCTGTCCTAGTTGAGATTAGGGAGTTTGCAATGGTTGTCCCACGTTCTGTCTCGGGCAGATTGGGCACCCGACCTAGGGTTTGAGTTTTCGCAATTTTAAAGTTGGAATTTGGTCAGCCTCCTGTTGAGAAAGTTGTAGATAACTTCACTACCTTTAATTGGACACCAAGAACGTTCAATTCTGCCTAGCCGTTTGAAATTTATGATCGTTTTACCGAGCGTGTTCAAATCTGTGACGTAATTGGGATAGAACGTAATGTTTTGTAGATTAGACAATTTTAGAGGCCGAATAAGCTTTTCCCAATACTAAGAAAAATCTAGGAAATTTCCTAAGCTTCGCGATGATATACTCTTTTACTTAATTTGGAGAACTAGAACTCAAGTTATGCTAGTTTGAAGCCTGCAGTCCTAGGGGACAGATTCTCTATTTTTCGGCTTTGGGAGTAGTTTGCGAAGTCGGGGTAGATGAGCGATTGTGTACTGATTTGTGGGCACGTTTTGATTGTGTGGTATCTATGTGCAGGTGGTGTGACCTCGGGAGTGCCCTCATCCTCTCGCCAATCGGTCGCCCGCGGTTAAGGCAAGTGTATTGGAATGGGTAGCTTGTTGGATGTAGCTTGTCTTGATTAGATGCAAATTGTGTTCATGATATGCTATCTTGCCATGATTAGTGTTTGCCCATGATATGATGAAAATGGTATGTTATGATGCTATGCAATGATTAATTGTTTATGTTTATGGCATATGTTGCATACATGGCATGAAAACTGGCCCGGTCGGTGAGAACGTCATAACTAGTCCGGTAAGGTCAGTGAGAAAGTTATGACTAATCCGGAGCGTCATTAAGTAAGTCCTACCTCATGATTCCATCCACGGTTGTGAATGGAAGCGAGGAGTAGGCACCCTCCATCTACGGGATGGGAGGGGAAAGAGGGTGCACGCCGACTGGTGTGCACTCGGCAATACCGGTATGTGCTTCAAGGAGACATGTGCATTGCATTGCATTATATGATGATATTATATGATGATGTAATTTGATGATGTTATATGAAGAGGTCAATGTGATGCAGTCAATGTGAATATGAGATGTTTATGATGTTGAATATGAAAAGTGGTGATGAAGGTATTGAATTGTGTTTCTTGTTTCCATTGCAATACACTTTGCTGAGTGATGAACTCACGCTTGTGTTTTATGTTGTTTTTTTTAGGTACCATGAAATCGGCATGCGGGAAATGGGCTTAGTGGCACATCTTCACAAAGTTTCACTCATTAAGACATACACAATTTTGCCATTCGTAGTTGTGATTATAAGTTAATGCGTTGAGAACTTGGAGTATGCCTTATTTGTGTGCTTGGTCATATTATTTACTTCGTTTTAGATCATGGAGTGGTTAAATTCATTATGCTAGACTTAAATAGTTGCTATGTCACTTGTTATTGCTGTTTTAGATGCTTACCATTATGTTATATCTTGTGATATTATTGTTGATGCTCCGTACCATGGAAAAACAAAGGAGATGCTGCCGAAATTTTCGGTTTTAGCATTTACTCCTTTGCTGTAATTTACCTTTAGATGTGGTATTTAGATGTTGTTTAGTCTATGTTTGGTGACATCCAGGGCATATTAGATGCCGGGGTTTTACAGTTGGTATCAGAGCGGGCTTTAGGTTCTTGGAATGTGAATGTAGCAAATTACTCTAGAGTAAACTAAAATGTTGACATGGAAAAGTAGAAACATGGCATAGGCCTACTCTTTAAAATTTGGCATTAGGCAATAACTTTAAAATTTGAAACAGTTTGGTTAACTAATTTAAAACTTGACACACTCTGATGCACAATAGGAAGGGTATGGGTGTCTGTAACACCCCAAATTTTTGCTTTTCTTGAATTCAAATGAGATTTTACACTTTGGTGAATTTTTGGAATTTTCTGGAATTTATTTGGAATTTATTTGAATTTATTCCCTTTTGAAATAATTAAAGAATTTAACTTTGCAAATAAAATTTTGTTGGAAATATTTTATTTCAGTCCAAAATGCCCCCTAATATTTTCCAGAATTTTTCTGGAATTTTTCTGAGTGTTTTGCTATTTTTAATGGATTAAATGAATTTCCGAGAATTAATTTGAATATTTAATCGCTGGAAAATGCGAGTGGGTTTGTACTGTTCATCCGACCGGACCCGAGTCCAAGTCAGACTCGAGTCCGACCCGAGCCAGCCGTTCCGGTCGAACCCGCTCGGCCGAACCCTAACCGCGTGACCGTTGGATCTTGATCCAACGGCCACGAGTGAGCCACGTCACCCGAACCCGAGCCTGACCGAGCCAGCCAGGTCGCCCGAGCCAGACCCGAGCCAAACCCTCGTACCGTTGGATCTTGATCCAACGGCTCACGTTGAGCCACGTCACCCAATCCGAATCCAATTCGGATTCCGCCGCCGCAACGGAGTGGGCCTTGGTTTCCGTGCGTTTCAGGGACGCCGAGGGCCCTATTTAATACGCCGCCACCGCTGTCGTGTTTCCGACTTCCGTGCACACCCGTAGCCCTAGCCCACCGAGCTCAAGCCGCCATGGTTGTGCCGCAATCACTTGTCGTAGTTGGCTTAGTGCTCCGCCGCGGTTAATCGTTGATTCCGCCGCCGTCCGCCGTCCTCCGCCGCCGTTGAGCCCAGATCCAGAACCGCGAGGTCAAGCCGCGCCGGTGAGTACCACTCACTTCGCCGGAGAAGCCCCGCAGCGCCGTCGAGCGTGTCGCCGTCCCCGTCTCCGGTGACCTTGCTCCGCCGCGCGCCACCGCCGTCGATCGAACTCCCTCCACCGTCCGATCCAGATCCAAGGGCCCAGATTGCGCCACATCACACCCCGGTGAGATCCACGTGCTAACCTCTATATCTAATTCCAACTGTTAGATTTAGATCCAACGGCGTAGATCGCGCCACGTAGCTAGAACTGCACCGCACTGGATCCAATCTCAGTCGTTAGATCTAGATCGAATGGCTAGGGTTAGCCCGCGTTGTAATCCTTAGATTGGATCTTGACCGTCCGATCAAGATCGAACGGTCCAGATCAGTCGAGTAGTTTCTTAACGCGTGAACCCAGATCCAATCTGGGCCGTTGGTTTTTAAATCAACGGCCGAGATCTAGCCACGTGGCCGGGAGGCCAAGTCGCCGATCGGCGGCGGTCGGCGCCAGCAGCGTGGAGTGCGTGTCTCTGACACGCGGGGCCCGCGTGTCAAAGGGCCCACGCGTCAGCCGCGCCCACGCAGGCGTGATCCCGAGCCGCTGACAGGGCAGGCCCTCCTGTCAGCGATACGCTACGCGTGCGTGGACCGGGTCCATGCACCGGAGCCGACGTGGCCACTCCAGAGAGCGCCACGTGGCATGATGACGTCATGCTGACGTCATCGTGAGGTTCGGCTGGTGCAGACGTCAGCAGGGCTGACGTGGACCAATCAGGAGCTGACACGTGTCATGCTGACGGAATAATTAATTTCCGAAAAAGAAAATGATTTATTAATTCAAATTATTGATTTCAAATATGATTTCAAATTTCAAACGCTTATAACTTTTGCGTTTCAACTCCGATTTGAGTGATTCAAATTTCTAAATTTTCATAAAAATGAGACCTACTCAAATATGAATTTTAGTTAATTTTTAATTTTGTCTACTGTTTATTTATTTATTGTTATTTGCACGCTTTACGAGTAGACGTTGAAGTGCCCGAAGGCTTCGAAGGTGAAGTGTTGACCCAGGAGCCAGCTCAGGACCAAGAACAAGTACTCTTTGAAGGCAAGTTATGCTTTGACCATGTTGATCCCATTTTGAAACCTATTTTGATTTAATTTATTGCATGCTAGTTTAAATAGAAAATGCTTTACTTAATTATGGGAAATTAGATAAATGCCAAATTGCTATATGACACCTTGATTAATTAAATATGTGCCATGACCCCTTGTCACCCTAATTGTGAATTATTAGTTGGACATTATTAAATTGCCAACATGGGTAGTTAGACCCATGTAGTATGCTTAGCCTTGCCACGCGAAATGCTTTGGACAATCAAATGCTAACATTGACTTAATGAGGTATTGAATCTATTTTGAAAGAAGTGTCATGTGTCGTGATTGTCGATGTCACACGGTGCATGGTAATCAACTGGGGTTTGATAAATAGTTTTCGACCAGGGTATGTGGCAAGAATGATCAGGTGGGCCAGCTGTGGCACCGGGAGCGTTGGTTTGGTTCTTCGGGTAGTCTTGCCCTGGCCACCCTAAGGACTTAACCTTGCAAGCCTTTGAACTGAGTTAAGCGTGCAACCACATGTCTGTAATGGGACGGACCTAGTTGATTAAGTTGCTAATAACGTACCTGTGGGACCTCTAGGTGTCAACTATACCTATTGTGTAGTTGTACGGGGGAGCGTACCGGGTCTGCGGCCAGGTACCCATCTAACGGTGGATTGGCCTAAACTTCGCCTTCGCTAAGGGAAGGGTTAGTGTGCAAACACCGGAGAGGACCACTTGTGTTGTTAGAAGTTTCCGAAAGACTTTGTTACGGACACTCGCCTTTGTGGTGTTTGGATGTATCTTGTGGGTAAAGTGCATAACCTCTGCAGAGTGTAAAGTCTATTCGAATAGCCGTGTTCGCGGTATTGGACATCGCTCGGGAATTACAGTCAAGGGTTAGACTTTCTTGAAAATGATTTGGACTTGAAAGGTTGGGTTTGGTTTAATAATGATGTTGATGGAAATGTGGATTAGGATTTGGATAGATGTTTATTAATCTCCTGGAAAAGTTATTGATCTTATACTGTTTCTCTTGCTTTCGAATCTATTATGATACTTGTCAAATGCTGTTTATGCAATTATACCTTGAGCTACTCCTTTGTATCAAGCCATGCATGTAGTATATTAGCTTGCATTCTGTGCCTGACTTGCTGAGTACCAAGTACTCACCCTTGCCGCAATACAACACCAGTTGAAGAGGAGTCTACGCCAGCTTTGGAGGAGGAGCTCCCAGAGGAACCGTCTAACTAGGAAGCGAGCCCAGTCAGTTGCCTATGGTATACTGGATGGCGCCACGAAGTTATCTTACTTTTTCCGCTGCTATTATTTCTCTTTATTAAGTTTCGCCCTGCGAGGCGTATATTTGTAACTTGACCATTAAGGTCAAGCAACCAGTTTGATTATCTAATTAAAGTACTTTATTATTTCGTTGAGTATGATTGTGATATTTACCAATGTTGAGACTGTGTGCACTAGCGCGTTCCTGGACTAGTGCTGAATACATAAAGGGTCCGGATTTGCAGATTCGGGTCCCGACAGAGGTGGTATCAGAGCCATACTGACTGTAGGCTCAACCCATAGTTAGATTGGTCGTAGTGAGGATAAAACCTATTTTCTAAAGCTAAAAGCTAGTCAAGATAATAAATGAATTCTCAACTTACCCCTTTCTTCCTTGTTCATACCCCTGCTGAGTTCTTTTTGTCTTCCATATTGGTTTTAAAATGTTGCGTTCTTACGCAAGTGTCTTCTGGCAGATGATGATGAAGAACAACTACGCCGAGCGTGAAGGAGGCTACGCTGCCGAGTTGTGGCGTATGCTTCAGTTTCTTGGAGGTTTTGAGAGACCGCTCTACCGAGGGACTACACTCGTGCAGGCAGGACTGGTCATAGGATAGGACGTCAAGATCACAGTGTATGCCCGGGAGAAGACAAAGTTCAGTCGCCCTTTCCACTTCACCGCCAGGAGGTCTACCTTTGAGATGGGAATCCAGGAGGTGTCGTGTCGAGTGATGCAGCAGATCGCTCACACCTACTCCAGGGAGCTGGAAGGCACCGTATTCCGTCACCACCCATGCCGAGATAGCAGAGCTCAGCGGAAGCCGATAGAGGATGATGATGCTACCGTCACTCACTTAGCCAGATTCGTCGCCGCCCAGGAAGAGCTGATCGACGACATAGTTCAGGAGTTGAAGAAGGCACGTGAGCAGGTTGAGGATGAGGAGAAGCACTTGGAGAATGCCCATGAGTACGTCGCTTATGCTGCGGAAAGGATCGCAGAACTGGAGACTGCACTGTGTGGGCAGGGCCCTGATCCAGTGTTGGAGTTGGACGCCCGACCGGAAGAAGCGCGCGTACAAAGAATCCAGATCCAGAGTTAGAGGAGGACGCCGCGTCGTCAACCACAGCTGCAGTTGCAGGGCATGGCGATTGTTTCGCGCCTATGCCGCCGCACCCGCCCCGAGGAGGTAGTGGAGGTCTTCTTGACGAGTGAGCGTAGGTTTTTACAGTTGAGACTCCTTCGTCGAGTCGCGTTATAGAATAAGAGTCACCCTTTAGAGGCGTTGGATTTTCATTGTTCGCTGAGTGTGCAGTATGTGTTGCAAGGCCCTTAGGCAACAGATGCAACACGTCACTGCTCAGGCCACCGCTAATCAAGTCAATCAAGGACAACGCCAAAATTCAAGACTGTCAGAGTTCATGAGGACTCATCCACCCACTTTCTCCGGGAATGCCAATCCGTTGGAGGCCAATGATTGGCTAAGGTCAATAGAAAGGAAGCTACACATTGCTCAATGCATGGGAAATGAGAAGGTACTCTATGCTTCTCATCAGTTGGAAGGAACAGCCGCAGAATGGTGGGAGAACTTCTGTGCCACGCAGGATAATCTTCAGGACATCACTTGGGAGGAGTTTACAGCCGCATTTCGTCAGTATCATGTGCTGGAGGGAATCATGGACCTCAAGAAGGAAGAGTTCAGAGCATTGAAGCAAGGTAATCAGCCGGTGGTCGAATACCTGAATAAGTTCACACAGCTTGCACATTACGCACCTGAAGATGTAGCGACAGATAAAGCCAGACAGTCTCGCTTCATGAAAGGACTTAACTCAGGACTGCAGGTGGGACTGATCACCCACACCTTTTCAGATTTCCAGGAGCTTGTGAACAAGGCGCTCATTCTTGAAGATAAGCGCAAGGAACTGGATGAGAACCGAAAGCGAAGGATGCAACAGCAGGGATCGCGTCAGGGATCGCAACAACGCTTGAGGGTTGCGCCAAATCAGTTTTTCAGATTCCAGCCGCAGAATTCAACAAGGACACCGTCACCAGCACCGAGACCGATCAATCAGAATTATCAGACCCCAGCTCCAGCCAGAAACGCCGCTTCAGGCAGTCAACAGGGGACAGTGAGACGCTGCTACAACTGCAACGAGCCAGGACACTTCACCAACAGTTGCCCTAAGAAGACAGCAGGAGTGACCCCAGTCTGCTTCAATCTGGGATCCACACCAGCCAGGACGCCCGCACTAGGAGCCAACCGAGGGACAGCACAGCCAGGAGCCACGCCCCAGACCATAGTGAGAGGCCGAGTCAACCATGTCACCGCAGAGGCACTTCAGAATGTTACGGACGTCGTGCTGGGTAAGTTACTTGTCAACTCAGTACCTGCAACAGTTTTGTTTGATTCTGGAGCTTCGCATTCGTTTGTTTCTCAAGGTTTTGCTGCTAAAAATGATTTGGAGATTGCAAGACTTAAATGCATGCTTTTAGTTCAAACCCCTGGTTCCGAACTCCGAACTAAAGTAGGATGTTCTAGGGTGAGAATACTAATAGATGGGGTAGAATTCCTAGTGAATCTTATTCTGTTGAAAACCCAGACCTTAGATGTTATCTTGGGAATGGATTGGTTATCCAAGCTCAAGGCAGTATTGGATTGTGGACGAAGGATTATCTCAGTTGAGAGCCTGTGTGGAAGGAAAGTGGAATTTCAAGCCACCGCCGTTAGAGATGGACAGTTGATGGTTAACAGCGCCAAGGCAATCAGCATAGAAGATATCTCAGTAGTGAATGAGTCTCCAGATGTTTTCCCCGAAGATCTACCTGGTATGCCGCCAGACAGAGACATAGAGTTTGTGATCGAGTTAGTGCCTGGAACATCACCGATAGTAAAGAGACCTTATCGGATGTCCACCGAAGAATTGGTAGAGATGAAGAAACATCTTGAAGAGTTGATGGAGAAAGGATTCATCAGACCAAGTTCGTCGCTGTGGGGAGCGCCAGTTTTGTTCGTCAAGAAAAAGGACGGGAGTTTCAGGATGTGCATTGACTACCGTGCACTCAATGAAGTCACCGTGAAGAATAAGTAACCGCTACCCAGGATTGATGATCTGTTTGATCAGCTGAGAGGAGCCGGAGTTTTTTTCAAGATTGATCTGAGATCGGGATACCACCAGTGGAAGATCCGATCGGAAGATATACCGAAGACCGCATTCTCGTCAAGATATGGACATTACGAGTTTACAGTTATGTCCTTTGGTTTGACGAATGCGCCAGCCTATTTCATGAATATGATGAACAAGGTGTTCATGGAGTATTTGGACAAGTTTGTTGTTGTGTTCATAGATGATATCTTAATCTACTCCAAGACAGAGGATGAACATGCCGAGCACTTGAGGCGAGTTTTGGAAAAGCTGAGGGAGCAGCAACTCTTCGCCAAGTTCAGCAAGTGTGACTTTTGGAAGGACAAGGTGGAGTGTCGGGACCCCGAATTTCCAAATCCGGACCCTCTGTGTATTCAGCACTAGTCCAGGAACGCGCTAGTGCACACAGTCTTAACATTGGTAAATATCACAATCATACCACTCGATACCAATAAAGTACTTTATTTAAATAACCAAACTGGTTACTCGACCTTATGGCCAAGTTACAAATATATGCCTCGCAAGGCAAAACTTATTAAAAGAGAGATAATAGCAGCGGAAAATCAAATAACTTCGTGGCGCCATCCAGTATACCACAGGCAACTGACTGGGCTCGCTTCCCTAAGTAGACGGATCCTCCTGAAGTTCCTCCTCCACAGCTGGCGTAGTCTCCTCTTCATCTGATGTTGTGTTGAGGCAAGGGTGAGTACTTGGTACTCAGCAAGTCATGCACAGAATGCAAGCTAATATACTATATGCATGGCTTGGTACAAAGGAATAGCTCAAGGTATATTTGCAGTAAACAGCATTTGAAAAGTAATATAAGTAGATTCGAAAGCAGTAGAAATAAGTAAAGCATAAATAACTTTTTAAGAAGTTTGGTAAACATTTTCCCCATCCTAAACCACACTTCCATCATCTTCATTATTAAACCAACCCAACCTTTCAAACCAAAGTTATTTTGAGAAAATCTAACCCTTGACTGTAATTCCCGAGCAATGTCCAATACCGTGGACTCGGCTATTCGAATAGATTCTAAACTCTGCAGAGGTTATGCACTTTACCCACAAGATACAGTCAAACACCACAAAGGCGAGTTCCCGTAACAAAGCCTTTCGGAAGCCTCAAACAACACAGGTGGTCCTCTCCGGTTCGTGCTCTACACCATCCCTTCCCTTAGCCAAGGCGAAGTATGGGACCAACACACCGTTAGATGGGTATCTGGCCACAACCACGATACGCTCCCCCGTACAATCACACAAACGGTGTAATTGACACCCTGAGGCTCCACAAGTGAGTCCTTAGCGACTTAGTCAACTAGGGCCGTCCCATTCCGACCATGTGGTTGCAAGTATGACCCGATTCAAAGGCTTGCAAGGTTAAGTCCTTAGAGTGACCAGGGCAAGACTACCCGAAGAACCAAATCAACATCCCGATTGCCACACTGCCCACTCCTGGACATTACTCTTGCCACATGCCCCTGGCCGAAATCGCTTATCAAACCCCAGTTGATTACCATGCACCACGTGCCATCAATATCACATGATACCTTTCCAAAACAGGTTCAATATATCATTAGGTCAATATTAACATTTGATTGTCCAAAATCATGTCATGAGCACGTAGCAGGTCTAAGCAGTGTACTACAACGGTCTAAACCCATGTTGGCGATTTAATAATGTCCAACTAGTAATCCACAACTAGGGTGACAAGGGTCATGGCACATACTTAAATAATCAAGGTGTCATACAGCAAATTGGTACTTATCTAACCCCCATGTTTAAACCAAGTATCTTTCTAATTGAACTAGCATGCAATAGTTTAAATCAAAATAGATTTCGAAATAGGATCAACATGGTCAAAGCACAACTTGCCTTCAAAAAGTACTTGCTCTTGGTCTTGAGTTGGATCCTGAGTCAACACTTCTCCTTCGAATCCTTCCGGCACTTCAACGTCTACTCGTAAAGCGTGCAAATAGCAAAACACAAATAAACAATAGGCAAAAACATCCCAAAACTCCAAATAAAATCCATAAACAGAGAGAACATAATTTTCTGGATTTTTAGAAACTGGAATAAATCAAATTTGGAGTTAAGACGCAAAAGTTATGATTATTTAAAGTTTAAATAATCAATTAAATAATTTTACGGAGAAAAACTTTAGTCCAAAAATTAAATAAAATTCTTATTTAGGTAGATCTCAATTTAATACAAATTTAGAAATTTGAATCACTCAAATCGGAGTTGAAACGCAAAAGTTATAAGCGTTTGAAGTTTTGAAATTCAAATCAATTAATAAACCGAGTTATTAAATCATTTTCTTTTCGGAAATTAATTATGGCGTCGGCATGGACACGTGGCAGCCTCGATTGGTTGGTGGCGTCGGCCGGTCCATGGACTCGGTCCACGCTCGGCTCGGGTCTCATCAGTGGACTCGGTCCACGACTCTACGTGTCGGCCCGACATGTGGGCCCACCGGGTAGCGTCAGCTGGCGGCGTCGGCGGGCTCGGCCACGGTCGGCGGCGGTGGGACCCACCGATGGCGTCATGGATGGCGTCCGCAGTGCGATCGCCGACACGCGGGCCCCGTGTCGGTGGCCACTGCGCCAGCGTCAGACGACTGGCGACCGCGTCGGTCAACTTCCCGACACGTGGCGCAATCACGGCCGTTGGTTTGAAAATCAACGGCGCGGATTAGATCCAGGGTTAACACGTTGAAACTACTCGTTGATCGTGGGCGTTCGATTTAGATCGGACGGTCGGATCTAATCTGTAATAACACTACTACAAAGACGTGGCAATTGTGAACCGCTGGATCTTGATCCAGCGGTCCAGATCAATCGGGTTGGGGACACGTGAACTCACCTCAACCGTCCGATCTGGATCGGCGGTTCACCGAGCTCGCGAAGTCCGGCGATGGCGCGCGAGGCTTGGGCACCGGAGGCGAAACGGCAGCGAACCCGGCGGCGTTTGGGGTTGCTCGGCGAGATGAATCCTTCCTTCAGTGCGTCTCGTCACGGTGGTTCCGGATCTGGGCTCCCTTCGGCGGAAGGCAGCCAGACGGCGGCGGAATCGGCGTTCAACCGTGCGCGCAGGGCTCCAACTCGGCCCGAGCACGTCACGAACCGGCGGCGGCTTTCGAGGCGAGATGGCTCGAGGAACGGAGTGCGCAAAGATGAGGGCAACCTCGGGACGTCTCACGCTTTAAATAGCCTCGGCGTTCGTGCCCGAGGCGAAACCTAATTCTACACGGCGGCGGCGCTGGCGTGGAGTCCTGGCTTCGAACTTCGGCGGAGACGACGACGCTCGGCCCACGTGGCACGATCAACGGCCACGATCACGCGGCGATCGGATCCGGGCGGATACGGCTCGAACCGTGACGGCGGATCTCACCGTTTGGATCTTGATCCGACGGTTGGGATTCATTAGGGTTGGGAATTTGGTTTGATCGAGTCAATCGGCTCGGTCGGACTCGAGTCCGACTCGGGTTCCGACTTCGATCGGATGAAACGATACTTGACCCGAGTTGAATTTCCAGCGATTTAATATTTAAAATAATTCCCGATAATTCATTTAATTCATTAAAAATAGCAAAAGACTTCGAGAAAAATTCGGAAAAATTTTGGAAAATACTCTGGGTCATTTTGGACTCAAATAAAATATTTCCAACAAAATTTTATTTGCAAAATTAAATTCTTTAATTATTTCAAAATGAAATAAATTCAAATAAATTCCAAATAAATCCAAATAAATTCCAGAAAATTCCAAAAATTCACCAAAGTGCCAAATCACACATGAATTTAAGAAAAGCAAAATTTTGGGGTGTTACAAACCTCCCCCCCTTAATAGAATCTCGTCCCCGAGATTCAGGGCTTACTAAAGGAATAGGTTTGGAAACTCTTTCTTCAAATCCTCTTCGCGCTCCCAAGTCGCTTCGCTCTCTGCATGGTTACTCCACTGAATCCTACAGAAACGGGTTGACTTATTTCTGGTTTCTCGATCCATTGTGTCTAGAATCCTCACGGGATGTTCCTTATAAGTCAAATCCTCTTGCAACTCAATTGACTCTAGCGGTGTCTGTTCCTCAGGAACTCGAAGACACTTCTTTAACTGGGACACATGGAATACATCATGTACTCCTGCTAACGACTGTGGCAACTCCAGCTGATAAGCAACTTCGCCTCTGCGGCTCAAAACCTTAAATGGTCCAACATAACGGGGTGCAAGTTTCCCTTTGGCATGGAACCTCTTAACTCCCCTGAGAGGCGTAACTCCAAGGTAAACAAAGTCTTCTGGTTCAAAACTCAAATCTCGGCGACGATTGTCAGCATAACTCTTTTGTCGTGATTGGGCTATCTTCAACCTTTCCCTAATCATAGCGACCGTTTCTTGACCTCTTGAAGAATATCAGGCCCAAAGACACGGCGCCACGGTCTCATTCCAATTCAATGGCGTCCGACAGTGGTCGACCATACAAAGGCCTCAAAAGGTGACATCTCAGAACTAGCCTCGATAACTATTGTTGTAACTGAACTCGGCATACGGCAAACTCTTATCCCAAGAGGTAGCATAAGCTAATGCACAAGCTCTCAACATATCCTCGAATCTGGTTGACTCTTTCTGGCCTGTCCATCCGTCTGCATGGATGATAAGGTGCATCTTGAAGTTCAAACGGGTTCCCATGACTTCATGCAACTTATTCCGTAACCTTGAGGTAAATTGGGTACCTCTCGTCCGATACAATCCTCTTTGGCACTCCGTGCAAAGCAGACAATCGATCATGTACAATTACGCTAATTTATCTCCCGAGTAAGTGGTCTTCACGGGGATAAAATGGGCTACTTTAGTCAAGCGATCCACTATAACCCATATGGAGTCATAACCTCCTTGAGTCTTCGGCAAACCGGTAATGAAATCCATTCCGATTTCCTCCCACTTCCACTCGTATTTTCAGCGGTTGTAGCAATCCTCGCTGTGGTCTCTGATGCATTGCCTTGACTCTCTGGCATACGTCGCACAATGCAACATGCTCGGCAACTTCACGTTTCATACTCGGCCACCAGAATCTCTCCTTCAGATCCTGATACATCTTGGCGCTTCCAGGATGAATTGAGTACTTAGAGTCATGGGCTTCTTCCAGAATCAGTTGCTTTAACTCCTTTTTGTTAGGCACACAAATACGATCCTTCATCCATAACGTGCCTTGCTCATCCAACTTGAAGTCCTCTGCCTTGCCTTCCTCCTTGATGGACTTAATCCTGCGGATCTTGTCATCATCCTTCTGTCCTCCTCGAATCTGATCCTCTAGGGTAGGTTTTACTTCTAATGCGGCCAAGAATCCACTAGGTACAACCTCAATCTTCGTTTTCTGAAAGTCCTCACATAACTCATCTTGATTTGTGGCTAGCAACATACTCACGGTATGGCTTTTCCGACTCAGAGTATCGGCTACTACGTTGGCCTTCCCGGGATGGTAATGGATTCCAACATTATAGTCCTTGATCAACTCTAACCATCTCCTCTGCCTCATATTCAGATCCGACTGGGTGAATATGTACTTAAGGCTCTTATGATCCGTATATACTTCACATCTGCTTTCCAATCGATAGTGGCGCCATATCTTCAAAGCATGCACTACGGCTAACTCTAAGTCATGTGTCGGATAATTTTCCTCATGCGGCCTCAATCGCCTTGATGCATAAGCGGCGACCTTTCCATTACGCATCGACACACATCCAAGTCCTTGGCGCGATGCGTCACAATAAATATCGAAGCTTTGAGCAACATCCGGTAGAACTAACACCGGTCTGATGTCAATCGCTTCTTCGGCTCTGAAATCCTTTCTCACATTCTGTCGTCCATGCTAACTTCTTTTCCTTCTTCAGCAATTGCGTTAGAGGTTTCGCGATTGTCGAGAAGCCTTCGATGTCGCGGCGGTAGTATCCTTCCATTCGAAGGAAACTCCGAATCTGGGTCACCGTCTTTGGTCGCTCCCAATGTAACACAGCTTCTACTTTGCTTGGATCTACGGCGACTCCTTCTGCGGTCATTACATGTCCAAGAAACTCCACCTTGTCCTTCCAAAAATCACACTTGCTTGAACTTGGCGAAAAGTTGCTTTGTTCCTCGACTTTTCCAAAACTCGCCTTAAGTGTTCGGCATGTTCATCCTCCTGCCTTGGAGTAGATTAGGATATCATCTATGAACACGACGACAAACTTGTCCAAATATTCCATGAACACCTTATTCATCATATTCATGAAATAATTTGGCGCATTAAATCGACCCAAAGGACATAACTGTAAACTCGTAATGTCCATATCTTGACGAGAATGTAGTCTTCGGAATATCTTCTGATCGGATCTTCAACTGATGGTATCCCGATCTCAGATCAATCTTGGAGAAAACTCTGGCTCCTCTCAACTGATCAAACAAATCATCAATCCTGGGTAGTGGATACTTATTCTTCACGGTGACTTCATTGAGTGCACGGTAGTCAATGCACATCCTGAAACTTCCGTCCTTTTTCTTGACAAACAAAACTGGTGCTCCCCACGGCGACGAACTCGGTTTGATAAATCCTTTCTCCATTAACTCTTCTAGTCAAGCTTCTTCATCTCTACCAACTCCTCGGTGGACATCCGATAGGGTCTCTTTGCTATCGGTCTTGTACCCGGTACAAGCTCTATCACAAACTCTATGTCCCTGTCTCGCGGCATACCAGGTAGATCTTCGGAAAAACATCGGGTACTCATTCACTACTTTGGGACATCCTCTATGCTGATTGCCTTGGTACTGTTAACCATCAAGCTGTCCATCTCTAAGCTGCAGTGGCTTGAAATTCTACTTTCTTCCCACACGGGCTCTCAATCGAGATAGTCCTCCGTCCACAATCCAATACGGCCTTGTGCTTGGATAACCAATCCATTCCCAATATGACGTCTAAGGTGCAGGTCTCCAAAATTATAAGGTTTGCTAGGAACTCTATTCCACCTATCGAGTATTCTCACCGGAACATCCTACTTTTGTTCGGAGTTCGGAACCGTGGGTTTGAACTAAAAGCATGCACTTAAGTCTTGCAATTCTCAAATCATTTCTAGTAGCAAAGCCTTGCGAAACAAGCGAATGCGAAGCTCGAGTCAAACAAAGCTGTTGCAGTCTTGAGTTAACAAGTAACTTACCCGACGACGTCCGTAGCATTCTCAGTAGTGCATCTGCGGTGACATGGTTGACTCGGCCTCTCACCACGGTCTGCAGGGTGTGGCTCCTGGTCTTTGGCGTCCCTAGCTGGGGTGGTTCCTAGGTTGAAGCGAATCGGGTCACTCCTGCTGTCTTCTTTGGACAAGCTGTTGGCAAAGTGTCCTGGCTCGTTGCGATTGTAGCAGCGTCTCACTATTCCTTCTTGTTGCACGGAGTAGCGTTTCTAGCGGGGCTGGGTGCAGTAGTTTTGATTGACAGGTCTTGGTGGGGATGGTGTCCTTGTTGCATTCTCGTGGTTGGAATCAAGAATTGATTTGGTGCAACTCTCAAGCGCTATGCGTTCCCTGGCGTGATCCTTCTTTGTTGCATCCTGCGCTTCTGTTCTCATCCAGTTCCTTGCGCTTGTCCTCAAGAATAAGCGCCTTATTCACCAGCTCTTGGAAATCTGGAAAGGTGTGGGTGATCAACCCTACTTGCAATCTGAGTTGAGTCCCTTCATAAAGCGAGGCATGCGGATTTATCTGTCGCTACATCCTCGAGGTGTGTAGCGTGCTAGGCTATGTGAACTTGTTCGGGTAGTCGACCACTGGCTGATTACCTTGTTTGATGCTCTGAACTCCTCCTTCTTAAGGTCCATGATTCCTTCAGGCCACGTGATCTTGTCGAATGCATTTGTGAACTCTTCCCAAGTGATATCTTGAGGGTTCTCTGCGTGTACACGAAGTTCTCCCACCATTCGGCAATGTTCCTTCCACTGATGATGAAGCGTAGAGTACCTTCTCATTTCCTATGCATTGAGCTATGTGTAGCTTCCTCTCGATTGATCTTAACCAATCATCGGCCTCCAATGGATTGGCATTCCCAGAGAAAGTGGGTGGGTGAGTTCTCATGAACTCGATAGTCTTGTATTCGGCGTGGTCCCCGATTAACTTGATTAGCGTGGCCTGGCAGGACGTGCTGCATTTGTTGCATCATAGCATGCATCAATCGAGTCTGGGCAGCAAGAAAAGCTCGAAATTCTGCATATCCAGTGGCGGTCTTTGGTGCTCCATCATTGGGGTTTTCTGCTGGGCGAGAACCACTCCCATTGCTTCCAAAGTTTCCACGGGTGTTCACCATCTGTCGATTTGCTCTAGGTTTAGAGATGAGAGGGAAGCAAGAATAGACAAGTAATATGGAACTTATTCGGGGCGAAAGGGGTAACCTTAAGGTCCAACTTTATTATTGATATTAATAGCTTGGTATGGTTGCTTACAATGCCTAAGGGCCTTGCAACACATACTGCACACTCAGCAAACAAAGCAAATCCAAATCGAACTAATTCTGGAGTCTACGCCTAAAGGGTGACTCTTTATTCTATGACGCGACTCGGCGAAGGAGTCTCACTATAGAACCTATGCTCACTCATCGAGAAAACCTCCACGGCACGAGTGCAGGGTCTTTGTGGCATAGGCGTAGCTTGATCGCCATGTCCGGCCCGTGTCCTCTGTGGTAGTCGAAGAAGCGATGTCCTCGTCGAGATCTGACTCCTCCGGATCTGGCTCGTGTAGCTCAAATCTTGGCTCTGGAGTGCAGTCCGTACAAGGTCATCTCCAACTCGTCAATCCTTCGTAGAAGGTGTGCCACATACTCTTGAGCTTCCCGCCATCTATTCTTCTCTGTCGTGATCTCCTTGCGGGCCTTCTGTAGCTCCTTGCTTGTATTATCTAGTACATCCTCCTGGGCGACGACAAATCGTGCCAACTGTGTAACCGTGGCATCCTCATCCTGAATCGCCTTCGGGTCAAGAAGGTTATCGCTGCGCGGATGATAACGGAACACCGTACTCTCCAACTCTCTGGCGTAGACACGGGTAATGTGCCGCATCGCTCGTCGTGACACCTCTTGGATACCCATATGCATTGTAGACCTCCTGGCAGTGCAGTGTATCGGGCGATTGCCTGGGCCCTTCTTCCTAGCAGGTACCTCAATCTTCACATCACAAGCCTTGATCAATCCCGCTTGTCTGATCACTTCTACTTGGTATTGGGGCTTCTCAAAATCTCCGAGAGTTTGTAGCATATGCCAAAGTTCCGCGGCGTGACCAACTCCCAGATCAACGTAGTTGAACTCTTCCTCCATCTGTCACAAGAGTGCTTACGTGAGAACTCGAAATTTTTGAATTGTGACAAGGTAAGGAAAAATTTCAGCAAGAGACAAGAAAAGAGAGAAGGGGATAAGTCGAGATGTCATTTCTTATCTTGACAAACTTTTAGCTTTTAGAAAATAGGTTTTATCCTCACTACGACCATTCTAGCTTAGGGTTGAGCCTACGGTCAAGTATGGCTCTGATACCACCTCTGTCGGGACCCCGAATTTGCAAATCCGGACCCTCTGTGTATTCAGCACTAGTCCAGGAACGCGCTAGTGCACACAGTCTTAACATTGGTAAATATCACAATCATACCACTCGATACCAATAAAGTACTTTATTTAAATAACCAAGCCCAGTTACTCGACCTTATGGCCAAGTTACAAATATATGCCTCGTAAGGCAAAACTTATTAAAAGAGAGATAATAGCAGCGGAAAAATCAAATAACTTCGTGGCGCCATCCAGTATACCACAGGAAACTGACTGGTCTCGCTTCCCTAAGTAGACGGATCCTCAAGTAGTTCCTCCTCCACAGCTGCCGTAGTCCCCTCTTCAACAGAAGTTGTGTTGAGTCAAGTGTGAGTACTTGGTACTCAAAGCAAGTCATGCATGAATGCAAGCTAATATACTATATGCATGGCTTGGTACAAAGGAATAGCTCAAGGTATATTTGCGAAGAAACTTGACATTTGAAAAGTAATATAAGTAGATTCGAAAGCAGTAGAAATAAGTAAAGCATAAATAACTTTTTAAGAAGTTTGGTAAACATGTTCCCCATCCTAAACCACCCTTCCATCATCTTCATTATTAAACCACCCCAACCTTTCAAACCACAGTTATTTTGAGAAAATCTAACCCTTGACTGTAATTCCCGAGCAATGTCCAATCACAGTGGACTCGGCTATTCGAATAGATTCTAAACTCTGCAGAGGTTATGCACTTTACCCACAAGATACAGTCAAACACCACAAAGGCGAGTTCAGTAACAAAGCCTTTGGAAGCCTCAAACAACACAGGTGGTCCTCTCCGGTTCGTGCTCTACACCATCCCTTCCCTTAGCCAAGGCGAAGTATGGGACCAACACACCGTTAGATGGGTATCTGGCCACAGCCACGATCGCTCCCCGCATACAATCACACAAGCGGTGTAATTGACACCACTGAGGCTCCACAAGTGAGTCCTTAGCGACTTAGTCAACTAGGGCCGTCCCATTCCAGCCATGTGGTTGCAAGTATGACCCAGTTCAAAGGCTTGCAAGGTTAAGTCCTTAGAGTGACCAGGGCAAGACTACCCGAAGAACCAAATCAACATCCCGGTGCCACAGGCCCACCTGATTACTCTTGCCACATGCCTGGCCGAAATCGTTTATCAAACCCCAGTTGATTACCATGCACCACGTGCCATCAATATCACATGATACCTTTCCAAAACAGGTTCAATATATCATTAGGTCAATATTAACATTTGATTGTCCAAAATCATGTCATGAGCACGTAGCAGGTCTAAGCAGTGTACTACAACGGTCTAAACCCATGTTGGCGATTTAATAATGTCCAACTAGTAATCCACAACTAGGGTGACAAGGGTCATGGCACATACTTAAATAATCAAGGTGTCATCTGACAAATTGGTACTTATCTAACCCCCATGTTTAAACCAAGTATCTTTCTAATTGAACTAGCATGCAATAGTTTAAATCAAAATAGATTTCGAAATAGGATCAACATGGTCAAAGCACAACTTGCCTTCAAAAAGTACTTGCTCTTGGTCTTGAGTTGGATCCTGAGTCAACACTTCTCCTTGAATCCTTAGGCACTTCAGCGTCTACTCGTAAAGCGTGCAAATAGCAAAACACAAATAAACAATAGGCAAAAACATCCCAAAACTCCAAATAAAATCCATAAACAGAGAGAACATAATTTTCTGGATTTTTAGAAACTGGAATCGTCAAATTTGGAGTTAAGACGCAAAAGTTATGATTATTTAAAGTTTAAATAATCAATTAAATAATTTTACGGAGAAAAACTTTAGTCCAAAAATTAAATAAAATTCTTATTTAGGTAGATCTCAATTTAATACAAATTTAGAAATTTGAATCACTCAAATCGGAGTTGAAACGCAAAAGTTATAAGCGTTTGAAGTTTTGAAATTCAAATCAATTATTAAACCGATTTATTAAATCATTTTCTTTTTCGGAAATTAATTATGGCGTCAGCATGGACACGTGGCAGCCTCTGATTGGTTGGCTGACGTCAGCCGGTCCATGGACTCGGTCCACGCTCGGCTCGGGTCTACCGTGGACTCGGTCCACGACTCTACGTGTCGCTGACATGTGGGCCCACTCGGGTGACGTCACTGCTGACGTCAGCGGGGCTCAGCCCACGCAGTGGCGGCGGTGGGACCCACCGATGGCGTCATGGATGGCGTCCACGTGCGATCGGCCCGACACGCGGGCCCCGCGTGTCGATGGCCACGACGCCGCCAGCGTCTGGCCGACGCCGCGTCGGTCCAACTTCCCGACACGTGGCGCAATCACGGCGTTGGTTTGAAAATCAGCGGCGCGGATTAGATCCAGGGGTTAACACGTTGAAACTACTCGTTGATCGTGGGCGTTCGATTTAGATCGGGCGGTCGGATCTAATCTGTAATAACACTACTACGGCGCGTGGCAATTGTGAACCCGTTGGATCTTGATCCAGCGGTCGAGATCAATCGGGTTGGGGACACGTGAACTCACCTCAACCGTCCGTCTGGATCGGCGGTTCACCGAAGCTCGCGAAAGTCCGGCGATGGCGCGGCGAGGCTTGGGCACCGAGGCGAACGACGGCGAACCCGACGGCGGCGTTTGGGTTGCTCGGCGAGATGAATCCTTCCTTGGTGCGTCTCGTCACGGTGGTTCCGGATCTGGGCTCCTTCGGCGGAAGGCAGCGGACGGCGGCGGAATCGGCGTTCAACGGCTGCGCCGCAGGGCTCCAACTCCGGCGAGCACGCACGGGCAACCGGCGACGGCTCGGCGAGATGGCTCGAGAGGCAGTGCGCAAAGATGAGGGCAACCTCGGGGGCGTCTCACGCTTTAAATAGCCTCGGCGTTCGTGCGAGACGGAGACCTAATTCTACGGCGGCGGCGTGAGTCCGGCCGAACTTCGGCGGAGGCAGCGACGCTTCGGCCGTCCACGTGGCACGATCAACGGCCCGCGATCACGCGGCGCGATCGGATCCGGGCGGATACGGCTCGAGCCGTGCAGGCGGATCTCAGCCGTTGGATCTTGATCCGACGGTTGGGATTCATTAGGGTTGGGAGCTGGTTTGATCGAGTCAACTGGCTCGGGTCGGACTCGAGTCCGACTTCGAGTTCGACTTCGATCGGATGAAACGATACTTGACCCGAGTTGAATTTCCAGCGATTTAATATTTAAAATAATTCCCAGTAATTCATTTAATTCATTAAAAATAGCAAAAGACTCAGAAAAATTCCAGAAAAATTTTGGAAAATACTCTGGGTCATTTTGGACTCAAATAAAATATTTCCAACAAAATTTTATTTGCAAAATTAAATTCTTTAATTATTTCAAAATGAAATAAATTCAAATAAATTCCAAATAAATCCAAATAAATTCCAGAAAATTCCAAAAATTCACCAAAGTGCCAAATCACACATGAATTTAAGAAAAGCAAAATTTTGGGGTGTTACATGGAGTTCCTCGGACATGTAATGACCGCAGAAGGAGTCGCCGTTGACTCGAGCAAGGTAGAAGCTGTGTTACATTGGGAGCAGCCGAAGACCGTGACCCAGATTCGGAGTTTCCTAGGAATGGCAGGGTACTACCGCCGTTTCATTGAAGGCTTTTCGACAATTGCGAAACCTCTCACGCAATTGCTGAAAAAGGAGAAGAAGTTTGCATGGACGCCGGAGTGCGAGAAAGGTTTTCAAGAACTGAAGAGACGATTAACATCAACACCGGTGTTGGTTCTACCGGATGTTAATCAAAGCTTTGATATTTATTGTGACGCATCGCGCCAAGGACTTGGATGTGTCTTGTCTGAGAATGGAAAGGTAAATCGCTTATGCATCAAGACAATTGAGGCCGCATGAGGAGAATTATCCAACGCATGACCTGGAGTTAGCTGCCGTAGTGCATGCTTTGAAGTTGTGGCGTCACTATTTGATTGGAAACAGATGTGAAGTGTATACGGATCATAAGAGTCTTAAGTACATTTTCACCCAATCAGACCTTAACATGAGGCAGAGGAGATGGTTAGAGTTGATCAAGGATTATAATGTTGGGATCCATTACCATCCCGGGAAGGCCAACATGGTGGCCGATGCTTTGAGTCGGAAAAGCCATACTGTGAACATGTTGGTAGCCATGAATCAGGACGAGCTATGCAAGGACTTCAAAAGAATGCAGATTGAAGTGGTTCCAGAAGGATTCTTGGCCGCATTAGAAGTGAAGCCTACTCTAGAGGATCAGATCCGAGAAGGACAGAAGAATGATGACAAGATCTGCAGGATTAAGTCCAAGATGGATGAAGGCAAGGCAAAAGACTTCAAGCTGGATGAGCTAGGCACGATGTGGATGGAGAATCGAATTTGTGTGCCGAACAAGAAGGAGCTGAAGCAGCTGATCCTAGAAGAAGTCCATGACTCCAAGTATTCAATTCACCCTGGAAGCGCCAAGATATATCAGGATTTGAAGGAAAGATTCTGGTGGCCGAGCATGAAGCGTGAAGTTGCCGAGCATGTCGCTCTGTGCGACATATGTCAGAGAGTCAAGGCAATGCATCAGAGACCTGCAGGGTTGCTGCAGCCGTTGAAGATACCTGAGTGGAAATGGGAGGAAATCGGAATGGACTTCATTACCGGTTTACCCAAGACTCAAGGAGGTTATGACTCCATATGGGTTATAGTAGACCGCTTGACTAAGGTAGCTCACTTTATCCCCGTAAAGACCACTTACTCGGGAGATAAGTTGGCAGAATTGTATATGACCAGGATCGTCTATTTGCACGGAGTACCGAAGAAGATTGTATCGGACAGAGGTACCCAGTTTACCTCAAGATTCTGGAATAAGCTGCATGAAGCCATGGGAACCCGTTTGAATTTCAGTACAGCTTATCATCCGCAGACGGATGGACAGACCGAAAGAGTTAATCATATATTGGAGGATATGTTAAGAGCGTGTGCATTGGCTTATGCTACCTCTTGGGATAAAAGTCTGCCGTATGCTGAGTTCAGCTACAATAACAGTTATCAAGCAAGTTTGCAAATGTCACCTTTTGAGGCACTATACGGTCGACCTTGTCGAACACCGTTAAACTGGAATGAGACAGGTGAACGCCGTGTCTTTGGACCGGACATACTTCAAGAAGCCGAAGAGCAGATTGCCATGATCCGAGAAAGGCCGAAGATAGCACAGTCAAGGCAGGAAGAGCTACGCCGATAATCGTCGCCGAGACCTAAGCTTTGAGCCGAAGATTTCGTGTATCTCGAGTTCGCCACTCAAGGGAGTTAAGAGATTCCATGCCAAAGGAAAACTCGCGGCGAGATATGTTGGACCATTTAAGGTTCGATCGCGAGAGGGAAGTTGCTTATCGGTTGGAGTTACCGCGATCGTTGGCGAGGAGTACATGATGTTTTCCACGTGTCCCGGTGAAGAAGTGTCTTCGAGTGCCAGATGAGCAGACACCGCTAGAGTCAATTGAGCTACAAGAAGATCTGACTTACAGGGAGCACCCCGTCAAGATTTTGGACACCATGAATCGAGAAACGAGAAACAAGTCAACCCGTTTCTGCAGAGTTCAATGGAGCAACCATGCGGAGAGTGAAGCAACTTGGGAGCGCGAGGAGGATTTGAAGAAAGAGTTTCCGAACCTATTCTTTAGTAAGCCCTGAATCTCGGGGATGAGATTCTGTTAAGGGGGGAGGTTTGTAACACCCCAAATTTTTTGCTTTTCTTGAATTCAAGTGAGATTTGGCACTTTGGTGAATTTTTGGAATTTATTTGGAATTTATTTGAATTTATTCCCTTTTGAAATAATTAAAGAATTTAACTTTGCAAATAAAATTTTGTTGGAAATATTTTATTTGAGTCCAAAATGCCCCAAAATATTTTCCAGATTTTTTCTGAGTGTTTTGCTATTTTTAATGGATTAAATGAATATCTGAGAATTAATTTGAATATTTAATCGCTGGAAAATGCGAGTGGGTTTATCTTTGTTCATCAGGCCGGACCGAGTCCAAGTCGGACTCGAGTCAGGCGAGCCAGTAGTTAAATTCGAACCCGCTCGGCCGAACCCTAACCCACGCGACCGTTGGATCTTGATTCAACAGCCACGAGTGAGCCACGTCACCCGAACCCGAGCCCGACCGAGCGGCCGGTCGCCGAGAGCGAACCGAGCCAAACCCTGCATGCGTTGGATCTTGATCCAACGGCTCACGATGAGCCACGTCACCCAATCCGAATCCACCGGATTCCGCCGCCTGTAACGCCGAGGCCCTATTTAATGCCGCCGGCCGTGTCGTGTTGCCGACTTCGTGCGCACTGTAGCCCCTAACCCGCCGAGCTCAGCGGCCGTGGTTGCGCTGTCCTTCGCCGTAGTTGGCTTAGCGCTCCGCCGCGGTTAATCGCAGATTCCGCCGCCGTCCGCCGTCCTCCGCCGCCGTTGAGCCCAGATCCGGAACCGCGAGGTCAAGCCGCGTCGGTGAGTACCACTCACTTCGCCAGAGAAGCCCCGCACCCTGTCTCCGGTGACCTTGCTCCGTCGCGCACCACCGCCGTCGATCGAACTCCCTCCACCGTCCGATCCAGATCCAAGGGCCCAATTGCGCCACGTCACACCCCGGTGAGATCCACGTGCTAACCTCTAGATCTATTTCCAACCGTTGGATTTAGATCCAACGGCGTAGATCGCGCCACGTAGCTAGAACCGCACCGCACTGGATCCAATCTCAGCCGTTAGATCTAGATCGAACGGCTAGGGTTAGCCCGCGTTGTAATCCTTAGATTGGATCTTGACCGTCCGATCAAGATCGAACGGTCCAGATCAGCCGAGTAGTTTCTTAATGCGTGAACCCAGATCCAATCTGGGCCGTTGGTTTTCAAATCAACGGCCGAGATCTAGCCACGTGGCCGGGAGGCCAAGTCGCCGATCGGTAGCGATCGTGTGATCGGCGCCCGTAGCGTGGAGTGCGTGTCTCTGACACGCGGGGCCCGCGTGTCAGAGGGCCCACGCGTCAGCCGCGCCCACGCAGGCGTGAACTCGAGCCACTGACAGGGAGGGCCCGCCTGTCAGCAACACGCTACGCGTGCGTGGACCGGGTCCATGCACCGGAGCCGACGTGGCCGCTCCAGAGAGCGCCACGTGGCATGATGACGTCATGCTGACGTCATCGTGAGGTTCGGCTGGTGCTAACGTCTGCAGGGCTGACGTGGACCAATCAGGAGCTAACACGTGTCGTGCTGACGCAATAATTAATTTCCGAAAAAGAAAATGATTTATTAATTCGAATTATTGATTTCAAATATGATTTCAAACTTCAAACGCTTATAACTTTTGCCTTTCAACTCCGATTTGAGTGATTCAAATTTCTAAATTTTCATAAAAATGAGACCTACTCAAATATGAATTTTAATTAATTTTTTATTATGAATATTTCTCTGTTTGTAATTAATTAATGTTTTCTTTAAACTTTAAACGGTTATAACTTTTACATTTAAACTCCGAATTTGACGATTCCAATTTTTAAAAATTCATAAAATTATGCTCTCTCTGTTTGTGAACCTTATTTGGATGTTTGGACACTTTTTGTGTACTGTTTATTTATTTATTGCTATTTGCACGCTTTACGAGTAGACGTTGAAGTGCCAGAAGGCTTCGAAGGTGAAGTGTTGACCCAGGAGCCAGCTCAGGACCAAGAACAAGTACTCTTTGAAGGCAAGTTATGCTTTGACCATGTTGATCCCATTTTGTAACCTATTTTGATTTAGTTTATTGCATGCTAGTTTAAATAGAAAATGCTTTACTTAATTATGGGAAATTAGATAAATGCCAAATTGCTGTATGACACCTTGATTAATTAAATATGTGCCATGACCCCTTGTCACCCTAGTTGTGAATTATTAGTTGTACATTATTAAATTGCCAACATGGGTAGTTAGACCGATGTAATATGCTTAGCCTTGCCACGTGAAATGCTTTGGACAATCAAATGCTAACGTTGACTTAATGAGGTATTGAATCTATTTTGAAAGAAGTGTCATGTGTCGTGATTGTCGATGGCACATGGTGCATGGTAATCAACTGGGGTTTGATAAATAGTTTTCGACCAGGGTATGTGGCAAGAATGATCAGGTGGGCCAGCTGTGTCACCGGGAGCGTTGGTTTGGTTCTTCGGGTAGTCTTGCCCTGGTCACCCTAAGGACTTAACCTTGCAAGCCTTTGAACTGAGTCAAGCGTGCAACCACATGTCTGTAATGGGACGGACCTAGTTGATTAAGTTGCTAATAGCGTACCTGTGGGACCTCTAGGTGTCAACTATACCTATTGTGTAGTTGTACGGGGGAGCGTACCGGGGCTGCGGCCAGGTACCCATCTAATGGTGGATTGGCCTAAACTTCGCCTTCGCTAAGGGAAGGGTTAGTGTGCAAACACCGGAGAGGACCACTTGTGTTGTTAGAAGTTTCCGAAAGACTTTGTTACGGACACTCGCCTTTGTGGTGTTTGGCTGTATCTTGTGGGTAAAGTGCATAACCTCTGCAGAGTGTAAAATCTATTCGAATAGCCGTGTCCGCGGTATTGGACATCGCTCGGGAATTACAGTCAAGGGTTAGACTTTCTTGAAAATGATTTGAACTTGAAAGGTTGGGTTTGGTTTAATAATGATGTTGATGGAAATGTGGATTAGGATTTGGATAGATGTTTATTAAACTCCTGGAAAAGTTATTGATCTTATACTGTTTCTACTGCTTTCGAATCTATTATGATACTTGTCAAATTCTGTTTATGCAATTATACCTTGAGCTACTCCTTTGTATCAAGCTATGCATGTAGTATATTAGCTTGCATTCTGTGCATGACTTGCTGAGTACCAAGTACTCACCCTTGCCGCAATACAACACCAGTTGAAGAGGAGTCTATGCCAGCTTTGGAGGAGGAGCTCCCAGAGGAACCGTCTAACTAGGAAGCGAGCGATCGGTTGCACGTGGTATCTTTGGATGGCGCCACGAAGTTATCTTACTTTTTCCATGCTATTATTTCTCTTTATTAAGTTTAAGCCTGTAATCGTATATTTGTAACTTGACCATTAAGGTCAAGCAACCAGTTTGATTATCTAATTAAAGTACTTTATTATTTCGTTGAGTATGATTGTGATATTTACCAATGTTGAGACTGTGTGCACTATCGCGTTCCTGGACTATTGTTGAATACACAGAGGGTCCGGATTTGCAGATTCAGGTCCCGACAGAGGTGGTATCAGAGCTTGTGTCTAAAACCTTTCGGACTGGTTTGGTTGTTTGCCATTTTCGGTCAAGGTGTTCTTTATGTTGTGTTTAAGAGTTTCCATAAAACTCGTAGAAATTGGTACCAATATTTGGTTTTGGCTAATTTGCTTATTTTGTGTTGTGAGTATGGATTTACACCCAAAAGTTTTTGAGTGGATCACGCTCCTTCGCGTTCACACTGAGTTATCCTTGGAATAAATTTGAAAGGAAACAGATGGACATAGAGGGTTGTGTTGGAAAACTGAAAGACCGAGATGGCGATCAGAGGGGGGTGATTGATCCCAAATAAAAATATCCCCTACTCAACGTACTCCAAACAATCCCGCAAAGAAAACCGATGCTCCTCAAAATCGCGAAACCCGCAAAAATCGGAACGACTTGACAACTATGTGTATCCCTAGCTTACATGGATGAGAACCATGAATCATGTGAGGGATATTTAAATCACAAATCCTGGTTGTTAAGTGTCCAAAGCAAAGAGGAATCAATTCAAATACTTCTTTTCTAAAAGAGATCAAGCCAAAACACAAAAGCCTCTTTTAGAAAAGCAAAAGCAGATTTTCAGGAATTGTCCTCAATTAGAGCAGGTGGATGGTGGACTTCTGTTCCTCCAAAAAATTTAGGATTTTTTCAGCCTGTGAGATGTTGAGTCGTGAAGCACTCCACCAAAACTCACCACCAAAAGCCTTCTACAAAAATCAGGAAAAATCAAGAACTATGAACAGTCAGGATCTTCAATCAGGAAATTTGGGGCTTAGTTTTCACCTCACAGCTCCCAAATGGTGCATCCAGTGGACTCCAAACTTTTTACACAGATGGGTATATCAGTCAAGCACCTGATCCAACAAGAATCAATCAAAAATGATTTTTCTATATTTTTATAAAAATCAAAGACTGACTGCTGCGCGAAGAACAAGTTCTGGACATATTTGCAATCTTGATAGAAACTTGATCTCTAGTCTATCCTAGGGTGCAAGAAAGATGTAAAACCAAATGAGCACCCTTAATACCTCCTTGATCAACAGCATTTAGAAGGAGAGGAGCAAATCCAAATTGCGAGAAAGTAAATTGCGAGAATTTACATGCGGGAAAGTAAATGCTGAATTTAAATTGCGTAAAGTAAAGACATAATGTAAATGCGGAATTTAAATTCACAAAAATGTAAAGAAAATCTTTGTATTTTCTGGTTGGAAGGTTTACAAAGCCTCACTTCATGTGGGCAAAGCTCAAAGGAGCAACTCAAACCTTCAAGTGAGGGAGGACACCCCTCCCCCTCTATTTATACTACTCTAGGGCCACCTACCACCCTTGGATGAGTCCCAAACCCTAGGGCACTCCACCAAGGGCTAGGATTAACCCTCTCATTTCAACCCACACATGGGCTTTACATGGGCCACATTGGCCATACATGGGTTTTAGACAAAACCCGGTCAACCCGATGCAACGGGCCTTCATTCGCTGGACTTGACCGCTCAGTTTCCTCCTCTTCGAGCCTCCAACCCGAACCGGAAACCTTGACCACCTCAAGTCCATTTCCATGACATCCAAGTGATCCTGGTTTGAGCCCAACCATCTTGTCGGCATCCTCGACCGCTCTAGACCTCGGTTCTCCCAACCTAGTCCCGGTACTCACCAACGACCATAGCTGCCTCAGGAACCTGTACCACAAGGAACAAACCATTCTGCACATACCACAATGCACATACCTTTTTCCTCCTGCATGTTAGTCCATAATTATCATAAATTCAAACTTGCAATAACGAGTCAAATCAAACTCAAGCCTGAGCACACCTTGCTCAAATAAAGTCAAATACTCATCACAAACATGGATGGACCTCCACATGGTCCTTCAATCTCCCCCTTGATGAGTATATTGACAAACTACACAAAAGGCATAAATTTGAGTTTGAAAACAAAGGAAGAAAAGCAATTTGATTGCAAAAATCATATTTGGTCCAATTAAAAGAGAAAGAAAGCTCATGACCAAATAGATGAGAAGATTTTTAGAGCTCAACACTTGAAAGGACAATTTTTCAACAAGAGCTCCAAAAACCAAGAAATCTCTCAAAAAGCTCAATATTACTCATGATCCAAATGCAAGGACAATTGTTCAACATGATCATGAGAAAGCATTTTTTTTTAAATTTTCTAAGATGCCTTTTCTACGTTTTCTCCCCCTTTTGGCAATATAGGCATCAAGAGAACAATTTTTGCATGAAATGCAACCTAGAAGAGCTTTGAGGATTATGCAAGTGACCACTTAGACAAAGTATGACACCAAGCTACTCAAGTTCAGATTATGTCATCCTAAGTCATATCCAATGGCATATGTCAATTTTTGCTAACTAGCTCAAAAGAAGTTATATTACTTTGGCATGATTTCAACAATAGCAACACTTAGCATAACTTCAAGGCTAGAAGCAAAGCCAACCAAACGAGCAAATGGATATACTAGAGTTCAACCTAGTCAACACTTTGGGAAACTACAAGTCCATAAGAGAAGCCTCATGCTCAATCATCTCTTTAAATGCAAAATTTTAGATTAATGCTCATAAAGCAATATGAGAGACTTAGGCTTAGTGAAGCACATCCTCGACTAGGAGCCATCGACAAAAGCCTCCTAAGCTTCACTCTCCTCCACAAACCTTTGAGGGATTAGAGAGTTTATCCTAGAGAAACACAACCTCGACTAGGAGCCATCGACATAGGTCTCCTAGGCATCACTCTCTTCCTCTAGTTCATTTTGCATTTTTTTTCGGTGTATTGACTCAAGCCATTAGCAACCATCTCAAACAAGAAGCTTAAAAGAGTGGTTTTGGTCATACACACTTCATTCCAAGTTCATCCCAAGTGCAATGGGAAGCAGTCTCGTGAATGAAGAGTGTTGAGTTCAATTTTTAGCACAAAAGAGTCAATTTGTATTTTCAGCACTTAGATTCAAGAGCATTGTTGAGGATTCTAGAATGAAACAATGTAGCTAACCCAAGTTGCTCTAGGGACTCTAGTAGAAACACATTATTTCAATAAGCCTGGCATAAGCATCTAGTGAAGAAGTATAGCAAGTAAAAGCCAAGTTTCATCAAGTTTTCAGGAAAGCTCAATTTTAAAATTTTTTTGGCTAGTTTCACATGATATACCAAATTGGATATGACCTAGATTAGCAAATATCTTCAGAAAAGTAGCTAGGTGCAACATATCTCAATTTTATCAAATGCATAATAGACAAAACTCGTAAATGAAAAACAAGTCTATATGCAATGCAAAAGAATCAATTCCAAGCTCCCCCTCAACAAGTGAGTCGATTAAGCACAAAATCTGATTGAAGTTGAGTTATTAGCAATTTTAGATTCAAAAGGATGAATTGAACTCAGCTGAAACCGAGAAAGGCAGAAATGATGAGAAGGAATCAAGAAAGCGACACAAGGGTAGTCTAGGAGCATAGATAACATGAAGAGAAACACTAACACTCAGGACTCGCTCTCACCTTCCCCATATGACTTATATAGGAAAGCTACATCTCAACTCCAACCCAGGAGCAAACACGGACCACTGTCTACCCAGGGGCCCAACACTGCTAGACCTAAAAGACTGTGAGTGAGCTCAACCGAGAATAAGAGAGGAATAGCACCCTAAAGCATAAGGTGAGAGGTCCATGCCGAGGCATGCCAGAAGTCTAGGTGAAGTGGACTCAACCAAATAAAAACCATCCCAAAGATACCCAGAAAGAGAAAGGAAGGCTGAATATACATATGAACATATAAAACAAGCCAGCTCCCCCTCAAGATATGCCATATGGGCTTATAATCCCAAGCTCTCCTCTCAGGGAAACAAACCTGGAGCTATCCAAAGGCTTGGTGAAAATGTCAGCCAACTGGTGGTCACTCTCCACAAACTGGAGCACTATGTCACCCTTCTCCACATGGTCTCTAAGGAAGTGATAGCGAATGTCAATGTGCTTGGTCCGAGAGTGTTGCACTGGGTTCTTAGCAATGTGAATGGCATACGTGTTATCACAGAAAAGTGGAACACAATTTGCTACTAACCCAAAGTCCCGCAAGGTCGATCTCATCCAGAGAACTTGGCTACAGCAACTGGCTGCAGCAACATACTCGGCCTCAGCGGTGGACTGTGCAACACCGGACTGCTTCCTAGACGACCAAGAGACAAGAGAAGTGCCAATGAATTGGCAAGTGCCAGAAGTGCTCTTCCTATCTATCCTACTGGCCCGTGAAGTCTGCATCGGAGAAGGCTCGAGAGATAGGCGGGAGGAAGAAGAGTACCAGATACCATAGTCAATGGTAGCTCGAAGGTACTGAAGATGCGCTTCACCGCTGACGGTGAGAGGCGAGGAGAAGCACGAAACCGAGCACAAAGACATACAGAGAAATGTATGTCAGGTCTCGAGGCAGTGAGATACAAAAGGGAGCCGATCATGCTCCGGAACTCCTTCTGATCAACTGGCTCACCATCCTCGTCAGGCTTGAGGACAGCGATGGTGGCCATAGGAGTCATAAGCGGCTTTCCATCGGACATGTCAAAGCGCTTGAGGAGGTCTCGAGTGTACTTGCCTTGATGCAAGAATGTACCCTCCCGAGTGCCTTGTCTGGAAGCCAAGGAAGTAGCTCAACTCGCCCATCATGCTCATCTCGAACTCAGTTACTCATCACATCGAGAAGCGAGTAACGAGCGAATCTGAGGAACCATAAAAATGATGTCGTCAACATAGATTTGGACTAGGAGAAAATCCGAATCAGAATGTCGGCGAGCAGTCTTGTCCACTTGACCCATATGAAAACCATGACTCAAGAGGTAGGACTTAAGCCTCTCATACCAAGCTCGTGGAGCTTGCTTAAGTCCATACAAAGCTTTGGAAAGCTTGAAGACATGGTTTGGGTACTTGGGGTTCTCAAATCCTGGAGGTTGTCGACATACACCTCTTCCTCAATGAAGCCATTGAGGAATGCACTCTTGACATCCATTTGAAAAAGCTTGAAGCCCTTGGATGCCGCGAATGCGGCAGGATCGGATGGCCTCGAGTGCAGCTCTGAGGGCAAAAGTCTCCTCGAAGTCGAGACCCTCGACTGAGAGAAACCCTGAGTGACTAACCTAGCCTTGTTCGAACTACAACCCCATCCTCACTCTACTTGTTTTGAACACCCATTTGGTCCCAATGATATTGTGACGGAAGGGGCTCGACAAGCTTCCAAACTTTGTTCCTCTCGAAGTTTTCAAGTTCCTCATGCATAGCATTAATCCAAGATTCATCGGATAATGCATGAGAAACATCCTTCGGCTCAAAAGAGGCAACAAAGGCAGAGTGAAGGCGAGAAAGTGGACAGACGACTTAGAGCGAGTGACTCGCTCAAACAGATCTCCAATGATGCAGTCGGTGGATGAGCCCGCTAAATGTGGCGAGGAGGTCGAAGCGAAGTGACCTCTACTCCTCGCGTGGGAGAAGTAGGAGCAGAGCCACTAGGCTGAAGAGTGCGAGGGTAAGTGATCTCCTGAGGTGCGGATATGGAAATGGGAGGCACCTCGGGAGCAAGAATGGTATTTGGATTAGGCAAGGCGCCTTCATCTCCGTCATCAACTTCCTCTCGAGAAGATAGATCGGGAAAGAGGAGAAGAGCCTGAAATGTCTGGTCTAGCACCGGCTAGCCTCATCAAAAGTCACCTCGCGGTCTCTATGATCCTACCCAAATCTACGGCCCAAATCCTATAGCTACAGGCGGAAGTCGAGTAACCCGAGAAAGATCCCATCGTGAGCGTGACTCGAACTTATCTAGGTTCCCAGACTTCAAGAAGAAGCACTTGCAACCAAAAACACGAAAATGAGATACACTAGGATTTCGCCCATATCTCAACTCATAAGAAGTGCAATGCAAGTGTGCCCTAAGAAAAACTCTGTTGGCAACATGGCATGCCGTAGCTACGACCTCAGCCCAAAACTTCCTAGGAGTATTGTACTCATCTAGCATCGTCTGGCCATCTCAACCAGGGTCCTGTTCTTCCTTTCCACTACGCCATTTCTTTGAGGGACGTATGGAGAGGAGAAGCGATGCTCTAAGCCTAACTCCTCACGAAGGCGCTAAAGTAGGAGTTCTTGAACTCCGTGCCATTGTCACTGCGGATCGCTCGTAAGGCACAGGAGCTCAACGGACAACCTCACGGACCAAACCCTGAAGTGTGAAAAACACTCATCCTTCGAGGCCATGAAAAACACCCAAGAGTACCTCGAAAAATCATCGACAATGACAAGAATATACCACTTCCCACCTGCTGACTGCACTCGAGCTGGACCAACAGTGTCCATGTGTAGCAGCTGTCCTGGTGCATCAGCCATCACTCGGGTGACTGGAGGATGGGAGGCGGCAACCATCTTGCCATGTCGGCAAGGAGAACATTCAACATCTTTGACCATTTTGAGTTTAGGCAGGCCACGAATGAGATCATGGCCGCTAACTCGAGTCAAATGATCAAAGCCAATGTGACCAAGTCTCCTATGCCAAAAGGAGAGATCACGGGACTCAGAAGCAATAAGGCAATGGAGTGAGTCTCTAGAGGAAGAAGAAAAATCAGCACGAAAGACTCTCCCAAAACGAGAAATCCCGCAAACAAACTCCCCAGAAGAATCGAGGATCCTACAAGAGCTCCTCTTAAAATTGACCTCAAAATCGTCATCAAGAAGCTGAGAGACTGAAAGCAAGTTGAAATGCAGCTTAATGACTAAGGCAACATCCTTAAGAATGAAATGATCGTTAATGCAGACGGTACCTTTAGCAATGACTCTACCCGACGCAGCATCCCCAAAGGTGATTACCTCATCACCGGGATCTCGGTCCAGGGAAGAAAACCAATGGGAGTCTCCGGTCATGTGGCGAGAACAGCCGGAGTCTACGATCCAAACCTCCCCCTTCCCTGTCCTACGTTCCTAAATCAAAGAGAGTGAAAAGAAGATGTCTCAATACCAGGATAGATCAGTGCAGATCTAGGAACCCAATACTGAGTCAACTGTGCAGTAGACGAAACAGTCAACGGAGTAGAAGAATGCAATCTGGCGCCTCTCCGTGACTCGACTCTCACAAACTCAGACTCCGCTCCAGTCGGACGTCTGGGAGCAGGTGTTGGGTTGGTCCGCCGAGGTGCAAAGGCCGGACCATCCCAGTGCTGCTGCCCAGACCTCCTGCTGGGGAAAGAAAACTCACGCCGCTGATATCTACCTCGATGGGAAAAACAAGGAATATCAAGAGGACGGCGAAAAAGCCCGACTTCGGGACAGCTACAGGCGAAAACGTAAGTAGAAGCCTGAAAACCAAGCCCCATGCGCTGTCCAAAAACAGGCGACTCTCTAGCTTGTCTATCCTGTCTAGAAGCCGTGTGTGCCTTAGGCGCACTCAGAGTCTGGGGATGACCCTGAATACCCCTAAGAGCATGAACACGCTCACGCCGAGAGATCTTGGCGTGTTTGAAGCAGAAATCAGCTATATGTCCATCCTTCTGACAGAAGGTGCATGTATACTTCGCCTTGGGGGCAGAAGTAGCATGAGAAGCACCCTTCTCGTCAGACGTCCCGTGGACAATCTAAACACAGTGGTGCTCACCTGTGGAGCCACCACTATCTCTCCGCTCTTGGAGGCACGCACAACAGTGGGCGGATGCGCCCGTGTATGCTCCAAGGCATCAAACCCTAGACCTTGATTGAATCTGCTAATCTTGGACTTATCTAGGATAAGATTGAGCTTCTTCTTACCTCCAACAAACTTCTAGAGAGTGCTCATAAGGTACTGACACTCCCGAAAAAGTGAGGCACAAGAAGAGCAAGGGAAAGGAGTAGTAGAGGAAGAGCCAGATGGAGAAGAGCGAACTAAACGATCAAATCTCTCCCTATAAAGAGCAGTCTCAATCTTGAGGGACTCGCAAGAAACACATGGAGAGTCTCTAATCCTACCCACCTGGGCTTTGAGCTTCTTCCTAAGCTCTACATGAATTTGATTCATGTCCTCGGCTACCCCAACACACAGCATGCAACCATTTCGTGACTTAGCTAGTAGATCCTTAGCAAATTTTGAGTTTTCAAGCACCAAGTCATCATAAGCATTTTTTAGTTGCTTACAGCCCTCACATGAGCTGACTGGGTCCTTAGAAGCATATGATTCAAGTTCACCATTTCTAGCAGAAAGCTTCCTAAGGTGTGAGCTCATGGCATCAATTTCAGTAAGCAATTTAGGGCAATTTTCACAAGATGCAGTTGTGTGAGCATGAAGAAAGCTAGCATCAGCAGGAATAGGATCAACAGAACATGTGCTAGCATCCTTCGACCTAAAAGCCTCAAGATCAGAAACCACACTATCATGTAGGGTCCTTAGGTTCTCCAACTCCACAAGCAAAGCATCACACAAAGTACAGCTATCAGAGTCTCGGGAGGAACAAGATCTAAGTGAAGCTAACTCCCGATATAAGGTACCTACTTCCTTCTCTAGATCCAAACACCTAGCTCTAGACTTGGAATGAAACTTTCCTAGTTTGATAAAAGCATCATGGAGCTGGTCATAAGAAGGTACCTCCTCGTGCCATTTGTCTGACTAATGTCGGGTACTTCCATGGCATTGGAGGCCATGAAGCACATGCCGGAGAAGTCATCGCCGCCCTTCGCTTTATCTTGCGGTTCATCCTCGTCCTCGTCGCTCCATGTCTCCGTGTCGGAGAGGTCAAGGTCGTCGAGCGCGGCGAGGACGCGGTGAAAGAGCTTCTTGCCTTGGCGAACTTGCGGTGTTTCTTCTCTTGCGCCGGCTCATGAGCTGGAGGCTTCTTGTTGCGGTTCTTGTTGATGTAGTCGTTCTTGCCCGCACCGCCTTGTTCATTATTGCCCTTCTCCAGCTTGGGGCAGTTTGCCCGAATGTGGTTGGGGCCACCACACTCAAAGCAAGTGAACTTGCCACTCCTCTTCCTATCTCTCACCCTCTTGTAAATGTTCGAAAATTTTCGAGCGACAAGAGCGAGCTCATCTTCTGGAAATTGTTCCAGAATGTCATCGCTTACGTCGCAAAGAGCGGGGAGAGAAAAACCAGAAGAGAAGTCAAGAGGGGGTCCAGAAGAGGAAGACCCAATGGGATCGGTAACCAATGCCATCGTTTGGGACTTCGTCTGCGGCGACGATGTCGAGCTCATGAGTCTTGAGGCGGGAATACAACCCGTCAAGAGTCAAGGTCGACAAGTCCGTATGGTCCGTGATGGTGGTTACCTTCATCTCCCAAATCCTCAGATTGAGTGCTCGAAGAAAATGCCTCGCATTCTCCGAATCAGTGTATGAGCAACCCATCGGCCAGAAGATTCTGAGAATCTTTGCAAAGCGAGCAAAGCACTCATCAAGGCTCTCAATGCGTGCTGCTCAAACTTGTTGTAGTCACGCTTAAATTGATCCTGTCTCACGGACTTGATCTGAGTGGTGCCCTCATGGTAAGCATTGATGGTCACCCAGATCTCGTGAGCCGATCGTAGGTGAGAGACGCGATCATACTCACTACGGCTAAGTCCCTGTATGAGGAGGTTCTTGGCCTTAGCGTTTGCCTCAACGTCAGCCATGTTTGCGGCGTTGACGTTCTCATCGGCCGGAACCTCATACGGGTGCTTCACCTTCTGCCATAAAGAAAAGCCCTGGGCAGTGATGTATGTCTCCATCCGAACCTTCCAGAACGGATAATCAACTCCAGCAAAAATTGGAGGCTTAGTTGAGTACTTGTCCGTCGCCATGGCTCTTGAGACCGGTCAAGATCTATGAAAGAGCAAAACCGGCTCTGATACCATTGTTAGAATAGTCCCACATTGGTTGTGGAAGGGAAAAGGACCTAACTTATAAGTGGGGGAGTCCCTCACCTCTTAAGCTAGCTTTTGGGGTTGAGAAGGCCCTTACGATCCAACAATTGGTATCAGAGCCCGGTTCTAACATCTTTGGGCCGATGGACACTAGGGTGTGAAAGCCTGATGGACCGTGGCCCTGAGGGACCGTCGGTGTACGGTGAAGGGGCGGTGAACGGCTGAGAGATACCAATGTGTGAAGGGGGGATTGTTAGAATAGTCCCACATTGGTTGTGGAAGGGCAAAGGACCTAACTTATAAGTGGGGGAGTCCCTCACCTCTTAAGCTAGCTTTTGGGGTTGAGAAGGCCCTTACGATCCAACAAAAACTCACGAGGTTTAATTTGTAATGTCTTTTTGGCTAGAGTTGGTGTTATTTGGAAAATCTGTGTGGTGTTTGCAAGTGCTTCAAAAGGTGGTTTTTGTGGATGTTTCATCGGTGATGATGTTAGTGAAGTGTTCTCTTTTGGAAATGAGTTTCCCTTTCTCTTTGAGAAAATTTGTGGCAGTTGTATGTGCGAATGTTTAACTTTGGAGCCTATGTTCTTTTCCAAATGTTGATTGTGGTTAAAGTGCGAGGTTTTGCATGTTTAGTTTTTCAATTGATGTGGGTTCTTATACGATGTGGTGTTTTCCTGTTAATGGTGGTGCCGTCATAGTTTACATGAATTTCGCAGCCATCGATGTTAATTGTGTTTCAATCATGTGATACCGTGGAAGAAGTCTTTTGGTGAATGACTATTCAGTATTGTTGTTACATGAAGAATGAAAGGTGAAAAGGAAGCATGACATTTTTATAGATGTTTAATGATGAAAGAGTCGATGAGCCAGGTCGGTGAGAAAGTCATATATGGATATATGACTAATCCGGAGTGCTCTTGAAAAGTGTGCATTCATGTCATAAATCGAGATTTCCATTTCATTCTGGTATGAAAAGAAACAATGAAGAATTTCTGGTATGTTGGTTGTGGTGTAGGAGATTTGTGTTTCCTTTGCATCTTGGCATAGGAAATTAAAATGAGTACTCTTTGGTTGTTGCCGAATTCTTTCCAAAGTGGCTTTTAGCGCTTTGGGGGTTCGAGTTGTTGTAAGTGGATCAATTTGGGTTCATGGTTTATGGTTGAGCTTACTCAATGATTGTACCCTGTGTCTGATCCTTTGGGTGGAAGATTGTGAGGGCTAGACCTTCTAAGAAAGAGCGATCTAGTGTGGGGTGGTAAAGACCTAGGATATTAGGCATTGCTAGTGGTTGATCGTAACTAGTTTGAAAGTGAAGAGTAAAGGAAGGTTGGGTTTGGCCCAATTCAAACTTTCCTGGAGAATTGTTTTGTTGATGCGTCCCTTGGTAGGGTTGATTAAATTATTAGTGGACCACTTGGTGGTTGCTAGCAGTTGCTTTTCCTTTTCAAAGTGAATTGGATCTTTTTGTCGTAGGGCTATGCGCGAGTTGTGTCAATCGAAGCGGATTGATCGGTTGTTACTGTTCTTGCGAGTTTTAAGAACCCTGGTTTTAAGTAAGTTTTCCCTTTCGGTGGTAGTGGTGGGTATTGGTCTTTTTGTGAAAGATCAATCTGTCTCAAGGTTTTAACCCCGATTGATCAAGCAGTCGGTAGTCTTGGAGTTTTGTGGCTCTCTTGGTTCACGTCGTCTTGAATACGATGAACCACAGTAGAGAGGTTGGTACTGTGTGCTTCTGGAGAGTAGTTTCGATTAAGGGGATCGGGCACTTCAGTGCCAAGGAATGCATAGAAGGAGGAGGGTGAGACCGTTTCTCTTCGTTATCTGTTTGGGAATTTATCCTGTTGCTTGGGATATTCTGAGTCCCTGTTTTAGTGCTTTGTGTTTCAATGTTGAGTAAGTTTTTGGCAAGTTTTGATGTGAGTTATCGTTAGAGCCGTCAGTCTTCGAGCCTTAGCTCCTTGCTTCTAAGTGCTGGCTAGTGTAAATCGTAGGGGCTTCTGAACGGGTTCTGAGAAATAAACTTTAGCCCCCTCTGATTTGGTTGTTTGCAAAGTGGCGTGTCTCAGGTTCGGGGTCGAATCCTGTTAAGGGGGGGAGAATGTGACAATACGGAATGTGACATTTTAGATTTCGGCATTACGATACGACTTTATATCGTGATACGGGCCGTTTTCCGGGTGTTTGGGCCTCTCCGGGGGAGTTTGGGCCTTGGGGGAATTAAATGGGCAGTTGGTGGGAGGTATTTGGCCCATGTGGGGGGAAAATCCTGCCAACCCTAGGGTTCCCACACCCCCATGTGCCCCCTAGCACTTGTGCGCCCCTCCCTCCAAGCCGCCACCCCCTTGCGCCTCCTCCCCCACCCCTTGTGCCTCCCCTTCCCACCTCTGGCCGGCCCTAGCTCCTCCTCATAGCCACTCCGATATCGCTGTCTGGGAGCCCTTCATCCAAGGAAATCCAGCGTTCCCGGCGATTTCGGCGTCCCCGGCGATCGGCGGGAAGATCGGGCCGCGAGGAGGCGGAGTTTGTCGATCGGGTGTCTCGCCAAGAAGAGGTAAGCCCCGGGGATCTTGGTTCTAGGATGTAGGTGCTGGTTAGATTGTGAATTCCTTGGTTAATCTTGGTGTTTAGGTGCTATCCTAGTTGAGATTAGGGAGTTTGCAATGGTTGTCCCACGTTCTGTCTCGGGCAGATTGGGCACCCGACCTAGGGTTTGGTTTTCGCAATTTTAGGCTCAGAATTTGGTCGGCCGCCTGGTGATAAAGTTGTAGATAACTTCAATACCTTTAATTTGACACAAAGAACGTCCAATTCGGCCCAGCTGTTTGAAAGTTATGATCGTTTTACCGAGAGTATTCAAATCTGTGACGTAATTGGGACAGAACGTAATGTTTTATAGATTAGACAATTTTAGAGGCTGAATAAGCTTTTCCTAATACTTATAAAAAGCTAGGAAATTTCCTAAGCTTTGCTATGATGTACTCGTTTACTTAATTTGGAGACCTAGAACTCAAGTTATGCTAGTTTGAAGCCTGCTGTCCCGGGGGACAGATTCTCTGTTTTTTGGCTTTGGGAGTAGTTTGCGAAGTCGGGGTAGATGAGCGATTGTGTACTGTTTTGTGGGCACGTTTTGAGTGTGTGGTATCTATGTGCAGGTGTGACCTCGGGAGTGCCCTCATCCTCTCGCCAATCGATCGCCCGCAGTTAAGGCAAGTGTATTGGAATGGGTAGCGTGTTGTATGTAGCTTGTCTTGATTAGATGCAAATTGTGTTCATGATATGCTATCTTTCCATGATTAGTGTTTGCCCATGATATGATGAAAATGGTATGTTATGATGCTATGCAATGATTAATTGTTTATGTTTATGGCATATGTTGCATACATGGCATGAAAACTGGCCCGGTCAGTGAGGACGTCATAACTAGTCCAGTAAGGTCAGTGAGAAAGTTATGACTAATTCGGAGCACCATTAAGTAAATCCTACATCGTGATTCCGTCCACGGTTGTGAATGGAAGCGAGGAGTAGGCACCCTCCATCTACGGGATGGGAGGGGAAAGAGGTTGCACGCCGACGGGTGTGCACTCGGCAATACCGGTATGTGCTTCAAGGAAACATGTGCATTGCATTGCATTATATGATGATGTAATTTGATGATGTTATATGAAGAGGTCAATGTGATGCATTCAATGTGAATATGAGATGTTTATGATGTTGAATATGAAAAGTGGTGATGAAGGTATTGAATTGTGTTTCTTGTTTCCATTGCAATACACTTTGCTGAGTGATGAACTCACGCTTGTGTTTTATGTTGTTTTTTTAGGTACCATGAAATCGGCATGCGGGAAAGGGGCTTAGTGGCACATCTTCACAAAGTTTCACTCATTAAGACATACACAATTTTGCCATTCGTAGTTGTGATTATAAGTTAATGCATTGAGAACTTGGAGTATGCCTTATTTGTGTGCTTGGTCATATTATTTACTTCGTTTTAGATCTTGGAGTGGTTAAATTCATTATGCTAGACTTAAATAGTTGCTATGTCACCTGTTATTGCTGTTTTTGATGCTTCCCATTATGTTATATCTTGTGATATTATTGTTGATGCTCCGTACCATGGAAAAACAAAGGAGATGCTGCCAAAATTTTCGGTTTTAGCATTTACTCCTTTGCTGTAATTTACCTTTAGATGTGGTATTTAGATGTTGTTTAGTCTATGTTTGGTGACATCCAGGGCATACTAGATGCCGGGGTGTTACAATAACTTTTAATTGGCTTCATGGATTTTCGAGTTATTGTACTCTATTGAAAGGTAAGAATGAGATCTACAACATCCTCTACATCTGGTTGAGCATTTGACCTCTCTAGCTATCTCAAAAACGAGTTACAAAAAAAGCCACAGATCTACTCGAAAATAGATTTCTGGTTCCCTCCAAAAACTAGCTTTCCCTCCCAAAAAATTCAATGCTAGGAACCCTAGAATCACTTCTACCAGGGAGTAGGCCTCAGATCTGAGCTCACACAGAAATTTGGGAAGCTTGCTCACTTACCAATGAGGGGGAGTTGGATGGAGAAGTTGAGGACTGCTGCAGCCGAGTGGAGGGAGAGGTTGAAGAGCTGTTGCCGACCATGGGGGAGGATGGGTGTAACACCCCGGCATTTAATATGCCTGAATGCTACCAAACATGAGCTAAACAACATCTAAATACCACATTTAACATAAAATTCCAGCAAAGGCGCATAGGCTAAAAACCGAGATTTCGGCAGCACCTCCTTTGTTTTATCATGAATTTAAGGAGCAACAACAATATAGCATTATAAGACAATAAGAGAGACATCTAAAACAGCAATAACTAGAGTCTTAATGACAACAAAAGACTAACATTAAACACTTAAAGTTCCAAGTGTCAAACGAACAATAAAACTCTCATTAACAAAGCTAAGCCTTAAATCAATGATCATCACACGCAATTTATTATCAAACTAATAGATTGACTTGGGGAAACATTATGGTGAAGCTACGTGTGGGCGTGTGACTATTCCCCTTTCCCGCATGCCGTTCTCATGGTACCTAAAACAAGAAGAAAACACAAGCGTGAGTTCGAAACTCAGCAAGCATATTGCAATGGACAACAATAACCATATCATAGAAATAACATCTCACATCATGTATATCATCTCAATCATGAACACTTAACAACTTTATCATCATGGTGTATGCAATGTAATGCAATGCTCATGTCTCCTTGGAAACTCATACCGGTATGGTTGAGTACACACCCGTCGGTGTGCACCCTCTCCCCCCTTCCATCCCGAAGATGGAGGGTGCCTACTCCTCGCTTCCACAACCCACGGTAGATGGAATCACGATGTAGGACTTACTCTATTGGCTCTCCGGATTAGTCATAACTTTCTCACCGACCTTCCCGGATTAGTTAATGACTTTCTCACCGCACGGGCCATGTAACATGTCATGTATGCAAGCATGCCAACAATATATAAAACTCATATATTAACACATGGCATCATAACATCTTAAACATGCTCATCATATCATAGCAATCATTAAAACATGGCAAGTGGACATATATCATGTAGACAATTCCATCTAATTTCAACATGCAACCTACAACTCGCTATTCATCACAACACACTTGCCTCAACCACGTGCAACGGATTGGCGGGAAGAAGAGGGCACTCCCGGGGTCACACCACCTGCACATAGGTATCACACATTCACAATCATAACCACAAAACAGTACGCAAACCCCGATCTAACCCGACATTGCCAACTACTCGCAAAACCTAAAAACAGAGGTTCTGTCCCGTCGGGACAGCAGCCTTGCAAAAGGCATAACTTGAGTTCTGGGACTCCGAATCAATTAAACGATTACGTCCTCGCGTAGCTTAGGAAATTTCCCAACTTTCTCTAGGTATAAGGAAAGACTGATTCGGCCTCTAAAGTTGTTTAATCTACAGATTACCGAGATCTGTTCCAATCGCGTCACATATTTTAACACGCTCGGTAAAACAGTCATAACTTTCAAACGGCTGATCGGAATTTAACGTGCTTTACGTCCAATGAAAGGTAATGAAATTATCTACAACTTATTTTAAGTATGTACGGTCAGATTCGAACTCTAAATTGGCGAAAATAGGAACCCTAGCCCGACTGCTCAATCTGCCCGAAAACAGAAACGTGGCAACGTTTAGATCTATTCAATTCTACTCCAATCCAGCACCACCAATTGATCTAAAAACTTCAAAATCACCTTAATAACAGTACCAAGATCAAACCCAAGGATCCCCATGATCATACCTTTGCCCGACGAACGAATCTCCAACAGATCTCCTCGCGGATCGCTCCTCGCTCCACGCTCCTCGCTCCACGGGATGAATCCACGAGGAGCAGGGGTGGGGAGGCCACCCTAGGGAAGCAAGGGGTGGAGGAGAGGTGGTGGGGAGGTGGAGAGGCAAGGGCAAGGGCAAGGGGTGGCGCACGGCCAAGGGAGGGGAACTAGGGGGGCGGCTAGGGGGGGAAGTGGGGGGGGGCGCAAGGGGCTGTGGCTTGGGCGCACAAGGGGGCAGGGGAAGCCCCTTTTACCAGGCCCCACACCCTCTCCTAGTCCAATAAGAGCCCTACTTCAATCCCACCAAAGCCCACCAAGGCCCAAAACTCCCCCGGGAAGGCCCAAAACCCCGAAAACGGCCCGAAAAAGCTATTATCCTCCAATTCCTATGGTTTTAACCTTATTTCCACACCTCATACTGTAATTAACCTTATCAAGCCCGTTAAATAAAGTTACGACATTCCGTGGTGTCACATTCTTCCCCCCTTCAACAGGATTCGACCTCGAATCTAAAACATACCAACACGCAACCCAGCAAAACCGAAGATAGCTTGGTTTTCACATCACATACCTGAGGCGAAAAGCTCGGGATACTTCTCGCGCATGCGAGATTCCAGCTCCCAAATCGCTTCTCTCTCGGTCTGATGTGACCACAGGACCTTGACAAACTTAAGCGTCCTGTTCTTCATCACTCGCTCTGAAGTCCCCAGAATTTCCACAGGACGGGACTCGAAAGTGAGGTCCTGCTCAAGCACTAATGGTTCCAACGGAACCACCAACTCCGGATCATGCAAGTATTTCTTCAACATCGAGACATGGAACACATTATGCACACCTTGCATGGATTCCGGTAGCTCCAGATGATAGGCCAACCTACCAACTCGGGCGATGATAGGAAAAGGCCCAACATACCTTGGACTGAGCTTTCCTTTGGTGCTAAAACGCACCACACCTTTGGTGGGAGATACTCGCAAGAGTACCCTATCACCCACCTCAAACTCCAAGTCTCGCCGCCTCACATCAGCATAGCTTTTGCCATGCGCTTCAGTTGCTGCGAGAAGGTTCTCGCCGAACCTCCGACACGCGATCAACGGTCTGTTGAACCCAATCCGGTCCAAGAATAGCTCTCTCGCCACGGCATCCCAACAAAGTGGCGATCTGCACTTCCGGCCATACGGTACCTCATAAGGAGCGGCAGGATCTTTGGAATGATAGCTGTTATTGTAAGCAAACTCTGCAAGGGGCAAATGGTCTTCCCAGCTACCCTTCCAAGCTATCACACAGGCCCTGAGCATGTCCTCCAAAGTCTGGATGGTACGCTCAGACTGCCCATCCGTCTGAGGGTGAAAAGCGGTACTAAGGCGAAGCTGGGTACCCAATGCACTCTGCAAACTCTCCCAGAACTTGGAGACGAACTTCGCATCCCGATCAGAAATAATGGTCTTGGGTACACCATGCAGTCTCACAATCTCCCGCACATAGATGGGAGCCAACTCGCTCGCTGAATTGGTCGTGCGGATGGGAATGAAATGCGCAGACTTGCTGAGACGGTCCACCACAACCCAAACAGCATCCTTCCCTCGTGGAGTACGAGGTAAGCCAACCACGAAATCCATGGAGATGTCATCCCATGGCCACACAGGAATCTCCAAAGGCTGCAACAGGCCAGCGGGACGCTTATGCTCAGCCTTGATCTTCTGACAAATCCCACAAGACGCCACATACTTGGCAATATCCACTCTCATCCTTTTCCACCAGAAATTCTTCTTCAAGTCCCTGTACATCTTGGTCTCCCCAGGATGGACCGTGTACGGGGTGCGATGAGCTTCTTTCAGAATGTCTTCTTTCACTTGAGATTTCTGGGGCACGCACAGACGGCCCTGAAACCTCAAAGCTCCCGCATCATCAACGGTAAAGTCTCCAGACTTGCCTTCCTCAAGGCGTTTCCTCACCTGTTGGAGCAAACGATCATCTTTGCATTGTGCCTCCGCTGACACGCCGGGAATCGGCCCGACTCAAGGATCAACTGAGTTTCAGCTTGCACGGTCCCGCAAAGCAAGAGGGAGACTCCCAAACGCTCAAAATCAGCAACAAGACAATCAACAACAGGGGCATTGTCTTATGATCGAGAGCGTCGGCCACCACATTTGCCTTTCCTGAGATGATACTTGGATGGTGAGGTCATAATCCTTTATCAACTCTAGCCACCTCCTCTGCCTCAAGTTCAAATCTTTTGAGTAAAGATGTACTTGAGGCTCTTGTGATTAGTGAAAATATCACAAGACTCGCCCGTCTGAGTAATGCCTCCATATCTTCAATGCAAACACCACGGCGGGTAGCTCAAGATCATGTGTGGGATAGTTACGCTCATGCTTTTTCAAATTGTCTTGACGCATAAGCAATCACCTTGCCATCTTGCATGAGCACACAACCAAGTCCCAACCGAGAAGCATCAGAATAAGCAGTGAAAGCGCTTCCCAGGCTCGGGAAGGGTAAGAACGAGGAGCGATCACTAACTTCTCCTTCAAAGTGCAGAAACTGTGCTCACACTCTGCAGCCCACTGAATTTCACTCCATACGAGTCAATTTGTGAAAGTGGCTTGGCAATGATAGAGAAATCCTGCACAAAACGCCGATAGTAGCCAGCCAACCCAAGGAAACTACGCACCTCTTTGACATTGGAAGGCCTCCTCCAATCCAAAACTGCTGAGACTTTGCTAGGATCTACAGATATGCCCTCTGGATTGATGATGTGGCCAAGAAAACCCACTTCTGAAATCCAGAATTCGCACTTTTTCAGCTTAGCAAATAACTGATTTGCCCTCAAGGTGCTCAGCACAAGCCTCAAGTGTCGCTCATGCTCCTCTTCTGATTTAGAGTAAACCAGAATGTCATCGATGAACACTACCACAAACTCATCAAGGTACTTGTGTAGCATACTGTTCATCGCCTCCATAAAGACAGCAGGAGCATTAGTTAGTCCAAAAGACATAACTTTAAATTCGTAATGCCCATACCTAGTGGAGAAAGCAGTCTTCTCAATGTCCTGCTCCCTCACACGGATCTGATTGTACCCCGACTGAAGATCAATCTTGGAGAACACCTTTGCTCCCTTCAGTTGGTCAAACAGATCCTCGATGCGAGGCAAAGGATACTTGTTCTTGATTGTCACTTGATTAAGAGCATGATATTCAATGCACATGCGCCAACTTCCATCCTTCTTCGAGACAAAGAGAACGGGTGCTCCCCATGGTGAAACGCTACGCCGAATAAAGCCCTTGGCCAACAGATCCTCCAACTGCTTCTTCAACTCGTCTTGAAAAGGACGAGCCAAGCGGTATGGAGAGATAGAAATAGGTCGAGTGCCCGGAACAAGATCAATACGAAACTCCACATTCCGCACGGGAGGTAAACCAGGCAACTCATCAGGGAACACATCAACAAACTCCTTCACTACAGGAATCTCCTCAATGGAAACTGAAGATGGCTTCTTAGACAGGGTCATGAGGAAACCCAAAAGCCTCAAACGACGACCAGAAAACAGACTAGTCAAAGCAAAGACGGAACTAGACGGTATACCACCCTGAAAGGTCAACTCTACTCCTGACGGGGCCTGCAAGGCAACCGTCTTCCAGAAACAACAGATCTTGGCACGGTGCTGATGCAACCAGTCCATGCCCAAAATGACATCAAAAGGAGCCAACTGGATCACCATAAGATTGGCAAAGAAAACCTCATCGTCAATGGCAATGGTGCAACCCGGGCAAACCAAAGAGCTAGCAATCAAACCCCCAGGAGAACTGACTAGCACAGACTCAGAAATCCGCTGAACTCCCAACTTAGCTCTACTAGCAAACTCCGATGACACAAAGGAATAGGATGCACCGGAATCAAACAGAACAAAGGCATCAACGGAATCCATGAGCAGAGTACCTGAAACCACCTCTGGATGCCCGGCTGACTCGGCGGTCGGCAAGGCGTACACTCTTGGTGGCGCCGAGACAAAAGGAGCACCGACTCCCGGCTGATGCCCCAACAAGGCTGGGGGCGGAGGAGGCAACTGCGGAGGAGCAGACGGCTACGGGCACCAATAAGCCGCTAGTGGCGCCCACGCAAAGGGCGGCTGAGAAACAGGAGCAGCCATCAAGTGCACCGATCCTCTGGAAGACGCCGCTGGAGTGGGAGAAGAAGGCACCGTCTCCCACTTGATGATGCTACCGGGATTCATCTGGCAGACTCGTCCCATGTGACCAGGCTTGCCACAGTGGTTGCAACTCCCGGTCCAACCACACTCTGAAGCACGGTGCTCACCACCGCACTTGAAGCACTTCATGCCTGCTCGGGCACAGATCTAACAGCCGCGAGGAAGACGACCGAGGCGGCCCCATCTTGGCCCCCGAGGCGAGCCACATCCTCCCTTGAACTTCTTGAAAGTGGGTCGAGAAGACCCACCTCCTCCACCAAAGGTCCTCTTAGGCCCCGCTTTGCCAGCGAAGAACCCTGGACCACCCGGGTTTTGCTTATCCGGGAGAGCTCGGCTCAAGCTCCATGCCCTTCGCTGCTCCACCACGGAGCAAAAGTCACGAGGACAGTCGCCCTATGACAACTCTGAACTCCTGGTTGAGGCCCCTACGGAACCTCCTTGCCTTCTCCCGATCATTGCACGCCCTGGCAGACAGTAAGCGCACCACGCTGTTGAACTCCACCTCATACTCGCCACCAAGCCTCTTTCCTGGGAAAGAGTCGCCGAGTATGCTCCATCCGCTCAAGGAAAGACTGGTAGAACATGGCTCGGAGGCGAGCCACAAAGTCCTCCCAGGTGGTTTGGACCCAGATCGGGGCTCTAGCAGCCAGAACCCCTCCCACCGGATGTCGGCTTGGCTCCTTCGGTGAAAGGCCACAAAGCAGGCCCTCCGGACTAAGGTCAACTCTAGGACCTCAAGCGCCTCTCCATGTACCGCAGCCAATCTGCGTTGGATCGGCGTGCCAGCTCCATCAAAGGTGTCAAGGCGGAGGACATCCACTCGGAGACTCATCCTCGGCTCCAGACAACGGGGGCAACAATTGGGGCCACTTTGCAAGGAGGCACAACAGCGGGGGCTGCCCGCAGCTGGCCGGCGCACTCTGAATCTCCCTCTGCAGAGCCTAAACTAAATCCTCATTGGCGGCGGGTACCCCCGCCCCTGACTGTGCAACTGGAAGCTCCTCCTGAGCTGGCCCATGAGCGTTGAGCGAAAGACCTACCCTCAGCAACAGACTCCGCAAATCCCTGGGAGCCTCGCCCCTGGCCTCCACGGCCACAGCGTCCACGGCCTCTACCCCTCGACAAGGCTGCTTTAGACAGACAACCATCCAAACACAAAAATATAAACACAAAATCACACAATCAAGATCATAGATCAAACATCATCATAAGCATAGTCTTCATCAAATAATTAAGCGCAATGCAATGATGAACCAAAACCCCATCCTACTGTGCAACCAAGTGTGTCAAATTTTAGATTAGTTATACCACTTTTACAAGTTTTTAATGTTGCTATCCTATAACAAAGTTTTAGTTAGAACCTAAGCCATGTTTCTAAGTTATTCCACATCATATTTTAGTTGCAACTTAGGGCATAACACTAAAAATACATATTCCAAGGACCTACAGCCCGCTCTGATACCAACTGCAACACCCCGACATTTAATATGCCTGAATGCTACCAAACATGAGCTAAACAACATCTAAATACCACATTTAACATAAAATTCCAGCAAAGGCGCATAGGCTAAAAACCGAGATTTCGGCAGCACCTCCTTTGTTTTATCATGAATTTAAGGAGCAACAACAATATAGCATTATAAGGCAATAAGAGAGACATCTAAAACAGCAATAAATAGAGTCTTAATGACAACAAAAGACTAACATTAAGCACTTAAAGTTCCAAGTGTCAAACGAACAATAAAACTCTCATTAACAAAGCTAAGCCTTAAATCAATGATCATCACACGCAATTTATTATCAAACTAATAGAATGACTTGGGGAAACATTATGGTGAAGCTACGTGTGGGCGTGTGACTATTCCCCTTTCCCGCATGCCGTTCTCATGGTACCTAAAACAAGAAGAAAACACAAGCGTGAGTTCGAAACTCAGCAAGCATATTGCAATGGACAACAATAACCATATCATAGAAATAACATCTCACATCATGTATATCATCTCAATCATGAACACTTAACAACTTTATCATCATGGTGTATGCAATGTAATGCAATGCTCATGTCTCCTTGGAAACTCATACCGGTATGGTTGAGTACACACCCGTCGGTGTGCACCCTCTCCCCCCTTCCATCCCGAAGATGGAGGGTGCCTACTCCTCGCTTCCACAACCCACGCTAGATGGAAACACGATGAATGACTTACTCTATTGGATCTCGGATTAGTCATAACTTTCTCACCGACCTTCCGGATTAGTTAATGACTTTCTCACATACGGGCCATGTAAAATGTCGTGTATGCAAGCATGCCAACAATATATAAAACTCATATATTAACACATGGCATCATAACAACTTAAACATGCTCATCATATCATAACAATCATTAAAACATGGCAAGTGGACATATATCATGTAGACAATTCCATCTAATTTCAACATGCAATCGATAACTCGCTATCCATCACAACACACTTGCCTCAACCACGTGCAACGGAATGGCGGGAAGAAGAGGGCACTCCCGGGGTCACACCACCTGCACATAGGTATCACACACTCACAATCATTACCACAAAACAGTATGCAAACCCCGATCTAACCCGACATTGCCAACTACTCGCAAAACCTAAAAACAGAGGTTCTGTCCCGTCGGGACAGCAGCCTTGCAAAAGGTATAACTTGAGTTCTGGGACTCCGAATCAATTAAACGAGTACATCCTCGCGTAGCTTAGGAAATTTTTCAACTTTCTCTAGGTATAAGGAAAGACTGATTCGGCTTCTAAAGTTGTTTAATCTACAGATTACGGAGATCTGTTCCAATCGCGTCACAGATTTTAACACGCTCGGTAAAACAGTCATAACTTTCAAACAGCTGATCGGAATTTAACGTGCTTTACGTCCACTGAAAGGTAATGAAATTATCTACAACTTCTTTTAAGTCCGTACGGTCAGATTCGAATTCTAAATTGGCGAAAACAGGAACCCTAGTCCGACTGCTCAATCTGCCCGAAAATAGAAACGTGGCAACGTTTAGATCTATTCAATTCTACTCCAATCCAGCACCACCAATTGATCTAAAAACTTCAAAATCACCTTAAGAACAGTACCAATATCAAACCGAAGGATCCCCATGATCATACCTTTGCCCGACGAACGAATCTCCAACAGATCTCCTCGCGGATCGCTCCTCACTCCACGCTCCTCGCTCCTCGATCCTTGCTCCTCGCTCCACGGGATGAATCCACGAGGTGCAGGGGTGGGGAGGCCACCCTAGGGCAGCAAGGGGTGGAGGAGAGGTGGTGGGGAGGTGGAGAGGCAAGGGCAAGGGCAAGGGGTGGCGCACGGCCAAGGGAGGGGAACTAGGGGGGCGGCTAGGGGGAAGTGGGGCGCAAGGGGCTGTGGCTTGGGCGCACAAGGGGGCAGGGGAAGCCCCTTTTACCAGCCCCCACACCCTCTCCTAGTCCAATAAGAGCCCTACTTCAATCCCACCAAAGCCCACCAAGGTCCAAAACTCCCCCGGGAAGGCCCAAAACCCCGAAATCGGCCCGGAAAAGCTATTATCCTCCAATTCCTATGGTTTTAACCTTATTTCCACACCTCATACTGTAATTAACCTTATCAAGCCTGTTAAATAAAGTTACGACATTCTGTGGTGTCACAATGGGGAGCTTCTTCACCAAGCTTGGAGGGATGAGGAGGCCATGGAAGCACCCTTGCTGCTTCTCGAGGCGTGGGGAGCAAAAGAGGGAGGAGAAACCGAAGAGGAGGGAGCCCCCAAGCAGTCGGTTTGGGGAGGGAGTTCATGTTGGTGATATGCCCTAGAGGCAATCATGTGAGATGATTATATCATACGTCTATGTTCATGTACTTATCAGTTCCATGAATAAATGCCACTCCTTTGTTCATTGAGTACGAATTAATTGTGAAATACATTGGTTATATGATATTATTCTAAATGATCCCTGGTCACATATCATTATGTGGGACAATAGTGATTTGACTCGCACATATATTGATTGATGGTAATGTTTCACATACCATAGATATGGAGATATCAAATCAATAATGTGGGCACATGTTAGAGAACATGGGGTTGGATAGACCCGCTCCGAGACACTGCTGAGATTGTTATCTTAAGAAGTGCCATCAGGATGTAGTCTCGAGTGGTATACCTATATAATCATTTGACCTGAGATTCTTATTGATTCTCAGCATGTGTAATTGTATACTTTGGGGCTACCAAACGCTTCACCATAACAGGGGAGTTATAAAGGTAGCTTACGGGTATGCCATGAAACATGACGTGAGATGTAAGAGATCAAGATGGAATTTGCCCCTCCTTGATAACGGGAGAGATATCTCTGGGCCCCTCGGTGTGGATGGATAAGGAAAAGTGCATGGCCATGCCAAAGTGATTAAAGAGTTAATCACGAATTATATCCATTACAATGACGAGTGAATTTGTCGAGCTATCACAAGGGTGGCACGCTTCTTGCCTTGAGCTTGACTGATATCGTGTGGCAAAAGGATCCTATGTGAGTATATCAAGGTTCATCTGATTCGATCATTGTGTACATTCGGGGGTCAATATGTGCTGCTAGGTACCGCTATTGACTTGTGGTCTGGAAAAGGGGTTCTCCGGGACCGCGGCTGACTTGTGCATGAGCCTAATGGGTCACACACTTAACGGGTTGGATCATGTGTAATGGATCGGATCCATTAGTGGGTTTATGTGGATTTGGATCCTCTAGCGTCTTAATGGATTTCTATTGTAGAAGATCCATTAGTGCGAGCCCTAATGGGCTTCTATTACAGAAGGCCCGTTAGTGCGCTCTATATAAAGGAGGCGTGGGGGCGTGCGGAGTTACAGTCTCCCCACCCTAAACCCTAGCCGCCACCGCGTCCCACTAAACCCTAGCCGCACGCGTGGGTGCTAGCACACCAGCGCGCGGTGATCCCACCCCGGACGTGTGGATACCGTAGAGGCGTCATCGCTATTGCGTCGGTGCTGATCGATTCAATCGGCTACATCAACTGTGCGACTACAACGAAGCTGTTGTGACGGTGATCCGCGACGAGGAGGAGGTGTACCACGTCGTTTTCGACTACGTACTGTGCTTTGGAGCACGCGGGGAGGCTTCACCCACTCTACTTCCGCTGCTAACGTGCTCCAAGGGTAATGCTCCATGATCTCTGACTCGCATGTTTCCTGGGTGTTCGCGGTAGAAAAGTTTTGTTTTCGGCTAGCGTAGCACCGCGTTCTCCTTCAGTTCACTGATAAAACAGACGAGCAATCTTAAAACTTGGAACCAACATTAAGTGCTATTACATTATCCATGTGTTAGGTTAAGTTGCCATGTTTGATACTTGCATGTGTTATGATGAATATAGTTTGTTAAATGGCAATGCAATGGTTAATTCGAGTTTTCATATAAGTTTATTCATGTGTATGGCATATGTGCATTCATAATTGAAGAGGCGACCCATTCTGATGCGGGCCTTTGTGTTCACACGTAGTGTACACAAAAGACTTACCTCGTAGTCCCATCCACAGTTGTGAATGGGAGCGAGTCAGTAAGAGTAAGCACCCTCCACGGGATGGAAGGGAAAGAGGGTGCACCCGACGGGTGTGCACTCGGCAATACCGGTTTGTGCTAAGCAAAGATACATGTGCATTGCATTGCATGAATGACAATGTTAACGAGGAAGTATTATGTTGTTCCCCATGATTCATGATTGACATAACATAAGTATGTTAACTGCATTGTTTATTTCCATTGCAATACACTTTGCTGAGTGATGAACTCACGCTTGTTGTTTGATGTTGTTTTAGGTAAATTGAATTCGGCATACGGGAAGGGGATCTAGCATCACGTCTCCACCTAGATTCACGCATTTAGACAATTACACACCGTTCTTTGTAGTTGCAATGGTTTATTTTATTGAGCTAAAACTTGGACTATGCTATATCGTTTGCTATGTTTTATGGTTCCCTATGTATTGGTTCATGAACGTTTCAATTTATATCCTGGGGCTTTAACTATTGATAAGAATCCCTGCTATTTACGTTATAGATGTTCTTTTATTATGATATTGTGTTGTGATGTTATTATTGATGTTCCAAACCATGGAAAAACAAAGTATATGTTGCCGAAATGCAATTTAAACTATTAATGTAGTTGATGTAATTTATTGTTAAATATGTGTTTTGGTTGTTGTTAGTATTCTTTGTGGTGACATTCGTGGCATACTAGGTGCTGGGGTGTTACAGTTGGTATCAGAGCGGGCTTTAGGTCCGTGGTGTGTGAATTTAGTGAAATACCATAGGGTCAACTAAAATGTTGATTTTGGGAAAAACCTAGAAACATGGCTTAGGTTATACTTAAAATTTTGCCATAGGATAGCAACATAAAAACTTGTGTAAGTGGAATAATTAATTTAAAATTTGACACACTTGGAGCACAGTAGGATGGGTAATGGTTCCTCATTGCATTATGCTTTAATGTTATTTGAGCTTTGATGAAGAATGTTATGTTTTGATGATGCTTGATTGTGACACTACGGTATGGTGTGACATTATAAAATGTGAAATTAGAAAAATAAAACCTTTCGGCTTGAGGTTTACTCGCGTTTTGGGCCTTTTGAAGTGATGTGTCACCACGGAGTGTCGGAACCTTATAAATGGTGCATGATGAGGTCAAAAACATTATGATATGTGGAATTAAGGTTAAAACCATAGGGTATGGAGGTTAATAGCGTTTCCGGGGTTTTGGGCCTTCCCGGGGGAGTTTGGGCCTAAAAGAGGGGGTTGTGGGCTTTGGTGGGATGGAGTAGGAGTCCATTTAGGACTAGGATTGGGTGTGGGGGCTGGTAAAAGGCCTCCCACCCCTGCCCCTTGCGCCCCATCAGCCCTTGGTGCGCCTCCCCTTGTCCCCCAAGTGCCCTAGCCGCCACCCCCTCTCCCTCCCCTCTTGTGCCGTGCGCCCCCACCTCCCTTGCCCCTTTGCTCTCCACCTCCCCACCACCTCTCCTCCACCCCTTGCTGCCCTAGGGTGGCCTCCCCACCCCTGCACCTCGTGGATCCATCCGTTGGAGCGAGGAGCGAGGAGCGAACCGGGAGGAGATCCATTCAGATTTCGTGCGTTGGGCAAAGGTATGATCATGGGAATCCTTGGGATTGGTTTAGGTACTGTTCTAAGGGTGTTTATCAAGTTTTTAGATCAATTGGTGGTGCTGGATTTGAGCAATTTGGATTAGATCTAGATGTTGCCACGTTTCTGTTTTGGGACAGCATGAGCAGTCGACCTAGGGTTGGAGTTTTCATCAATTTAGAATCCGAATCTGTCCATACGGATGTTGAAGAAGTTGTAGATAATTTCATTATCTTTCAGTGGACATAAAGCACGTTAAATTCCGATCAGCCGTTTGAAAGTTATGACTAATCCGGAGAGCCAATGAGTAAGTCCTACATCGTGATTCCATTCACCGCGGTGAACGGAAGTGAGGAGTAGGCACCCTCCATCTTCGGGATGGAAGGGGGGAGAGGGTGCACACCAACGGGTGTGTACTCAACCATACCGGTATGAGTTTCCAAGGAGACATGAGCATCGCATTGCACTTCATACATATTGATGATGATGATAATATGTGACCATGAATGAGATGGTTTACATGATTTGAGATATTATTGCTATGTAATTGTTTATGTTTGTACCATTGCAATATACTTGCTGAGTGATGAACTCACGCTTGTGTTTATGTTGTTTTCTTTTAGGTACCATGAATCCGACATGCGGGAAGGGGAGCTAGTCACACGTCATGTAACACCCCGGCATTTAATATGCCCGAATGCTACCAAACATAAGCTAAACAACATCTAAATACCACATTTAAACATAAATTCCAGCAAAGGTACACATGCTAAAAACCGATATTTCGGCAGCATCTCCTTTGTTTTTCCATGAATTAACACAATAACAAAATCATGGCAAGATATATCATAGCACACAACATCTAAAACAACAACATAAATGGACATAACATCAAGTTACGCCAATAATACCACGCTTAACCACTTCATAAACTATAACGAAGCAAATAAGGAATCACAAACATGCTAGATTAAACCATACATTAAGTTTATGGCACAACTCTTAATATCATGTCTCCAAGTGATTAATTATGGACTATGATGGTGGAGCTACGTGTAGAAGTGTAGCTAGACCCCTTTTTCCCGCATGCCGATCTCAAAGTACCTAAAAACAACATAAAACACAAGCGTGAGTTCGAAAACTCAGCAAGCATATTGTAATGGACAACAAGATCATTTACAAGACAATAATACCTCACATCACATATAACATCTCATCCTTGAACACATAACAACATCATCATCATTAAATATGTATTGCAATGCAATGCAATGTTATGCTCATATCTCCTTGGAAACTCATACCGGTATGGTTGAGTACACACCCGTCGGTGTGCACCCTCTCCCCCCTTCCATCCCGAAGATGGAGGGTGCCTACTCCTCGCTTCCACAACCCACGGTTGATGGAATCACGATGTAGGACTTACTCTATTGGCTCTCCGTATTAGTCATAACTTTCTCACCGACCTTCCCGGATTAGTTAATGACTTTCTCACCGCCCGGGCCATCTCATGTCATGCATGCAACTATGCCAATTATCATATTTCACATGTACATAAACATATGGCATCTCATCATGACAAATATAAACACATGGCATCGAATCATGATAATCATACTCAATATCTCATTGGAAAACAGCAAGCATGGCAAGTGATCATATCAAGTGTTCAATCTTTCACCCAATATCAACAAACAACCTACAATCCGCTATACATTACAACACACTTGCCTCAACCGCGGGCGACGGATTTGTGGGACGTAGAGGGCACTCCCGGTGTCACACCACCTGCACATAGGCATCACACACTCACAATAATGCCCGCAAAACAGTACACAAATCCCCATCTAACCCGACATTGCCCATTACTCGCAAACCTAAAAACAGAGGTTCTGTCCCGGCGGGACAGCAGCCTTGCAAAGGCCATAACTTGAGTTCTGGGACTCCAAATCGATTAAACGAGTACACCGTCGCGAAGCTTAGGAAATTTACTACCTTTTTCTAGTTATATGGAAAGACTGATTCGGACTCCAAGGTCGTCTAATCTACAGATTACCGAGATCTGTTCCAATTACGTCACAGATTTTAACGCGCTCGGTAAAACAGCCATAACTTTCAAACGGCTGGGCGGAATTTAAACTTCTTTATGTCCACGGAAAGATAATTAAATTATCTACAACTTCCTAGAAGTCTGTACGGCCAGAATACAACTCTAAATTGGTGAAAACGCAAACCCTAGCTCGACTGCTCAATCTGCCCGAAAACAGAAACGTGGCAATGTTTAGATCTAACCCAAATAACTCCAATCCAGCACCACCAATTGATCTAAAAACCTTATAAACATCCTAAGAACAGTACCTAGATCAAATCCCAGGGTTCCCTTGATCATACCTTTGCCCGACGAACGAATCTCCAATGGATCTCCTCGCGGATCGCTCCTCGCTCCACGTTCCTCGCTCCTCGCTCCTCGGATGGATCCATGAGGATGCAGGGGTGGAGAGGCCACCCTAGGGCAGCAAGAGGTGGAGGAGAGGTGGTGGAGAGGTGGGGAGGCAATGGGGAGCAATGGGGGAGGTGGAGGCGCATGGAAGGGAGAGGGGAAGGTGGGGGTGGCGGCTAGGGCTTGGAGGGAGAGGTGGGGGCGCCCAAGGGCAGGGGGAGCATGCCAAAAAGGCTGGTGGGGAGCCCTTTTACCAGCCCCCACACCCAATCCTAGTCCATTACGGAGACCTAATCCATCCCACCAAAGCCCACCAAGGCCCAAACTCCCCCGGGAAGGCCCAAAACCCCGAAAACGGCCCGGAAACGTTATTAACCTCCAATTCCTATGGTTTTAACCTTATTTCCACACCTCATACTGTATTTAACCTTTTCATGCTCAATAATTAAGGATACGACACTCCGTGGCGACATAACACTTCAAACGGCCCTAAAACGCGAGTAAATCTCAAGCCGAGAGGTTTTAACCTAACCTTCACATTCCATAAGTTCTTGTCCTCATCATTCACATTATATAAGTCTACGACACTCCGAGGTGTCACATTCTACCCCCCTTAAACAGGATTCGACCTCGAATCCGACGAACGCCAAAAAAAAAATCAACAACAGAGTCCCCGAGGGACAAAAGACTTCCTTTCAACATAAAACATTCACACAAGGACTCAAACCGGAACAACGTTAAACGAGTTCTCAAAACCAACCCTTGGCGAGGAAATATTGATTTAGCTCAACACAGTGCAACCTCGCACGGTTCCTCCTTCACCCCAATTTCCAAAAAGACCACGAAAGAAAACGGTCCCACACTCCTCAATCGAGACATTCCTTGGCACTAAAGTGCCTGATCCATTAAGCAAGGCTACTCTCCAGAAGAACACGGCTTCAACCGCTAAAACCCTCTTCAGCTCCCACACACAAAAGTGTTTTCACACAACAACCTCTCTACTATGGTTCGCCGTAATCAAGACGACGCGAACCAAGTGAGACACTACACTCCAGGACAACCCACTGTTGAACAAACGGGGTTTAAAACCATGCAAAAGATTTATCTTTTACAAAAGACCAATACCCACCACTAACATCAAAAGGGAAGGCTTTCTTTAAAACCAAAGTTCTTAAAACCCGCAAGAACAGTAACAACCGAACAAAATGCTACGGTTGACTCAACTCGCTCATAGATTAGCGACAAAAGATCCATACACTTCGAAAAGGAAAAGCAATTACTAGCAACCACCAAGTGGTCCACTAGTACTTAAACAACCCTATCAAGGAACACATTAACGGCACAGTTTTACAAGAAGGTTTTGAATTGAGTCAAACTCAATCTTCCTTTACTTCTCACCTTTAAACCATTTACGATCCACTACTAACAACACCAAATGCTTAGGTCGACAACAACCCAAGAGCATTCAGTTTAACTTTCTAAACCAAGATGCAAATGAAACGCAAATTTCCTTCATCACAACCAACATACCAGAAATTCTTTATTCTTTCTTTTCATACTAGAAAGAAATGGACATCTCGATTCATAACATGAATGCAAACTTTTCAAGAGCACTCCGGATTAGTCATATATCCTTATATGACTTTCTCACCGACCTGGCTCAACGACTCTTTTATCATTTAACATCTGTACACGATGCCTTGTTTTCTTTTCACCATTCATTCATCATGTAACAACGGTACCGAATAGCCATTCGCCAAATGACTTCTTCCTCGGTATCGCAAGATTGAAATACACATAATACTGACGGTTGCGCTAAATCATATAAACTATGACGGCAACAAAATTGATAGTAAATCACCACGTCGTACAAGAACCCACATCAATTGAAAACTGAACTTGCAAATCATTGCATTTCATTCGAATCCAACAGTTTGGAAGAGAACATCAAAATTTCAAGTCGAGCATCTGCTCCCACAACCATCGCAAATTTTCTCAAGAAGAGGGAAACTCATTTCCAAAAGGGGAACACCTCACTAACAAAATCACCTTGTAAAACATTCATAAAATCCAACTGTTTGAAGCACTCGCAAACATTACACACGTTGTTCAAAATGACTCCAACTCTAGCCAAAAAGAGTTACAAATTAAATCTCAAGAGTTTCTTTTAAAATTTATTCCAAAGATAATCCAGTGTGGACGGAAAGGAGCGCGATCCACTCAAAAACTTTTGGATGTAAACTCAACTGACAACACGAACTAAACAAATTCGCCAAAACCAAAGGTCGACACCAACACTACGAGTTTTGGGAAACTCTGAAACTCAACATAAGAAGCACCTCAACCGAAAACATTCAACCAAGATGGCAACCAATAAAATTCATACCACCTATATGAAAACGACTCGACAATCGAAACTTATTCGGTTAACAAGCGACTTCAACAGATTCTTAAGCAGGATCAACGTATCGGTTATATACCAACCATATATCACAATTTTGTCAATTGAAACTTGTTCAATCTATAAATTGTTTTCAACAATTAAGTAATATCTCTACAAGATGAAATTCATAACTAGGATTCCAAGGCATACATTCATTAAGGATAAAACTCTACGAGATAAGATTCGTAAATAGGATTCTAAGATATGCAATCATTAAGATTAAAACCTTGCATTAAGATTATTATCCATTGTCCATCCCATCACAACATGTACTTGACGTAGTACCCCAATTTTACACCTTTTTCTTCTATTGGATCAATAGTTTCCAACAGTTAACCACACTACCAAAGCATCAAAATCAATTATTTGCATAATCATTAATCAACAACATTGCTTGTAGCTATCCTATACATTGGTTATAACAAAACCTCCACCACACAACATACTCCATCTATTAAATTGGATTTAATCAATTAGATTAGCACAATGTTCTTAACAACCTCATTAACCAATAGTCTTATGTCTTCTCAATTGATATCAAAACTAGCATTGAAGGGACACAACTGCATACTTCCAAATATACTAATAGTTTACAACATAATAAATAACAACTTTAATCAACTTCCAAGTTAAAGTCACTAGCCAACACGATTAAATTTCTCTATTAACACTTTACATTAGAACATCTTTAAACAACCAACAAGGTTTCTTTATCAATAACAACAGTCTACATCATCTTAAAGTTTTAACTATGCATCAGGGTTTAAAACCTTAAACATTAACAAGAATCATAAACACTTTTAAAGCAAGGCAACAGATTCTAAGCATGAACATTAACACTTTCAATCATTCTCGCTAAGAGTAAACTACAACACTAGTAGTCTATATATTCACAAGCTAGAGATATTAATCACATTAAATTGATTCAACTCAAACTTTAACTTAGCAACATATCAATCCATAAACCACATTGTTACCTACTACATAACATGCTTAAACATCAATTCTTACTAGGGACAAACGATCTCAGTCAAAAGGCTACTTACTTTGTTTGCAACATTTTAGTTTTTAAAACTCATCCCAATTTCATAAGGAACTTGACTCTCAAAATTGCAATGAGACAAACCCAAACTTGGTCATGCAAAGGAATTCTCCAAAACATTTTTCAATCTCAAAGACTCCCATAGAGGAAACTGGTTGAAAGACAACTTTTCTCGAAAGGGAACCAAGTGCTCCACTAACCTTTTCAAATAAAAACCTTGACACCAAACCCCTAACTTTCACGAAACAAGAGGGGCTTTCAAAGATGATTTCTCAAACCAGTAAAATGACGAAATCAAACACCACTTACTACTATAAAGCCACAGAACCTCAGCCCTGACAGTCGGGTCTGGCACAACTCCGCAAAACTCCTTTAGCCTCGGAGAAGGACAACCACAGGAATAAATCGAATGCTTGTTCGACAAAAAGCAATTAACAGGCATCAAAGCTGGAAAGGCGCCCAAAAGAAGCGCAACACTAGACTCCTCTTCTTCGTCTTCACCCAAGGAAGACAAAACCACACACCGCAAACAGAACGATCCGCAAAAACCCATCACTTTTCATTTGATTCAAATCAACTAAAGCCAAGAAAAGCAACAAACACCGACTGTCAGAATGGCAAAGATCATACGAAGGAAACCACCATTAACTCTTCCTTCTTGTCTCCAACCAACTACCCGATCTACGACAGAATGGGTAAGCGCTCTTCTCCTACCGGGGTTAACCGTTCTTCGGTGATGGCGCTAACCGGCCACACCGTCAAACCTCACCCTTACTATAAACAGAAAGAGGTGACCGAAACCCTTCGGTACCACAACCCCACTCTTATCACCACAACAAATATCATTGACATAGCAACATGCGTTGTCGAAAGAAGCATTCAACATCAAAGCTTAAATACAACATTTAAGCATAAAGAAACGATACCCATACCCTTTCCTACTGTGCATCCAGTGTGTGTCAAATTTTAGATTAGTTATACCACTTTTGCAAGTTTTAATGTTGCTATCCTATGACAAAGTTTTAAGTATAACCTAAGCCATGTTTCTAGGTTGTTCCACATCAAAATTTTAGTTAACCCTATGGTATTCCACTAAATTCTTACACCACGGACCTGAAGCCCGCTCTGATACCAACTGTAACACCCCGGCATTTAATATGCCCGAATGCTACCAAACATAAGCTAAACAACATCTAAATACCACATTTAAACATAAATTCCAGCAAAGGTACATATGCTAAAAACCGATATTTCGGCAGCATCTCCTTTGTTTTTCCATGAATTAACACAATAACAAAATCATGGCAAGATATATCATAGCACACGACATCTAAAACAACAACATAAATGGACATAACATCAAGTTACGCCAATAATACCACGCTTAACCACTTCATAAACTATAACGAAGCAAATAAGGAATCACAAACATGCTAGATTAAACCATACATTAAGTTTATGGCACAACTCTTAATATCATGTCTCCAAGTGATTAATTATGGACTATGATGGTGGAGCTACGTGTAGAAGTGTAGCTAGACCCCTTTTTCCCGCATGCCGATCTCAAAGTACCTAAAAACAACATAAAACACAAGCGTGAGTTCGAAAACTCAGCAAGCATATTGTAATGGACAACAAGATCATTTACAAGACAATAATACCTCACATCACATATAACATCTCATCCTTGAACACATAACAACATCATCATCATTAAATATGTATTGCAATGCAATGCAATGTTATGCTCATATCTCCTTGGAAACTCATACCGGTATGGTTGAGTACACACCCGTCGGTGTGCACCCTCTCCCCCCTTCCATCCCGAAGATGGAGGGTGCCTACTCCTCGCTTCCACAACCCACGGTTGATGGAATCACGATGTAGGACTTACTCTATTGGCTCTCCGTATTAGTCATAACTTTCTCACCGACCTTCCCGGATTAGTTAATGACTTTCTCACCGCCCGGGCCATCTCATGTCATGCATGCAACTATGCCAATTATCATATTTCACATGTACATAAACATATGGCATCTCATCATGACAAATATAAACACATGGCATCGAATCATGATAATCATACTCAATATCTCATTGGAAAACAGCAAGCATGGCAAGTGATCATATCAAGTCTTCAATCTTTCACCCAATATCAACAAACAACCTACAATCCGCTATACATTACAACACACTTGCCTCAACCGCGGGCGACGGATTTGTGGGACGTAGAGGGCACTCCCGGTGTCACACCACCTGCACATAGGCATCTCACACTCACAATAATGCCCGCAAAACAGTACACAAATCCCCATCTAACCCGACATTGCCCATTACTCGCAAACCTAAAAACAGAGGTTCTGTCCCGGCGGGACAGCAGCCTTGCAAAGGCCATAACTTGAGTTCTGGGACTCCAAATCGATTAAACGAGTACACCGTCGTGAAGCTTAGGAAATTTCCTACCTTTTTCTAGTTATACGGAAAGACTGATTCGGACTCCAAAGTCGTCTAATCTACAGATTACCGAGATCTGTTCCAATTACGTCACAGATTTTAACACGCTCGGTAAAACAGCCATAACTTTCAAACGGCTGGGCGGAATTTAAACTTCTTTATGTCCACGGAAATATAATTAAATTATCTACAACTTTCTAGAAGTCCGTACGGCCATAATACAACTCTAAATTGGCGAAAATGCAAACCCTAGATCGACTGCTCAATCTGCCCGAAAACAGAAACGTGGCAATGTTTAGATCTGTTCCTTCCCTTATGGTTATGTTTAAATCATTGAACTAAGCTATGGTTTCGATGATTCGTTGGTCGTTATGAGTAATTGATTAGTCCATATTTGTCATGTGATGGATAGAATTTATATCCTTAGTGGTATGGTGGCTGTTTTTCCGTTTGATCATGTTATTGCTATCGTTCATTATGCCACATTGACATGTTATTATTGTTGTTGCTTCAATTCATGTTAAAACAAAGGAGATGCTGCCGAAATCTCGGTTTTAAGCATATGTACCTTTGCTGGAATTTATGTTTAAATGTGGTATTTAGATGTTGTGTAGCTTATGTTTGGTAGCATTCAGGCATATTAAATGCCGGGGTGTTCTGATTGGTATCGAGCGTCTTTGTAGGTCCTTGGAATGTGTATTTTTAGTGTCATGCTATAGGGTACAACTAAAATATGATGTGGAATAACTTAGAAACATGGCCTAGGTCTTAACTAAAATTTTATCATAGGATAGCAACATTAAAACTTGCAAAAAGTGGTATAACTAATCTAAAATTTGACACACGCTGGATGCACAGTAGAAAAGGGTATGGGAATCGTTTCTTTATGCTTAAATGTTGTATTTAAGCTATGATGTTGAATGCTTCATTTGATAAAGCATGTTGCTATGTCTATGAGATAAATGATTGAATTGCTCTTGTTGTTGTGATAGAGTGGGGTTGTGGTACCGAAGGGTTTCGGTCACCTCTTTTTGTTCATAGTAAGGGTGAGGTTTGACGGTGTGGCCGGTTAGCGCCATCACCGAAGAACTATTAACCCCTGTAGGATAGGAAGTGCTTACCCTTTCTGTCGTAGATCGGGTAGTTGACTGGAGTCAAATAGAAGAGTTTGGTGGTGGATTCTTTCGGATGTTCTTTATCGTTCTGTGGTCGGTCTTTCTTGGTCTTCTTGGTTTTAGTGATGGAAACCAAAAGGAAAGTGTTTGGTATTGGTTTTTCACGGATCGTTCCGTATGCGGTGTGTGGTTTTATCTTCCTTGGTTGAAGACGAAGAAGAGGAGTCTAGTGTTGCGCTTCTTTTGGGCGCCTTTCTAGTTTTGATGCCTGTTGATTGCTTTATGGGGAACAAGCATTCAATTTATTCCCGTGTTTGTCTTTCTCCGAGGTTAAAGGAGTTATTGCAGAGTTATGCCAGACCTGGCTGTCAGGGCTGGAGTTCTGTGGCTTTGTAGTAGTAAGTGGTGTTTGATTTCGTCATTTTACTGGTTTAAGAAATCATCTTTGAAAGCCCCTCTTGTTTCGTGAAAGTTTGAGGTTTGAGGTTAAGGTTTTATTTGAAATGGATTACTTGATCGCTTGGTTTCCTTTAAGAAAATTGTCTTTCAACCATGTTCCTTTATGGGAGTCTTTGAGATTGAAAAGTGTTTTGGAGAATTCCTTTTGCGTGACCAAGTTTGGGTTTGTCTCATTGCAATTTTGAGAGTCAAGTTTCCTTATGAATTTGGGTTGAGCTTTAAAACTAAAATGCTGCAAACAAAGTAAGTAGTCTTTTGACTGAAATCGGTGGTCCCTAGTAAGAATTGCTGATTAGCATGTTATGTAGCATGTACCAATGTGGTTTTTGGGATGATGTATTGTTAAGTTAAATTGTGAGTGGAGTCAATTCAATGTGATTAATATCTCTAGCTTGAGAATAAATAGACTACTAGTGTTGTAGTTTACTCTTAGCGAGAATGAGTAAATGTGTTAATGTACATGCTTAGAATATGTTGCTTGGTTATAAAAATGCTTATGACCCCTGATAATGTTTAAAGCTTTAAACCTTGATGCATAGTTAAGACATTAAGATGATGTAGACTATTGTTATTGTTAAAGAAACTTTGTTGGTTGTTTAAAGTTGCTCTAATCTAATGGATTAATAGAGAAATTTAATCGTGTTACCTAGTGACTTTAATTTGGAAGTTGATTAGAGTTGTTATTTATGTTGTTGCAAACTACTAGTATATTTGGAAGTATGCAGTCGTGTTTCTAAAATGCTAGTGTCGAGGCCAATTGGAAAGATATGGGTTTTGTTGTTTGATGATATTGCAAGAACTTTGTGCTGGTCTAACTTATTAAATTTAATTTAATAGTTGGAGTATGTTGTGTAGTGACAATTTTGTTGCAACCTATGTATAGGGTAGCTAAAAGTAATGTTGTTGGTTAATGATTATGCCGCTTGTTTTTATTGATGACTAAATAGTGGTGGTAACTGTTTAGGTTACTCGTTGGAAATCCATGGTTAAAATAGAGGAAAATTTTAACTTGTTGCGATGGAGTGAGCTTTGGATAATTAACATGATGAATGGTTTTATCCTTGATGAAAGTATAACTTAGAGTCTCACTTACGAATTCTTTCCTGTGGAGATGATATTTACATGTTGAAGTCGTGTTTAACTGAATAAGGTTCGGATGTTCGAACGTGAACATATAGGTGGTATAAAATTATAAGCTGATCTTGCTGAAAGATTTGTTGGAGTACTATGTTTCAAATTTAGAATAAGATGTATTATGGTTCAGTGATCCGTGGGGATCATGTCAATATAGTCTTGGTTGGGTGCCTTTTTGATAAGCATCATAAACCCTTATTAAAAGTGTTGGGAATGGTAACTAGAGGAAGAATTTGTTGTGAAACTTTTGGTTGAATTGTGTTGGGGCTCCTCAGGGAGTAAATAGTGATTATTGAAGTCTTTTAATGGAAAGCGTAGTAGAGTACTAGAGATGGTTCTTTTTATGCTGAGCTTGTGTTTAAAAGCTTTTGGACTGGTTTGGTTGTTTGCCATTTTGGTTGAAGGGTTTTCGGTCAAGGTGTTCCATATCCTGTGTTTCAGAGTTTCCCCAAAACTCGTAGTGGTTGGTGTCGACCTTTGGTTTTGGCGAATTTGTTTAGTTCGTGTTGTGAGTTTGGATTTACATCCAAAAGTTTTGAGTCGATCGCGCCCTATCGCGTTCGCACTGAATTATCTTTGGAATTAATTTTGAAGGGAAGCAGATGGTCATAAAGGGTTGTGTTGGAAACTTTTGAGTTAAGCCCTTAATGTGTAACTCTATTTGGCTAGAGTTGGAGTCAATTGGAAAATGTGTCTGGTGTGCGGGTGTTTCACAAGTCTGGATTTTGTATGAATGTTTCATAAGTGAATTCGGTTAGAGAAGAGTTTTCTTTTGGAATTGAGTTTCCCTCTCTTTGGATAAAATTTATGGCAGTTGTTTGTGCAGATGTCTAACTTTGGAGTCAATGTTCTTGTCCAAAAATGTTGATTTTGGTTAAAATGCGATGTTTTGCAAAGTTTAGCTATCTATCGTTGGTGGGTTCTGATATGACGTGGTGTTTTACTGTCAACGATGTTGCCGTCATAGTCTATATGATTTAGCGCAACCGTCAGTGTTATGTGTATTTCAATCATGTGATACCGAGGAAGATGTCTTTTGGTGAATGACTTTTCGGTATTGTTGTTATATGATGAATGAATGGTGAAAAGTAAACAAGACATCGTTTTTAGATGTTAAATGATAAAAGAGTCGTTGAGCTAGGTCGGTGAGAAAGTCATATAAGGATATATGACTAATCCGGAGTGCTCTTGAAAAGTGTGCATGCATGTCATGAATCGAGATGTCCATTTCTTTCTAGTATGAAAAGAAAGAATGAAGAAATTATGGTATTTTGGTTGTGGTGTAGGGGATTTATGCTTCCTTTGTGATTTGGCTTGGATGTTGCCGAATTCTTTCCAAAATGGTTGTTAACGCTTTGGGTTTGAACTTGGGCTTGATAGCTAAGTGTTTTTGTGTGAGGGCGAGACCCTCTTAAGAAAGGAACCAATTGTGGTTTGGTAAGGTTTTACGATCCTAGCTTGGGGCTAGGTGTAGAACCATAGTGGTATAAGGGTGGTTTGTGATGGAGGTTGATGATGTATGGGTTTAACCTTTACTAAGAGTAGCGATGGGTGGAAGTGGAGTTGACGGTAGATCGGTGATAATTGCCCTGCCGTGAGCAATTGTTTTCACTAGTTGTTTTTGGGTTTGAGTCTTGCCTAGGAAAGGATGGAAGAAAATGTTAGTATGATCGTGTATCGGAAGGGCAAGTGTGCCTTAGTGAGTTTTCCCCTCGATGGAAATTTTCGGGAATGTAGAAAGGTCGTTAAAGGAATTGTGACTTCCTTTGATTATGTCATGTTGAGTTAAATGGAGTATGGTAGTCAGGTTGGTTGTGATAGAAGTGTGAAGTGCTTGTCGTGAGGATTCGAGCGTTTTGGGTTGATGGAGCCCTTTGTGGTTGAAACGCAGATTTTGTTTGGGAATGGAAGTGAAGGTCGACCTGTGAGAGATTGCCCTTTGTTGAGCTAGATCATTACTTTTCTCGCCGAGTGTTGGTTTTGAGAACTCGCTTGTCGTTTGTTCCGGTTTGAGGTTTCGTGCGGTTGTTTTGTGCTGCAGAGAAGTCTTTTGTCCCTTGGGGATTTTGTTGTTGTTTTTTTTGGCATCCTTCGGATTCGAGGTCGAATCCCGTTGAAGGGGGGAAGAATGTGACACTACGGTATGATGTGACATTATAAAATGTGAGATTAGAAAAATAAAACCTTTCGGCTTGAGGTTTACTCGCGTTTTGGGCCTTTTGAAGTGATGTGTCACCACGGAGTGTAGGAACCTTATAAATGGTGCATGATGAGGTCAAAAATATTATGATATGTGGAATTAAGGTTAAAACCATAGGGTATGGAGGTTAATAGCGTTTCCGGGGTTTTGGGCCTTCCCGAGGGAGTTTGGGCCTAAAAGAGGGGGTTGTGGGCTTTGCTGGGATGGAGTAGGAGTCCATTTAGGACTAGGATTGGGTGTGGGGGCTGGTAAAAGGCCTCCCACCCCTGCCCCTTGCGCCCCATCAGCCCTTGGTGTGCCTCCCCCTTGTCCCCCAAGTGCCCTAGCCGCCACCCCCCTCTCCCTCCCCTCTTGTGCCGTGCGCCCCCACCTCCCTTGCCCCTTTGCTCTCCACCTCCCCACCACCTCTCCTCCACCCCTTGCTGCCATAGGGTGGCCTCTCCACCCCTGCACCTCGTGGATCCATCCGTTGGAGCGAGGAGCGAGGAGCGAGGAACGTGGAGCGAGGAGCGAACCGGGAGGAGATCCATTCAGATTTCGTGCGTTGGGCAAAGGTATGATCATGGGAATCCTTGGGATTGGTTTAGGTACTGTTCTAAGGGTGTTTATCAAGTTTTTAGATCAATTGGTGGTGCTGGATTTGAGCAATTTGGATTAGATCTAGATGTTGCCACGTTTCTGTTTTGGGACAGCATGAGCAGTCGACCTAGGGTTGGAGTTTTCGTCAATTTAGAATCCGAATCTGTCCGTACGGATGTTGAAGAAGTTGTAGATAATTTCATTATCTATCAGTGGACATAAAGCACGTTAAATTCCGATCAGCCGTTTGAAAGTTATGACTAATCCGGAGAGCCAATGAGTAAGTCCTACATCGTGATTCCATTCACCGCGGTGAACGGAAGCGAGGAGTAGGCACCCTCCATCTTCGGGATGGAAGGGGGGAGAGGGTGCACACCGACGGGTGTGTACTCAACCATACCGGTATGAGTTTCCAAGGAGACATGAGCATCGCATTACACTTTATACATATTGATGATGATGATAATATGTGACCATGAATGAGATGGTTTACATGATGTGAGATATTATTGCTATGTAATTGTTTATGTTTGTACCATTGCAATATACTTGCTGAGTGATGAACTCACGCTTGTGTTTATGTTGTTTTCTTTTAGGTACCATGAATCCGACATGCGGGAAGGGGAGCTAGTCACACGTCATCAATTAGCATCACACATTTAAACAATGACATGTTCCTTCCCTTATGGTTATGTTTAATTCATTGAACTAAGCTATGGTTTCGATGATTCGTTGGTCGTTATGAGTAATTGATTAGTCCATATTTGTCATGTGATGGATAGAATTTATATCCTTAGTGGTATGGTGGCTGTTTTTCCGTTTGATCATGTTATTGCTATCGTTCATTATGCCACATTGACATGTTATTATTGTTGTTGCTTCAATTCATGTTAAAACAAAGGAGATGCTGCCGAAATCTCGGTTTTAAGCATATGTACCTTTGCTGCAATTTATGTTTAAATGTGGTATTTAGATGTTGTGTAGCTTATGTTTGGTAGCATTCAGGCATAGTAAATGCCTGGGTGTTACAGTTGGTATCAGAGCGGGCTGTAGGTCCTTGGAATGTGTATTTTTAGTATCATGCTATAGGGTACAACTAAAATATGATGTGGAATAACTTAGAAACATGGCCTAGGTCTTAACTAAAATTTTGTCATAGGATAGCAACATTAAAACTTGCAAAAAGTGGTATAACTAATCTAAAATTTGACACACACTGGATGCACAGTAGGAAAGGGTATGGGAATCGTTTCTTTACGCTTAAATGTTGTATTTAAGCTTTGATGTTGAATGCTTCATTTGATAAAGCATGTTGCTATGTCTATGAGATAAATGATTGAATTGCTCTTGTTGTTGTGATAGAGTGGGGTTGTGGTACCGAAGGGTTTCGGTCACCTCTTTTTGTTCATAGTAAGGGTGAGGTTTGACGGTGTGGCCGGTTAGCGCCATCACCGAAGAACTATTAACCCCTGTAGGATAGGAAGTGCTTACCCTTTCTGTCGTAGATCGGGTAGTTGACTGGAGTCAAATAGAAGAGTTTGGTGGTGGATTCTTTCGGATGTTCTTTATCGTTCTGTGGTCAGTCTTTCTTGGTCTTCTTGGTTTTAGTGATGGAAACCAAAAGGAAAGTGTTTGGTATTGGTTTTTCGCGGATCGTTCCGTATGCGGTGTGTGGTTTTGTCTTCCTTGGTTGAAGACGAAGAACAGGAGTCTAGTGTTGCTCTTCTTTTGGGCGCCTTTCCAGTTTTGTTGCCTGTTGATTGCTTTATGGGGAACAAGCATTCAATTTATTCCCGTGTTTGTCTTTCTCCGAGGTTAAAGGAGTTATTGCAGAGTTATGCCATACTTGGCTGTCAGGGCTGAAGTTCTGTGGCTTTGTAGTAGTAAGTGGTGTTTGATTTCGTCATTTTACTGGTTTAAGAAATCATATTTGAAAGCCCCTCTTGTTTCGTGAAAGTTTTAGGTTTAAGGTTAAGGTTTTATTTGAAATGGATTACTTGATCGCTTGGTTTCCTTTAAGAAAATTGTCTTTTAACCATGTTCCTTTATGGCAGTCTTTGAGATTGAAAAGTGTTTTGGAGAATTCCTTTTGTGTGACCAAGTTTGGGTTTGTCTCATTGCAATTTTGAGAGTCAAGTTTCCTTATGAATTTGGGTTAAGCTTTAAAACTAAAATGCTGCAAACAAAGTAAGTAGTCTTTTGACTGAAATCGGTGGTCCCTAGTAAGAATTGCTGATTAGCATGTTATGTAGCATGTACCAATGTGGTTTTTGGGATGATGTATTGTTAAGTTAAATTGTGAGTGGAGTCAATTCAATGTGATTAATATCTCTAGCTTGAGAATAAATAGACTACTAGTGTTGTAGTTTACTCTTAGCGAGAATGTGTAAATGTGTTAATGTACATGCTTAGAATATGTTGCTTGGTTATAAAAATGCTTATGACCCCTGATAATGTTTAAAGCTTTAAACCTTGATGCATAGTTAAGACATTAAGATGATGTACACTGTTGTTATTGTTAAAGAAACTTTGTTGGTTGCTTAAAGTTGCTTTAATCTAAAGGATTATTAGAGAAATTTAATCGTGTTACCTAGTGACTTTAATTTGGAAGTTGATTAGAGTTGTTATTTATGTTGTTGCAAACTACTAGTATATTTGGAAGTATGCAGTCGTGTTTCTAAAATGCTAGTGTCGAGGCCAATTGGAAAGATATGGGTTTTGTTGTTTGATGATATTGCAAGAACTTTGTGCTGGTTTAACTTATTAAATTTAATTTAATAGTTGGAGTATGTTGTGTAGTGACAATTTTGTTGCAACCTATGTATAGGGTAGCTAAAAGTAAGGTTGTTGGTTAATGATTATGCCTCTTGTTTTTATTGATGACTAAATAGTGGTGGTAACTGTTTAGGTTACTCGTTGGAAATCCATGGTTAAAATAGAGGAAAATTTTAACTTGTTGCGATGGAGTGAGCTTTGGATAATTAACATGATGAATGGTTTTATCCTTGATGAAAGTATAACTTAGAGTCTCACTTACGAATTCTTTCCTGTGGAGATGATATTTACATGTTGAAGTCGTGTTTAACTGAATAAGGTTCGGTTGTTCGGACGTGAACATATAGGTGGTATAAAATTATAAGCTGATCTTGCTGAAAGATTTGTTGGAGTACTATGTTTCAAATTTAGAATAAGATGTATTATGGTTCAGTGATCCGTGGGGATCATGTCAATATAGTCTTGGTTGGGTGCCTTTTTGATAAGCATCATAAACCCTTATTAAAAGTGTTGGGAATGGTAACTAGAGGAAGAATTTGTTGTGAAACTTTTGGTTGAATTGTGTTGGGGCTCCTCAGGGAGTAAATAGTGATTATTGAAGTCTTTTAATGGAAAGCGTAGTAGAGTACTAGAGATGGTTCTTTTTATGCTGAGCTTGTGTTTAAAAGCTTTTGGACTTGTTTGGTTGTTTGCCATTTTGGTTGAAGGGTTTTCGGTCAAGGTGTTCCATATCCTGTGTTTCAGAGTTTCCCCAAAACTCGTAGTGGTTGGTGTCGACCTTTGGTTTTGGCGAATTTGTTTAGTTCGTGTTGTGAGTTTGGATTTACATCCAAAAGTTTTTGAGTCGATCGCGCCCTATCGCGTTCGCACTGAATTATCTTTGGAATTAATTTTGAAGGGAAGCAGATGGTCATAAAGGGTTGTGTTGGAAACTTTTGAGTTAAGCCCTTAATGTGTCACTCTATTTGGCTAGAGTTGGAGTCAATTGGAAAATGTGTCTGGTGTGCGGGTGTTTCACAAGTATGGATTTTGTATGAATGTTTCATAAGTGAATTCGGTTAGAGAAGAGTTTTCTTTTGGAATTGAGTTTCCCTCTCTTTGGATAAAATTTATGGCAGTTGTTTGTGCAGATGTCTAACTTTGGAGTCAATGTTCTTGTCCAAAAATTGAAAGTGCATCTAGGCCCCTCATTTTATCTTGGTGATTAATGATGACACAATTAGTGTGATCTAATGCTTCAACTAAGTTAATGCAGTTATCGAGATCACATCAATCTCGGAATAAGATTGGACCGTCATAAGCGCGTCAAATTTGAAAAGCGGCATCAAGACGAGGACTTGTAATTTTATATTGCCTTGAGTCTTAAGGATAGCCGTACTATTAAGAGGATGCGACGGAAAATCAATTTTAGGATGTGCATGTGCTCAACATCAAAATTTGCATTTAAACTAGCACTCAAAAAAAAAACATGCATTTTCCAAAAATCAGGAATCCAACCGAGCCAGTCAACTCGGAGTATCCGGACAAACAGTCCGGAGTATCCGGATTCAGTCCGGAGTCTCCGGACGTTTTAGCCGGAGTCTCCGGGTTAAGCCCCTCGGCCACTTTGGATTCCAGGTGTCCGGAGTATCCGGACATTTTGTCCGGAGTCTTCGGACAACCCGGAGTCTCCAGGTTGTTTGTCCGGACACTCCGGTCTGTTCGAAAAAGGGAATAACGGCTAGTTTTCAAAAGTGTATTTAAAGCCACTCCCTCTTCCCCAACGGCCAGGACTGCTCTTGAGCTCATTCATTGCAGCATTCAAGCCCTCTCCAACACTTCCAAAGTATTCAATAGAGCTCCTACTTCCTCCCTCCATTAGATTTGGTTGTTGATTCATTTTGGTGAGGAGAGGAAGAAGTAAAGTGCTAGGTGCATTCATTTCTAGTTGTTGAGCACTAGTTCATCCTTCAAGCGACTTCCGTGGTGTTATTACTCTTGGAGGTTGAAGGTCTCCTGGACGGCTAGGAGTCACCGGGAGCTACCAACGCGTGTGGTGAGCCCCGGTCGTTTGTGAAGGCGAGTCTCGCCTCCGAAAGGAAAGAGACAAGAAGTGAAGCCGGCGAGTGCATTTGTGCAACACCAGGAGGAAAGCGGGTTGAAAGAGACCCCGACTCAAGTGCGACCGAGCCAGCTCAACGGAGACGTAGGGTTCCCTTCAAGAACCCGAACTTCGGTGAAAAATCGTGTCTCTCTTATTCTCTCTTACTTCCTAGTCTTGCTTGTTAGGATTTGAATTTGTAAAGTTGGATCTAGCTCTTTGCTTAGCTTTAATTCAAATCCTTACTAGCAATTGTTCTAGGTTGTTCTTGCTATCCCTTTTAGTGGTTTATTGTGCCTGCTAGAGTAGTTTTATTTGCTCTCCCGAGCTAGCTAACCCGAGAGACTCGGACACAAGACCAGGACACTCGGACAAGCCGAGTATCGGACCAAAACACAGACTCCGGGTTGACCTGCTCGGCCTGTTTTAATTCCGCTGCGATTTTTTTTAATCCGCCTATTCACCCCCCTCTAGGCGACATCGTTGGTCCTTTCAATTGGTATAAGAGCCAAATCTCCTTTAGTTTGGCTTAACCGCTTGGAGAAACAAAGATGTCGGACATAGAGAAAGTTACCGAAACCCATGCCCAAGACAAGGCCACGGGTTCCGGTATAGGGGTTGCAATTCCTTTAGATTATTCCTCTTTTGGAGTCTCAAACTCCTCATCTTATGTTTCCGTCTGCAAATGCAGTAGAGCGCCTCATTTCGATGGCACTCGCTATGCGGCATGGAAACACAAGATGAAGATACATTTGAGATCACTTCACCCTTGCATTTGGAAGATTGTTGAAACAGGTTTCAAGCCTGCAAACCCCAACAATCTCACCTCCGAGGAAGACAAAGCTCAACACTTCAACGACTTGGCCGTCAATGCCTTGTTCAATGCTTTGAGCGACTCCGAGTTCAACCGGGTCGATGGCCTTGACAATGCCAAGGATATATGGGAGAGATTGATGGTATCTCATGAAGGCGTATCAAGTGTTCGTGAATCCAAGATCGAGCTTATCATTGGAGAATTAAGGCGATTCACTTTGGAAGAAGGAGAGTGCTACAACAAGATGTTTGATCGCTTGATGGTACTAGTAAATCAAGCTAAAGGACTTGGAAGCACCGAGCTCACCGACAAAGCAATTGTCAAGATCATCCTTCGAGTGATCACCCCCACCAACCGCAACCTTGTACAACTCATCCGCGACCGGCCAAACTTCGACACCCTCACTCCTCATGATGTGATTGGCCGGTTGATGACGGATGAGATGATGGTCAAAGAAGCGGAGGTAGTAGAAGAGCTCAAGTCCGGCAAGAAGAAGGGCATCGCCTTGAAGGCCGTCAAGGTGGCACAAGAAGCCGAAGAGAGCTCAAGCGATGAAGAAGAGTCGAGCGGCCCCTTGACTAATGAAGATATGGCCTTGCTCGTAAGAAGATTCAAATAGTTCTTGAAGAAGAAGGGCTACAAGCCGGGTAGTCATTCCAAGAGCTATGGTAACAAGTCAAGAGGGCGGCACTCAACAAGGAAGTGCTACGAGTGCGGAGAACCCGGTCACTTCATCGCCGATTGTCCGCACAAAGACAAGAAGGAAGACAAGTCCTACAAGAAGGACAAGTTCAAGAAGAAGGACAAAGACAAGAATAAGAAGTACAAGGGCAAGGGTCATGCATACATCGGCAAGGAGTGGAACTCCGACTCCGAGTCCGAGTCCGAATCCAACTCCGACAAAGAAGGAGGGCTTGCCACCGTCGCCATTGCTACACCGCCAACAAAGTCAAAGAGTCTCTTTGACAACCTAAGCGACGGCGAAGGAGATGCTCCAATTTGCCTCATGGCAAAGGGGCACAAGGTATCATCTAAGAGCCTCATTTCCTCTATTGTTGATTATGACTTAGATGATTGCGATAGCGATAACGATGAAGTAGCATTTAAGTCCATGAATGACTTTGATATTGAAAAACTAGATTTGCTACTTAAAGACATTGAAAAATTGGAGGAAGTAGTAGAACAAAAGGAGGCTACTCTTGAGGCTCAAGAAGATCTCCTTATTTTTGAAAAGGAGAAGAATCTTGAGCTAGAGAAGAGCCTAGCTTTTGAAAAGAAAAAGAATGAGGACTTAGTCAAAAAATCAAATTTGACCAAGAGTGAAGTGGTTAGTCTTGAGATCACCAATGCTTCACTCATAGAGCAACTTGCTCAAGCAATGGATGCTTGCAAGGCTCTTGAAGTGAAGCTTGTTGATCTCTCGAATAATGCTTCCACCTCAATTAACAACTCCAATGTTTCAATACCTTCAACTAGCAATGGATGCGCTAGATGTTATAATGTTGATGTTGCTACTTGTGCTACTAACCGTGAGACTTTGAAAGTCTTGGCTCATGAGAATGAGAAGCTTAAGGGGATGCTTGAAGATGGACTTCAAAAGTCCTACAAGGCTAGCAAAGGTTTAGAAGAGTATCTCGGTAAGCGCCAAGGTAATCCTAAGAAGCATGGGCTTGGATATGTTCCGCCTAAGGGCAAAAAGAGCAACATCGTGGTTGCTCCTTTAAGCAAGCCGATTCATTTTGTGAAAGGCGAAGGAACATCCAAGCACAAGGCTCATTCCGAGTTCTTTGCTTCATATGTTCTTAAGAAGACTAACCTTGGACGTGTAGGTGCTTGTCACATTGGGCGTAAGCCAAAGGATGCTCCTTTTGTTCGCTCCATTTGGGTCCCAAAATCTCTAGTTGCTAATGTGCGTGGACCTAACCAAGTTTGGGTACCAAAGAGCAAAAACTAAATATGTTTTTGTAGGCCTATATCTCCGGTGGAACGAGTTGGATTTTGGATAGCGGTTGCACGCACCACATGACCGGAGAAAAGGCAATGTTCGCACACTTGGATGAAAATGGATCAAATAGCGAAAGCATTGTCTTTGGAGACAATGGGAAGGGAGAAGTAATTGGTTTGGGTAAAATCTCTATCTCAAATGATTTTCACTTAAGTAATGTTTTACTTGTTGATTCATTAAGCTACAATTTGTTGTCCGTTGCACAATTGTGTGAAGCGGGTTACAATTGTTTGTTTAATGAAAAGGGTGTGGATGTCATTAAGAGGCTTGATGGTTCAATAGCCTTTAAAGGACGTTTAAAGGGTAAGCTCTATCTCGTAGACTTCAATACGGATAGACTTAATCTTGAAACGTGCTTAATGGCTAAATCTAGCATGGGTTGGCTTTGGCATCGCCGGTTAGCCCATGTTGGTATGAGGAATCTTCACAAACTCGTTAAAGGCAACCACATTCTTGGACTAACCAATGTTGTCTTTGAGAAAGATAGGATTTGTAGCGCTTGTCAAGCCGGCAAGCAAGTTGGCGCCTCCCATCCCGCCAAGAATGTGATGACGACCACAAGACCGTTGGAAATGCTTCATATGGATCTTTTTGGTCCGGTCGCCTACATAAGCATCGGGGGAAGTAAGTATGGTCTAGTAATTGTCGATGACTTTTCTCGTTTCACTTGGGTGTTTTTCTTACGTGACAAGGGAGAAGTCCAAGTGACATTGAAGAAGTTCATGAGAAGAGCTCAAAACGAACTTGAAGTGAAGATCAAGAGAATCCGAAGCGACAACGACACCGAGTTCAAGAATATTGGTGTGGAGGAGTTTCTCGATGAAGAAGGAATCAAGCACGAATTCTCGGCTCCCTATTCTCCTCAACAAAATGGGGTGGCCGAGAGGAAGAATAGAACTCTCATCGAGATGGCGCGGATGATGCTTGACGAGTACAAGGTTTCCGACAGTTTCTGGGCGGAAGCCATCAATACCGCATGCCACAGCACCAACCGCCTCTACCTCCACAAGATCTTGAAGAAAACGGCGTACGAGATGCTCACCGACAAGAAACCAAATGTATCCTACTTTAGAGTCTTTGGGAGTAAATGCTACATCCTCAACAAGAAAGCTAAGTCCTCTAAATTTGCTCCTAAAGTAGATGAAGGTTTCTTACTCGGTTATGGAACTAATGCTTATGCGTACCGAGTTTTCAACAATACCACCGGTGTCGTTGAAATCTCGCGTGACGTAACATTTGATGAGGCTAACGGTTCTCAAGTAGAACAAGTTGATCGTGCTGTAATTGACAGGGAAGAACCACCATGTGAAGCTATCAAGAAATTGGCAATTGGGGAGGTAAGACCTCAAATTTTGGAAACTCACCTGAGCACCCCAACCCGGAGTCTCCGGCCTGAAACGCGGAGTGTCCGGACTGGTCCGGAGTCTCCGGGTCCAATACCGGAGTCTCCGGATGGGGATGACTCAGGCGATATTCCCTCCTCGTCCAAGCAAGCTCAAGGTGGCTCTAATGCCACCCAAGATGATGAAAGCCCTATTCAAGCTTTGGACTCAACCGTACCTCATCCGAGAGTTCATCAAAGCATTCAAAGGGATCATCCAGTTGACAACATACTTGGAGACATTAACAAGGGAGTATCCACTCGATCTCGAGTTGCAAATTTTTGTGAATTTTACTCGTTTGTTTCCTCTCTTGAACCTCTTAAAGTAGATGAAGCGCTTGAAGACCCAGATTGGGTGATGGCCATGCAAGAGGAGCTGAACAACTTCAAGCGCAATCAAGTCTGGGAGCTTGTCAAAAGACCCAAGCAAAACGTCATCGGTACTAAGTGGGTCTTCCGAAACAAGCAAGATGAAAACGGGATCGTGACAAGGAACAAAGCTCGTTTGGTTGCTCAAGGGTACACTCAAATCGAAGGTTTGGACTTCGATGAAACATATGCTCCAGTAGCTAGGCTTGAATCTATTAGAATATTACTTGCCTTTGCTACTCACCATGATTTCAAGCTATATCAAATGGACGTTAAGAGCGCCTTCTTAAATGGACCACTCTCTGAGATGGTCTACGTTGAGCAACTACCCGGCTTTGAAGATCCAAAACACCCGGACCACGTCTACTACCTACACAAAGCCCTTTATGGACTTAAGCAAGCACCGAGGGCTTGGTTCGAGTGTTTACGAGATTTCCTTCTCGGACAAGGTTTTGTAGTCGGAAAGGCCGACCCTACTCTCTTTACTAAGCATATTGATAATGATCTATTTGTATGCCAAATATATGTCGATGACATTATATTTGGATCTACTAATGAACATTTGTGTAAAGAGTTTAGCAAGATTATGACCAAAAGGTTTGAGATGTCCATGATGGGAGAATTGAAGTTCTTCCTCGGATTTCAAGTCAAACAACTCAAGGAAGGAACTTTCATTTGTCAAACCAAGTACATCAAGGACATGCTCAAGAAGTTCGGAATGGAGGACGCCAAGCCTATAAAGACGCCTATGCAAGCCAACGGGCATCTAGACCTCGACAAAGAAGGTAAACCGGTCATCCAAAAGGTATATCGTTCGATGATCGGTTCTCTCCTTTATCTTTGTGCATCTAGGCCCGATATCATGCTTAGCGTTTGTATGTGTGCACGTTTTCAAGCCGCTCCAAAAGAGTGCCACATGGTGGCCATTAAGAGAATCTTGAGATATTTAGTGCACACTCCTCATTTCGGACTTTGGTATCCGAAAGGATCTTCTTTTGAACTTGTTGGCTATTCCGATGCGGATTATGCCGGTTGTAAAGTGGATAGGAAGAGTACCTCGGGGACTTGCCAATTCTTGGGTAGGTCCCTAGTCTCGTGGTCTTCCAAGAAACAAAACTCAGTAGCCCTATCCACTGCCGAAGCCGAATACATAGCTGCCGGGAGTTGTTGTGCCCAATTACTTTGGATGAGACAAACCTTGAGTGATTATGGCCTATCCTACAAAAGCGTTCCACTTTTGTGTGACAATGAGAGTGCCATAAAAATTGCCAACAACCCTGTCCAACACTCCCGTACAAAACACATTGATATTCGCCATCATTTCCTAAGAGACCACGCAACCAAAGGCGAAATTGATATCCAACATGTAAGTACAAATGATCAATTAGCCGATATTTTCACCAAGCCCCTTGACGAGAAAAGGTTCTGTGAATTGAGAAGTGGTCTAAATATTCTAGATTCTCGTAACGTGGCTTGATAAGTGCTCATACATTGGTTGGTGAATGAAAAATGAATTTCAAAAACTTATTCATCTTTTTCTCTGAATTTTCTGTGTTTTTGGCTTTTAATCCTGCGATCTTGTCAATTGCTATATGACCATAGTCTGATTGATTGTTTGTTCACTGGTCATATATCAAGTTGACATCTTAGGGTCTCGTTCTCCCTCTCGCTCCGCCAAATTCCTTGAGTTATCCTGCGTTTTGTCTTATTCCTAACCGAGCTGGGCAACCCGGACTGTCCGGTATTTAATCCGGAGTCTCCGGGTCATCCGGAGTCTCCGGACTATTTGTCCGGACTATCCGGGTTGGGCCGGAGTCTCCGGACTAAAATCCGGAGTCTCCGGGTTGGGGCGGACGGTTGAAGTCTCCCCTAATCCCGCGCGGTTTCTTTTTCATCCGGGTGCCTCTCCCTCTCCCTCTCCCGTGCTCACTTCTCTTCTAGGGTGTGGCTCTCCATCTCCTAGGACCTTGGATCTTCTTTCATCCTCGGTTTTGGGATCTTGGTAAGAACTCGTGCCCTAATCTCTTTTCCTCCGTTTTTGGGATCCATTGCTTGCGGTTCTAAGGGCCTCTACTCGTGCTTAATCTCATCTCGGGTGTGATTTGTCTCGTAGAGGTCCTCTAGATCGAAGAATCGATCTCCCTCACCTCCCGCATTTCCTCGGTTTCAAATCCGTTGAGGTGAGTTCCATTCCATGCCCTATTCTCGCGAAATCTTGTACTAGATCGTGCCCTAGACTTCATTTCTATCCTTGTGGCAATCTAGATTTGTGTCTTGTTATTTTTTTGTGGATTGAATCCCTCCTTTTTGGCTCGCCCGTGCGCTCGTTCTGGCGCATCCGGAGTATCCGGACAGTTAGTCCGGAGTCTCCGGGTTAATCCGGAGTATCCGGACAATTCGTCCGGACTCTTCGGGTTGGGGGTATCGGCCAGATTTTTTATCCACTAAATTTCAAGTCTCCCTTCAGTTGATCTTTCTCCTTTGCTCTGTCTGGACAGATGGATCCCTCTCAGGGAACTTCCGGTGGCGGCGATCCTCCTCAGCAGACTTCTGGTGGCAGTGATTCCGCTCAGGGCTCGTCTCCCACCAATTCTCCTCCGCTGCCTCCGCCGAAAAAGCAGAGAATTGGAGTGATCAAGAGACCCACGTCCAGACCTCGAGGCCAGTTAGCGCCAGCATCGGCACCTGTCCTGTCTCCTCCGCCTCTGTCTGCTCCTGATCCAGATGAGCATCCAGCAGATACTCATGCCAGACTTCGTGATCAGAAGAGGAGGGACTTTCGTACTTCTGGGCGCTTCATTGGTCCTCTGGTCAAGGCCAAGCCCGTGTGGAACTATCCTTTGTCCATGAACCCAATGAGGATAATTGATTACCGGACAGGATCTGGAAAGGGTAAAGCCATTGTAGAGCACAGAAAGAAAGATCCTCTGGAGCTCCACCAGGATGAGTATGTGGACCGCGGCCTGGAACCGGTTTGATCGAATTATTATGAGACGGTCCTATACCCACTTGAGCACCCAGTGGTTCGCATGAAGACCATTGACTGGGAGTACATGGCCGCGGTTGGCAATCCAGTCTTCACTGAGATTATTCGGATTTGCGAGCTGCATCAAGTCAAGGATATCATGGCATACAAGTATGACTGGAACAATGAGGTTCTCATGCAGTTCTATGCCACGTTGTATTTTGACAAGAATGATGAAGCCTTATGGTGGATGACTGACAGGGTTTGGTATGTGGCTAGCAAGAAGAGGTTTGCCAGAGTGCTCAACCTCAGGTACAATGCAAGCCCAAAGCTACATACAAACAAAGTCTTGTCTCCTGATCAGATAGAGGCTCTTTATGATACCTCGAGCAGCTTCACAGTTGGGACTATCAAGGGTGTCAAGCCAGTGCCTGCTGTGCTAAACCGGCTGCTTAGGGTCACTCTTTGGCCCAAGGAAGGAGATGCTTCAGCGATCAGTTCCTATGGTAGGAACTTGCTTTTTTCTTTGGTTGAGAGCTCTGAGCCTTTTGACATTGTAGACTTCTTGTGGGAGACGATGAGGCAGAATGCGCAGAGCAACATGAGCAGCTGTAGCTATGCACCTTTTGTGATGACTCTTATCTCCAGTGTGAGCGGACTGAGGTTCATTAGAGATGCGGAACACCTTCCCTACAAGGTTCGACCTCCCTCTGTTCCTACTGCTCCCGTGGCTCCAGGCCCTACTGCCAGAAGTCGTCGCTCGGGTGCCAGCTCTTCTTCTGCACCTGCTCCAGCTGCTACTCCTGCAGTTCCTTTTGTGCAGTCAGAGGCCTCCAGCAGCACTCTCCAGAAGATGTTGAAGCACATCTTCTGCCTTTGCCGAGACATCTCCACCAAGGAGAAACAGATGAGTCGGCAGATCAAGGAGAACAGCAAGGGCATTCGTGATATCCGCCGCCATCAGGGCGAAGCGCTTTCTCCTAGTGACTCTTCTTGTTCCTCCGAGGAGAGTAGTGATGCTACTTCTGCTGATCAGCTCTTTGGCATCACCTCCTCAGCTCCGTCCGCTCCTGCAGATGACCCTGGCAGCGAGGGCTCGGAGTACTCCGCTTCTGACGACGAAGGCGACGACGAGTGATCTCTCGTATCCTCTCTCTTTTTGGTGTCTTGATGCCAAAGGGGGAGTGATATCTTTAGTTGTCGCATTTAGCGTTTTTGCTGTCGTGAACTTGTTATTTCATTGTATCCATGTATCGACATTATGTTTATCTTATGCTTGGATTACTTTCAGTTATTTATGATGTATTCTCGGATGCAATGTTTGAGGGGGAGCTCTCGGTGATTTTTTCTCGTTAAAAATGCGCATTTGATTCTTCTCAAATCTTCAAATGCACACTTTTAGGGGGAGCTCCACCTTTTATTTTGTATTGCTAAAGTCTTTTTCATATCATGTTATTTGCTGATAATTGTGTTGTCATCAATTCACCAAAAAGGGGGAGATTGAAAGTGCATCTAGGCCCCTCATTTTATTTTGGTGATTAATGATGACACAATTAGTGTGATCTAATGCTTCAACTAAGTTAATGCAGTTATCGAGATCACATCAATCTCGGAATAAGATTGGACCGTCATAAGCGCGTCAAATTTCGAGAAAACGGCATCAAGACGAGGACTTGTAATTTTATATTGCCTTGAGTCTTAAGGATAGCCGTACTATTAAGAGGATGCGACGGAAAATCAATTTTAGGATGTGCATGTGCTCAACATCAAAATTTGCATTTAAACTAGCACTAAAAAAAACTTACATTTTCCAAAAATCAGGAATCCAACCGAGCTAGTCAACTCGGAGTATCCGGACAAACAGTCCGGAGTATCCGGATTCAGTCCGGAGTCTCCGGACGTTTTAGCCGGAGTCTCCGGGTTAAGCCCCTCGGCCACTTTGGATTCCAGGTGTCCGGAGTATCCGGACATTTTGTCCGGAGTCTCCGGGTTGTTTGTCCGGACACTCCGGTCTGTTCGAAAAAGGGAATAACGGCTAGTTTTCAAAAGTGTATTTAAAGCCACTCCCTCTTCCCCAACGGCTAGGACTGCTCTTGAGCTCATTCATTGCAGCATTCAAGCCCTCTCCAACACTTCCAAAGCATTCAATAGAGCTCCTACTTCCTCCGTCCATTAGATTTGGTTGTTGATTCATTTTGGTGAGGAGAGGAAGAAGTAAAGTGCTAGGTGCATTCATTTCTAGTTGTTGAGCACTAGTTCATCCTTCAAGCGACATCCGTGGTGTTATTACTCTTGGAGGTTGAAGGTCTCCTAGACGGCTAGGAGTCACCGGGAGCTACCAACGCGTGTGGTGAGCCCCGATCGTTTGTGAAGGCGAGTCTCGCCTCCGAAAGGAAAGAGACAAGAAGTGAAGCCGGCGAGTGCATTTGTGCAACACCGGGAGGAAAGCGGGTTGAAAGAGACCCCGGCTCAAGTGCGACCGAGCCACCTCAACGGAGACGTAGGGTTCCCTTCAAGAACCCGAACTTCGGTGAAAAATCGTGTCTCTCTTATTCTCTCTTACTTCCTAGTCTTGCTTGTTAGGATTTGAATTTGTAAAGTTGGATCTAGCTCTTTGCTTAGCTTTAATTCAAATCCTTACTAGCAATTGTTCTAGGTTGTTCTTGCTATCCCTTTTAGTGGTTTATTGTGCCTGCTAGAGTAGTTTTATTTGCTCTCCCGAGCTAGCTAACCCGGAGACTCCGGACACAAGACCGGACACTGCGGACAAGCCGGAGTATCCGGACCAAAACCCGGAGACTCCGGGTTGACCTGCTCGGCCTGTTTTAATTTCGCTGCGATTTTTTTTAATCCGCCTATTCACCCCCCCTCTAGGCGACATCGTTAGTCCTTTCAAAAATGTTGATTTTGGTTAAAATGCGATGTTTTGCAAAGTTTAGCTATCTATCGTTGGTGGGTTCTGATATGACGTGGTGTTTTACTGTCAACGATGTTGCCGTCATAGTCTATATGATTTAGCGCAACCGTCAGTATTATGTGTATTTCAATCATGTGATACCGAGGAAGAAGTCTTTTGGTGAATGACTTTTCGGTATTGTTGTTATATGATGAATGAATGGTGAAAAGTAAACAAGACATCGTTTTTAGATGTTAAATGATAAAAGAGTCGTTGAGCCAGGTCGGTGAGAAAGTCATATAAGGATATATGACTAATCCGGAGTGCTCTTGAAAAGTGTGCATGCATGTCATGAATCGAGATGTCCATTTCTTTCTAGTATGAAAAGAAAGAATGAAGAAATTATGGTATTTTGGTTGTGGTGTAGGGGATTTATGCTTCCTTTGTGATTTGGCTTGGATGTTGCCAAATTCTTTCCAAAATGGTTGTTAACGCTTTGGGTTCGAGTTATCGTGTGTACACTTGGGCTTGATAGCTAAGTGTTTTTGTGTGAGGGCGAGACCCTCTTAAGAAAGGAACCAATTGTGGTTTGGTAAGGTTTTAGGATCCTAGCTTGGGGCTAGGTGTAGAACCTTAGTGGTATAAGGGTGGTTTGTGATGGAGGTTGATGATGTATGGGTTTAACCTTTACTAAGAGTAGCGATGGGTGGAAGCGGAGTTGACGGTAGATCGGTGATAATTGCCCTGCCGTGAGCAATTGTTTTCACTAGTTGTTTTTGGGTTTGAGTCTTGCCTGGGAAAGGATGGAATAAAATGTTAGTATGATCATGTATCGGAAGGGCAAGTGTGCCTTAGTGAGTTTTCCCCTCGATGGAAATTTTCGGTAATGTAGAAAGGTCCTTAAAGGAATTGTGACTTCCTTTGATTATGTCATGTTGAGTTAAATGGAGTATGGTAGTCAGGTTGGTTGTGATAGAAGTGTGAAGTGCTTGTCGTGAGGATTCGAGCATTTTGGGTTGATGGAGCCCTTTGTGGTTGAAACGCAGATTTTGTTTGGGAATGGAAGTGAAGGTCGACCTGTGAGAGATTGCCCTTAGTTGAGCTAGATCATTACTTTTCTCGCCGAGTGTTGGTTTTGAGAACTCGCTTGTCGTTTGTTCCGGTTTGAGGTTTCGTGCGGTTGTTTTGTGCTGCAGAGAAGTCTTTTGTCCCTTGGGGATTTTGTTGTTGTTTTTTTTGGCATCCTTCGGATTCGAGGTCGAATCCCGTTGAAGGGGGGAAGAATGTGACACTACGGTATGGTGTGACATTATAAAATGTGAAATTAGAAAAATAAAACCTTTCGGCTTGAGGTTTACTCGCGTTTTGGGCCTTTTGAAGTGATGTGTCACCACGGAGTGTCGGAACCTTATAAATGGTGCATGATGAGGTCAAAAACATTATGATATGTGGAATTAAGGTTAAAACCATAGGGTATGGAGGTTAATAGTGTTTCCGGGGTTTTGGGCCTTCCCGGGGGAGTTTGGGCCTAAAAGAGGGGGTTGTGGGCTTTGGTGGGATGGAGTAGGAGTCCATTTAGGACTAGGATTGGGTGCGGGGGCTGGTAAAAGGCCTCCCACCCCTGCCCCTTGCGCCCCATCAGCCCTTGGTGCGCCTCCCCCTTGTCCCCCAAGTGCCCTAGCCGCCACCCCCCTCTCCCTCCCATCTTGTGCCGTGCGCCCCCACCTCCCTTGCCCCTTTGCTCTCCACCTCCCCACCACCTCTCCTCCACCCCTTGCTGCCCTAGGGTGGCCTCCCCACCCCTGCACCTCGTGGATCCATCCGTTGGAGCGAGGAGCGAGGAGCGAGGAACGTGGAGCGAGGAGCGAACCGGACGGAGATCCATTCAGATTTCGTGCGTTGGGCAAAGGTATGATCATGGGAATCCTTGGGATTGGTTTAGGTACTGTACTAAGGGTGTTTATCTAGTTTTTAGATCAATTGGTGGTGCTGGATTTGAGCAATTTGGATTAGATCTAGATGTTGCCACGTTTCTGTTTTAGGACAGCATGAGCAGTCGACCTAGGGTTGGAGTTTTCGTCAATTTAGAATCCGAATCTGTCCGTACGGATGTTGAAGAAGTTGTAGATAATTTCATTATCTTTTAGTGGACATAAAGCACGTTAAATTCCGATCAGCCGTTTGAAAGTTATGACTAATCCGGAGAGCCAATGAGTAAGTCCTACATCGTGATTCCATTCACCGCGGTGAACGGAAGCGAGGAGTAGGCACCCTCCATCTTCAGGATGGAAGGGGGGAGAGGGTGCACACCAACGGGTGTGTACTCAACCATACCGGTATGAGTTTCCAAGGAGACATGAGCATCGCATTGCACTTCATACATATTGATGATGATGATAATATGTGACCATGAATGAGATGGTTTACATGATGTGAGATATTATTGCTATGTAATTGTTTATGTTTGTACCATTGCAATATACTTGCTGAGTGATGAACTCACGCTTGTGTTTATGTTGTTTTCTTTTAGGTACCATGAATCCGACATGCGGGAAGGGGAGCTAGTCACACGTCATCACTTAGCATCACACATTTAAACAATGACATGTTCCTTCCCTTATGGTTATGTTTAATTCATTGAACTAAGCTATGGTTTCGATGATTCGTTGGTCGTTATGAGTAATTGATTAGTCCATATTTGTCATGTGATGGATAGAATTTATATCCTTAGTGGTATGGTGGCTGTTTTTCCGTTTGATCATGTTATTGCTATCGTTCATTATGCCACATTGACATGTTATTATTGTTGTTGCTTCAATTCATGTTAAAACAAAGGAGATGCTGCCGAAATCTCGGTTTTAAGCATATGTACCTTTGCTAGAATTTATGTTTAAATGTGGTATTTAGATGTTGTGTAGCTTATGTTTGGTAGCATTCAGGCATATTAAATGCCGGGGTGTTACATTGATGTTATGATGATACTTATGGTTAAGATTATGAAAGAGTTAAGTAAATAAAGGCATCTATGTGAAATAGTTGAGCCAAAGGGGTTCAGCTATGTCCTTTTGGCCGTGGTAAGAGCCTTGGATGTGGGTGTGGCTTCGTAGAGCCACCACCGGAGGTTTAAGATTCTCTCGTAGGGGAGAGTTATTGTATAATACGGCTTAGAGCGGAGAGTGTGTGGAGATAGTTGTTTTGGTTGTGTAATCGATGGTTTGAGACAAAGAAGAGAGTTTGGTGTTGCATCTTTATTGGTTGCTTTGCAAAGAAAATTATTGTTTTATTCCTGTCTTTTTCTTTCTCCGAGGTTGAAAGAAGTATTTGAAGTTTTATGCAAAACTTAAGTTGTATGGATTTATGTTTTGTGACTTTTCAGACAAGGAATTACTTGATCGCTTGGTTCCCTTTTGTGAAAAAAAATTGTCTTTCAACCATTTTCCTCTGTGGGAGTCTTTAAGATTGAAGTGTGTTTTGGAGAACTTTCGCATGACCAAGTTTTAGTCTTGTTTTATTGCAACTTTGAGAGTCAAGTTTCTTTGTGAGATTTGGTTGGATTTTCTAGAAAGAAAAAATGTTGCAAACAACGTGAGTAATCTTTTGACTAACATTATTTGTCAGTAGTGAGAATTATTTGTCAGTATTGAGAATTGTTGGTTAGCATGTTGTTCAGTATGTAATAATGTGGCTTATATAATGATGTACTTCTAAATTAATTTGTGAGTTGAATCAATTAAATGTAATTGTTATCTTTAACTTTAAGATTAAATAAACTCCTAGTGTCGTAGATTACTCTATAGCAAGAATGATTAAATGTATTAATGTACATGCTTAGAATCTGTTGCTTTATTTTAAAGTGCCCATGACCATTGAAAGTGTTTAAAGCTTTAAATCAGTAAATTGGATGGCCATTTAAAGACATCTTAATATAAGGTCGGTATAACAATTTAATGGTAATGGTGACCGATCCTAGCACATGATAGTTGACTAGAATTATTATGTTTGCTATTACGAACTATTGAAATAATTGGAAGGATGTAATTGTGTTCTTGAAATGCTAATATAGATGTCAATTGAGAAGGTATAGGATTTGTTGTTTGATGATGTTCTAAGAGCATTGTGATGGTCTAACTTATTAAGTTATCTTAAATAGTTGGAGTATGTTGGGTAGTGGCAAATCGTTATAGCCTTTGGATAGGGTAACTGTCGGGGATTGACTATCTGGCAAAAGACCACGGTACCCCCGGGGGATTCCGAGCCCGCCGATCATACAATACCAACAGAAGATGCTCGGAGTGCGTAACAAGCACCACACCTCCCGAGCATACATGTTCGGCCCTTCACTCACGACCATTCCTAACGATCACGAGCAGGCATGCTCGTAAAGGTCGCGTCATACTCAAGTACTTGGTCGGTGGACTCGGTCAATGCTGCAAGGGAGGAAGGTGGCAACCAATCAGCCGAAGATCAAGGGAAATCATACCCGAAATTCAAATAACACGTAGATCAAGGGCGGCGGATTGCGAGTATGACTGCGTGGCGTAATTCCAGGGGGTAGTTACCTTCTATGTATCTCTAAGTGTAGTATTTAACCCCCCTGAAGATTTGTAACAAGAGAGGACCCCCGGATAGAACACAATACACTGGAGTAGGGCTATTATCTCGGCAGTGAGAGGCCCGAACCAGGATAAACATCGCGTCCCTCTTCTCCCGACCTGGCCTCGCTCGGACGATCTCCTCGGTCCATACGACGGGGCTCTGTTGGTCCCCCATTCAACAAGTAAGCTCGACGGGAGCCCGTTTTCCAATCGTCGACAGCTGGCGCCGTCCGTGGGGACGATAGCTTGATTCCCGTACGGATCAGGATCCTCAAGGATGCCGAACTCGGGGGATACTAGGAATCTCTGCGTTTTCAACGACGTCGAAGACGACGATATGTACTACGCCGGCGACGGTGTGGCCAATGTGACCAATCCTATCGGTCACACCGAGTCCGGAAGCTCTTCTTCGGACCCTGGAATGCGAGGACAGGTCCTCCGTTCCCTAGACATTACCCTCGGAGACCACGAGGATGACTATGACGGACTCTACGATGGCCTGGATATACCAGACGACCTGGAGTTCGACCGAGAGACTGCATCTCAAGGGGATACGATGATGTCTCCCTCACATTCATCCCACTCTCGTCACGTCAACATGGCTGGAAGCCGTGTCGAGCCCGAAGTACGATCCTCAGACGCTGCTAAGCGCGACTACTATGAGGCGGCCAGACTCCACCTAGAGGCGTCTTTGGGGAAGACCCTTGCGAGCATACATCGCCAAGCGAAAGAGAGGCGGGTGTCCGGAGAAAGGAAGTCCCGCGAGTACCGAACCCCCGATCGCGTCCCGGAATGCCGTCGAAGCTCGCCGCCGCCTGTTCACCAGAACCGAGAACGGCTGCAGGCCTTGGCGGCGGTCGTGCGCGACCTTCGCAGCTTCCCTGAGCAAGTGGACCTAGAGGCCATGGGCAAGGTCATGGCCGAAGATCTGGAGAGGCTTGCCGCCGAGCTGAAAGTCTCGGATCCCCCTCACAGCCGGGATGCCCGGAGTGTTTCCCGGGAGCGTCGCAGACGTTCCCCCGTGCGCTCGCACAGGGATGAATCTCGGAGCCATGCTCGGAGATCGCCCCAGGCCGCTAACCTGGTCCGGGAGAGGCCCCGGAACAGCTCCTGAGCGATATCGGAACGGCGTATCTACGACCGTCCGGGTTACGAGCGTTTCGAACGCTCCACGACCGAGCGGTCGTCGGCACGGCCTCCGCGCGAAGTCTTCTCGCGACTTGGCCCATGCATGGGACGTTGGGCTGAATAAACGCGTGGGGACTATTATGGCCGAGGGTTTCGCCGCGAAATTCCAAGCTTCGGCTGCCAGGCTTTCACGAGCTCTCTCCGGAGTGTCGCATGACCGAACAGGTTCAAACCCGGCCACATCGAGAGGTTCTGTGACACCACGGAGTGTCGTAATCTTTTACAATGTGAATGTTGAGGACAAGAACTTTATGGAATGTGGAATTTAGGTTAAAACCTTTCGGCTTGAGATTTACTCGCGTTTTTGGGCCGTTTGAAGTGTTATGTCGCCACGGAGTGCCGTGTCCTTAATTATTGAGCATGATAAGGTTAAATACAGTATGAGATGTGGAAATAAGGTTAAAACCATAGGAATTGGAGGTTAATAGCTTTTCCGGGCCGTTTCCGGGCCGTTTTCGGGTTTTGGGCCTTCCGCGGGGAGTTTTGGGCCTTGGTGGGCTTTGGTGGGATTGAAGAAGGACTCTTATTGGACTAGGACAGGGTGTGGGGGCTAGTAAAAGGGGCTTCCCCTGCCCCCCTTGTGCGCCCAAGCCTCCCCTTGCGCCCCCTCCTCCTTCCCCCCTAGCCCTAGCCGCCACCTCCACCCCTTGTGGCCGTGCGCCCCCCCTAGCCTCTCCTCTCCACCTCTCCACCTCTCCTCCAACCCCTTGCTGCGCTAGGGTGGTCTTCCCACCCCTGAATCCTCGTGTATCCATGCGAGGAGCGAGGAGCGAGGAGCGAGGTGCGAGGAGCGAGGAGATCGATTGAGCTTTCGCGCGTCGGACAAAGGTACGATCATGGGGCTCCTCGGGGATGTGCTAGGTACTGTTATTAGGGAGTTTTTGAAGTTTTTATATCAATTGGTGGTGCTGGATTGGAGTAGAATTGAATAGATCTAAACGTTGCCACGTTTCTGTTTTCGGGCAAATTGAGCAGTCGAGCTAGGGTTCGGGTTTTCGCCAATTTAGAGTTGGAATCTGGCCGTACGGACTTCTAGGAAGTTGTAGATAATTTCATTACCTTTCAGTGAACATAAATAAATTGAAATTCCGCCCTGCCGTTTGGAAGTTATGGCTGTTTTACCGAGCGCTGTCAAATCTGTGACGCGATTGGAACAGATCACGGTAATCTGTAGATTAAACAACTTTAGAGTCCGAATCAGTCTTTCCATATACCTAGAGAAAGTTGGGAAATTTCCTAAGCTACGCGAGGATGTACTCATTTAATCGATTTGGAGTCCTAGAACAGAAGTTATGCCTTTTGCAAGGCTGCTGTCCCGACGGGACAGAACCTCTGTTTTTAGGTTTTGCGAGTAGTGGGCAATGTCGGGTTAGATGGGGTTTTGCGTACTGTTTTGGGGCATGATTTTGAGTGTGTGTTGCCTATGTGCAGGTGGTATGACACCGGGAGTGCCCTCTATTTCCCGCCAATCCGTCGCCCGCGGTTGAGGCAAGTGTGTTGTAATGAATAGCAGATTGTAGGTTGCTTGTGGTGATTAGATGAAAGATTGAATACTTGCTATAATCACTTGCTATGCTTGCTGTTTTCCAATGATATAATGAGTGTGAATATCATGATATGACGCTATGTGTCTTTATTTATCATGATTCAATGCTATGTGTTTATGTGTACTATGACATGATGCCATATGTTTATGTACAAATGAGATATGATATTTGGCATAGTTGCATGCATGTCATGAGATAGGGCGAGGGCGGTGAGAAAGTCTTAACTAGTCCAGCAAGGTCGGTGAGAAAGTTAAGACTAGTCCGGAACGCCATTGAGTAAGACCTACATCGTGATTCCATTCACGTGGTGAATGGAAGCGAGGAGTAGGCACCCTCCATCTTCAGGATGGAAGGGGGAAAAAGGGTGCACACCGACGGGTGTGTACTCAACCATACCTGTATGAGTTTCCAAGGAGTCAGGAGCATTGCATTACATCGCATACATATTGATGATGACATTGTTAAGTGTTTATAATTGAGATGATATACATGATAGTAGATGTTATTGCCATGATAGTGTTATTGTTGTTCATTGCAATATGCTTGCTGAGTTTTCGAACTCACGCTTGTGTTTTATGTTGTTTTTAGGTACTTTGACATCGGCATGTAGGAAAAGGGCTTAGCGGCACTTCATCACATAATTTTCCACACATATAGACTATAATTACCCTTCGGAATTGTGATCATGGTTCTAGTGTGATGAAACTAGGATTATGATTTGTTCGTATGCTTGATTTCATCTTTTACCTCGTATTAGTTCATGAGATGGTTAATTCCATTATGCTAGACTTAAATTGATGCTATATTACCCATTGATGCTGCCTTGGATGTTTCTCCATTATGATATATCATGTGATATTTTTGCTATTGTTCAAATCATGTTAAAACAATGGAGATGCTGCCGAAATTTTCGGTGTTTAGCATTTGTGCCTTTGCTGAAATTTGTCTTCATTTATGGTATTTAGTTGATGATTAGTCTAGGTTTAGTAGCATTCGGGCATAGTAAATGCCGGGGTGTTACAGTTGGTATCAGAGCGGGCTGTAGGTCCTTGGAAGGTGTATTTTAGTGTTATGCCATAGGGTACAACTAAAATATGATGTGGAATAACTTAGAAACATGGCTTAGGTTTCAATTAAAACTTTGTCATAGGATAGCAACATTAAAACTTGCAAAAGTGGTATAACTAATCCAAAATTTGACACACACTGGATGCACAGTAGGAAAGGGTATGGGTAACATTTTCCTTACGCTTAAATATTGTATTTAAGCTTTGATGATGAATGCTTCTTTTGACGATGCATGATGCTATGTCATTGACATAAATGGTTGAATTGTTCTTGTTGTGGTGATAAGAGTGGGGTTGTGGTACCGAAGGGTTTCGGTCACCTCTTTCTATTTATAGTAAGGGTGAGGTTTGACGGTGTGGCCGGTTAGCGCCATCACCGAAGAACTGTTAACCCCTGTAGGAGAAGAGCGCTTACCCTTTCTGTTGTAGATCGGGTAGTTGATTGGAGACAAAAAGAAGAATTAATAGTGGTTTCCTTCGTATGTTCCTTGCCGTTCTGACGGTCGGTGTTTGTTGCTTTTCTTGGCTTTAGTTGATTTGAATCAAATGAAAAGTGATGGGTTTTCGCGGATCGTTCCGTTTGCGGTGTGTGGTTTTGTCTTCCTTGGGTGAAGACGAAGAAGAGGAGTCTAGTGTTGCGCTTCTTTTGGGCGCCTTTCCAGTTTTGATGCCTGTTAATTGCTTTTTGACGAACAAGCATTCGATTTATTCCTGTGGTTGTCTTTCTCCGAGGCTAAAGGAGTTTTGTTCGGAGTTGTGCCAGACTCGACTGTCGAGGCTAAGGTTCTGTGGCTTTGTAGTAGTAATTGGTGTTTGATTTCGTCATTTTACTGGTTTGAGAAACCATCTTTGAAAGCCCCTCTTGAGTCGTGAAAGTTAGGGGTTTTGTGTTAAGGTTTTATTTGAAAAGGTTAATGGAGCACTTAATTCCCTTTTGAGAAAACTGTCTTTCAACCTTTTTTCCTTATGGGAGTCCTTGAGATATAAAAGTGTTTTGGAGAATTCATTTGCATGACCAAGTTTAGGTTTATCTCATTGCAATTTTGAGAGTCAAGTTTCCTTATGAAATTGGGATGAGTTTAAAAAACTAAATGTTGCAAACAAAGTGAGTAGTCTTTTGACTGAAATCGTTTGTCCCTAGTGAAAATTGATGTTTAAAGCATGTTATGTAGTAGGTAACAATGTGGTTTATGGATTGATATGTTGCTAAGTTAAAGTTTGAGTTGAATCAATTTAATGTGATTAATATCTCTAGCTTGTGAATAAATAGACTACTAGTGTTGTAGTTTACTTTTAGCGAGAATGATTTAATGCGTTAATGTACATGCTTGGAATCTGTTGCTTTGCTATAAAAATGCTTATGACCCCCGATCATGTTTAAAAGTTTTTAAACCCGGATGCATAGTTAAAACATTAAAATGATGTAGACTGTTGTTACCGTTAAAGAAACTTTGCTGGTTGTTTAAAGATGTTCTAATTTAATGGAGTAGTAGAGGAATTTAATTGTGTTGCCTAGTGACTTTAATTTGGAAGTTGATTAGAGTTGCTATTTACGTTGTTGCAAACTACTAGTATATTGGGAAGTATGCAGTTGTGTCCCTTCAATGCTAGTTTTGATATCAATTGAGAAGACATAAGACTATTTGTTAATGTTGTTGTTAAGAACATTGTGCTAATCTAATTTATTAAATCCAATTTAATAGTTGGAGTATGTTGTGTGGTGGAAGTTTTGTTATAACAATGTATAGGGTAGCTACAAGCATTGTTGTTGATTAATGATTATGCAAAGAATTGATATTGATGCTTTGGTAGTGTGGTTAACTGTTGGAAACTATTGATCCAATAGAAGAAAAAGGTGTAAAATTGTGGTATTATGTCAAGTACATGTTGTGATGTGATGAACAATGGATAATAATCTTGATGCAAGATTTTAATCTTAATGATTGCATATCTTAGAATCTTATTTACGAATTTTATCTCGTAGAGTTTTATCCTTAATGAATGTATGCCTTGGAATCCTAGTTATGAATTTTATCTTGTAGAGATATTACTTAATTGTTGAAATCATTTTATAGATTGAACAAGTTTCAATTGTCAAAATTTTGATTTATGGTTGGTTTATAACGGATACGTTGATCCTGCTTAAGAATCTGTTGAAGTCGCTTGTTAACTGAATAAGTTTCGATTGTCGAGACGTTTTCATATAGGTGGTATGAATGTTATTGGTTGGTCACGCTGAAAGTTTTGTTGGAGCACTTGTTTCAAATCTAGAATATGATGTTATTTGTTATGTTGGACAGTGGGGATCTTGTTGACTTAGCCATCGTGGGATGTCTTTTCGTAAGCATCATAAACTTTATTCATTGGGGAAGATAATGGGAGAAAGAATTTGTTTTAAAGCTCTTGTTGCAACCTGAGAGGTTTCTCGATGAGTAGAAAGGTGTAATTTGAATGTTTAAAAAGGTTAAGAATAGGGTTTCATGTTGAGCTTGTGTTTAAAGCCTTCTGGACTGGTTTGGTTGGTTGCCGTCTTGGTTGAATGCTTTCGGTTGAGGTGCTTCTTATGTTGAGTCTTAGAGTTTCCCCAAAACTCGTAGTGTTTGGTGTCGACCTTTGGTTTTGGCGAATTTGTTTAGCTCGTGTTGTCGGTTGAGTTTACATCCAAAAGTTTTGAGTGGATCGTGCTTCTTCGTGTCCACACTGGATTATCTTTGGAATAAATTTTAAAGGAAACAGATAGATACAGTGGGTTGTGTTGGAAACTCTTGAGATTTAATTTGTAACTCTTTTGGCTAGAGTTGGAGTTATTTTGAAAACGTGTGTGATGTTTGCGAGTGCTTCAAACAGGTGGATTTTATGAATGTTTTACAAAGTGATTTTGTTAGTGAGGTGTTCCCCTTTTTTGGAAATGGGTTTTCCTCTTCTTGAGAAAATTTGTGATGGTCGTGGGAGCAGATACTCGACTTGAAATTTTGATGTTCTCTTCCAAACTGTTGGTTTTGAATGAAATGCAATGATTTGCAAGTTCAGTTTTCAATTGATGTGGGTTCTTTTACGACATGGTGTTTTACTGTTGATTATGCTGCCGTCATAGCCTTTATGAATTTCCGCAACATTCAATGTTAATTGTGTTTCCATTATTTGATACCGAGGAAGAAGTCATTTGGCAAATGACTATTCGGTACTGTTGTAACATGATGTATGGAGGGTGAAAAAGGAAAATGAGACATGGATTATGCATAAATAATCATAAAGGAGTCGACGAGTCAGGTCGGTGAGAAAGTCATATAAGGATATATGACTAATCCGGAGTGCTCTAGAAAAGTTTGCATTCATGTTATGAATCGAGATGTCCATTTCTTTCTAGTATGAAAAGAAAGAATAAAGAATTTCTGGTATGTTGGTTGTGATGAAGGAAATTTGCGTTTCATTTGCATCTTGGTTTAGAAAGTTAAACTGAATGCTCTTGGGTTGTTGTCGAAGTGTTGTTAGTAGTAGATCGTAAATGGTTTAAAGGTGAGGAGTAAAGGAAGGTTGAGTTTGACTCAATTCAAACCTTCTTGGAGAACTGTGCCGTTAATGTGTTCCTCGATAGGGTTGTTTAAGTACTAGTGGACCACTTGGTGGTTGCTAGTAATTGCTTTTTCTTTTCGAAGTGTATGGGATCTTTTGTCGCTGATCTATGAGCGAGTTGAGTCAACCGTAGCATTTTGTTCGGTTGTTACTATTCTTGCGGGATTGAAGAACTTTGGTTTTAAAGAAAGCTTTCCCTTTTGATGTTAGTGGTGGGTATTGGTCTTTTGTAAAAGATAAATCTTTTGCATGGTTTTAAACCCCGTTTGTTCAAACAGTGGGTTGTCTTGGAGTGTAGAGTCTCTCTTGGCTCGCGTCGTCTTGATTACGGCAAACCATAGTAGAGAGGTTGATGTGTGAAAACACTTTTGTGTGTGGGAGCTGAAGAGGGTTTTAGCGGTTGAAGCCGTGTTCTTCTGGAGAGTAGCCTTGCTTAGGGGATCAGGCACTTTAGTGCCAAGGAATGTCTCGAATGAGGAGTGTGGGACCGTTTTCTTTCGTGGTCTTTTTGGCAATTGGGGTGAAGGAGGAACCATGCGAGGTTGCACTTTGTTGAGCTAAATCAACATTTCCTCGCCAAGGGTTGGTTTTGAAAACTCGCTTAACGTTGTTCCGGTTTGAGTCTTTGGGTGAATGTTTTATGTTGTAAAGAAGTCTTTTGTCCCTCGGGGACTTTGTTGTTGATTTTTTGGCGTTCGTCGGATTCGAGGTCGAATCCTGTTTAAGGGGGGTAGAATGTGACACCATGGAGTGTCGTAATCTTTTACAATGTGAATGTTGAGGACAAGAACTTTATGGAATGTGGAATTTAGGTTAAAACCTTTCGGCTTGAGATTTACTCGCGTTTTTGGGCCGTTTGAAGTGTTATGTCGCCACGGAGTGCCGTGTCCTTAATTATTGAGCATGATAAGGTTAAATACAGTATGAGATGTGAAAATAAGGTTAAAACCATAGGAATTGGAGGTTAATAGCTTTTCCGGGCCGTTTTCGGGTTTTGGGCCTTTCCGGGGGAATTTTGGGCCTTGGTGGGCTTTGGTCGGATTGAAGAAGGACTCTTATTGGACTAGGACAGGGTGTGGGGGCTGGTAAAAGGGGCTTCCCCTACCCCCCTTGTGCGCCCAAGCCTCCCCTTGCGCCCCCTCCTCCTTCCCCCCTAGCCCTAGCCGCCACCTCCACCCCTTATGGCCGTGCGCCCCCCCTAGCCTCTCCTCTCCACCTCTCCACCTCTCCTCCAACCCCTTGCTGCCCTAGGGTGGTCTCCCCACCCATGCATCCTCGTGGATCCATGCGAGGAGCGAGGAGCGAGGTGCGAGGAGCGAGGAGATCGATTGGAGCTTTCGCACGTCGGACAAAGCTACGATCATGGGGCTCATCGGGGATGTGCCAGGTACTGTTATTAGGGAGTTTTTGAAGTTTTTAGATCAATTGGTGGTGCTGGATTGGAGTATAATTGAATAGATCTAAACGTTGCCACGTTTCTGTTTTCGGGCAGATTGAGCAGTCGAGCTAGGGTTCGCGTTTTCGCCAATTTATAATTGGAATCTGGCTGTACGGACTTCTAGGAAGTTGTAGATAATTTCATTACCTTTCAGTGCACATAAAGAAATTGAAATTCCGCCCCGCCGTTTGGAAGTTATGGCTGTTTTACCGAGCGCTGTCAAATCTGTGACGCGATTGGAACAGATCACGGTAATCTGTAGATTAAACAACTTTAGAGTCCGAATCAGTCTTTCCATATACCTAGAGAAAGTTGGGAAATTTCCTAAGCTACGCGAGGATGTACTTGTTTAATCGATTTGGAGTCCTAGAACAGAAGTTATGCCTTTTGCAAGGCTTCTGTCCCGACGGGACAGAACCTCTGTTTTTAGGTTTTGCGAGTAGTGGGCAATGTCGGGTTAGATGGGGTTTTGCGTACTGTTTTGGGGCATGATTGTGAGTGTGTGTTGCCTATGTGCAGGTGGTGTGACACCGGGAGTGCCCTCTATTTCCCGCCAATCCGTCGCCCGCGGTTGAGGCAAGTGTGTTGTAATGAATAGCAGATTGTAGGTTGCTTGTGGTGATTAGATGAAAGATTGAATACTTGCTATGCTTGCTGTTTTCCAATGATATAATGAGTGTGAATATCATGATATGACGCTATGTGTCTTTATTTATCATGATTCGATGCTATGTGTTTATGTGTACTATGACATGATGACATATGTCTATGTACAAATGAGATATGATATTTGGCATAGTTGCATGCATGTCATGAGATAGGGCGAGGGCGGTGAGAAAGTCTTAACTAGTCCGGCAAGGTCGGTGAGAAAGTTAAGACTAGTCCGGAACGCCATTGAGTAAGACCTACATCGTGATTCCATTCACGTGGTGAATGGAAGCGAGGAGTAGGCACCCTCCATCTTCGGGATGGAAGGGGGGAAAAAGGGTGCACACCGACGGGTGTGTACTCAACCATACCGGTATGAGTTTCCAAGGAGTCAGGAGCATTGCATTACATCGCATACATATTGATGATGACATTGTTAAGTGTTGATAATTGAGATGATATACATGATAGTAGATGTTATTGCCATGATAGTGTTATTGTTGTTCATTGCAATATGCTTGCTGAGTTTTCGAACTCACGCTTGTGTTTTATGTTGTCTTTAGGTACTTTGACATCGGCATGCGGGAAAAGGGCTTAGCGGCACTTCATCACATAATTTTCCACACATGTAGACTATAATTACCCTTCGGAGTTGTGATCATGGTTCTAGTGTGATGAAACTAGGATTATGATTATTTCGTATGCTTGATTTCATCTTTTACCTCGTATTAGTTCATGAGATGGTTAATTCCATTATGCTAGACTTAAATTGATGCTATATTACCCATTGATGCTGCCTTGGATGTTTCTCCATTATGATATATCATGTGATATTTTTGCTATTGTTCAAATCATGTTAAAACAAAGGAGATGCTGCCGAAATTTTCGGTGTTTAGCATTTGTGCCTTTGCTGAAATTTGTCTTCATTTATGGTATTTAGTTGATGATTAGTCTAGGTTTGGTAGCATTCGGGCATAGTAAATGCTGGGGTGTTACAGGTTCAATGGGACCCAGAACCCGGATGAGTTCCTCTCGATATATACCACCGCCATCCTGGCCGCCGGAGGCGATGAAGGGGTGATGGCGAATTATCTGGCAACGGTCTTGGACGGAGCTGCTCGTACATGGCTCTTCAACCAAAAGGAAGGGTCCATACGATCTTGGGGGGCAGCTCAGCGCCGCGCTCCGAGCAAATTTCCAGAGCTGTTACATTCGCCCGGGAAAGGAGCGCGACTTTGAGCGCTTGATTCAGACGGATGGGGAAACCCTGCGACAGTTCATCCAGAGATTCATCCAAGTCCGAAATTCGATCCCGAACATATCGGACAAGGCTGTCGTCCGGGCTTTCAAGTTCGGGGTACGAGATGTGCGCTTCACGCAAGATCTGGAGATCCATCCGGATCTAACGGCAAACGAGCTCTTCCGAATGGCCGATCGATATGCCAACACAGATGAGGCCGTCCAGTGGAAGAAAATGCTGGATGAAGGGAAGCTACAACCTCAGCCCAGGCTAGAAACCTCCGCCAGCAAAAAGGGCTCGAACTCCGTGGATAAGAAGATCAAGAAGAAGAAGAAAAAGCAGCTCTCCCCGGGCATGGTTGCCGTGGTAGAACAGCAACAGCCCCGAGCAACCTAGCCATAGCGCAGGGGGTTTAACGCTCGAGGAAGAGGGCAGCCACACAGGCCCCGCGACCGAGGCGACCAAGCAGATCAACGCGGCGGCCTCTACTGCCCGCTTCATCAGGCACACGGGCATGACCTACGGAATTGCCGAACATGGACCTACTGCTTGGAGCAGTTTTACAACGGCAGGGGTCCCATGCCGTCACTCCCAGAGCAGGGCGAGAATGGCAAAGGCAAGCAGCCCGTCGAAGAAAACGAAGATGACATGGAATACCAAGAACCACAGAACCACATTGCGGTTATCTTCGGGGGCTCCTCTGCCTATAAGTCTCGCCGGGATTTAAAAGACGTTGTGAGGGAAGTACACCATGTTACCCAAGGTAAGCCTCCGGTGCAGCAACTCAAATGGTCCGAGTTGTCCCTCACTTTATCCAAGGACGATTGTCCCCTTGGAATGACCAAGCCACAGAAGCTTCCGATGGTCATGAACCCCACCATCAGCAACACTGTCGTTGCTCGGGTCCTCATAGACTCCGGGAGCTCCTTGGACCTGATCTCAGCTAAGGTTTTGGACGAGATGCAGATTCCTCGCTCCAAGATCAAAAGTATAGCCGTACCCTTCTTCGGGATAGTCCCGGGCACCTCAATCAAGCCTCTAGGCCAGGTCTTTCGCCCCGTGACCTTCGGCGGCCCGAGTAACTTCAAAACGGAGCTAATCACCTTCGAGGTGGTAGACTTCGAATCGGCCTACAATGCCATCCTCGGTAGGCCGGCCTTGTCCAAGTTCATGGCCACCTCACATCACGCATATCAGTGCCTGAAGGTTCCTAGGCCAAACGGGGTCATAACCGTAAAGGGGAACCACAAGTCCGCGCTAAATTGCGACGAAAAGGCGTTGGATATGGTCGGCCAGTTACCTTCTCGCGGCCCCGACCAAGAGCCGAAGCACTCTTGGCCTAAACTTGCCCTCCAACCCGGAGGAGAGACCAAGGCTGTTCCGCTCAGCGAGTCGGAACCGGCCAAGGTCGTGCATTTGGGATCTTCCTTAGATCCCAAATAGGAACTCGAGCTCATCACCTTCCTCCGAGCAAGCTCAGATGCGTTCGCCTGGGACCCATCCGACATGCCCGGGGTCCCTAGGGAGGTGATCGAGCACAGGCTAGCAGTTCAGCCTGACAAAAAGCCAGTGCGACAAAAACTTAGGTGCTTTTCCCCAGAAAAGCAGGCGATCATCCAGGAGGAGCTCGACAAACTCCTAAAGGCTGGCTTCATTAGGGAGGTCGAACACTCTGAATGGCTAGCCAATCCGGTCTTGGTCAGAAAGAAAGGGGGCAAGTGGCGCATGTGCGTTGATCACACGGGCCTAAATGCGGCATGCCCGAAGGACAACTACCCGCTGCCTCGCATAGACCAATTGGTCGATGCAACGGCGGGATCGCAGACCATGAGCTTCCTAGATGCTTATTCAGGCTATCATCAGATCAGCCTGTCACGCGAAGACGAAGAAAAGACTTCCTTCATCACCCCATTCGGTACCTTCTGCTATACGACCATGTCTTTCGGTCTAAGAAATGCGGGAGCAACCTTTCAACGCCTCATGCAGAAAACCTTCGCAGACCAAGTAGGTCGAAACCTGGAAGTCTATGTTGACAACATAGTGGTAAAAAGCAAGAGCGCTTCGGGTCACGTTGCGGATTTGGAAGAAACATTTTGTAACCTCAACAAGCATCAAATAAAGCTAAATCCAGAAAAATGCGTGTTCGGTGTGAAAGCTGGAAAGGTGCTTGGCTACATGGTCGGGCCACAAGGCCACAAAGCAGAAAAATCAAAGCCATTGAGAATATGAGGTCGCCCACATGCGTAAAGGAAGTACAGGCTCCGACCGGGCGAATGGCTGCTTTAAGCCGGTTCATTTCCCGGCTGGGGGAGCGAGGACTACCTTTCTTTAAAGCCCTTCGCAAACATGATGGCTTTACATGGACGGAGGAAGCTGATCACTCGTTCAAAGAGCTGAAGAAGTACATTTCCAAACCACCCGTCCTCGTCACGCCTGAAACGGGGGAAGAATTGCTGCTATACCTGGCGGCAACTCAAGAAAGTGTGAGCGCAGTGTTAAGCGTGGAGAGAGATGGTTTCCAACGACCTATTTATTATGTCAAAGTACTTCACGGACCAAAGGAGCGTTACTCCGAGGTCCGTAAACTATTGTACTCGCGGTCGATGGCTTCCAGAAGCTGCGCCACTACTTTCAAGTGCACAAGATCGTGGAACCGACTTTTCCCCGCCAGGGAAATCCCAAAATCAGACGCCAAAGGGGTCGACAGCCAAGTGGGCCATGGAGCTCACTGAATTTGAGATAATATTCTCGGCCCGCACGGCGATCAAGTCACAAGTTCTGGCTGACTTCGTGGCAGAATGGTCGGCTCCAGCACCACTAGCCAGCGAAACCATCGGATCAAGGGAAAACTCCTGGACCTTGTACTTCGACGGATCCCGAGCGTACGAGCGCTCAGGGGCTGGCGTCGTTTTGGTCTCCCCAGATGGAGAACAACTCCAGTACGCCATCCAACTACATTTCGCCGCAACCAACAACGCGGCGGAATACGAAGGCCTCTTGGCCGGACTTCGAGCGTGTAAATCGTTGGGAGTCCAACGGCTCATTGTGATGGGCGATTCACAGTTGGTCGTGAACCAGGTCAACAAGGAGTATCAGTGTTCCGATACCTCAATGGCGCTTTACCTGGCCGAAGTAAGGAAGATGGAGAAATACTTCAGGAATTTCGAAGTAATCTACATCCCCAGGAAGGATAATTCCCTGGCCGACAAAATGTCTAAGGTCGGTTCCTCTCAAACTACTGCTCCGGCGGGGGTGCTCGTCGAGCATCTATACAAGCCCTCCATTCCCTCTGAAGAGGAGGCATCAAAGGCCGACGGTAGGGTCTCCTTCCTCGAGCAAAGCGCAAGTTGGACGATGCCATTCGTCCAATACCTTGCGCAAGGGACATTGCCCGAGGAAGAAGCCGAGCGTTCCCGGCTAACAAGGCGATCTTCTCAGTATAGACTGATTGAAGGCGACCTATACCGAAAAGGCGCATTAGGGATCCTTTCCAAATGCGTCTCTCAAGAGGAAGGCCAGTACCTTCTTTGTGACATCCATGAAGGAATGTGCGGAGCTCATTCGTCGTTCAGAACGCTTGTGAGCAAGGCCTTCCGACTGGGATACTACTGGCCTACGGCCTTGGCGGATGCACGGTTGATCGTAATGACCTGTCGAGCATGCCAGTTTCATGCCCGCAAAGTCCATCAACCGGCCTATGCCCTGCAAACCATACCACTCTTGTGGCCGTTCTCGACCTGGGGCCTCGACGTCCTTGGACCTTTCCCCTGGGGTCAGAAAGGCTGCAAGTACTTGCTCGTGGCCATTGACACTTTCACCAAGTGGATAGAGGCCGAGCCCGTATCAACCATTTCGGCCCAGGCGGCCAAGAGGTTCCTCTGCAGCAATGTGGTAACTCGGTTCGGGATACCCAACCGTCTCATCACAGACAATGGGACCCAATTCACTAGTGAATTGTTCCAAAGTTACTACGAGGAGGTCGGGACCAAGGTCTGTTTCGCCTCTGTGGCACATCCACAGAGCAACGGAGCAGCCGAACGAGCAAATGGGCAATTAGTTCAGGGCATAAAAAAGAGGGTTTTCGAGAGCCTCAACCAGCACAGACAACGGTGGGTGGACGAGCTCCCCGCTATCCTTTGGTCCGTCCGCACCACGACAAGTCGGGCCACAGGCGAAACGCCTTTCCAACTCGTCTATGGTGCGGAAGCCATTTTGCCTGCCGAAATTGTGTTGGGTTCCCCAAGGGTGCAACTGATCGATTCCATCGATCAAGAGGTCGAGCGCCTCGTCGACCTAGACCTCGTCGAAGCAACACGCGAACGGGCGCTGCTCCGGTCTACGGTTTACCTACGGGCTCTTCGTAGGCACGCAGCCAAGTCAGTCCGACCAAGGGCCCTGCAAGTTGGTGACATGGTCTTACGAAGAGTTCAAGACCTGTCGAAAGCCAATAAGCTGACCCCAAGGTGGGAGGGACCCTACACGGTCGTGTCCACAGCACGCCCGGGGGCTGTTCGCCTCGCGATGGAAGACGGTCGGGAGCTCACCAGCACCTGGAACATTGACCAACTACGTAAATTCTACGTTTAGACGCGTATCCCTATCTCACACCCTTTGCGTTTCTTCCGATAAGATATTTTCTTTTCTTCTGACTTTATCCTCGCTTTATCAAACGAGCAACGTTGACTACCAGCACCGCAAGCGAGCTTAACCAACGAATATGTACACACCATCCCCCTTGGCCACCGACCGGATGCTCGCCCACCCGATCACTTTCCACAGTAGCTCTCCACTGTATGTGTGGTCGGTCGCGGGCATCCATTAAAGCCCGGCACAGCGCCTACTCGGGTATGGTGACTCTACGTATTGTCGGCCTAAGCCCGTCTGCTTTACGCACGTAACAATGCTCGCGCTCATCTCTTTCTCGACTCAATCGACCTGTTTGATCGCTCAAAAAAGTGTTACGCTCAAAGAATCCCTCAGCTCTCCCATGAACAAACTCGTGCTCACAACATCAGGGGCACGACCTTTATCCATGGCGGGGGCTCCGTGCGACGGGAACATTCCGTCCTTTTGGCCGAGGATCTCTACCCTCAGCTAGGGATTCTTTGCTCATCTTCCCCCTTTTTTATGATCTATTTGCTCCTGCTCGTAATATCTGCCCCTATGAAGGGACCTGGTCTTTCTCTGCAGGGCCAGTTTCGAGCAAGCACGCATTGAAAGCGAGGTCGGGAAAAACAGGCAAGGTCCTAAACATTTGTAATTTTACTCATCAAACCAAAAGATTGTTTTTTACAGGTCTTGCACGAGCTAAAGAAGAAAAGCTAAGTCCTACGCTCGGCCTGGATGGCATCAAGCTCCTCCTTAAGGGAGTCGACCTCCGCCTCCAGGTCCAGAACCTTCCGCTGGGCCGCACGACCTTCGGCCGCGCTTTCCCGGAGACGTTGCGCCTCCTTGAGCTGGGTCTCCTCGCGCTCCCAAGCTCGCTGGAGGTCGCGGCGCAGGTCGGGGACCTCCTGCCGAAGCTTCACCAGCTCCTCCTCATGCTCGGTGCACTTCCGCTCTGAAGTGCTCTTCGCCGTCTCGCTTTGGGAGAGCTGGTCCCGAAGCCCGACGATAAGGCTCCTCGCCGACTCCAACTCCTTCAGGTCGGCCTCACGCACCTCGGAGACCCGACGCTCGAGATCAGCGATCTTGGCGTCTTGCTCGCGGTGGTACGCCCAAGATTCTTCTCGCTAGGATCATGGAGGCGTCAATGTCCTCCATGGCCTTCGCAGCAAACTTCGGGCAAAAGGGAAGAAGAGTCAAAAAGGCCCCCAGAAGATTGCTCGCCTTATAGAAAAAGAAAGAAGCAAAGGACTTACCAGAAGAGCTCGGCTGACCAGCTTGTCCTGAAGCCGCTGGCAGTGAGTTGCGCCAGCTCAGAAAAAGGGATTGACCCACGCAGGATCATCCTGATCCTGAGCTAGCGCGTCATGACCTTGCCCCTCCTGGGCACCCGGTGCTCCCAGAAGGGCAACGGTGTCTCCTCCCTCGACCAACCCCAGGTCGCCCTGAGGTTGGTCTTCCTTGATGGCAAGCGGCTCATGGCCGCCTTCCTCCTGTTCGGCCGCTGTGCTCGGGGGCTGGACGCCAACTGCGAGCGCACCCGCCTCTTGCTCCACGGCCGGAGGCGATTGGTCGAGTACGACCACCTCCGCCCCTTGCTCCTCCGCGGTCGGAGGCGATTGGTGCTCCACGGCCGGAGGCGATTGGTCGAGGACAACCACTTCCGCCCCTTGCTCCTCCGCGGTCGGAGGCGATTGGTGCTCCGCGGATGGAGGTGATTGGTCGGGGACGACCACCTCCTCTCCTTGGTCCACGGCCAGGGGCAGCTAGTCGATGACGACCACTTCTTCCCCTTGGTCCACAGCTAGAGACAGCTGGCCGACGGCGGCCACCTCCTCCTCTCCTTGACTCGCGGCCGAGGGCTGTTGGTCGTGAGCAATCGACCCCTGACCCTCGGAGCCCGTCATCTAGGCCTCGCTCGCGCTCACCCCTTCACAAGGGACCAAGGCCATGGCTCCTGGGTCCTCGGCCCCTTGCGGGTCTTGCTCCTCCACAGCCGGAGTTGGCTCCACTCCCGCCGGGGGAAGCTCGGGTTCCTTCGAGGGCGCGGCCGGCACCCTCTCCTCCTCGTCCTCGGCCATCACTTGGTCGAAGACGCGGTTGAGCTCGGCGTCAACTGCAGAGTCGAGAATCTCCTCAGCCATCTGACGGAAGTCCAAGGACGACATCCGAGCTATCACGCCAACGCCAAGCGGGGTGGGGTTAACACGGAAAAAGGTCGCAAAACAAGAGCAAAGAAATTCAACAAAGGAACCAAATGGGGCTTACCTTCGGCCCGGCGAACAGCGCTCTCTTCCTCGGTCTCCTCGCTTTGGGTCACGGGCATCCTACCCGCGGTGGCCTCGTAGGCCTTAGCTACGGCCACGACGCACTCTTCCGCGGCGTCACTGGCTCGTGCCATCGCCGGGTCGACATCGTCCATGTCGACCCCTTCCAATGCCGAGGTTGATCGGGAAGTCGACCTCCTGCTCCTTTTAACCAGAGCATAGGCGTCTCCCTCCTCTTCCTCCTCCTCGGGGTCCTCGACCACCTGAGCGAGCTGGTCCTGGAGGGCCTTGATTTTCCTCTCCAGCTGCTCCTTGCTCGGGGGGGACCTGGCCTCTTCCTCGGCCTTCCTCGCCTGCTCAGCAAGCTGTTCCAGTCGGCCCATCAGCTCCAACTTCTTCGGTTTGAAGTCATCAAACCAGATTCGAAGCTCTCTTACCTCCCTCCGGTCGGCATACTCAAGATATTGCGTGGGGGGAGTCCTGGTCTTAGCCCGGTGCTTCGACCGCTTGGCGCGAGGAGGCGAGGCAGATGCTTGGCGGCCCCGAACCGCCGACCTCTTGCGGGAGCCCCTGGCTGGGGTGCCAGCTTGCGGCAGTGACGCAACGCTCGACACGGTGAGCTCGAGGGCGACCTTCTCCTGCAAACAGAAACAGGGAAAGATGAGCTCGGGAAACATGCCCTCGAGCAGGAGCGAACAGAAGTACTTACCGCGTCGCTGCGATCAAAAACGTTTTTGGGGATCTGACGATTGGGCGTCAGCTCCTTCTCCTTCGGGGCGCCGAACATCTCGGCAACCCTTTCGTCAACCCAGTCCGTCCTCGGGGCTACAACATGTCCAAGAGTTTGAAGAAAGAATAAGACCAAACGTCGGTAAACAGCAATACCCGAAGAAGCAACCAAAGCATACCAGCGTTGTCCTCGCGGGTGATGTCCTGCCACCCACTCACCTCGAAGAAAGGATGCTCGCGGCGCCGCAAGGGGGACACCTGGTTGAAGGTGAAATCCCGGGCGATGTCCCAACCAGTGAGCCCCATTTCGGCGAGCTCGCTGATCATCCTGAGCACCCGCTCCTCCTCGGGCTGCACGGGCGGGCGTGCCGTCTCAGTAGGCGGGGCGGGCTCCCCAGTATAGACCAACTGGGACCCCTCCGCCTTCTTCTGGTAGAACCAAAGGTCGGCCCAACCCGACACCGAGTCCTTCAAGGCAACAAGAGGGTACTCGTATGGTCGGTTGGGCCGGAGGCGAAGGTAAATGCAACCGATGGGACCTTCCCGGCCGGTGCGGAAGGGGGAATAGAAGTGGAAGAAAAGGCTGGCGGTGGGCATTACACCCACGAACGCCTCGCAAAGATGGGAGAAGACTGTGAGGGCAAGAATGGAGTTAGGGTGGAGATGAGAGATTTCGCACCCGCAAAAGGCGAGCACGGAGGCGAGGAAGTGGCTCTCGGGCAGGCAAAGCCCGTTGACGGCGTACAGCTCGCAGGTGACGATCTCTACCTCCCGCGGTGCTAGCGCCGCATCACCCCCAGGCACTCGACCCGAGCTTGGGTCGACATACCCCTCGTCTATGAGCACCTGGAGCCTCCTACGGGTCATCTAGCTAACCCCGAAACATGCCATGGCTAAAGGGGGAAGTAGGGCGAAGAAGGTTCTTGGGCTCTGAAGCTCTTGGAAAATTCTGGCCGAAGACGAGCAAAAAACGCGGTGTAGCTCCGTCCTCTCCCAGCGGACGGAGTTAAAAAGGCAGTAAAGAGGCAAGTTAAAAGCCGCCACCTATCACGTAGCGACACCTGTCCAGCACGGCAGAAAACTGCCCAGTAAAAGCGCACTTTCCGAGGAACTGCTTTACCGTTATGAGGAGGCTTCTCGGAGAAGGAATCAAAAAACAACCAAACGTCGCTCCATGTAGGATCGAAAGATACGAATATAGCAATCAGAGGGGGGGTGAATGATTGTGCGGAAGCTAAAACCAAATTCTTGATCTATTAAAAGTTCACCCCAAAACAGAACCAAATAATTGCCTCGTTTTCGACAAAAACAGAAAGATAGAGGTTCGGTAAAACGCGAATTCCCGGAGATCCAACTGTCGAAACGATCTGAAATTTGGACACAAGAAACTAGATTCCAGTACGAATCGAACCCAAAAAGAATCAGCTCGATCGGACTTACGGATCAAAAGTTATGAGCTTCGCAAGCTTGCTGATCCAGAACTTGACGAGAATCAATCTAATCAAAACTTCAAGATTAAACAAGAACGACAAAAGATTAATCAACTAGACTTAGAGAAACACTAGATCAATACCCTAGAGAGGTTTTTGATGGATCAAACCAAGATGAAACTCAACGATCAAAAACCAATCTAGAATTAGAACAAGCATGCAAACAAGAACCAAAACAGAAAACACTGTAGCGACGTGGTTACTGTAGCACGCAAAAAATCTTGGAAGAATTGATCTTTATTTCTTGTCTAAAATACTCTCATCAAAAGAGTACAAACCCTAAAAACAAGCTCAAGGCTTGATGTGCTTGGCTCTGCTTGGTGCCTTTCAACAGGAGACCCCCCACCTATTTAAAGGACCAACCCACAAGGAGTTCTGAATACGATTCCTATTCCCTAGAAGGAATCCGTATCCAACTCAACTCTACTTGGCCTAACCTGGCCGAGTACAACTCTTGCACGCATATGGTAACCCTACCATACTCACGTGACTAACACTTTGCACGCCAGATGGCCACCTGCCATACTCACGTGACTAACACTTTGCACGCGAATGACCTCCTGCCATTCTCACGTGACTAACCATTCTTCATGTGCACCATTCCCTTAGCCCGAACGTCCCGCATGACATCCTTGACCACCAAGACCTTAGTTCCTCCTGAACCTAGTCCCGAACCTCAGTTCCTCCATGAACCTAGTTCCGGTCCCGTCATCGACCACATTCGTCTTCGAGCAATACCTGCACATGAACAAACCACAAAACAAATCCGAGCACAAGTCCACGACTTGACTCAATGTCAATCCATGCAACTACTCACACGAGCATTGCATAAAGTCCAATCATCATGAAATTCTCACCAATTTCATAATCTCAAAAACGAATCAAACACATTTCCAATTTTGCTCAAAACCCTAATTCAGCAAAAACGCATTCACAACGGACAAGGAAATATGGTCCGGCGTACACATGAAAAAGCACTCAAAAAACCATTCACAACGGACAGACAAAATCGGTCCGTTGTACAAGTGAAAGTTTCGGTTCCAAGAAGAAATCATTCTGGCCAAAACACGTTCACGACGGACAAACAAAATCGGTCCGTCGTACATGCGAAATCAAACCTCAAAAAGCCATTCACGACTGACCAAAGAAGTTTGTCCGCCGTACATGTAAAACTTACTGGTTTCTTGGAAGATTGAGTTCAACTCATGAGCTCAAAAACACGTTCACGACAGACCCAAAAACTTTGTCCGTCGTACATGCACAACTTACTGGTTTTTGAGGAAAATTGAGTTTGGCTCAATGAGTTCAAAAGCATGTCCACGACAGACCAACAAAGTTTGTCCGTCGTAGATGGGAAACTTACTGTTTTCTTTAAGTTTGGTCCGGCGCCAAAGCGAAACTTACTGTTTCTTGTCAAATTGTCAAGCACATGCACAAGCACATTTTGCAACTCCAATTCTAAGTTAATTTTTCAGTTCAAAGCCAATTTTTCAGCACATGATTTCACAATCTCCCCCTTGATGAAAACATTGGCAACACCACTTAGAATTGAACATTTGGCATTCACTTTACAAAAGATTTTGAAATCCAAAGGATCAAGGACCAAAAAGAGAAAACACAGAATTCCCCCTTTAACCAAAATGCAAAACAAAATCCCCCCCTGAGAAGGAAAATGTGTGTGAATGTGCAATGTGCCCAAGAATTTCAAAATTCTCCAAACTTCTCCCAAAATTCTCAAACAACTCCCCCTTTTTCTTCTCCCCCCTTTTTCCTTAAACTTTTCAACGATTCCCAAATTTCTCCCCCTTTGACAATGGATTCATCAAGAGTACAAAAGAGAGAACAAGTTCAAAAATTTTCCTGTAGCAAAGATGTAGGCCCCCGGATCGGCTATCCGGAGTCCTCTGTGTATTTCTGTACTAGTCCCAGATCAGTAGCTAGTACACACAGTCAAAAGTGATGAATCAACAACCATATCACGAATACAAATAACTAAATAAGAAATAATACCAAATAAAAGCAAAGACCTTATGGTCAAGGTTTACCATTATGGCCTGGACAGGCTGAACAACTTGAACAATCAAGAATGAAGACTAAAAACGCCAATGCGACCCATCCAATTGCCCACAGGCAATCGAGTGGAGAACGCACCCTAGTCGTTGGAAATCTTGAACAGCTTCTTTCACTTCTGAGAGAGGATAGAATGTAGCGCGTGAGTACATAAAGTACTCAGCAAGTCTGGGAAATTATGCACAATGTAGGCTATTCAAGGATGGCTTAATATGGTTCTTTTGCATAAGGCCAAGTTTCAGTAAATCATACTTGATAATAATTTTTCACAAACCATCATTGAGCAATTCTTTTTAATAATTGAATTATGTAATATTGTAGTGAAGGTTCTAACCACCACTCACTAATATACAGGCTCTATCCGCCACATCTCAACAAAATTAGGGTTCCATCCAATACCGATGGCTCTGTCCGCCATGGTTCACAAAAATCAGGTTCCTTCCACCTACCGCTTTAGCCGCCAGAAGCACACCCGAGAGTTCTAACCGCTCCCGGATCCCAAAACGAAACATTGTTTAGTTTGAAACCAAAAACCAAAGTCTACCAGTATGAAAGCATTCTTCGCTTTGCCTTTGACCGTAGGCACGGCTATTCGAATAGTTTTAACTCACAGAGGTGTACAACTTTACCCACAAGACACGATCATCTCCTAATGCCAAGCTATTAGCACACTTCCTTTGGTGTGCCTACAGAGAGATCGTGGACAAGGCCGTTACGATGTATCTACCTAGCTAGACCCACTCACGAGGTTTCACCATTGTTAGGGTTCTCTCCACCCAAAGATGTAAGCCCTCTTGCGCCGTGTGAGCAAAACAACAACCACAACAACAATGCCTCCTTCCGGCTCTCACACAACAACCGAGTGGTGAGTCTAAACTAGGCTTCTACAAATTAGTGAGCCAGTCGTACCATTATAGACATGTGGTAGTACGGTTATGCTTAGAATGGAGACAGGTCATAAGCGTCGGTCCTTAATCGACTTGGGGCGGTACTTGCACAAAAGAACCAAGGCTTGGTTCGCTTCCACCCGACATTCCATGCCGCCCAAGTCGAAATCATTTTTCATTTTATTTTTATTTTGCAAACCAACGGCAATACCTTTTGCCTAATAATTTCCAACACCATTGTCAAGAGATAATTGAAAGTCCCACCCATAGGTGCATATTGACCGCTTAAGTAGTCTAAGCATTTCTACCGTACTATTCTATTCCACCAATAGTTTATTTTATAAAATACAAAGCTCAGGGGTTGATGACAATCCTTATAATTAATTGTAATCTCCAATAATCATTAAATTGCCCTAGTGGTATAATCATATGAATAATCCGATTCAATATCGTGATCCATCAAGTATTGAGCATATCATGCAAATATCCTAACTCTCAAATTCATATTAAACCCCAATCAAGTGTGTCTATTTCCCTTGAATTATGACATATTATTGATTTATTCGTCACTCATAGGGCGATCAATCTTATCATCCACTAAGAATATTTCACAAAGTCATCTGTTAAACCACCAGGAATACTTCATAATATCAGCTCTAATCATCTAGGATACAATCCACCTATAATACTTCATAGCATCATATATTTAGTCCTTCACATGATCACCTCTAAATTATCTATTTTAATCCACCAAAAATACGCGATAATATCATTCACTACACCACCAAACATTTTGGACTATTCACAATCTCCCCAATGATTATCGATAGTATTCTTGTTAAAATCCACCAAATATAATTCACCACTTATTCTAATTGATCTATAAATATGACTCTCAGTAACATTTATTTGCTTTCACCGACATCATACATCTTCCAACATTCTCCCCATCCAATCGAAACATATGGACTACCATTCGTAGGTCAACTTTATGATTATAAGTCCCACATCAACTCTAATATTCATCTAGCTCAAATTTGCATTTCACCCCAATCCATACTCATTATGTTGTGAACTACTATCACAATCCCACTCCTCAACATTTAAATGATCACCACCATAAATCAATTTCATAATAACAATCCTCACATTATCACTAATATTCATCCGTCTCCAAGTTACATTGCCCCGATTTACTCTATTCAAACTATCTCGCTAAATAGTCATTTTTCCCCATCAAAATGTATTTTATTAAAGAATATTTATTATGGTGGATCCTCGTTCTAGGTCGACAAAGGGTCATGGATAGCAAATATCAAGGAGGTATAAACAACAGTATAACTAACAACTTAACGCTTAACATCATCATTTTATGTAATTAGCAATGCAATTTGTAAAGCATGGTAAAACATTTATAAATTGTAGGATCAACATGCGTCAAGGAGACTTGCCTTCGATCACAAATGAGGGTCTCGAGGTCTTGAAGTCCATGACCGGGTCGGGTTGATCGCGTCGAGGTTGTCGACTACGCCAAGAAAACGAGACAACAAATAAATAAAAGAAAATAAATAAAATCTAAAAATTATAAAATTAGTACTGGCAGGTAGATCTTGATTTTAGATGAATTTAGGAATTTGAATGGAGTCAATCGGAGTTTGGATGAGAAAGTTATGAGCTTCCAAGTTTGAATTTCGAATAATTAAAAATCGGAATATTCCTTAATATTCTCTCGGGTTGGATCGTCAAAGTTTGATCACGTGTTGACCTTGACTGGTCATCCTTACAGGTGGGACCCACGCCATTATTGAGATGGGGCTTCTTCCCATGGGCTCCAAGCCAAGAACAGAGGAGGAAGCCAAGGCTTGGGGCGTCGGCGAGCAGGGGACCGGCGAAGCGGGCGGCACGGAGGTGGCGGCGGCGCGGCATGCCGGCGATGGTGGGCGGGCGGCGGGCGGCGCGGCGGGCGGCGGCGCTGGCTGGCCAAGACGTGCGGGCGGCGAGGGATCTTGCTGGCCGGCAAGGGCACCGGGAGGTGCGGCGGGCGCATGAGCGAGCTTGGCCGGAAGCGGCGGGCGGCTCGAGGCGGGCAAGACGCACGGCGACGGCGGAGGGCGGCGCGCTGGGGCTCCACTGGCGGCGGCGGCACTGGCCGGCGCGGTGGGGACCGGGCACCTGCTGGGAGGCGGCGGCGGCGGCTGGCCGGCGACGGCTGAGGGCCCGGCCATGCGCACGGAGGAGCCAAGAACAGAGGCGCACCAACTCCTCCAAAATCCGGATTTTCTCCAAAATTTTGAGTAAGGCTACAACAACTAGTTGATGAATCCCTAAAGCACATCTAGAAGAACTTAGGAATGGAAGGAATCGAACAATTGCTCACCGGAGCGGATGAAATCGACGAAGAACACCTGCTCGGCCGAAGTGACTAAAACTCCAAATTCGACGCCAACACTTGATGATTCTTGAAATTGATGGATGGGTTAGACTTTAGACATCCCCAAGAACGCAAGGGAACGAATCTGAACGAAGAATGACCCACCGGGAAGAAGCTATGACCAAAAACGCGATGAACACGAAGAACGGCGCCCGCTCGCTTGGCTTCTTGATCTAGCTACCGAATGGGTTGGATGGGCTAAAGGAGAATGATAGTGTCGAGAGAGGACTCCAACACTAAAACTAATGGAGGTGGAAGTGCGCGATTTGAGGAAGAAACGGAGAAGTTATGGCTATGAATGCGCTTTTCGGTTTTGTGAATCAATTCCGCGAGATTTGGGCTTAACAACCACCGGAATGGAAGGAGGAGGCCGCTGCGATTCCAACGGATCCGACGGTTCGCGATTTGGATGATTAATGAGGAAGTTATGGAGGTTTGAATCCAAACAACCAAAATGAGAAGCCTCTGTGACTTCTCCTGGGAGCAAGCCAACGTGAGGTAGGAGATGATGAACAGTGCATGTCCACGTGGCACTCCGTGATTGGCCGGTTAATACGCGAAAGTGACGCCCTAGGGAAAAATTAGGAAAAATGGTCTAAAAATTCCGGAAAAATTCCTAGAACCATTTTGGAATATTTGGGACCCAATAAAATTGGTTCCACGGAATTTGGATGAAATTTGTGGAATTGAAAATTCGGGCGCGGATCGCAGGCATTAAACAAAAGCCGCGCGAGATAAAATAGGAACGGAGGTCCAAAATCTGGGAATGATTCCTAAAATCATTTCGGAATATTTGGAACATTTTAGAAGTGGTTTGGAGATTTTGGAGCACTTTTGGACTCTGGTGAATTTTCTGCACCATGAATCGAAAACCGATTTTTCGATCGGAGGGGAATTAAATCCCGATTTTGGATAGGAATGGATGCCAGGTTAATATAAACACCAAAGAAACTCCAAGTTTTGAATTTACTTTATTTAAATTAGGTTTTTCTCCAGAAAGCGAAAACTAGGGCGTTACAAACCTACTCCCTTAGAAAGAATCTCGTCCCGAGATTCTGACGAGAAAGAGAAAGAGGTTAGGAAACTCTGCTCGAAGATCTTGTTCTCACTCCCGTAGCTTCCTTCTCGTAATGGTTGCTCCACCGAACCTTGCGTAACTTGATCACACGACTTTGAGTTCGACGCTTGGCTTCTTCCACAATCTGGCGGGATACTCCAGATACGACAAATCTTCTTTCGGTTCCATCTCTTCAAATGACTTCGATGTTCGGCACCGTGCTACCCTTCATTTCTGATGGCGCTTATCAAGATAGCTCTCTATCTCGACGGGCGCTTTCGGATTTACACGGATCCGCCTCGACCGCTTCTTCGGCTTCTTTCGTAATATCAGTCCATCGATTTGTCCATTATCCGCCTCTTGCCCATACAAGGGTACTCCGCCTTCTCTTGCATACCGAGCTTCAAAAGGCGCCATCTTCACTTTCGTTGAGATCGTTGTTATTCGATTCCATGAACCTTGATGTGTCAGCACTCCGCTATCCCAACGCATCTTCTAGGATTTGAGTGATTCTTTCCGTCCGGCCATCTGGTCGGGAATGGTAGGCAACACAACTTGGGTCAACTCGTCCTCACTACCCCCCTTAGAAAGAATCACACCCGGACTTAGTTCCAAAGGGTTAAATGGTGAAATTCCTTTTTTCTTTCTTCCCATTTCCAAACAAAACCGGCAAGAGCTATAGCATTCCAATTGGTCTCCGATGTTTGGCTATTCCTTTCAAACTGGCTAGCATGGCCTTTGCCTGTCGCCCATCAATCTTGAATGTCCGGCTTGAGCGAACCGTATTCGATTTGCTCGAGGTTCAACTTACATTTGGGGCTTCTAGTACCTTGAGACTTTAATTCTTGTGGCAAGCCTACCACACTCATCCGGAGGTTGTTGTTTCTTAACGGGATTAGCTGATGCCTTTCAATCCGGTAACTTCGAATTCAACAAACCTTTCGTGGTTTAGATAAGAACTATGGCTTTACTTGCCATCCTTTAAACATCCCAGTATTGGTGCCCAAATACAATTATGTTTCAAGAACTATCACCAGAAACCCACTTCCACAATTATAATTCTTTCAACTCTTTATTGATAACAATACTGACGCTTACATCTTACTGCATCGATCATTACACAACTCTTTTATTTTATTCCTTAGAAGAGGTAGGGTACTACTGAAAGTACCATCTACTAACATTCATTGATAACATCAAGTTTCAGCTGCTTCTTCTTCAACTTCAGGGATCATGAGCAGACCTGATGTCCTATATCGCAGAACCTCGTGATGGTTGCCGATTGGCGTCTCCCACTGGGCCGGGTTATGGTCAAAAGAAGAACAAAGCATCCTAATGTTGGGATTTGAAGTAGATGCCTGGCGCCCTTAAGGGCAACGATCGCAATATGCCCCATAGCAAGACAATTGAAACACCGACGATCTGCTCTCGACAACTCGCTCTGGCCGAGGTTGATTAGTCTTGTTATGACATCCTTGCAACACCGGGTTGTACTTCGATCTTGGGGACTTGATTAAGGCTACTTCCGCGCTTGGTTGAGTTGAATCGGGTTCACACGGCCGAGAACTACTAGCTACATGCTGCTCTTGACTTACCATCTTCCTTTGCGGAAATCCGGTTGATGACGCTTGTCCTCCAGTGACAAGGTTTTACCTTTGCTAGCGCGAGTAATCTGCGTTACTTGGTATAGCTCAGGAGGTACTTCCATACTGACTTCTGATGCTGGAACTGGTTGTGGTGATAAGAATTTTGGTTTTCCCACGGGACATTGTTTCACATAATGCCCTTCCTCGCCACAAAAGTTGCAAATCTTGTGCTGAATCTTCTTCCTTCGAGGGCACCTGCGGAATTGGTGTCCATTTCTGTTGCAGTGCCTACAATAGGTATCTTCTTTGGTCTTACCCTTTTGGGGACATTCAGAGGCAACATGTCCTTTTTCACCACATCGATAACAGATGACAAATTCTCCTGAGTGAAGGTCTACCAGAGGGGTATTGCTAATGCCACCCTCTCCACATAATACGGTTGGAGAGTTGGTCTTCCGTAACTCATCAGAAGGGTACTGCTGAGGAATTATAGGTGGAGTGACCTTCGGGACTTGGTTGTTCAGTTGTTGTATCATTAATTGCATGAGCTGAGTCTGAGTCATCAGGAACTGATTCATATTCTGAAGAAACGCTGTTATCACCTCGGAGGGTTGCTGGTTGAACTCGGTAGCAGCCCTCGACGCTGGATTGCCGAACTTCCTGGTGGTAGCATTGTTGTTGAACAAAGCATTGTGATTTGACTACTGAGCTTCTTGTTGGAGTTTAGCACTGCAATTCTTCTCCATCTGACGGCATATCACGTCTTCAAAATGAGATGGAACAACACAGACGAGCGAGAAAGGGAAGGTTCTAACAACACCAAAAACCAATCGCCGCAAGACAGCGGACAACACCACACACCTAAAATCAAAATATTTTTAACACCAAGCAAATCAACTCGCCTACTCGATGAAACTACTCACTCTAACGTAACAAGGCGACTCCAACACGTAATCTAAACCCACCACTTAACCTATAGGGTTAGTCTAAGATCAGCCTTGCTTCCTTGATCTTCAACGATCAACAGTTGGATCCTCACCATGACGACGCACAACTTTGGTAACAACTTTTCGACTGGCTCTTCATTAGTCTTCAACTCTTGAAATCAAAAGCGGGAACTCGATTACCTTAATACAGAAGGTTTAAGGGAGGGATAGTCCAATTTTCATTCCCAAAATGGTGAAGAAGCAATTGATTCGAGGAAAATAGGAATAGCACGAGAGAGAAAAGACGAGACTAGCACTTTATTTGATTTTTTTTTCTTTTTAGAAAATAAGTTTTGAAGCTTCCTAAAACGACCATTCTAACTAAGGGCACGTCCTACAGTCGACACGGCTCTGATACCACCTTTGTAGGCCCCTGATCGGCTTATCCTGAGTCCTTCAGGTATTTCCTGTACTAGTCCCAGATCAAGAGCTAGTACACATACCAAAAGTGATGAATCAACAACCATATCACGAATACAAATAACTAAATAAGAAATAATACCAAATAAAAGCAAAGACCTTATGGTCAAGGTTTACCATTATGGCCTGGACAGGCTGAACAACTTGAACAACTGCAGCGGAAGACGAAAACGCCAATGCGACCCATCCAATTGCCCACCAGGCAATCGAGTGGAGAACGCACCCTAGTCGTTGGAAATCTTGAACAGCTTCTTTCACTTCTGAGAGAGGATAGAATGTAGCGCGTGAGTACATAAAGTACTCAGCAAGTCTGGGAAATTATGCACAATGTAGGCTATTCAAGGATGGCTTAATATGGTTCTTTTGCATAAGGCCAAGTTTCAGTAAATCATACTTGATAATAATTTTTCACAAACCATCATTGAGCAATTCTTTTTAATAATTGAATTATGTAATATTGTAGTGAAGGTTCTAACCACCACTCACTAATATACGTGCTCTATCCGCCACATCTCAACAAAATTAGGGTTCCATCCAATACCGATGGCTCATCTCGCCATGGTTCACAAAAATCAGGTTCCTTCCACCTACCTGGCTTTAGCCGCTGTAAGCACACCCGAGAGTTCTAACCGCTCCCGATCCCAAAACGAAACATTGTTTAGTTTGAAACCAAAACCAAAGTCTACCAAAGATGAAAGCATTCTTCGCTTTGCCTTTTGACCGTAGGCACGGCTATTCGAATAGTTTTAACTCTGCAGAGGTGTACAACTTTACCCACAAGACACGATCATCTCCTAATGCCAAGCTATTAGCACACTTCCTTTGGTGTGCCTACAGAGAGATCGTGACAAGGCCGTTACGATGTATCTACCTAGCTAGACCCACCGGCCGAGGTTTCACCGCTGTTAGGGTTCTCTCCACCCAAGATGAAGCCCCTCTTGCGCTGTGTGAGCAAAACAACAACCACAACAACAATGCCTCCTTCCGGCTCTCACACAACAACCGAGTGGTGAGTCTAAACTAGGCTTCTACAAATTAGTGAGCCAGTCGTACCATTATAGACATGTGGTAGTACGGTTATGCTTAGAATGGAGATACTATAAGCGCTTGGTCCTTAATCGACTTGGGGCGGTACTTGCACAAAAGAACCAAGGCTTGGTTCGCTTCCACCCGACATTCCATGCCGCCAAGTCGAAATCATTTTTCATTTTATTTTTATTTTGCAAACCAACGGCAATACCTTTTGCCTAATAATTTCCAACACCAGTTGTCAAGAGATAATTGAAAGTCCCACCCATAGGTGCATATTGACCGCTTAAGTAGTCTAAGCATTTCTACCGTACTATTCTATTCCACCAATAGTTTATTTTATAAAATACAAAGCTCGTGGGTTGATGACAATCCTTATAATTAATTCTGTAATCTCCAATAATCATTAAATTGCCCTAGTGGTATAATCATATGAATAATCCGATTCAATATCGTATCCATCAAGTATTGAGCATATCATGCAAATATCCTAACTCTCAAATTCATATTAAACCCCAATCAAGTGTGTCTATTTCCCTTGAATTATGACATATTATTGATTTATTCGTCACTCATAGGGCGATCAATCTTATCATCCACTAAGAATATTTCACAAAGTCATCTGTTAAACCACCAGAATACTTCATAATATCGCTCTAATCATCTAGGATACAATCCACCTATAATACTTCATAGCATCATATATTTAGTCCTTCACATGATCACCTCTAAATTATCTATTTTAATCCACCAAAAATACGCGATAATATCATTCACTACACCACCAAACATTTTGGACTATTCACAATCTCCCTGAATGATTATCGATAGTATTCTTGTTAAAATCCACCTAAATATAATTCACCACTTATTCTAATTGATCTATAAATATGACTCTCAGTAACATTTATTTGCTTTCACCGACATCATACATCTTCCAACATTCTCCCCATCCACCGAAACATATGGACTACCATTCGTAGGTCAACTTTATGATTATAAGTCCCACATCAACTCTAATATTCATCTAGCTCAAATTTGCATTTCACCCCAATCCATACTCATTATGTTGTGAACTACTATCACAATCCCACTCCTCAACATTTAAATGATCACCACCATAAATCAATTTCATAATAACAATCCTCACATTATCACTAATATTCATCCGTCTCCAAGTTACATTGCCCCCGATTTACTCTATTCAAACTATACGCTAAATAGTCATTTTTCCCCATCAAAATGTATTTTATTAAAGAATATTTATTATGGTGGATCCTCGTTCTAGGTCGACAAAGGGTCATGGATAGCAAATATCAAGGAGGTATAAACAATGTATAACTAACAACTTAACGCTTAACATCATCATTTTATGTAATTAGCAATGCAATTTGTAAAGCATGGTAAAACATTTATAAATTGTAGGATCAACATGCGTCAAGGAGACTTGCCTTCGATCACAAATGAGGGTCTCGAGGTCTTGAAGTCCGGCGACTGGGTCGGCGGTCGCGTCGGGGTTGTCGACTACGCGCAAAACGAGACAACAAATAAATAAAAGAAAATAAATAAAATCTAAAAATTATAAAATTAGTACTGGCAGGTAGATCTTGATTTTAGATGAATTTAGGAATTTGAATGGAGTCAATCGGAGTTCGGATGAGAAAGTTATGAGCTTCCGAAGTTTGAATTTCGAATAATTGGAAAATCGGGAATATTCCCGGAATATTCCCTCTCGGGTTGACTGGTCAAAGTTTGACTGCGTGTTGACCTTGACTGGGTCATCCTTACAGGTGGGACCCACGCGTCATTGAGATGGGGCTTCTTCCCCATGGGCTCCAAGCCAAGAACAGAGGAGGAAGCCAAGGCTTGGGGCGTTTGGCGAAAGGTGGGACCGGCATGGCGGCAAGCCGGAGGTGGCGCGCGGCTGGCGCGGTGGCGATGGTGGGCAAGTGAGGCGGCGGGCGGTAGTGGCGAAGGGCGCGGCGGCCGCACGTGGGCGGCGAGGGATCTCAGCGGGCCGCAAGGGCACCGGAGGTGGCGGGCGCGGCGAGCTGCTTGGCCGAGCGGCCGAGCGGCTCGAGGCGGGCGGGCGACGGCGCGGGCGACGGCGGAGGGCGGCGCGGCGCGGGGGCTCCCCGGGCGGCGGCGGCGGCAGCCGGGCGCCAGTGGGACCGGGCACCGGCGGGAGGCGGCGCGGCGGCACTGGCGACGGCTTGAGGGCCGGCCATGCGCACGGAGGAGCCAAGAACAGAGGCGCACCAACTCCTCCAAAATCCGGATTTTCTCCAAAATTTTGAGTAAGGCTACAACAACTAGTTGATGAATCCCCTAAAGCACATCTAGAAGAACTTAGGAATGGAAGGAATCGAACAATTGCTCACCGGAACGGATGAAATCGACGAAGAACACCGGTTCGGCCGAAGTGACCAAAACCCGAAATTCGACGTCAACACTTGATGATTCTTGAAATTGATGGATGGGTTAGACTTTAGACATCCCCAAGAACGCAAGGGAACGAACGGAACGAAGAATGACCCACCGGGGAAGAAGCTATGACCAAAAACGCGATGAACACGAAGAACGGCGCCCGTTCGTCGGTTTTCTTGATCTAGCGGCCGAATGGGTTGGATGGGCTAAAGGAGAATGATAGTGCTGGAGAGAGGACTCCAACACGAAACTAATGGAGGTGGAAGTGCGCGATTTGAGGAAGAAACGGAGAAGTTATGGCTATGAATGCGCTTTTCGGTTTTTTGTGAACTGCGCGAATTCCGGCGAGATTTGGGCTTAACAACCACCGGGAATGGAAGGAGGAGGCCGTTGCGATTCCAACGGATCCGACGGTTCGCGATTTGGATGATTAATGAGGAAGTTATGGAGGTTTGAATCCAAACAACCAAAATGAGAAGCCTCTGTGACTTCTCCTGGGAGCAAGCCAACGTGAGGTAGGAGATGATGAACAGTGCATGTCCACGTGGCACTCCGTGATTGGCCTACACGCGAAAGTGACGCCCTAGGGAAAAATTAGGAAAAATGGTCTAAAAATTCCGGAAAAATTCCTAGAACCATTTTGGAATATTTGGGACCCAATAAAATTGGTTCCACGGAATTTGGATGAAATTTGTGGAATTGAAAATTGAGCATGGATCGCAGTGCATTAAACAAAAGCCACATGAGATAAAATAGGAACGGAGGTCCAAAATCCGGGAATGATTCCTAAAATCATTTCGGAATATTTGGAACATTTTAGAAGTGGTTTGGAGATTTTTGGAGCACTTTTGGACTCGGGTGAATTTTCGGGTACCGGCGGAAACTGGAAAACCGATTTTTCGATCGGAGGGGAATTAAATCCCGATTTTGGATAGGAATGGATGCCAGGTTAATATAAACACCAAAGAAACTCCAAGTTTTGAATTTACTTTATTTAAATTAGGTTTTTCTCCAGAAAGCGAAAACTAGGGCGTTACAAAAGATTTCACAAGGAGAAATAAGGGAGTGCCAAGATAGGAAAAGATGAGCTCATTCGATCATATAACCTTATATATCACATAATATGCAAACTACATGATCTTGAAGTGATTTTAACAAGTTATGGAATGACATGCATCTCAACCTCAATTCAGTCAACTATAGCCAAGTACTAAGCAAAACCTTTAGTAGAAAAACAAAGGCTCAAAGTTGAAGCAAAAAACAAATCAGGGCGAGCAAGTAGTTTCAACTCCAATCTAGTAGACCAATCTTAAAATAATAAACTACATGTGGCATGCTTGAAGCATACTTCTTTCTTTTTCTTGTATTGGCATGCTTGAAGCATACATCTTATCTTTGAGGGAATGGCATGCTTGAAGCATACATCTTGTCTTTTTAGGGAAAGCATGCCTGAAGCACATTACTTTAGGCTTTTGCTTTTAACAACCCCTTTTTTATTGATTCCCTTTTCTTTTTCTTTGATTGTAAACATGCAAAAGTGATTAAAAGGTCTTATGAAAGAGTAAAGTTGAAAATACACTTGCTTCATAGCCCAAATTTGTCAAGAAGATTCAATATCAAGCCTAGAAGAACGAGATATCACAGAGTATTTAGCTATAGGCAATCAGATCAGGGAATTTCCGCAATGTCATTTTTAGTTCAAGTGGAACAATTTAGATTATCATATATTAGCACAATTACATAATATATAAAGAAATATGATAAAGTGAGCTCATTAAGTGAAAGAACTTGGCAAAGAAACTCCCCCTCAAAACAATCCCATTGGATGAACAATTCCAAGTTCTCCCCGAATAAAGGCAAAACGAGAAGAAGACAAAGGTTTTGTGAAAATATCTGCCAATTGATGTTCAGTATCCACATGATGAAGCACAATGTTGCCTTTTTCAACATGATCTCTAAGAAAGTGAAATCCAATATCAAATGCTCAAGAAAGAGGATTACTCAAGAGGTGGCACGAACCAAATCAATTCAACATCCTCCAAAGTCAACATCAGAATAAGCTCTTAAACTAATGCATAAGGAAGCAAAAAGCCAAATGCCAAAATCTTGAGTACCATGGAGATACCTGAAAATTCACTTGACCGTTTGTTGATGTGAAGCACGTGGGAAGAGTCTCTCATGTAAACCTCCAATTATCTCATCCTCAACAAAGATCATCATCTTTATGAACAAAGACACTCTCCCCTGAACATATGCACTGCACTGCATCATTTGGACTAGTGCCTTTAAGTAAAACAGAGGTGGAAGAAGCATCTTCAAAAGATAACACTTTTAGCACGAGATGCATGAGTAAAGGAGAACCAAATCTTATCACTAAACATATGAAGTGAGCATCCGAAATTCACTAGCCACATGGTCTCCCTCCTCGCGTGAGAAGCCTACATAGAAGGTAAAGTGTCGAGGTCTCAGATCTTGGGGTTAGAAGTAAGATGTTTAGGAATCCAAGATCGAGACACCCGACGCACAACAGTAGGCACAACACGAGTATTCTTATGCACAAAATCAGATTTGCCTTGTCCCGTGTTTTTAGCATCAAAAGGTGTTTGTTTCACCCTAGGCACATAATGAGAAGTGGAGTGTGCCTTTCTGAAATTAGACCTAGCATTAAACCTTTCTCTTTTGTTGTTTAGCTAGTCTAAAGCAAAAGTCTACTAAATGTCCATCTCTACCACAATGAGTGCAAGTGTACTTAACATTATGTTTAGCTTTGGAAGTAGAAGCAACATTTGCATTCATCATAGTAGAAGATAAAAGGCCAGCAGATTTGAAGACAATTTTCTTAGGCTCATTTGAAATCTCAAGTTTGTCATTGCAAGGAGCATAAACAATGAGCGAGGTTTAGTTTCATATGAAGCATGAAGATCAAAACCTAAACCTTTCTTGTTTGAGCTAACCTTAGATTGATCCAAAATCATGTTCAACTTTTTCTTGCCATTAGTGAATCGTTCCAAAGAGTTTTGCAAGTAATCAACTTTATTAGCAAGAATTAAAGAATTATTGCAGGGATCATCCACTTTTCCTTTTTGCTTGCGACAAGTTGAGCATGAAAGAACCTCATGTGTAAGAAAATCTTCTATCATTTGAGAAACCCTAGCATTTGCATCATGCAACTTCAATTCTAGTATGGAGCATATAGAACATGGAGTTGTATCATGTAAATCAATGGTAGAACAACTAGCATGTTTAACAAGTTTCTCATTTTTCTCATTTTCAGCATTGATTTGCTCTAACAAGGTAACATGTTCTTTCCTAAGCAAAGTAAGCTCATTGTAAATTAAGTCACATGATTTGCAAGCATCATCATCAGGAATCAAGGTTTTAAGTCTAGCAATTTCAGCATTCAATGACTCAACAACAAAATCATGTTTCTTAATTTTCTTGTCACGTTTATCAAGAATTTTACCAAGTCGAGCAACAAAGAATAGCTAATTCATCGTAAGAAGGATCTACCTCATTGAAGTCGCTGTCGTGGTCGCCCTCAAGAAAGCTGTTGCTGCTTTTAGCCATGAGACACAACCCCGCCAACTCATGCTTGCTTGGAGTTGCATCGCCCTCACCGCTTCTCCGAATCCACATCGCTTCAAATTGACTTGTTCAAGAGCGGAAAGAACTCGGTGGACAACTTTGCTGTTGATGAAGCTCTTCTTCTTTCTATTACTTGAAGAGAACTTCTTCTCTTTTCTTCTGTCGTTGTCCTTCTCCTCCCTTGATGCTTTACCTGCAAATTTAGGACAGTTTGGACGAATATGGTCGAGATCACCACACTCATAGCATCTTGGAGGATCACCACCACCTCTCTTTCTCTTTCTCACATTTTGCAAAGCTTTGTTAAAGTGAGAAGAGAGTAGTGATAAGTCTTCTTCTGAGAATTGCTCAATCTGTTCATCGGTTAGTGAAGACAAGAAAGATAGAGCAAAACTTGAAGCAGCACCATTATGAGATATGTTAGATTGAGATGTCAAAGCAATTGATTTATGATCATTCTTTCTAGCAAAAACATCTAATTCATGAGTTTTCAACTTAGAATAAAGAACATCTAAAGTAAGTGTACTCATGACAGTGGATTCTTGTATAGATGTTACTTTCATCTCCCACACCGACATGTCCAAAGCACTAAGCAATTGTCGAGCATTTTCAGCATCAGTGTAGCTAACTCCAACAAAGACGTAGATTGCTAAGAATTTTATTGAAACGTGCAAAGAAGTCATCTACAGATTCACTAGGTTTCATCTCAAAACGCATGTATTCCTTTTTGTAAATATCTTGGCGAACCTCTTTGACAGTGTTAGAACCCTCATGGTAATCACAAAGAGATTTCCATACCTCATATGCGGATCGAAGATGAACCACACGATCAAAGTCGCTGCGTCCCAAGCCTTGGATGATCAAGTTGCGCGCCTTGCTATTTGCTTCAACATGTGTGCGATTGGTGTCGTTGACGTTGTCGTTTGCAGGGACTTGGTATGGCTTGTAGACCTTCTCCCAAATTGTGAAGCCTTGTGCTTGGATGAACGCCTCCATCTTGGCCTTCCAAAACTGAAAATCAACACCATCGAACACACAAGGTTTTGTCGAATAACGATCCATTGATCTAATCACCGATTAAGATAGATTAGAAAAACCTTGCTCTGATACCACTTGTAGGATCGAAAGATACGAATATAGCAATCAGAGGGGGGGTGAATGATTGTGCGGAAGCTAAAACCAAATTCTTGATCTATTAAAAGTTCACCCCAAAACAGAACCAAATAATTGCCTCGTTTTCGACAAAAACAGAAAGACAGAGGTTCAGTAAAACGCGAATTCCCGGAGATCCAACCGTCGAAACGATCTGAAATTTGGACACAAGAAACTAAATTCCAGTACGAATAGAACCCAAAAAAAATTAGCTCGATCGGACTTACGGTTCAAAAGTTATGAGCTTCGCAAGCTTGCTGATCCAGAACTTGACGAGAATCAATCTAATCAAAACTTCAAGATTAAACAAGAACGACAAAAGATTAATCAACTAGACTTAGAGAAACACTAGATCAATACCCTATAGTGGTTTTTGATGGATCAAACCAAGATGAAACTCAACGATCAAAAACCAATCTAAAATTAGAACAAGCATGCAAACAAGAACCAAAACAGAAAACACTGTAGCGACGTGGTTACTGTAGCACGCAAAAAACTTGGAAGAATTGATCTTTATTTCTTGTCTAAAATACTCTCATCAAAAGAGTACAAACCCTAAAAACAAGCTCAAGGCTTGATGCGCTTGGCTCTGCTTGGTGCCTTTCAACAGGAGACCCCCCACCTATTTAAAGGACCAACCCACAAGGAGTTCTGAATACGATTCCTATTCCCTAGAAGGAATCCGTATCCAACTCAACTCTACTTGGCCCAACCTGGCCGAGTACAACTCTTGCACGCGTATGGCAACCCTACCATACTCACGTGACTAACACTTTGCACGGCTGTATGGCCACCGCCATACTCACGTGACTCACACTTTGCACGCGAATGACCTCCTGCCATTCTCACGTGACTAACCATTCTTCATGTGCACCATTCCCTTAGCCCGAACGTCCCGCATGACATCCTTGACCACCAAGACCTCAGTTCCTCCTGAACCTAGTCCCGAACCTCAGTTCCTCCATGAACCTAGTTCCGGTCCCGTCATCGACCACATTCGTCTTCGAGCAATACCTGCACATGAACAAACCACAAAACAAATCCGAGCACAAGTCCACGACTTGACTCAATGTCAATCCATGCAACTACTCACACGAGCATTGCATAAAGTCCAATCATCATGAAATTCTCACCAATTTCATAATCTCAAAAACGAATCAAACATATTTCCAATTTTGCTCAAAACCCTAATTCAGCAAAAACGCATTCACAACGGACAAGGAAATATGGTCCGGCGTACACATGAAATAGCACTCAAAAAACCATTCACAACGGACAGACAAAATCGGTCCGTTGTACAAGTGAAAGTTTCGGTTCCAAGAAGAAATCATTCCGGCCAAAACACGTTCACGACGGACAAACAAAATCGGTCCGTCAGACATGCGAAATCAAACCTCAAAGCCATTCACGATCGACCAAAGAAGTTTGTCCGCCGTACATGCAAAACTTACTGGTTTCTTGGAAGATTGAGTTCAACTCATGAGCTCAAAAACACGTTCATTTACTGCATCTAAAACTTTGTCCGTCGTACATGCACAACTTAATGGTTTTTGAGGAAAATTGAGTTTGGCTCATTGAGTTCAAAAGCATGTCCACGCATGCACCAACAAAGTTTGTCCGTCGAGATGGGAAACTTATCGCTTTCTTTAAGTTTGGTCCGCGCCAAAGCTTAAACTTATCGCTTTCTTGTCAAATTGTCAAGCACATGCACAAGCACATTTTGCAACTCCAATTCTAAGTTAATTTTTCAGTTCAAAGCCAATTTTTCAGCACATGATTTCACACTCCAGCACAGAACGAACACGCGGCGGGCGAAAAGGTCGCCTCCCGACATAAAATGGTCGTAGGTCACGACCAAAGGAAATTCAATCCCTCCTTCAAGTCTTTTTAGGCTCAAGGGGAAGCACGAGCACAGATGGTTCACCACTTGAGCCTCGGAGGCTAGCTGTCGGGGATTGACTATCTGACAAAAGACCACGGTACCCCCGGGGGATTCCGAGCCCGCCGATCATACAATACCAACAGAAGATGCTCGGAGTGCGTAACGAGCACCAAACCTCCCGAGCATACATGTTCGGCCCTTCACTCACGACCATTCCTAACGATCACGAGCAGGCATGCTCGTAAAGGTCACGTCATACTCAAGTACTTGGTCGGTGGACTCGGTCAATGCTGCAAGGGAGGAAGGTGGCAACCAATCAGCCGAAGATCAAGGGAAATCATACCCGAAATTCAAATAATGCGCAGATCAAGGGCGGCGGATTGCGAGTATGATCAAGTGGCGTAATTCTGTGGGGTAGTTACCTTCTATGTATCTCTAAGTGTAGTATTTAACCCCCCTGAAGATCTGTAACAAGAGAGGACCCCCGGATAGAACACAATACACTGGAGTAGGGCTATTATCTCGGCAGTGAGAGGCCCGAACCAGGATAAACATCGCGTCCCTCTTCTCCCGACCTAGCCTCGCTCGGACGATCTCCTCGGTCCGTACGACGGGGCTCTGTTGGTCCCCCATTCAACAAGTAAGCTCGACGGTAGCCCGTTCTCCAATCGTCGATAGCAACTAAAAGCAATGTTGTTGTTTTATGATTATGCAAATAATTGACATTAATGACTTAGAAGTGGTTTTAATTGTTTAGATTAATTGTTGAAAACCATTGTTAAAATAGAGAAAATTGTAAAAATTGTGGTATTATGTTGAGCACATGTTGTGATGGGATGAACAATGGATAATAATCATGATGTAAGATTTTATCCTTAATGAATGTATATCTTAGAATCCTATTTACGAGTTTTGTCTTGTGGAGGTAATATTTACTTGTTGAAGTCATTTATTGTTTGAGTATGTTTCGATGGTCAAGATGTTGAAGTATGCGTGGTATGAAATTTATAGGTTGATCATGCTGAAAGATTTGTTGAAGTAGTATGTTTTAAATTTAGAATATGATGTTATATGATGTGATGGTCCGTGGGGATCATGATGAGGTAGTCTTAGTTGGATGTCTTATGATAAGCATCATAAACTTTATTTATAAGTATTGGGAAAGGTAATTAGAGAAAGAATTTGTTATGTAGTTTTTTGTTAAATCCTGATGGGCCTTCTCAATGAGTAAATAGTGAATATTGAAATCTTGAATGGTAAGTGTAGTGGAATGCTAGATATGGTGGAATTTATGCAGAACTTATGTTTAAAATTTATATGGATTGGTTTGTTTGTTTGATATCTAGGTTGAATGCTTTCGGTCAAGGTATTCTTTTTGTTGTGTTTTAGAGTTTCCCTAAACTTAGAGTGATTGTTGCCAATCATGGGTTAATTTTGAGGTTTGAAACTGAGGATAAAAGAATGATTAAACTTGAAATAATTTGTGAAGGTTCTGGAATGTTTTACTCCATTAAACAACGCTATTCATTCGTCTTTACTAAGAAAATTAGCATAAGTTATGAATGCGAAATTTATGCTCAAGGATGTATGTTTGGATTGCATCCATTAGTTTTCAAGGATGAGTTATCTGTTGCATTGTTGGTTAAAAGAAGTAGCTAAATCTAATGTAATGTTTTAGAAGTTCTTGATTTGGAGATTTGTACATCACTAGTTTGTCTCGAGATAGATTTGATTAAAATGGGTGAGGTTTTGTGGATGCTTCTTAAAGATGATTCTTATGATTTGTTTCATGAGTGACTTCTGCTGGTAAAGCAGTTTTTTCTGTCGGGAAACGAGTTTTCCCTTTCCCTTAAAAATAAAAAGTTGTTGTGTGGAGGTGTTTGTTGCCTTGATCGGTTTCTTCTTTCTGAAATGTTTGGCTTTGGATAAAAGTGAGATGATTTGTTTTGGTAAAAGTGAAATGCATTTGTAGAAGGCTTATGTGGTGTTTCTCTTTTAAAATGGAGTTTCTCCCCGAAGTAAAACTTTGGTGCTTCTGTTTTAAGGAGTTCCTCTTTCAAGCTGAGTTCTCATGTATGTGGATGTTAGCGCCTTGGTTAAAGGTGGTGATTGTCGTTCGTTGTGTTAAAGATAATTGGGATTTCTTTTGCGTTCAAGCCTGGGATAAGAACATGAATGTTTTTGTCATATGGTTGAGTATATTCAAGAATTGTACGCTTTGTCATGGTCTTTTGAGTGGAAGAAGGTGAGGGCGAGACCCTTTTAGAAAGAGAAATCTAGTGTGGGTTGTTAATGACCTAAGTTATTAGGTGTTGCTAGTGGTTGATCGTAAATAGTTTAAAAGTGAGGAGTAAAGGAAGGTTGTGTATGACTCAATTCAAACCTTCTTGGAGAATTGTTTCGTTGATATGTTCCTTGGTAGGGTTGATTAATTTATTAGTGGACCACCTAGAATTTGTTGGTCATTGCATTGTTTTTTCGAAGTGTATCAGATCTTTCGGTCGCTGGGTTATGAGCGAGTTTATGTCAACCGAAGTGAATTGTTCTGTTGTTAGTGTTTTTGCGGGTTTAAGGACCCTAGTTATAAAGTAGGCTATTACTTTCGATGGTAATGTTGGGTATTGGTCTTTTTGTGAAAGATCAATCTTTTGCAAGGGATAGGAGTCTGTGTTTTGGTTCCTAGGGGTACAAGGTTATAACCCCGATTGTTCAAGCAGTTGGTAGTCTTAGAGTGATGTGTCTCACTTGGTTCGCGTCGTCTTGAATACAACGAACCACAATAGAGGTTGAGGTGTGAAATAACTTTTGCACGTGGGAGCTGAAGAGGGATCTAGAGTTGGAGCTAGAGGTTGGTACCATGTTCTTCTGGAGAGTAGCTTTGGTTAAAGGGATCGGGCACGTCAGTGCCAAGGAATGTATGGAATGATGAGTGTGAGACCGTTTTCTTTCATGGTCTATTTGGTAATTTATCCTTTTGCTTGGGTCGTGCTGAGGCCTTGTGTGAGTGTAACACCCCGGCATCTATTATGCCTGAATGTCACGAAACAAAGACTAAACAACATCTAAACACCACAATTTAAGATAAATTACAGCAAAGGCACAAATGCTAAAACCGAAAATTTCGGCAGCATCTCCTTTGTTTTATCATGAATTGAAGCAATAGCAATAACAAGGCAAGTCATATCATAACATAAGACATCTAAAGCAGCATTATAAATGGATATAGCATCAACATAAGTCAATAATACCAAATCCAACCACTCCATAAACTATAGCGAAGCAAATAAGGAACACAAGCACACAATTTAATCCATACACCAAGTTTCATGGCACTTATTATGATCATGACTCAAGTTGATAAAACTGCCTATAGGTGTGGAGCTACGTGAAGATGTGTAGTTAATGCCCCTTCCCACATGCTGGTGTCATGGTACCTAAAACAACATAAAACACAAGCGTGAGTTCATCACTCAGCAAGTATATTGCAATGGACCATAAAGAACAATTCAATGTTAACATCACTACATACCATGCTCAACATCATGAACAAGTCATAATTTCATATACAACATCATACTCATGTCTCAATAACATTGTACTCATTTCATCATCATCATGTATGCAATGCAAATACACATATCTCCTCGAAGCACATACCGGTATTGCCGAGTGCACACCCGTCGGTGTGCACCCCCTTTCCCCTTCCATCCCGTAGATGGAGGGTGCCTACTCTTACTGACTCGCTCCCATGCACAACCGTGGATGGGACTACGAAGTAGGTCTTTCGTGTTCACTACGTGTGAACACAGAGGCCCGCATCAGCATGGGACGCCTCTTCCATTATGAATACACATATGACATAAACATGTAAAGATTGGCATAAACATTTAATACAACGCAATCATGATCAATATGAAATCATGTTCATCATGTCATAGGCAAACATCAATCATGGCATCATATCATAAAGCAATTTGCATCTAATCAAGTCTAGCAACATTCAACACGCTACCCATTCTAATACACGTGCCTTAACCGCGGGCGACGGATTGGCGAGAGGATGAGGGCACTCCCGGGGTCACACCACCTGCACAAACATACCACACACTCAAAACGTGCCCCCAAAACAGTACGTAAAAGCTCGTCTACCCCGACTTCACAAACTACACCCAAAACCAAAAAACAGAGAATCTGTCCCGTCGGTACAGCAGGCTTCAATCTAGTATAACTTTAGTTCTAGTACTCCGAATCGATTAAACGAGTACATCATCGCGAAGCTTAGGAAATTTCCTAACTTTTTCTAAGTATTGGGGAAAACTAATTCGGACGCTAACATTGTCTAATCTACAAAACATTACGTTATGTCCCAATTACGTCACAGATTTGAACACGCTCGGTAAAACGATCATAACGTTCAAACGGCTGGGCGCAATTGGACGTTCTTGGTGTCCAATTAAAGGTATTGAAGTTATATAAAACTTCTGCAATAGATGGACGACCAAATTTGTCGGGACCCGAATTTGCAAATCCGGACCCTCTGTGTACTCAGCACTAGTCCAGGAACACGCTAGTGCACACAGTCTCAACATTACTAAATATCACAATCATACCACTCGATACTAATAAAGTACTTTATTTAGATAATCAAACTGGTTGCCCGACCTTAGGGTCGAGTTACAAATGTACGCCACGCAGGGCGAAACTTAATAAGAGAGAAATAATAGCAGCGGAAAATAAGATAACTTCGTGGCGCCATCCAGTATACCACAGGCAACTGACTGGGCTCGCTCCCTAGTTAGACGGTTCCTCACGGAGCTCCTCCTCCAAAGCTGGTGTAGACTCCTCTTCGACTGGTGTTGTATTGAGGCAAGGGTGAGTACTTAGTACTCAGCAAGTCATGCACAGAATGCAAACTAATATACTACATGCATGGCTTAGCACAAAGGAATAGCTCAAGGTTTATTTGCAGTAAATCAGCATTTGACAAGTATCATAGTAGATTCGAAAGCAGTAGAAACAAGTATAAGATCAATAACTTTTCCAGGAGTTTAATAAACATCTTTCCCAATCCTAATCCACATTTCCTTCAACATCATTCTTTAAACCAAACCCAACCTTTCAAGACCAAGTTATTTTCAAGAAAGTCTAACCCTTAACTGTAATTCCCGAGCGATGTCCAATACCGCGGACACGGCTATTCGAATATATTTTACACTCTGCAGAGGTTATGCACTTTACCCACAAGATACAGTCAAACACCACAAAGGCGAGTGTCCGTAACAAAGTCTTTCGGAAACATCTAACAGCACAAGTGGTCCTCTCCGGTAATTGCACACTAACCCTTCCCTTAGCGAAGGCGAAGTTTAGGCCAATCCACCGTTAGATGGGTATCTGGCCGCAGCCACGGTACGCTCCCCCGTACAACTTACACAAAGGGTGTAGTTGACACCCAGAGGTCCCACAGGTACGTTATTAGCAACTTAATCAACTAGGTCCGCCCCATTACAGACATGTGGTTGCACGCTTGACTCAGTTCAAAGGCTTGAAAGGTTAAGTCCTTAGGGTGACCAGGGCAAGACTACCCGAAGAACCAAACCAACATTCCCGGTGCCACAACTGGCCCACCCGATCATTCTTGCCACATGCCCCGGTCAAAAGCTATTTATCAAATCCCAGTTGATTACCATGCACCACGTGCCATCAACATCACCACACATGATACCTTTCCAAAACAGGTTCAATATATCATTAAGTCAATATTAACATTTGAATGTCCAAAATCATGTCGAGAGCACGTAGCAGGTCTGAGCAATATACTACAACAATCTACATTCCCAAGTTGGCAATTCAATAATGTCCAACTAGTAATCCACAACTAGGGTGACAAGGGGTCATGGCACATATTTAATTAATCAAGGTGTCATATAGTAATTTGGCATTTATCTAAATTCCCCATAGTTAAGTAAAGCATTTTCTAATTTAAATAGCATGCAGTACATTAAATCAAAATAGGTTTCAAAATGGGATCAACATGGTCAAAGCACAACTTGCCTTCAAAGAGTACTTGTTCTTGGTCCTGAGCTGGCTCCTGGGTCAACACTTCACCTTCGAAGCCTTCGGGCACTTCAACGTCTACTCGTAAAGCGTGCAAATAGCAATAAATAAATAAACAGTAGACAAAAAGTGTCCAAATTTCCAAATAAAGTTCACAAACAGAGAGAGCATAATTTTATGAATTTTTAGAAATTGGAATCATCAAATTTGGAGTTGAAACGCAAAAGTTACAAGCATTTAAAGTTTAAAATAATCAATTAAATAACATTACAGAGAAAAACTTTGGTCCAAAAATTAAATAAAATTCATCAATAAGTATATCTCAATTTTATACAAATTTAGAAATTTGAATCACCCAAATCGGAGTTAAAATGCAAAAGTTATAAGCGTTTGAAGTTTGAATCAGCATGACACGTGGACCAATCAGGAGCCGCCACGTCGCCTCGGGTCCATGGACCCAGCGCACGGGCGCGGCTTGGTCCACCGTGGACTCGGTCCACGGCTTGTGTCGCCAGTGGACCGGCCGGTGACGCCAAGATGACGCCAAGACATGGCTCACCGAGTGGTCGACAGCGGCCCCACCGTGACGTCAGCGTGACGTCATGGTGCGGTTTGCTGGGACGCTGACGGCTGGGCCCCACTGACACGCGGGCCCCGCGTGTCAGAGACACGCTCCACGCGCGGGCGCTGACCGCGCTGACCGCGACGGTCGGCCTCCCGGCCACGTGGCTGGATCTCGGCCGTTGATTTGAAAATCAACGGCCCAGATCAGATCTGGTTAACGCGTTTGGAAAACAACTCGGCTGACGTGGACCGTTCGATCTTGATCGGACGGTCAAGATCCAATCTGGAGATTTCAACGTGGCTAACCCTAACCGTTTGATCTAGATCTAATGGCTGAGAATGGATCTAGGATTTTCAACGTGGAAACTCACCGGGGTGACGTGGCATGATCTGGACCCTTGGATCTGGATCGGACGGTTGAGGGAGTTCGCGAGGAGGCGATGGCTTGCGGCGGCGCTGGTTCACCGGAGACGAAGACGACGACACGCCCGACGGCGCTGCGGGCCTCCTCCGACGAAGTGAAAGGTCCTCACCGACGCGGCTTGACCTCACGGTTCCGGAACTGGGCTCAACGGCGGCGGAGGATGGCGGACGGCAGTGGAAACAGCAATCAACCGTGGCGGAGCGCTACGGCAACTACGGCGAGCGATTGCGGCGGCTACACGGCGGCTTGAGCTCTGCGGGCTAGGGCTGCGGGTGCGCACGGAAATCAGCAACACGGCAGTGGCGGCGGCGCATTAAATAGGGCCCTCGCCGTCCGTGAAACGCGCGGAAACCGAGGCCCACTCCGTTGCGGCGGCGGACTCCGACGGTGACACGGAGAAGGTGACGTGGCTCAACGTCAGCCATTGGATCAAGATCCAACGGTGCGGAGGTTTGGGTTCGGGTCTGGCTCGGGCGAGCTGGCTGGCTCGATCGGGCTCAGGCTCGGGTGACGTGGCTCAATCGTGGCCGTTGGATCAAGAACCAACGGTCACGCGGTTAGGGTTCGGCCGAGCGGGTTCGACCGGAACGGCTGGCTCTTGTCGGACTCGAGTCTGACTTGGACTCGGGTCCGGTCGGATGAACAGTACAAACCCACTCGCAATTTCCCAGCGATTAAATAATCCAAATAATTCCCAGAAATTCATTTAATTTATTAAAAATAGTAAAACACTCAGAAAAATTCCAGAAAAATTCTAAAAAATATTTTTGAGCATTTTGGACTCAAATAAAATATTTCCAACAAAATTTTATTTGCAAAGTTAAATTCTTTAATTATTTTAAAAGGGAATAAATTCAAATTAATTCCAAATAAATTCCAGAAAATTCCAAAAATTCACCAAAGTGCCAAATCACATTTGAATTCAAGAAAAGCAAAAATTTGGGGTGTTACAAAATTCCGACTCTAAAATTGCGAAAACGCGAACCCTAGGTCGTGTGCCCAATCTGCCTGAAACAGAGAACTAGGCAAACTCTAGTTTTCATCCAATCTACCCAATCACAGCACCACCTCTTGATCTAAAAGCATCAAAATACCCGCTAGCACAACACCTAGACCATCCCCAAGGATTACCCCTAACCATACCTTCGCCCGACGAACGAAGAACGCCAAAGCTTCTTCTCCCGGTTCCCCCGTTTTCCTTCCTCGTGCCGGAACCGCCGAATCTCCTCATCGCGGAGCTTCCCGATGGAGAGACCAGCGGGTTGGCGTGTTGATGGACTCTCCTAGGCCAGCATGGAGGGTGGGGAGGAGAGGGAAGGAGTGGTGGTGCAAGGGGGAGGGGAGGAGGGGGCGCACGGCAAGGGCAAGGGAGGGGGTGGCGGCTAGGTGGGTGGGAGGGGTATGGGGCGGCTAGGGCAAGGGGTGGGGCGCAACAAGGGCAGGGGGAGGCGCCCCAAGGCTGAAATACCTGGCCCCCCTCTCCCTCATGGGCCCAATGCCCATCCCACTAAAGCCCACGACTCTTCCCCTTGGGCCCAAACTCCCCCGGAGAGGCCCAAACTCCCGAAATCGGCCCGAAAATACAATTAAACTTCATACCGTATAGTTTTAACCTCCAATTTCACATTTTATAATGTCACCCCATTCCGTAGTATCACATTCTACCCCCTTCAACAGGATTCGACCCCGAATCCCAAACACGCCACTACGCCAAACAAACATCCCAAAACAAAAGACAGCTAGCTTCACATCTCATACCTGAGGCGAAAAGCTCGGGGTACTTCTCGCGCATGCGAGACTCCAGCTCCCAACTCGCTTCCCTCTCAGTTTGATGTGACCACAGGATTTTGACAAACTTGAGCGTCCTGTTCTTCAACACTCGCTCCGAATACCCCAGAATTTCCACAAGACGAGACTCAAATGTGAGGTTCTGATCAAGCACTAATGGTTCCAACGGACCCACCAGCTCTGGGTCGTGCAAATACTTCCTCAGCATCGATACATGGAACACATTGTGAACTCCTTGTATTGACTCCGGTAGCTCCAAGCGGTAAGCCAACTTACCGACTCGAGCTAAGATAGGAAACGGCCCAACAAACCTCGGACTGAGCTTTCCTTTTGTGCCAAAACGCACCACACCCTTGGTGGGAGATACTCGCAAGAGCACCCTATCACCCACCTCAAACTCCAAATCTCGCCTCCTCACATCAGCATAGCTTTTCTGTCTACTCTGTGCTTGCAAGAAGGTTTTGCTGTACCTCTACCACACGATCAACAGTCTGCTGAACCCAATCCGGTCCAAGGACCGCTCTCTCTCCCACTGCATCCCAACAAAGTGGCGATCTGCACTTCCGGCCATACAACACCTCATAAGGAGCAGCCCAGATGCTGGAATGGTAGCTGTTATTATAAGCAAATTCTGCCAAAGGCAAATGATCTTCCCAGCCATCACACAAGCCCTGAGCATGTCCTCCAAAGTCTGAATGGTACGCTCAGACTACCCATCGGTCTGAGGGTGAAAAGCGGTACTAAGGCAAAGCTGTGTACCCAAAGCACTCTGCAAGCTCTCCCAAAATTTTGAGACAAATTTCGCATCCCGGTCAGAGACAATCGTCTTGGGTACACCATGCAGTCTCACAATCTCCCGCACATAGATGGGAGCCAATTTACTCGCTGAATTGGTAGTGCGGATAGGAATGAAGTGCGCGAACTTGCTAAGACGATTCACTACAACTCAAACAGCATCCTTCCCTCGTGGAGTACGAGGTAGGCCAACCACGAAATCCATGGAAATGTCATCCCAAGGCCACACAGGAATCTCCAATGGCTGCAACAAGCCAGCGGGACGCTTGTGTTCAGCCTTTATCTTCTGGAAAAATCCCACAAGACACCACATACTTGGCGATATCAACTCTCATCCTTTTCCACCAGAAGTTCTTTTTCAGATCCCTGTACATCTTGGTCTCCCCAGGATGAACCATGTACGGGGTGCGATGAGCCTCTCTCAAGATGTCATCTTTGACTTGGGATTTCTGAGGTACACACAAGCGACCCTGAAACCTCAGAGCTCCCACATCGTCTATGGAAAAGTCCCCAGTTTTGCCATCCTCAAGGCGTTTCCTCACCTGCTGGAGCAAACGATCATGTTGTTGTGCTTCCCGCACACGCTCGGGGATCACTGACTCAAGAATCAATTGAGTTTCAGCTTGCACGGTCCCCACAAAGTAGTAGGAGACTCCCAATCGCTCAAAATCAGCAACAAGACAATCAATGATAGGGGGCATTGTCTTGCGACTGAGAGCATCAGCCACCACATTTGCCTTGTCCGGATCACTGACTCAAGAATCAATTGAGTTTCAGCTTGCACGGTCCCCACAAAGTAGTAGGAGACTCCCAATCGCTCAAAATCAGCAACAAGACAATCAATGATAGGGGGCATTGTCTTGCGACTGAGAGCATCAGCCACCACATTTGCCTTGTCCGGATGGTACTGGATAGTGAGGTTATAATCCTTTATCAATTCCAGCCACCTCCTCTGCCTCAAGTTCAAATCTTTCTGAGTAAAGATGTACTTGAGGCTCTTGTGATCAGTGAAGATATCACAGGACTCACCATACAGATAATGCCTCCATATCTTCAATGCGAACACCACAGCGGCTAGCTCAAGATCATGTGTGGGATAGTTCTGCTCATGCTTTTTCAACTGCCTCGATGCATAAGCAATCACCTTGCCATCTTGCATGAGCACACAACCAAGTCCCAAACGAGAAGCATCAAAAAAGACTGTGAAACACCTCCCAGGCTCGGGAAGGGTAAGAACAGGAGCAGTCACCAACTTCTCCTTCAAAGTGCAGAAATTGTGCTCACACTCTGCAGACCACTGAAATTTCATCCCTTTCTGGGTCAACTGTGAAAGCGGCTTAGCAATGATAGAGAAATCCTGCACAAAACGCCGATAGTAGCTAGCCAACCCAAGGAAACTACGCACCTCTCTGACATTGGAAGGCCTCTTCCAATCCAAAACTGCTGAGACTTTGCTAGGATCTATAGATATACCCTCTGGATTGATGATGTGGCCAAGAAAACCCACTTCTGAAATCCAGAACTCGCACTTTTTCAGCTTAGCAAAGAATTGATTCTCCCCCAAAGTACTCAGCACAAGCCTCAAATGCCACTCATGCTCCTCTTCTGATTTAGAGTAAACCAGAATGTCATCGATGAACACTACCACAAACTCATCAAGGTACTTGTGTAGCATAATGTTCATCGCCTCCATAAAGACAGTAGGAGCATTAGTTAGTCCAAAAGACATAACTTTAAATTGATAATGCCCATACCTAGTGGAGAAAGCAGTCTTCTCAATGTCCTGTTCCCTCACCCGAATCTGATTGTAACCAGACTGAAGATCAATCTTGGAGAACACCTTTGCTCCCTTCAGTTGGTCAAACAGATCCTCGATGCAAGGCAATGGATACTTGTTCTTGACTGACACTTGATTAAGAGCACGATAGTCAATGCACATACGCCAACTTCCATCCTTCTTCGAAACGAAGAGGACGGGTGCTCCCCATGGTGACACACTGCGCCGAATAAAGCCCTTGGTCAACAGATCCTCCAACTGCTTTTTCAACTCGTCTTGAAAAGGACGAGCCAAGCGGTATGGAGAGATAGAAATAAGTCGAGTGCCAGGAACAAGATCAATACGAAACTCCACACTCCTCACTGGAGGCAAACCAGACATCTCATTAGGGAACACATCAGCAAACTCCTTCACCATAGGAATCTCTTCAATTGCTACTGAAGAAGAGGGCTTTTATGAAAGAGCCATGAGAAAACCCAACTTCCTCAAACGGCGACCAGAAAACAGACTAGCCAAAGCAAAGATGGAACTGGAAGGTATACCACCCTGAAAGGTCAACTCCACCCCTGATGGGGCATGCAAGGTAACTGTCCTCCAAAAGCAACAGATCCTGGCATGGTACTGATGCAACCAGTCCATGCCCAAAATGACATCAAAAGGAGCCAACTGAATCACCATAAGATTGGCAAAGAAAACTTCATCATCAATGGCAATGGTGCAACCCGGGCAAACCAAAGAACTAGCAATCAAACCCCCAGGGGAACTGACTATTACCGACTCAGAAATCCGCTGAACTCCCAACTTAGCTCTACTAGCAAACTCAAATGACACAAAAGAATAGGACGCTCCGGAATCAAACAAAAAAAAGGCACCAACTGAATCCACAAGCAGAGTACCTGAAACCACCTCTGGATGCCCGACTGACTCGGCGGTCGGCAAGGCGTACACTCCTGGTGGCGCCAGGGCAGCGGGAGCCCCGACACACGGCTGATGCCCTAACAAAGCTGGGGGTGGTGAGAGAAACTGAGGAGGAGCCATTGGCTGCGGGCACCAGTAGGCCGCCGGGGGCGCCCAAACAAAGGGCGACGGGGGAGCAGGGGTCGCCAGCATCTGCACCGATCCCCTAGAAGATGCCGCTGGATCGGGAGGAGAAGGCACCGCCTCTCACTTGATGATGCTACCGGGATTCATCTAACAGACTAGTCCCATATGACCGGGTTTGCCACAGTGGTTGCAGTCACCGGTCCAACCACACTCCGTAGCACGGTGTTCACCACCGCACTTGAAACAGATCATGCCCTGCCCTAGCGCAGGACGAATAGCTACCCGCAAAAAAGAGGACTGGGACGGCTTCCCCTTGGCCCCTGGGGAGGAACCCTGTCCCCCCTTGAACTTCTTGAAGGTGGGTCGCTGAGAAGACCCACCTCCTCCACCAAAAGTCCTCTTCTGGCCCCCGCCCAGGGCCACCGGAATCCCCGAACCACCAGGGTTTTGCTTATCCCTAGAGAGCTCCAGCTCAAGCTCCATGCCCTTCGCCTGCTCCACCACGGAGGAGAAGTCATGAGGGACAGTCGCCCCCATGACAACTCTGAACTCCTAGTTGAGGCCCCTACGGAACCTCCTCGCCTTCTCCCTGTCATCAGCTGCCACAGCTGGCACGAAGCGCACCACTCTATTAAACTCCACCTCATACTCTGCCATCGACCTCTTCCCCTGGGAAAGAGTCGCCAGAGTATGCTCCATCCTCTCAAGGAAAGACTCTGGGTAGAACTTGGCTCGAAAGCGAGCCACAAAGTCCTCCCAGGTGACCGGTCCAAGAGCAGGGGTCACACCACCTGCACATAGGGACCACACACTCACAATCATATCCACAAAACAGTACGCAAACCCAGACGATAAAGAACATCCGAAGGAATCCACCACCAAACTCTTCTATTTGACTCCAGTTAACTACCCGATCTACGACAGAAAGGGTAAGCACTCTTCTCCTACAGGGGTTAATAGTTCTTCGGTGATGGCGCTAACCGGCCACACCGTCAAACCTCACCCTTACTATGAACAAAAAGAGGTGACCGAAACCCTTCGGCACCACAACCCCACTCTATCACAACAACAAGAGCAATTCAATCATTTATCTCATTGACATAGCAACATGCATTGTCAAATGAAACATTCAACATCAAAGCTTAAATACAACATTTAAGCGTAAGGAAACGATACCCATACCCTTTTTCTACTGTGCATCCATGTGTGTCAAATTTTAGATTAGTTATACCACTTTTGCAAGTTTTAATGTTGCTATCCTATGACAAAATTTTAGTAAAAACCTAAGCCATGTTTCTAAGTTATTCCACATCACATTTTAGTTGTAACCTAAAGTATGACACTAAAAATACATATTCCAAGGACCTACAACCTGCTCTGATACCAACTGTAACACCCTGGCATCTAGTGTGCCCGAATGCTACCAAACATAGACTAAACAACATCTAAATACCACAATTAAACATAAATTGCAGCAAAGGCGCACATGCTAAAAACCGAAATTTCGGCAGCATCTCCTTTGTTTTAACATGAATTGAAGCGATAGCAATAACAAGGCAGTTCATAGCAAAACATAAGGCATCTAAAACAGCAATATAAACGAATATAGCATCAACATAAGACAATAATACTAAAGCCAACCACTCCATAAACTATGGCTAAGCAAAAGAGGATCACAAGCACACAAAAATTATTCCAAACACCTAGTTCATGGCACTTATTATGAACTTGACTAAACAATAGTAAATGTGGCTGGACTACGTGAATATGTGTAGCTATTTCCCCTTCCCACATGCCGGTGTCATGGTACCTAAAATAAACAACATAAACACAAGCGTGAGTTCATCACTCAGCAAGTATATTGCAATGGTACAAACATAAACAATTACATGGCTACAACAACTCACATCATGTATATCATCTCATTCATGATCACAAATCATTATCATCATCATTATGTATGCAATGCGATGCGAGGCTCATATCTCTTTGGAAACTCATACCGGTATGGTTGAGTACACACCCGTCGGTGTGCACCCTCTCCCCCCTTCCATCCCGAAGATGGAGGGTGCCTACTCCTCGCTTCCCCACACCGCGGTGGATGGAATCACGATGTAGGACTTACTCATTGGCTCTCCGGAATAGTCATAACTTTCTCACCGACCTTCCCCGGACTAGTTATGACTTTCTCACCGCCCGGGCCATGTGTCATGTCATGTATGCAATCATGCCAACATCATAAATCACTTGTACATTAACACATGGCATCATAACATAGTAAACATATTCATCATATCATTGGCAATCATTGAAGCATAGCATGTGACATATCATGTATTAAATTTCAATCACAACCGATCTAGCAAACAATAACCCGCTACCCATTCCAATACACTTGCCTCAACCACGGGCGACGGATTGGCGAGATGTAGAAGGCACTCCCGGGGTCACACCACCTGCACATAGGGACCACACACTCACAATCATGTCCACAAAACAGTACGCAAACCCTCTTCTACCCCGACATCGCCAACTACTCGCAAAACCCAAAAACAGAGGTTTTGTCCCGTCGGGACAGCAGCCTTCCAAAAGGCACAACTTGAGTTCTGGGACTCCGACTCAATTAAAAGAGTACATCCTCGCGTAGCTTAGGAAATTTCCTAACTTTTTCTAAGTATATGGAAAGACTGATTCGGAACCTAAAGTGGTTTAATCTACAGAATACCGTGATCTATTCCAATCACGTCACAGATTTTAATACGTTCGGTAAAACAAGCATAACTTTCAAACGGCTGGGCGGATTTAACGTTCTTTATACCCACTGAAAGGTATTGAAATTACCTACAACTTCTTCAACAGCCGTAGGACCAAATTCCGACTCTAAATTGGCGAAAACCCAAACCCTAGGTCGACTGCTCATGCTGCCCGAAACAGAGAACGTGGCAAACTCAAGATTCCATCTAATCTACTCAATTCCAGCACCACCAATTGATCTAAAAACATGATAATAACCCTTAGAACAGTACCTAGATCAACCCCAAGGTTTCCCATGGCCATACCTTCGCCCGACGCATGAAAACCCAATAGATCTCCCGGATCGCGCGATCTCCTTCCTCGCTCCAAATCCACCGGATCTCCTCGTCGCGGAGCGCTCCAATGAATGGATCTTCTAGGTGTTGAGGTGGAGAACTCCCCTAGGGGCAGAAAGGGAGGTGGAGAGGTGGTGGAGGGGTGGTGGCGCCATGGGGAGCAAGGGGGGCGCAAGCAAGGGAGGAGAGCAAGGGGTGGCGGCTAGGGCTTCTCCAAGTGGTGGGGGGCGCAAGGGCAGAGGTGGGGGCGCATAAAGGGGCAGGGGGAGGCCTCTGCACCAGCCCAAACAGGATTCCTACTCCCACATGGACTCAAACACCTTCCCACCAAACCCCACGATCCTTTCCCTTAGGCCCAAAACTACCCGGAAAGGCCCAAACTCCCGAAAACGCTATTAAACTTCATGCCGTAAGGTTTCAACCCCCAATTCCATATTTCATAATGTTTTTGACCTCAACATTCACATTTTATAAGGTTACGACACTCCGTGGTGTCACATTCTCCCCTCCTTCAACAGGATTCGACCTCGAATCTAAGACATGCCACTACGCCAAACCAACAACACACGGAGATCTAATCTTTGCGGTTCAAACCTGAAGAAAAGAGCTTTGGGCAAAGCTCGCCTCCACGAGACTTCAACTCCCAGGTCGCTTCTCTAAATAAAACCACTGGAATTTACACTGATCGAGACTCGATGACAGGACGCCTAGGTTCGAAGACCAACAGCTCTAACGATAACTCGCAATCAAAACTTGCGAGAACTTTACTCAACATTGAAACACAAAGTACTAACACATGGTCTCAGCACGACCTCAAGCTATAAGATAAATCCTCAAACAGCCCACAAAAGAAAACGGTCTCATACTCCTCGTTCTATGCATTCCTCAGCACTGAAGTGCCTGATCCCTTTAACTAATGCTACTCTCCAGAAGAACACGGTACCAACCTCCCTTCTGTGGTTCCTTGAACTCAAGACGACGAGAAACAGGAGAGACACCGCTCTAAGATTACCACCAGAAGGAACAACCACTACAACATGGTAAGCTTGCGGGGGCATTTATATTTGCCACGCTATGTTCCTAAATGCCCCGGATTATCTTTTCACGGCGCTTATCAGCCGTCAAGGAAAATGCCATCGGGGAAACTAATCCCCGACGTTTAGTTTTCGCGGCATTTATTTTGCGCCAACTTTGATGAAATATGGCGCATATTAGGCGCCCCTGTTTCATCAGTATCGGCATATGTTAAATGCCCTAGTTAAGTATTTACTGGCAAATGATAAACGCCGTGTTTGGTCATAGTCCCAGGCGTTTGCCAAATGCCGGTTTTGGTCATATTCCCAGCGCTTGCCAAATGCCGGGTTTGGTCATATTCCCAGCGTTTGCCAAATGCCGGGTTGATCAATATGAGCCGACATTTATTAAATGCCAGGTTTGAACTAGTCCTAGGCGTTTACTAAATGCCGGGTTTGGACCTCCCAGCGAGGCCAAATGCCGGTTTGGTCATGGTGAGGCCAAAGGCCAGATCAGCACACAAACCTCTCAGCGAGGCCAAATTCCATTGACAAAACCCATACAACACACATATCCAAAGACACATACAAAGTGAGGCCAATCGGCACACATACAACACAATATAACAAAGACATGCACATATTCCATTGACAAAACCTTATAACCATACAGCACACACATCCATTGCTATCCTCCAAAAATTGACAGACACAGAGATCTCAAATCATCTCAAAAAGCACAATTAATGACACACAAACCTCTCAAATATAATTCAGTACACATAGATCAAAAGCTAGTCACTTTGCCTTTGCCAAATCTGTCCATCGTAAATTAATTGCCAACTTTACATGCCACATAACTTTCATATAGGTCAATAGGATGTTTCTTTCACATTGAAGAAGTTTAGGTAGCAAAAGGCTCATAATTCACACACCTTCCTAGCTTCTACTTATCATTAGTCCCAAAATATAAGTTATTAGCTTTCGATGACATATGGTCTATCACACAGATTTTGGCACACTACACCATTGCTATTACCCTCATGTAGCAAAGTACTAACTGCATCCATCGCTTAACATTTGCGGAAATCTACAAAACAAGAGCATGGAAGGCTTAGTGGTGTACTTTCAAATTTATAATTACTCTTAACTTTGTACATGGCCTTGTAGCAATTACCTATTGCTCGCTTGGTCATATTTAGTGGTAAGCCATCTTTTTGAACAACCTATAGGTAATCAGAGAATTGTAAGCAAGAATTATGCACAGGAATTTTTTTTAAAGACATGCATAGGAAATTTAATTGTTGAACCATAAAGTCCAGCACATACATTTTGAAATGGCCAAGCAATGCACCGCCCAATAGCAGCACCCAACTTGGTAGCCTGACCTTGCACTCGAGGCAATAATATATTTTTATCAAGCACAACATCAACTATGACCTCATAATAATCTCCTAAGGGCAGCCCATCTAATCCTTTAGCTTTTTTGTTAGTGCATCTAAGTCTACCATATGCCACAATATTAGAGCCTGTGGAGCGATCAGTAATGCAACTTCATTGCCATCCTAGAAAATTAATGCCAATATAGTTAAAGTCAGTCTCCATCCTTATCTTTAAATTGTACAAGTAAAAATATTTTATAGCAATTTCATACCCCATCTTGTTTCAGTCCAAGCTTCCTAATCCTTGTAAGATTCATGCTTTCCACAAGAACTCCATTGTCAGATGATGATGATTGCAACTGAAGACCATTTGATGTACTCTTACCCTATAGAATTTAATAGTTTACCAACATTAATACAATAAGAAATAAATGTTAAACCATATTATAGAAAGTAAACAGTAAATGTGTGTATTCAAAGTACATCACCAGCACATTGTCATGGATGATTCTTCCTCCTTTATGTCTATTAGCAGTTGAAACTTTCTTACGACTGTCACTAGATTGTCCTCCATTTTTTCTAATAGCACACCTTGTTCCTTTCTCAACATGAAGGGTTTGTGTTATTTTATCAACAACATCAATTCTTGGTTCATTTTCACAGCCAATGGATCTTTTTTCATTACCGGCACCATTAGTTCTTGCACAATTATTTGCACCAACTGATTGCCTAGCACACCTTGTTCCTTTCTCAACATGAAGGGTTTGTGTTATTTTATCAACAACATCAATTCTTGGTTCATTTTCACAGCCAATGGATCTTTTTTCATTACCGGCACCATTAGTTCTTGCACAATTATTTGCACCAACTGATTGCCTTGGTTCATTTTCATGACTAATAGATCTTCCTTCGTTACTAGCATCAAAAAATCTTGCACAATCATCCACACCAACAGATTGTCCACCGTCATTAGCCTCAGTAGATCCTACTGCTGGTGATACTACTCCCTTTGATCCTTCTCTTTGGATGGCTAGTAGCATATTTTTTAGTTCATTATAGTTCTGTTCAGATCTTTCACACCTTTGTTCGGCATTCTCCATCCTCTCTCTTAATTCTGCATTTTCGACCTCCATTTGCCTCACAGCTGCAGTAGCTCTTGCTAGAGCAATAGATTTTGATCCACCCGGTAACAAGCCTAACCCACGTATAACTCTTCCTTTATGCTCCTTTGGAAACACATCAGCATATAAGTCACCATCTTCTATTGATTTTACTCTAAGGCTTTCATCATTTTCAATCCTTTCTCGTATCACATCCTACAAATATTTCATTTATGAGAACTAAACCTACATATATGACATGTATTAGTCACATTGCTTTAAAACACTTACGATTTTTTGTTGACACGCTTCATTAAGGGATTGTCCATTTGCTTTCGTGTGTGTAACAATATACAATTCAGCCCGGGAAGGTTCACGACCAAGTTCATTTTCCTGATCAAGATATAAAACATATAGTTAGACCAAGAATATCATAAGACGATATGAGATGATATGTTGTTTTCTCATGTAATTGCAAAGAAACTCAAAACTGCTAGATAAAGGAGAAGAGAACTACTATTGCACTTTATTAGTTGCTAGAACGGAAACATTGTTACATGGGTGAACCGGAAGGAGTAGTATTTAAGAAGTCTTATTTGACAAGAGAATTGGCACAACTTCTAAGATGTATATCAGATGTAAACAGCAATGGCCTATTTGTTCAAGCTGTATTTTATGCACCAAATCAAAGACAAAAGGATGCACCAATTTAATTGAAATTGGGTGCGAGACCACTAGTAGAATTTTGTTAAAGTTTAAAGTAATTCATCATTTCAGCAAACTTTTGAATTTGTTAAACAGATGGAAATTTATAGACTTAATTACCGAAAACAGTGAAGCATTATTCAAAATTCTGGTGGCAGATACAACTCAGCATTTGCAATTGATTTGTAAGTACCAGAACTGCAGCAAGCTGGAACGGGCAAATTAAAGTACAACTACATGCATATAACAGCATAATCGTGTTCATTCTAACCGCCAAAAAGCCACAAAATGCCTCTACAAGGAACTCTTGAAGTGAAAAGCATAAAAATGCTTCAAATACAGGAGACAGTTACTAGGCATGCCACAAGAACAAGCAACTAAATAGTAAGTATGTAAAGAACATATCAAACAAGAACAAAAAAAGAGTAAAGTTCTTGGAATAAGGCAACAGCTTCCTACCAGTCCAATAATTAAAATGGGAATCAAAATGTTGAGCATCCAATGTGATGTGCAGAGGATGGAAGAATCCATGAATGGCCTTGTAAAAGAGATAAACTATAGCAAGCCAAATAGCAAAGGGGAAAAAAAGAATTGACATCGAGCATAAGCACATCAGAAACTCGAATTTGCATCATCCATTTGCATCAGAAACCCATCATGAACCATAGCAAGAGCATAAGCATCTGGTGCGACTCACTTCAAAAAGATTAATACTATAGTTTGTAAGTATGAGAAATCTAGTAAATAAAAAGGCACATAGTAACTATACTCACCAATTGGTGAGATACCACGGCATAACTTCTTGATCCACATGTATGAAGTGCATTAACTTGGTTTTGACGTACGTCTTTATTCTTTTGAGCTTTAGCCTGTAATAAAAATGCATAGTTTTATTAGTAGCATAACAGTTATAATGCTTCCACATATATTTAAAGGTTTTCATTGTATATGAAAATATAGAAACCTTTGTCTCTTCATTGGACCAATGCTCCACAAGCCATGCCCATTCTGAACTAGGAATCCTATTCTTACAACCATTCGCAATATTCTCCTCTTCAGAAAGATCCTCATCAAAATATGTTTTCTTCAATGTATTTTTAAAGTCACGCCATTTTTTTGAAGCAGATGCCATCACCCACTCTTTGCAAATTGGATCAATTGTAAAATATTTCTGCAATTTACATAAAACTGTGGGAATAAGTACTTTAAAGTGAACATGCACCCAAACATGTACGTAACAGAAAATAGAAGAGTTGGGAGAGACTACATTGACCAAAGTCCAAATCTTCTCCTTGTCTTCAACCGGAACCATCCTCCAATCTTTGTGTTTTAAAGATATATCTCCTCCTTTGACTAGGACGGCAATGAAGTTCGTGAAATTGCATGTCTTTATTCCACATGGTTGACCATACCGATTGATTTTCACATACATTTTCACCTTTCCTTCAGTTGCAATGATTGATTTCATCTTTGTAGGGCCCCTTACATTTCTTTCCTTTGTTAGTTGTGCTACAAATGTTCAAAGCTTAGAGCATAAGCTAATTATAGTGAGGAAGATTTATTTCAGTGGAGCTAAACAATTGAAACATACCATGTGTCTCTTCTACAGGTTCATAGCACACTCCAGCTTGCTCATGAATGCCATCACCCACATCTTCTTCATCATTCTCATCATCTGTTTCTTCAATTTCCGCTACATAGTTTGGATTAGCAACATCATCCATATTAGGGACATATCTCTTAGGAAGGGACACCTGCATAAAAATTATTTACCAAATATAATCAAATAAGAATAAATTCGTTAGAGTTAGATGTGTAAATAAGCTCAGTATTTTTACCATGTTCAAGATTTCTGGATGCTGAGATGGGATTTCACCAGGAATAGGTGTAGTTATGAGGTTCAGTTTCTTAAGAAGGGTATTGTTATTTCTAATATTATTGTCACGCTTCAACTCATAAGGTGTTTTACTACTGGTTTGTTCTTTTCCTTTTGCTGCCATCTTTGCTCCTGTAATATAAAAAAGTATTACTTTAGAAATAACATGGTGCACTAAAATTAATGATAGGAAAAATTGTATAACTCAAAAAAGAAGAACATAGGCGTTATCAACAGAACTTATACCATTTTGAAGAACATAGGGCATCAACGGTTAGGCCATTAATATCTACCCTAGCACAATTATCATCATCACCGAAGTCAATTGGTATGCCATCAATTGAAGGCTCCCTAGGTCCGTTATAGAAGTACAATTCATTCTCGTCATCCTTGTCAATTGAGTCCAAATCGTAAACATCTCTTGGATGAGCAAATACTACAGCATGCCACGCTATGTCTATAGGATCTTGCACATAGTATACTTGGGCAGCTTGTCTTGCAAGAATAAATGGCTCATCATAAATGTTGTTGCCTTTGTTTAGTAAGTGGTTGAAGTTCACAAGTGTAACTCCATATTTATCCTTTTGAATACCTCTACCTCGAACTGTATCAACCCAATCACATTTGAATAACACAATTGATCCCCTGTCTGAGTAATTAAGTTCAATTATTTCTTGGATGATACCATAGTATGTAACTTCAGCTGTTACTGGGTTTTGATCTTTAGCACTAGAGAAACTTGATGTTTGTGCAACCACAGCAACACCAAAATTTTGGGTGGCCTTTTCCCCACCATAAGTCTTTGTATGAAACTTATGACCATTTATAGCATAGCTGCTATATTTGGTCACAATTGTATAAGGCTTGTTAGCTATGACTTGTAATTCTTCTGGAACTTTGTTACCTTCACATAGCAATAGATTGACCTATCATAACACAATAACATCACATTTCAACAAAATAAAATACCTCCTATATGTGTCATCAAGCTGAATTATACTTACATATTTAGCTAACCATGTGTGAAATGTTTCATGATGAATACGCTTTATATCTCGCTTTTTAAGATGTTTGTCTCACGAGAGAGAATCAATGTGCTTGCTGCATATATTTTCAACAATTGAGCTAAAGCAAAAAATAATAATAGACATATAACTCAAATGAGAATAACATACTCGACATATGGCCCAATGTGTTGATAATTGATCAAAACATATCTATGGGCTTGAACCCATGATGTATTGTCCAAATTGGTACTATAACTACCAACCAGAGGACGACCTGCTCTTGTAAGATATGGTAGTTCAGATGTGCAACTGTTATTGTTTTCATCATGACGACCCCTACGAGTAAACTTGGTTTCACAACCATGTAGGTAACGTGAGCAAAATGTAATGCTCTCATCTAACACATAGCCTTCGGCTATAGATCCTTCTGGGTGACTCCGTGTCCTAACCATTGATTTTAATTTCTTTAGGTACCTACAGTTTGAATTTACACCTTTAGTCTACCAAAATGATATATACATATAAATATATGAGTATGATTCAGTGAACACACCTCTCAATAGGATACATATTTCGATAGTGTACAGGTCCAGCTACCCTAGCTTCTGTTGGAAGATGCACGCACAAATGAACCATGATGTCAAAAAATGATGGTGGAAAAATCTTCTCAAGGAGACAAAGTGTTTCAGCAACTTCTAACTCTAACTTCTCCATATCTCTCACATTGATAACTTTGGAGTATATTTGCTTGAAAAAGATACTTAAACGAATCAATCTTTGTCAGGCAAACCTTTTGTGGCAAAATCCTTCTTATGGCTAGAGGGAGCAAGTGTTGCATTATAACATGACAATCATGACTCTTAAGACCTACTAGTTTCCTTTGATCAACCAAAACCTTGTTATGTAGATTAGATGAATAGCCATCTGGAAATTTGACTTGCTTTAGTACTTGGCAGAACATTTTTTTCTCCGATGGTTTCATTGCGTAGATTGCTGGTGGTAAATAAGTCTTGTTTCCTTCTGCAATTGGATGGAGGTCTGATCTTATGCCCATTGCTTGGAGATCAAGACGAGAGCTTAAACTATCCTTTGACTTTTTATCAACATTTAAAAGAGTATTCACAATGTTGTCAAACACGTTTTTCTCGATATGCATTGCATCAAGGTTATGTCGAATTAAAAGAGTCTCCCAATAGGGCAACTGAAAGAAACAAGATCTCTTATGCCACTTAGGTTGTATCTCCTCATCCCCACGACGTCGCTTCTTTGCACGTTTCTTCTCTTCTAGCTTTCCAAATACTATGTGTAAATCTTTTGTTTCCTCAGATACATCGTACCCAGAAATCGGGATAGGGGCTTCTCTCAACTCTCTAGTACCATCAAATGATTTTGCATCATTCCTAAACTTGTGGTTCAAAGGTAGGAACCTACGGTGCCCCATGTAACATGCCTTGTGCCCATGTTTTAATTTTAATGAACAAGTTCCAGAGTGGCAAGTAGCACAGGCTACTTTTGTATTAGTTCTTCTTCCAGACAAGTATGCATTGCCTGGGTAATCACTAATGGTCCATATTAACGCAGCACGTAGCGTGAACCATTCTGAACAAGATGCATCAAAGGTCCGTACACCTTCATGAAAGAAATGATCAAGTTCTTCAACTAATAGTTGCAAATAAACATCTATATTATTTCCAGGGGATTTCGGCCCAGAGATCAGCAATGAGAGAATGAAATTTGATTGCTTCATGCATATCCATGGTGGGAAATTGTATGGAATCAAAATAACAGGCCATGTGCTATGGGACACACTACAAGTACCAAATGGATTGAAACCATCTGTAGCCAAAGCAAGACGAATATTACGACAGTCTGAACTGAACTCAGGATGGTTGAAATCGAAGTCCTTCCATGCAGTAGAGTCTGCCGGATGCCTCAATAAGCCATCCTTTGTACGACCTTCACTATGCCATCTTGCATCAATTGATGTCTTAGGAGACATGAATATTCTTTGAAGTCTTCTTTTAAGCGGAAAATGGCGAACAACTTTTACCGGAACTCTATGCACGCGCTTTCCATCTAGACCAACTTTTTCACTTTTCCATCTAGAAGCGCCGCATGTTGGGCATGAAGAGGCATTTGCATAATCTTTCCTATATAATATGCAATCATTTATGCATGCATCAATAGTGACATATCCAATACCAACATCTTTGACAAATTTTCTAGCCTCATGATAGTTTTTGGGCAAATTTTCACCTTCAGGAAGTGCTTCTTTTAACAAAGGCAACAAGTTCATCAAAACAAGCATTACTTACTCCCCATAAATTTTTTATGTTAAGGAGCCTAACAATGAACTGCAGCTTTGAAAACCTTTCACAACCCGGGTATAACTCTTTGCTAGCTTCACTGGCCAACCTATAGTATGTTTGCGTGTCTACATCTTTCTCTCCCATGTCTTCATTATTGTTTACATCTTTATCACTGTCACCAAAAAACCCAAGTCCTTCTCTAAGCATGGCATCTATTTCATCATCCATATCAGTTTTTTCTTGCGGATCTGAGTTATGAACAGGTTGAGCACACAAATCCTCACCATGGAATATCCATTCAATGTACCCTCCCAAAAAACCATTGCAGATTAAGTGATTATAAACGTTGCTCTTGTCTAACCAATATAAATTAGCACAACTGCTACAGGGGCAACGGATGGTGTTAGATCTTTCTGACTTGGAAAACGCAAACTCTAAAAACCGATTGATGCCATTTTGGTACTCAATTGTGTGCCTAGGTAAATGCATCCATTTCTTGTCCATGTTTGTGCTGTAAGAAACAACAATTCGTGTGGACATTTCAAATAAAAGCTAGGCAATCGATTCAAAAGGTAACCACACACGCTGAAGTCTTAGCAAAGAATTACAATGATGGTTAAAGAAATAACTAATGCAAGTATACTGACCTCTTGAATACAAATTAATATAATTCAATGGTTTAGTGCTAGAAGTATTAAAAGTGTACAAATGTACACACAACAGTATGATAGTCATGCCTACTTTAGTTTAGTGCATTAAAGTTGGCATTTAGACATCAGGATAGCAAGGTGCCATCTCCCAAGGATGCTATTTTTCTTTATAAATGTTACAGTCATTTGCACAAGTTGAGTGCTTTGCATGAGAATATCATGTCCTATGACTGCAATGGATTTAATGATTGTCAGACAAACAAAGGGGAAAAAAGAACAGTGGGGCATTGTCCACAGTTTTACCCATTTGTGGAATTCCCACAACTCTTTCATTTTTTACACACTGATGGCTTGAATTGAGCTATCCATAGTATAGTTTCTTCACATCTGCTGCTTATTTTATTTTCAGACTTTGGGTCGTGGTGAAAAGTTGAGTGAACTTCAGGACAAGACTTCTAGGTAATTAGGTACTTGTTCAAACAATATTTTCTGTGTGCTGCTTGGACATGATATACAATATTCAAAGTGCATCTCATTTATCATTTATGTAATTCAGGCTCAGACTAGCATCCCACAAAAAAATATAGGCAAGGGAAATAGGACAACTACTATAGGGGCATTGAATAAAGGATAGAACAATAATCATCGAGCCACAATTCTTGCATATATATATGTGACCGTGATATCAATATCTAACCTGAAACTTCAAATTGATTGTGATATCAGTATCCCTGTGCCTAGGGATTACGGCGGCTCAAGAGAAAAAGAGCACATCAAACCTGCACATATAAATTCCATCAAGAAATCATCTAAAAATACAAGCTTAACCAAAATGTAGATTAATCTGAAGCAGATATACTTATCATAGATCATTAAAGCCACCACAGGAGTTGAAATTTCAGACTATTTACATGAAATTGATTACAGCAGCACCTCCAACCGTTGTCTGCCTTCTTACTCCTGCAAAATGTCAAGAAAACATGAATCAAACGAAATAAAAAAGATGATAAATACTTGATGAAGAGCTAGGATAGGAACAAGCTGCGGAGGAGGAGCAGGGCATCGGCTGGATTGAGCAGGGAGAGCGCGTGTTAGGGATTTGAGGGAAGACAACATAAACGCAATATATAAGCTCAGAAGTCGATAATTTTACATGTTAACATTAGTTGGTAATGAAACATCCAGAAAGCAACAGAAAAAGGTTAAAATCTATAACACCTTCCCAACCATCTATCAGAGAGAGAGAACCACTTCCTATCACAGCTGGGATTAAGTTTTTTTCGATCAGAAAGGGCAACAGAATGCCCCGGTTTCATATAGAAACACATATATATTACAATGTTCAACATATCTCATAGAGAAGCAACAAAAAAACTTAAATCTTCAGTACAGTTATCAAGACATTAGAATTTAATACTCAACCCACAGAGCCAAAACAAACATTCAACTCAACAGGTCTCCAAGGAACTAGAAAAACAAAACTTTTGGAACTTCCTCAACTTCAACCCACAGAATGCTGGGATTAAGTTTAGATCCATGCCTCCTCATTTTGATAGCAGCAGGATCAATAAATGGTTTATACAGTTCAATCAAACCTTAGAATGCATCTACAAATTACCTGCCCATGATCCAAAACCAGATACGCATCATGACAAACTAACTCTATACCAATCCAGCAGCATCCAGTGGCCTCCCCTGATTAACTAAGTCTAAAGGTACAACTTACCAAGAGCAGGATGAAGAGGAGTAGGGCGCGGTGGCGGCCGGATGGAGAGGAGTGCTCGCGCGCGTTAGGGCGGCCGCCGGCCGGATGGAGTAGGGCGACGGTGGGCGACCGGATGAGTTGGGCGACGGTGGCCGGCCGGATGGAGTAAGCGCATGGCGGCGGCAATGGATGGAGAGGAGTGCTCACAAGACGCTGCTAGGGCGGCGACCGGACGGATGGAGTAGGGGCGACGGTGGCGACGGTGGTCGGCCTGGATGGAGTAGGGTGCTGGCGCCGGATGGAGAGGAGTGCTTATGCGGCGCAGGCTGTTAGGGCTGCGGCCACGGATGGAGTGGGCGGCGGTGGTCGGCCGGATGGAGTAGGGAGATGGGGCCGGGCTGGTTGGATCGCAAGAGCGGCGGGCACGGATGGAGAGGAGCGCCAGACGCTGCTAGGCGGCGACCAGATGGTGGAGTCCATGCTCGCGCGCATTAGGGATTTGGGGGAACCGGGAGAGAAGCAAAGGAACTGAGAGAAGCAAAAGGGGAAGATATGTTGGGCGCACACGCGTATCTAGGAGAGGAAGTGAAAAACTCGCGCCTTTACTATTTTGTTTCCCGCTCGTTATATAACCCGGCGTTTGTAATTTTTGACGCTTATAAACGTCGTGCTTAAGTAATCTCAACGCATACCGTGCGCCCTTCTTTCTATAATAGCCGGCGTGTAGTAAGTGCCATCCAAAGTCTAAGCCGGCATTTATATTTGCCTTTTTTATTAACAATATGCTGACATTTATTTTATGCCGCGTAACAATCTATTACGGCACTTTATATGTGCCATGCAAGTGAGCGCCCTTGAATTAAGATAAATGCCATGGAATTAATAATAGCTGGCATTTATGCTAAATGCCGAGCAAAATTAAATGCCATGTAATCCCTATCCGTGTTGTAGTGAACCTACTTTACATCCAAGATCCTTAAGACTCGCTCAACAGAAACGACCGAATGTTCCTCTGCGGTTGACACAACTCGCTTCTTGCCCAACGACAAAAGATCCAATACACTTCAAAAGGAAAAGCGATCACTAGCAACCACCAAGTGGTCCACTAATAATTTAATCAACCCTACCGAGGAACATCTCAACGACACAATTCTCCAAGAAGGTTTTGCATTGAGTCATACACAACCTTCCATTCAATGGACCACGATAAAGAATACAATCATTGAGTGAGCTCAACCATAATCATGAACCCAATTGGTCCACCTACAACAACTCAAACCCCAAAGCGCTAAAACCACTTTGGAAAGGATCCAGCAACATCCAAAGAGCACACATTTTAATTTCCTATGCCAAGACACAAAGGAAACGCAAATCCCCTACACCACAACCAACATACCAGAAATTCTTCAATGTTTCTTTTCATACTAGAAAGCAAGGGAAATCTCGTTTCATGACATAAATGCACACTCTTCAAGAGCACTCCGGATTAGTCATATCACCATATATGACTTTCTCACCGACCTGGCTCAATGACTCTTTTATCATTTAACATCTAAAAATGATGTCATGTTTACTTTTCACCATTCCTTCATCATGTAACAACACTACCGAATAGTCATTCACATGACGACTTCTTCCTCGGTATCACATGAATAAATCTCGAATAACATCGAGAGTTGCGCTAATTCATATAAACTATGACGGCAGCATAGTTAACAGTAAGGCACCACATCATATCAGAACCCACCAACAATAGATAGCTAAACTTGCAAAACATCGCATTTTAACCAAAATCAACATTTTGGAAAAGAACATCGACTCCAAAGTCAAACATCTGCACAAACAACCGCCATAACTTTTCTCAAAGAGAAAGGGAAACTCATTTTCAAAAGAGAACACTTCACTAACAACATCGCCGATGAAACATCCACAAAAACCACCCTTTGAAGCACTTGCAAACTCTACACAGATTTTTCCAAATAACTCCAACTCTAGCCAAGAAAAGATTACAAATTAAACCTCGTGAGTTTTCCAACATAACCCTCTATGTCCATTTGTTTCCTTTAAAATTTATTCCAAAGATAATTCAGGGCGAACGCGAAAGGGCGCGATCCACTCAAAAACTTTTGGGGTGTAAATCCATACTCATAGCACCAACTAAACAAATTAGCCAAAACAAAATATTTGCACCAATTTCTACGAGTTTTAGGGAAACTCTGAAACACAGCATATGGAACACCTTGACCGAAAACCCTTCAACCAAAATGGCAAATAACCAAACCAGTCCAAAAACTTTTAAACACAAGCTCAGCATAAAAGAACCATCTCTAGTACTCCACTACGCTCTCCATTAAAGACTTCAATAATCACTATTTACTCCCTGAGGAGACCCAACACAAATCAACCAAAAGCTTCACAACAAATTCTTCCTCTAGTTACCATTCTCAACACTTTTAATTAGGGTTTATGATGCTTATCAAAAAGGCACCCAACCAAGACTACATTGACATGATCCCCACGGATCACCAAATCATAATATATCTTATTCTAAATTTGAAACATAGTACTTAAACAAATCTTTCAGCATGTTCAACCTACAAATTTCATGCCACCTATATGTCAACGTCTCGACAATCAAAACTTATTCAGTTAACAAACGACTTCAACATGTAAGTATTATCTCCACAGGGAAGAATTCGTAAGTGAGACTCTAAGTTATACTTTCATTAAGGATAAGATCATTTATCATGTTAATTATCCAAAGCTCACTCCATCGCAACATGTTAAAATTTTCCTCTATTTTAACCATGGTTTTCCAACGAGTAATCTAAATAGTTACCACCACTACTTAGTCATCAATAACAACAAATGGGCATAATCATCAATCAACAACATTACTTTTAGCTACCCTATACATAGGTGATAACAAAATTACCACCACACAACATACTCCCACTATTTAAAATAGATTGAATACTAGCATTAACACTGCCTTTAACAACATCATTAAGAATAAGTCTTATGTCTTCTCAATTGATATCAATACTAGCATTGTAGAGACACAACTGCATACTTCCAAATATATTAGTATTTTGCAACAACATGAATAGCAACTCTAATCAACTTCCAAGTTAAGGTCACAAGCTAGCATGATCAAATTTCTCTACTAACATGTTTAAATTAGAACATCTTTAACAACCAGCAAAGTTTCTTTAACAATAACAGCAGTCTACATCATCTTAATGTTTTAACTATGCATCAAGGTTTAAAACTTTAAACATTATCAGGGCTCATAAGCACTTTTATAACAAAGCAACTGATTCTAAGCATGTACATTAACACATTTACTCATTCTCGCTAAGAGTAAACTACAACACTAGTAGTCTATTTATTCTCAAGCTAGAGATGACAACCACATTGAATTGTTTCAACTCACAAATTAACTTAACAATACGTCATCCCATAAACCACATTGGTACATGCTACATAACATGCTAAACAACAATTCTTACTAGGGACAAACGATTTCAGTCAAAAGACTACTTACTTTGTTTGCAGCATTTTAGTTTTAAAGCTCATCCCAAATTCATAAGGAAACTTGACTCTCAAAATTGCAATGAGACAAACCCAAACTTGGTCATGCAAAGGAATTGTCCAAAACACTTTTAAATCTCAAGGACTCCCATAGAAGAAAATGGTTGAAAGACAATTTTCTCGAATGGAAACCAAGCGCTCAATTAAACCTTTGCAAATAAACCTTAACACCAAACCCCAAACTTTTACGAAACAAGAAGGGTTCTTCAAAGATGATTTCTTAAACCAGCAAAATAACGAAATCAAACACCACTTACTCCTACAAAGCCACAGAACTTCAGCTCCCGACAGTGTCCGCACAACTCCGCAATAACTCCTTTAACCTCGGAGAAAGACAATCACAGGAATAAATTGAATGCTTCTTCCCCATAAAGCAATCAACAAACTAGGCATCAAAACTGGAAAGGCGCCCAAAAGAAGCGCAACACTAGACTCCTCTTCTTCGTCTTCAACCAAGGAAGACAAAACCACACACCGCATACGGAACGATCCACGAAAATCCAAAACCAAACACTTTTCTTTTGGTTTCCATCAACCCCAAGGTTTCCCATGGCCATACCTTCACCCGACGCACGAAAACCCAATAAATCTCCTCCCGGATCGCGCGATCTCCTTCCTCGCTCCAAATCCACGGGATCTCCTCGTCGCGGAGCGCTCCAATGGATGGATCTTCGAGGTGTTGAGGTGGAGAAGTCCCCTAGGGGCAGCAAGGGAGGTGGAGAGGTGGTGGTGGGGTGGTGGCGCCTTGGGGAGCAAGGGGGGCGCAAGCAAGGGAGGAGAGCAAGGGGTGGCGGCTAGGGCTTCTCCAAGTGGTGGGGGGGCAAGGGCAGAGTTGGGGGCGCATAAAGGGGCAGGGGGAGGCCTCTACACCATCCCAAACAGGATTCCTACTCCCACATGGACTCAAACACCTTCCCACCAAAGCCCATGGTCCTTTCCCTTAGGCCCAAAACTCCCCGGAAATGCCCAAACTCCCGGAAACGTCCCGGAAACGCTATTAAACTTCATGCCGTAAGGTTTCAACCTCCAATTCCATATTTTCATAATGTTTCTGACCTCAACATTCACATTTTATAAGGTTACGACACTCCATGGTGTCACACACACTCTCTCTCTCTCTCACCACCTACGCCTCTTGGCTCCCCTAGCTCCTGGTCGTTTCCTCCCCTCCAGATCTAGTGGAGAATCACTGGATCTGGCGTTCCCAACATCGCCGTGCCACACCCCCGCCAAGCTAAGTATTTTCCCCCTTCTCCTTCTATTTTCTTCTCCCCCACTCACCCACTTTTTCTCACTCTTCCTCCTCTTCCTCTCATCTCATCCCCTTCGGTTGCGCCTACTTCTAGGTCACCCCCAGATCCGTCGCCCTTAGCAGTCTCCTCCACCTCCATGGCTACCTCAATTGACTTCTCGGCTAAGTCGGAGCCATGCCACCGATCGCCTCTTCCTACCCTTCTACAAGCTAAGTGCCATTCCCCCTTTTCCCTTTTTTTATGAATGATTGAATGCTGCTGGATTTGTTTCCTGGTTCTTAAATTTGTGGTATGATTGATTTACTCTTGTTCGGTTAAGCTCCTTAAACCTACCTCTAGATTTATTAGTATACCGATTATCCCTAATTGTTGTCTGATGATTATCCTTGATTGTGGATTAAAATTATTATGCGCATGATTATGTATGTGATTTTGATCCTCATAACTTGGTGTATGAGCTCGAATACTAAGTGACTTCATCATGATCTATTATCCCTACATGAATGTGGTTTAGTGTTGGTCTCTATTTATTGGAATGTTCATGATTCAGGGATTTAGCTTTTGTGCAGGGCGAATTGGATGTGTGATATAGTGATATGGTCATGTAAGCTTGTGTTCTATTGAATTAGAGTAGTATGGGTGAATGAAGCTTTGTGGATGCAATCAAAATACTGTCCTGTGCGGAAATATGATCAATGTTATTTAGTGATCATGGGGTTGTGGATGAGATCATATTGTTGCATGTGTTGAAAATTTGACCTCTGAGCTTTTGAGTTCATCAGGGTAAATATGTATATTTGTATTAGTAGTTTAGAATGCATCTCATGCCTTGGTATGACCAAATTCACGGTGATGTTAGTGATGGTGTGAAGTGGAATGGCCTCATATGGGCTTCAGTAGTATTAGTCTTTATATGATTATTTGAATGCTACGCTTATCTAAATGTTATGTGATTGAGTGTGTATAAGTTAGAATTTGGCTCTTATATATGCATGGATGTTTTGTTAATAAGGTGATTAAATTCTAAAGAGGAGGATCAGTAATGTTTACATTTCTGAATCTGGTTGGTGATGTTGAATTGATGGTTTATATGCTCATGTCCAATTTGGGATGTATTTATTTTGGTGAATAGTTTAGGATCATTTATATTCATTAAACCCATTTCTTACTCAATCCTTTGACTATACTAGTGATCAGAGTTTTGAGAAGTGGATGTTAGAAATTGTTGGTAGTATGTGGTATCAGATCTACATTTTTACCATTAAACAGTGTTGTTACAATTTGATTTATCATTTTTTATCCACTGCATTGCCTAGTTAACTTTGAATAGCTTTATATATACAATACTTATCATGCATTGCTACCATCCATTGCGAATATAATTATGGTTGAAAGGTATATCTTTTGTGCATAGTGGTATGTGGGAGTGCATGCATTTGGATGGTGGGGTGACTACATATGTTTGTGTTCTAGGGACAAAGAATAGTATATAAGTGAGTAGTTTAGTGTGTCTTATATGCGTTGGCATGGCCAATTTTACAATGCATGATATATCCCTAGTCCCTTATGCATTTGGTGCGGATGTGCACTAGATTTTCTTGTATAAATATTGGCATGCATGAAAGTTTTTAATGGAGGCACTATGGTCTAGTGGTAGGTAGCACACAAATCTTGGATTAGTGTGTATATTATAACAGAGGGTGTATTCAGGTTATGTTGGTGTGGCAAATTCAAGGTTTTCTTGAGTAACTGTGACACCCCAGAATGTGACTGTAACACCCCAGCTTCTACTAAGCCCAGAATGTCACCAAACATAGACCATAACACATTTAATACCATAATTTAAAGTAAATTACAGCAAGTAATCCTTTAGAGTAATTGAAAATTTTGACAGCATCTTCTTTGTTTTTGCCTGAAACTTAACACCATAATCATCATTCCAATAAGTAGGATAAACAAGACCTTCACATGCAGCGATAATGATAACCAATCATCAATTAAAACATCAAAAGGCATCGCTAGCAAAAGAATAAGCATCAATTTAAGTCTAGGAAGATATAACAATTCACTCCATAGCCCCACATGATTCACATGAGGGAAACAACCAACATTAAGACCATAAACTAATGATTATTGCAATACTTATTGCAGTGTCTCCAAAAGAAGATGAATTAGCTAGATTGTGATACTACGTGGAGGAGTGTAGCTAAGTCCCTTTCCCGCGCGCCGATTTCATGGTACCTAAAGAAACAAACAACGAAAACACAAGCGTGAGTTCATCACTCAGCAAAGTGCATTGCAATGGAACAACAAGGACCAAGACAACCAACCATCATTCCAGTCTCCACGGTTATATCACAACACATCACATTTAACATAATTTGCAGCCTTTAAAACAACATGGTAATCATCTCATGAGCATCTCATGAGTACTCTCATCATCATCTCATAAACACCTTCATTTATGAAATTCATTCATGCAATGCAATGCACATGTCTTCTGGAATACTCATACCGGTATGGTTGAGTGCACACCCGTCGGCATGCACCCTTTTCCCCCTTCCATCCCGAAGATGGAGGGTGCCTATCACTCGCTTCCATTCACCTCCGTGAAGGAATCACGATGTAGGACTTAGTCGAAAGAATAGCCCCGGACTAGTCATAACAGGTCTCACCGCCCCTACCGGAATAGTTATGACTTATCTCACCGGTCGGCCATGAAAAAAAATATGCCATGTATGCAAAATAGACAGCAGCGTATTCATAAGTAGAAGTATTGCATATCAACACATTGCATCTCAACATGTAGGGCCGTATTTAACAATCGACCAGAATCAAGTTACCAACTTGGCATGTGATTCATTTATCAACAACAAGCATATTACTTTATCATGGCATAAGGACATTATATCATCGTCAATATTAAAACATGGCATGAGGACATTATATCATTTATAACATGTAACTCATGGCAAAACAACATGTTATCTATCCCAATACTATCAAGCAATTCTAGCATCACATATAGCGTTAAATCCACACAACACACTTGCCTTCAACCGCGGGCAACGGAGTGACGAGAGGTTGAGGGCACTCGAGGCACACCACCTGCAAACACGTGCCACACACTCAATTTGACTCCTCAAAACAGTACCCACTACACCCAATACACGATATACACCAAAACCCCGAAATCACAGATTTGCCCCGTTCTGGACAGCGGCTTCAAAAAATCATAACTTGAGTTCTAGAATTCCAAATTGATTAAACGAGTACATCCTCGCGTAGCTTAGGAAATTTCCCAACTTTTTCTAGTTATAGGTAAAGACTGATTCGGAGTCTAATGTTGTTTAATCTAACGTTGAACACGAACTGTCTCAATCTCGTCACAGATTTGACAGCGCTCGGTAAAACAGGCATAACTTCTAAACGGCTGGGCGGAATTTCAATTTCTTTATATGCACAGAAAGATAATGAAATTATATACAACTTCCTAGAAGTCCGTACGGCCAGATTCCAACTCTAAATTGGCGAAAACGCCTGCCCTATCTCGGGTCCCCAATCTGCCCGAACAGAACGTGAATACAACTCTAAATTTCATCAATCCTACCCCATGGCAGCACCTCCCTTGATCTAAAAACATGTTATTCAACCTCTACAGCAGTAAAAGATCCACCCCAAAGAGTTCCCCCATTACCTTCTTGAAGAATCACAATTTCCTCGCAAGATCTCCACCCGAACTCCTCCCGATCTCCTCCTCCCGCCGGATCTCCACGTCGCGAGTCCTCCCACCAATGACGACAGCACCACGGCACGGGGTGGCAGCGAGGAGGTTGCACCGAGGTCGCTGGGTATGGGAGAGGAGGCGCAAGGGAGGGGTGGAGGTGAGGGAGAGGGAGATCTAGAGAGGAGGAAGGTGGGAGGTGGAGGGAGAGGAAGAGGAAGCAAGGGGGGGGGGTGCGGCGCAAGGGTGGGGAGGGGCTAGGGCAGCAGCTCTCTCCCCCCTCCTCATCCCCTCATGGGCCAAGGAAACCACCACTTGGCCCACTAAGATTTCCCCAAGGCCCGCGCGTCCCCGGAGCGGCCCAAAAGCCCGAAAACCTCCCGAAACGAAATAAAAACCCAAACCATATGGTTTTTAACCTTGAATAACATATTTCGTAATGTTTGGTCCTCATAATTCCCATTTTATAAGTTTAGGACAATCCGTGGTGTCACATTCTCCCCTCCTTCAACAGGATTCGACCTCGAATCTAAAACGCACCAACACGGAACCCAAAGACAACGAAGGATAACTAGATTTTCACATCACGTGCTGAGACTAAAAGCTCGGGATACTTCTCGCGCATACGAGACTCCAGCTCCCAAGTTGCTTCCCTCTCGATGCAGTGCGACCACAAAATTTTAACAAATTTGAGCGCCTGTTCTTCAAGACTGGCTCTGAGTTCTCCAGACTCTCACAGTTTGGACTCAAAAGTGAGGTTCGATCTATCACTTGATGGTTCTAACGGAACCACCAACTCGGATCGTGCAAGTACTTCCTTAGCATCGAAACATGAAACACATTGTGCACTCCTTGCATCGAATCCGGTAGCTCCAAGCGGTAAGCCAACTTGCCGACTCGAGCCAAAATAGGAAATGGCCCAACATACCTCGGGCTAAGCTTTCCTTTGGTACCAAAGCGTACCACACCCTTGGTAGGAGACACTCGTAAGAGCACACCGTCACCCACCTCAAACTCTAAATCCCGCCTTCTCACGCCAAAGATAACTTTTCTCGCTCGCGGTCGCGAGAAGGTTCTGTCGCACCTCTGCCACACGATCCACTGTCTGCTGCACCCAGTCTGGACCAAGAACGGCTCTCTCTCCCACTGCATCCCAACAAAGTGGAGATCGGCACTTCCGGCCATAAAGTACCTCATAAGGAGCAGCCCGGATCTTTGGAATGGTAGCTGTTATTATAAGCAAACTCGCAAGAGGCAAATGATCTTCCCAACTACCTTTCCAAGCCAACACACAGCCCCGAGCATGTCCTCCAAAGTCTGGATGGTACGCCAGCATCGCCCATCCGTCTGAGGGTGAAAGGCGGCATCGAGGCGAAGCCGCTGCACCCAAAGCACTCTGCAAACTCTCCCAGAACTTGGAGACAAACTTCGCATCCCGATCAGAAATAATGGTCTTGGGCACACCATGCAGTCTCACTATCTCCCGCACATAGATGGGAGCCAACTCGCTCGCTGAGTTGGTAGTGCGGATAGGAATGAAATGCGCGGACTTGCTGAGACGATCCACCACAACCCAAACAGCATCCTTCCCTCGTGGAGAACGAGGTAAACCAACCACAAAATCCATGGAGATGTCATCCCATGGCCACACAGGGATCTCCAACGGCTGCAACAGACCGGCGGGACGCTTATGCTCAGCTTTGATCTTCTGACAGATCCCACAAGACGCCACATACTTGGCAATATCCACTCTCATCCTTTTCCACCAGAAGTTCTTCTTCAAGTCCCTGTACATCTTGGTCTCCCCAGGATGGACCGTGTACGGGGTGCGATGAGCCTCTTTCAGAATATCCTCTCTCACTTGGCATTTCTGAGGCACGCACAAACGACCCTGAAACCTCAAAGCTCCCACATCATCAACGGCAAAGTCTCCAGACTTGCCATCCTCAAGGCGTTTCCTCACCTGCTGGAGCAACCGATCATGCTGCTGTGCCTCCCGCACACGCTCGGGGATCGCTGACTCAAGAATCAATTGAGTTTCAGCTTGCACGGTCCCCGCAAAGCAGTAGGAGACTCCCAAACGCTCAAAATCAGCAACAAGACAATCCACAACAGGGGGCATTGTCTTGCGACTGAGAGCGTCGGCCACCACATTTGCCTTTCCCGGATGATACTGGATTGTGAGATCATAATCTTTTATCAATTCTAGCCATCTCCTCTGTCTCAAGTTCAAATCTTTCTGAGTAAAGATGTACTTGAGACTCTTGTGATCAGTGAAAATGTCACAAGACTCACCATACAGGTAATGCCTCCATATCTTCAATGCAAACACAACAAATGGCTAACTCAAGATCATGAGTGGGTAATTCGCTCATGCTTTTTCAACTGTCTCGACGCATAAGCAATCACTTTGCCCTCTTGCATGAGCACACAACCCAATCCTGCAGGCAGAAGCGTCGGAAAAGACGATGAAACGCCTCCGGGCTCGGGAAGGGTAAGAACAGAGGCGATCACTAACTTCTCCTTCAAAGTGCGTAAATCAAGGCTCACAATCTGCGATCCACGTAAACTTCATCTCCTACGAGTCAACTGTGAAAGCGGCTTAGCAATGATGGAGAAATCCTGCACAAAGCGCCGATAATAGCCAGCCAACCCAAGGAAACTTCGCACCTCTTTAACGTTGGAAGGTCTCTTCCAATCCAGAATTGCTGAGACTTTGCTAGGATCTACTGATATGCCATCTGGATTGATGATGTGGCCAAGAAAACCCACCTCTGAAATCCTGTAACACCCCAAAATTTTACTTTTCCTAAATTCATGTGTGATTTGGCACTTTGGTGAATTTTTGGAATTTTCTGGAATTTATTTGGATTTATTTGGAATTTATTTGAATTTATTCCATTTTGAAATAATTAAAGAATTTAATTTTGCAAATAAAATTTTGTTGAAAATATTTTATTTGAGTCCAAAATGTTCCAAAATATTTTCCAGAATTTTTCTGGAATTTTTCTGAGTCTTTTGCTATTTTTAATGAATTAAATGAATTACTGGGAATTATTTTAAATATTAAATCGCTGGAAATTCAAACTCGGGTCAAGTACTGTTCATCCGACCGAGTCGGAACCCGAGTCGGACTCGAGTCCGACCCGAGCCACGTGACTCGACCGAACCCACTCCTAACCCTAATCAATCCCAACCGTTGGATCAAGATCCAACGGCTGAGATCCGCCTGCACGGCTCGAGCCGTATCCGGCCCGGATCCGATCGCGCCGTGCGATCGTGGCCGTTGATCGCGCCACGTGGACGGCTGAGAGTCGTCGTCTCCGCCGAGTCCGAGCCGGACTCCGCCGCCGCGCCCGCCGCCGTAAAGAACTAGGTTTCCGTCTAGGGCACGAACGCCGAGGCTATTTAAAGCGTGAGATGTCCCCCGAGGTTGCCCTCATCCTTGCGCACCCGTTCCCCCGAGCCATCTCGCCTGAGCCGCCGCCGTTGAGCCGCAATCGCTCGCCGGAGTTGTCTCTTCCTCCGCCGAGGTTTGCGCTGCTCGCTGCCGTCCGTCGCCTTCCGCCGAGAAGGAGCTCGGATCTGGGATCCCCGCGACAAGACGCACCCAAAGGAAGGATTCATCTCGCCGAGAAGCCCCGTAGCGCCGCGCTTCTGGTCATCGTTCCGTCTCGGTGCCCAGGCCTCGCCGGCGCCATCGCCGGACTCCGCGAGCTCGTGGACCGCCGAGATCCAGATCGGACGGTTGTTGTTAGTTCACGTGTTAGAAACCCGATTAGATCTGTACCGTTTGATCAAGATCCAACGGTTCACAATCGCCACGTGCTGTAGCAGTGCGATTATAGGATTAGATCTTGACCGTCCGATCTAAATCGAACGGCCCACGATCATCGAGTAGTTTCAGCGGGTTAACCCTGGATCTAATCCGCGCCGTTGATTTTCAAACCAACTGGCCGCGATTGCGCCACGTGTCGAGGAGATGGACCGACGCGCCAGCGCCCGTCTGGCGTGTGAGCGCTGTCACGACACGCTGGGCCCCGTGATGTCGAGGGCCCACACGCGTCGGCCGCGTTTTGCGTGAGACCACCGACAGGTGGGTCCCACATGTCGATCTCACGTGGAGCGTGGACCGGTCCACCGTGGACCGAACCGCCGTGAGTCGAGCCCATGGACCTGGCCGACGCCAGCCAGCCAATCGAGGCTGCCACGTGTCCTTGCCGACGCAATAATTAATTTCCAAAAGAAAATGATTTATTAATTCGAAATATTGATTCAAATTTAGATTCAAACTTCAAACGCTTATAACTTTTGCGTTTCAACTCCGATTTGAGTGATTCAAATTTCTAAATTTGTATAAAATTGAGATCTACCTAAATATAAATTTTATTTAATTTTTGGACTAAAGTTTTTGTCTGTAATATTATTTAATTGATTATTTAAACTTTAATAAATCATAACTTTTATGCTTTTAACTCCAAATTTGATTTATTCCAGTTTCTAAAAATCCAGAAAATTATGTTCTCTCTGTTTATGGATTTTATTTGGAGTTTTGGGATGTTTTTGCCTAGTGTTTATTTGTGTATTTGCTATTTGCACGCTTTACGAGTAGACGTTGAAGTGCTGGAAGGATTCGAGGGAGAAGTGTTGACTCAGGATCCAACTCAAGACCAAGAGCAAGTACTTTTTGAAGGCAAGTTGTGCTTTGACCATGTTGATCCTATTTCGAAATCTATTTTGATTTAAACTATTGCATGCTAGTTCAATTAGAAAGATACTTTGTTTAAACATGGGGGTTAGATAAATACCAATTTGCTATATGACACCTTGATTACTTAAGTATGTGCCATGACCCTTTGTCACCCTAGTTGTGGTTTACTAGTTGGACATTATTAAATTGCCAACATGGGTTTAGACCGATTGTAGTATGCTGCTTAGACCTGCTACGTGCTCATGACATGATTTTGGACAATCAAATGATAATATGGACTTAATGATATATTGAACCTGTTTTGGAAAAGTATCATGTGATGTTGACGTCACGTGGTGCATGGTAATCAACTGGGGTTTGATAAACAGTTTTCGACCGGGGCATGTGGCAAGAGTAATCAGTGGGCCAGTTGGCATTGGGAGTGTTGATTTGGTTTTTCTGTAGTCTTGCCCTGGTCACTCTAAGGACTTAACCTTGCAAGCCTTTGAACTGGGTCATACTTGCAACCACATGGCCGGAATGGGACAGCCCTAGTTGACTAAGTTGCTAAGGACTCACTTGTGGAGCCTCAGTGGTGTCGATTACACCGCTTTGTGTGATTGTGCGGGGAGCGATCGTGGTCGTGGCCAGTACCCATCTAATCGGTGTGTTGGTCCCATACTTCGCCTTGGCTAAGGGAAGGGATGGTGTAGAGCACGAACCTGAGAGGACCACCTGTGTTGTTTGAGGCTTCCGAAAGGCTTTGTTACTGAACTCGCCTTTGTGGTGTTTGACTTGTATCTTGTGGGTAAAGTGCATAACCTCTGCAGAGTGTAGAATCTATTTGAATAGCCGAGTCCACTGATCGACAATGCTCGGAATTACAGTCAAGGGGTAGACTTTACGAAAATAACTTGGATTTGAAAAGTTGGGTTGGTTTAACAATGAAGATGATGGAAATGTGGTTTAGGATGGGAAAAATGTTTGTTAAACTTCTTGAAAAGTTATTTATGCTTTACTTATTTCTCTCGCTTTCGAATCTACCTTTATTACTTGTCAAAGTCAAGCATCGCAAATATACCTGAGCTATTCCTTTGTACCAAGCCATGCATATAGTATATTAGCTTGCATTCTCAGTGCATGACTTCTTGAGTACCAAGTACTCACCCTTGCCTCAACACAATACCAGTTGAAGAGGAGATTACGCCAGTTCGGAGGAGGATTTCCAAGAAGACCCGTCTACTTAGGGATGCGAGCCTGGGCCATTGCCTGTGGTATACTTGGATGGCGCCACTAAGTTTATTTGATTTTCCGCCGTTATTTCTCTTTTAATAAGTTTCGCCTTGCAGGCATATATTTGTAACTTGGCCATAAGGTCGAGTAACCCTTTGATTATTTAAATAAAGTACTTTGATAGTATCGATTGGTATGATTGTGATATATACCGATGTTAAGACCGTGTGCACTAGCGCGTTCCTGGACTAGTGCTGAATACACAGAGGGTCCGGATTTGCAAATTCGTGGTCCCGACAGAGGTGGTATCAGAGCATACCTTGACTGTAGGCTCAACCCTAAGCTAGAATGGTCGTAGTGGGGATAAAACCTATTTTCTAAAGCTAAAAATTTGTGAAGACAAGAAATGACATCTCGACTTATCCCCTTCTCTCTTTTCTTGTCTCTTGCTGAAATTTTCCCTTACCTTGTCACAATTTAAAGATTCCGGGTTCTTACGTAAAGCACTCTTGTGACGGATGGAGGTTTTCTCGATGAGTGAGCATAGGTTCTATAGTGAGACTCCTTCACGAGTCGAGTCATAGAATAAAGAGTCACCCTTTAGGCGTTAGACTCAGAGTTAGTTCGATTTGGATTTGCTTTGTTTGTTGAGTGTGCAAGATGTGTTACAAGGCCCTTAGGCATTGTAAGCACCATACCAAGTTATTAATAATAAAGATGGACCTTAAAGTTACCCCTTTCGCCTCCGCATAAGTTCCATACTACTTGTCTATTCTTGTTTCCCTCTCATCTCTAAACCTAGAGCAAATCGACAGATGGTGAACACCCGTGGAAACTTTGGAAGCAATGGGAGTGGATCTCGCCACAGAAAACCCCAATGATGGAGCACCAAAGACCGCCAATGGATATGCAGAATTTCGAGCGTTTCTTGCTGCCTGCACTCGCTTGATGCATGCTATGATGCAACAAATGCAGCACGTCCATCGCCAGGCCATCGCTAATCAAGTTAATCAGGGCCACGCTTGAGAATACAAGGTTGTCGAGTTCATGAGGACTCACCCACCCACTTTCTCCGGGAATGCCAATCCATTGGAGGCCGATGATTGGTTAAGATCAATCGAGAGGAAGCTACACATAGCTCAATGCATAGGAAATGAGAAGGTACTCTACGCTTCTCATCAGCTGGAAGGAACAGCCGCCGAATGGTGGGAGAACTTCGCCACGCAGAGAACCCTCAAGATATCACTTGGGAAGAGTTCACACTGCATTCGACAAGATCACGTGCCTGAAGGAATCATGGACCTTAAGAAGGAGGAGTTCAGGGCATCAAGCAAGGTAATCAGCCGGTGGTCGACTACCTGAACAAGTTCACACAGCTAGCACGCTACGCACTGAGGATGTAGCGACAGATAAATCCAGCATACCTCGCTTTTATGAAGGGACTCAACTCAGGATTGCAAGTAGGGTTGATCACCCACACCTTTCCAGATTTCCAAGAGTTGGTGAATAAGGCACTTATTCTTGAGGACAAGCGCAAGGAACTGGATGAGAACAGAAGCGCAGGATGCAACAAAGAAGGATCACGCCAGTGGAACGCAATGCGCTTGAGAGTTGCACCAAATCAATTCTTCGATTCCAACCACGTAATGCAACAAGGACACCCTCCCAAAGCACCAAGACCTGCCAATCGAACTATCGGACCAGCCCCGCTAGAAACACTACCTGTGCAACAAGAAGGAACAAGGAGGCGCTGTTACAACCGCAACGAGCCAGGACACTTTGCCAACAGCTTGTCCGAAGAAGACAGCAGAGCGACCCTGATTCGCTTCAACCTAGGAACCACCCTACCTAGGACGCCAAAGATCAGGAGCCACACCCTGCATCGTGGTGAGAGGCCGAGTCAACCATGTCACCGCAGATGCACTGCAGAATGCTACTGACGATAAATCGGGTAAGTTACTTGTTAACTCGATGCACCAGCTTTTGTTTGACTCGGAGCTTCAGATTCGCTTTGTTTCGCAAGGCTTTGCTGCTAGAAATGACTTGAGAATTGCAAGACTTAAGTGCATGCTTTTAGTTCAAACCCTGGTTCCGAACTCCGAACGGAAGTAGGATGTTCCGGGTGAGAATACTAATAGATAGAATAGAGTTCCTAGCAAACCTTATAATTTTGGAGACCTGCACCTTAGATGTTATATTGGGAATGGATTGGTTATCCAAGCACAAGGTCTGTATTGGATTGTGGGCGAAGGACTATCTCGCTTGAGAGCCCGTGTGGGAAGAAAGTGGAATTTCAAGCCACTGCAGATTAGAGATGGACAGCTTGATGGTTAACAAGATTCAAGGCAATCAGCATAGAGGATGTCCCAAAGAGTGAATGAGTACCCAGATGTTTTTCCCGAAGATCTACCTGGTATGCCGCGCACAGTGACATAGAGTTTGTAATAGAGCTTGTACTGCACAAAGACCGATAGCAAAGAGACCCTATCGGATGTCTACCGAGGAGTTGGTAGAGATGAAGAAACAGCTAGAAGAGTTAATGGAGAAAGGATTTATCAGACCGAGTTCGTCGCCGTGGGGAGCACCGCTTTGTTTGTCAAGAAGAAGGACGGGAGTTTCAGGATGTGCATTGACTACCGTGCACTCAATGAAGTCACCGTGAAGAATAAGTATCCGCTACCCAGGATTGATGATTTGTTTGATCAGTTAAGAGGAGCCGGAGTTTTCTCCAAGATTGATCTGAGATCGGGATACCATCGCTTGAAGATTCGATCGTAAGATATTCAAAACCGCATTTTCGCCAAGATATGGACATTACGAGTTCTGATTATGTCCTTTGGTCTGACAAATGCGCCAGCATATTTCATGAAAATGATGAATAAGGTGTTCATGGAATATTTGGACAAGTTTGTCGTCGTGTTCATAGACGATATCCTAATCTACTCCAAGACAGAGGATGAACATGCCGAACACTTAAGGCGAGTTTTGGAAAAGCCGAGGAACAAAGAACTTTTCGCCAAGTTCAGCAAGTGTGATTTTTGGAAGGACAAGGTGGAGTTTCTTGGACATGTAATGACCGCATGAGTCGCCAGAGATCCAAGCAAAGTAGAAGGCGTGTTACATTGGGAGCACCAAGACTGTGACCTGCATTCGAGTTTCCTTGGAATGGCAGGATACTACCGCCGTTTCATTGAAGGCTTCGACAATTGCGAAACCTCTTACGCAATTGCTGAAGAAGGAAAAGAAGTTTGCATGGACGCAGAATGCGAGAAAGGATTTCAGAGTCAAGAAGCGATTGACATCAAGACCGTGTTAGTTCTACTGGGATGTTGCTCAAAGCTTCGATATTTATTGTGACGCATCGCGCCAAGGACTTGGATGTGTGGCCGATGCAGAATGGAAAGGTCGCCGCTTATGCATCAAGGCGCTTGAGGCCGCATGAGGAAAATTATCCGACACATGACCTAGAGTTAGCTGCCGTAGTGCATGCCTTGAAGATATGGCGTCACTATCTGATTGGAAACAGATGTGAAGAGTATACGGATCATAAGAGCCTTAAGTACATATTCACCCAGTCGGATCTGAATATGAGGCAGAGGAGATGGTTAGAGTTGATCAAGGACTACAATGTTGGAATCCATTACCATCCCGGGAAGGCCAACGTAGTAGCCGATGCTCTGAGTCGGAAAAGCCATACCGTGAGTGCGTTGCTAGCCACAAGTCAGGATGAGTTATGTAAGGATTTTCAGAAAATGAGGATTGAGGTAGTACCTAGCGGATTCTTGGCCGCATTAGAAGTAGAGCCTACCCTAGAGGATCAGATCCGAGAAGGACAGAAGGATGATGACAAGATCCGCAGGATTAAGTCCGTCAAGGAGGAAGGCAAGGCAGAGGACTTCAAGTTGGATGAGCAAGGCACGTTGTGGATGAAGGATCGCATTTGTGTGCCTAACAAAAAGGAGTTAAAGCAACTGATTTTGGAAGAAGCCCATGACTCCAAGTACTCGATTCATCCTGGAAGCGCCAAGATGTATCAGGATCTGAAGGAGAGATTCTGGTGGCCGAGTATGAAACGTGAAGTTGCCGAGCATGTTGCATTGTGCGACGTATGCCAGAGAGTCAAGGCATCGCATCGAGACCAGCAGGATTGCTACAACCGCTGAAAATACCTGAGTGGAAGTGGGAGGAAATCGGAATGGATTTCATTACCGGTTTGTCAAGACTCAAGGAGGTTATGACTCCATATGGGTTATAGTGGATCGCTTGACTAAAGTAGCCCATTTTATCCCGTGAAGACCACTTATTCGGAGATAAATTAGCAGAGTTGTACATGATCAGGATTGTTTGTTTGCACGGAGTGCCAAAGAGGATTGTATCGGAGGTACCCAATTTACCTCAAGGTTCTGGAATAAGTTGCATGAAGCCATGGGAACCCGCTTTAAACTTCAGTACAGCTTATCATCCACAGACGGATGGACAGACCGAAAAGAGTCAACCAGATTCTAGAAGATATGTTGAGAGCTTGTGCATTGGCTTATGCTACCTCTTGGGATAAGAGTTTGCCGTATGCCGAGTTCGATTACAACAATAGTTATCAGGCTAGTTTACAGATGTCACCTTTGAGGCCTTTGTATGGTCGACCACTGTCGGACGCCATTGAATTGGAATGAGACCGCGCGAGCCGTGTCTTTGGGCCTGATATTCTTCAAGAGGTCAAGAGCAGATCGCTATGATTAGGGAAAGGTTGAAGATAGCCCAATCTCGATGTAAGAGTTATGCCGACAATCGTCGCCGAGATTTGAGTTTTGAACCGTAAGACTTTGTATACCTCGGAGTTACGCCTCTCGGGGGAGTTAAGAGGTTCCATGCCAAAGGGAAACTTGCACCCTGCTATGTTGGACCATTTAAGATTTTGAGCCGCAGAGGCGAAGTTGCTTATCACCGGAGTTGCCACAGATCGTTAGCAGGAGTACATGATGTATTCCATGTGTCCTGGCTTAAAGAAGTGTCTTCGAGTTCCCGAGGAAACGTATACACCGCTAGAATCAATTGAGTTGCAAGAAGACTTGACTTATAAGGAGCATCCCGTGAGGATTCTAGACACAATGGATCGAGAAACTAGAAACAAGTCAACTCGTTTCAGAGAGTTCGATGGAGCAACCATGCAGAGAGCGGGCGACTTGGGAGTCACAAGAGGATTTGAAGAAAGAATTTCCAAACCTGCTCAGAGTAAGCCCCAATCTCTGGACTAGATTCTATTAAGGGGGAGGTTTGTAACACCCCAAAATTTTACTTTTCCTAAATTCATGTGTGATTTGGCACTTTGGTGAATTTTTGGAATTTTCTGGAATTTATTTGGATTTATTTGGAATTTATTTGAATTTATTCCATTTTGAAATAATTAAAGAATTTAATTTTGCAAATAAAATTTTGTTGAAAATATTTTATTTGAGTCCAAAATGTTCCAAAATATTTTCCAGAATTTTTCTGGAATTTTTCTGAGTCTTTTGCTATTTTTAATGAATTAAATGAATTACTGGGAATTATTTTAAATATTAAATCGCTGGAAATTCAAACTCGGTCAAGTATCGTTCATCCGACCGAGTCGGAACCCGAGTCGGACTCGAGTCCGACCCGAGCCACGTGACTCGACCGAACCCACTCCTAACCCTAATCAATCCCAACCGTTGGATCAAGATCCAACGGCTGAGATCCGCCTGCACGGCTCGAGCCAGATCCGCCCGGATCCGATCGCGCTGCGGCGATCGTGGCCGCTGATCGCGCCACGTGGACGGGCCGAGAGTCGTCGTCTCCGCCGAGTCCGAAGCCGGACTCGCCGCCGCGCGCCGCCAGAAAGAACTAGGTTTCCGCTCAGGGCACGAACGCCGAGGCTATTTAAAGCGTGAGATGTCCCCGAGGTTGCCCTCATCCTTGCGCACCTGCTCTCGAGCCATCTCGCCTGAGCCGCCGTTGAGCCGCAATCGCCGCCGGAGTTGTCTCTTCCTCCGCCGAGGTTTGCGCTGCTTTCCGCTGCCGTCCGGCTGCCTTCCGCCGAGAAGGAGCTCGATCTGGGATCCCCGCGACAAGACGCACTCAAAGGAAGGATTCATCTCGCCGGAGAAGCCCCGTAGCGCCGCGCCCTTGGTCATCGTTCCGTCTCCGGTGCCAGGCCTCGCCCGGCGCGCCATCGCCGGACTCCGCGAGCTCGTGGACCGCCGATCCAGATCGGACGGTTGAGGTGAGTTCACGTGTTCTAAAACCCGATTAGATTCGACCGCTGGATCAAGATCCAACGGTTCACAATCGCCACGTGCTGTAGCAGTGCGATTATAGGATTAGATCTGGACCGTCCGATCTAAATCGAACGGCCCACGATCATCAAGTAGTTTAACGTGTTAACCCTGGATCTAATCCGCGCGCTGATTTTCAAACCAACTGGCCGCGATTGGCGCCACGTGTCGAGGAGATGGACCGACGCGGCCAGCGCCAGACGCTGGCGTGTGAGCGTGTCCTCGACACGCTGGCCCCGCATGTCGAGGGGCCCACACGCCACCGCGTTTGCGTGAGACCTCGTGACCGACAGGTGGGTCCCACATGTCAGTCTCACGTGGAGCTGTGGACCGGGTCCACCGTGGACCGAACCGCGCCGTGAGCTGAGCCCATGGACCGGCTGACGTCAGCCAGCCAATCAGAGGCTGCCACGTGTCCTTGCTGACGCAATAATTAATTTCCGAAAAAGAAAATGATTTATTAATTCGAAATATTGATTCAAATTTAGATTCAAACTTCAAACGCTTATAACTTTTGCGTTTCAACTCCGATTTGAGTGATTCAAATTTCTAAATTTGTATAAAATTGAGATCTACCTAAATATAAATTTTATTTAATTTTTGGACTAAAGTTTTTCTCTGTAATATTATTTAATTGATTATTTAAACTTTAATAAATCATAACTTTTATGCTTTTAACTCCAAATTTGACGATTCCAGTTTCTAAAAATCCAGAAAATTATGTTCTCTCTGTTTATGGATTTTATTTGGAGTTTTGGGATGTTTTTGCCTAGTGTTTATTTGTGTATTTGCTATTTGCACGCTTTACGAGTAGACGTTGAAGTGCCTAGGAAGGATTCGAGGAGAAGTGTTGACTCAGGATCCAACTCTAGACCAAGAGCAAGTACTTTTTGAAGGCAAGTTGTGCTTTGACCATGTTGATCCTATTTCGAAATCTATTTTGATTTAAACTATTGCATGCTAGTTCAATTAGAAAGATACTTTGTTTAAACATGGGGGTTAGATAAATACCAATTTGCTATATGACACCTTGATTACTTAAGTATGTGCCATGACCCTTTGTCACCCTAGTTGTGGTTTACTAGTTGGACATTATTAAATTGCCAACATGGGTTTAGACCGTTGTAGTATGTCGCTTAGACTCGCTACGTGCTCATGACATGATTTTGGACAATCAAATGATAATATGGACTTAATGATATATTGAACCTGTTTTGGAAAAGTATCATGTGATGTTGACGCCACGTGGTGCATGGTAATCAACTGGGTTTGATAAGCGATTTTCGGCCAGGGCATGTGGCAAGAGTAATCAGTGGGCCATTGTGGCATTGGGAGTGTTGATTTGGTTTTTCGGGTAGTCTTGCCCTGGTCACTCTAAGGACTTAACCTTGCAAGCCTTTGAACTGGTCATACTTGCAACCACATGGTCGGAATGGGACAGCCCTAGTTGACTAAGTTGCTAAGGACTCACTTGTGGAGCCTCAGTGGTGTCGATTACACCGCTTGTGTGATTGTGCACGGGGAGCGATCGTGGCTGTGGCCAGGTACCCATCTAATCGGTGTGTTGGTCCCATACTTCGCCTTGGCTAAGGGAAGGGATGGTGTAGAGCACGAACCTGAGAGGACCACCTGTGTTGTTTGAGGCTTCCAAAGGCTTTGTTACTGGGAACTCGCCTTTGTGGTGTTTGACTGTATCTTGTGGGTAAAGTGCATAACCTCTGCAGAGTGTAGAATCTATTTGAATAGCCGAGTCCACTGTGATCGACAATGCTCGGAATTACAAATAAGGGGTAGACTTTAGAAAATAACTTGGATTTGAAAAGTTGGGTTGGTTTAACAATGAAGATGATGGAAATGTGGTTTAGGATGGGAAAAATGTTTGTTAAACTTCTTGAAAAGTTATTTATGCTTTACTTATTTCTACCGCTTTCGAATCTACCTTTATTACTTGTCAAAAGTCATTTCTTTGCAAATATACCTGAGCTATTCCTTTGTACCAAGCCATGCATATAGTATATTAGCTTGCATTCTCAGGTGCATGACTTGTCGAGTACCAAGTACTCACCCTTGCCTCAACACAATACCAGTTGAAGAGGAGATTACGCCAGTTCGGAGGAGGATTTCCAAGAAGACCCGTCTACTTAGGGGATGCGAGCCGGTCGGTTGCCTGTGGTATACTGGATGGCGCCACGTAGTTTATTTGATTTTCCGATGCTGTTATTTCTCTTTTAATACGTTTCGCCTTGCGAGGAATATATTTGTAACTTGGCCTTTAGGTCGAGTAACCCTTTGATTTTTTAAATAAAGTACTTTGATAGTATCGTTTGGTATGATTGTGATATATACCGATGTTAAGACTGTGTGCACTAAGCGCGTTCCTCGACTAGTGTCGAATACACAGAGGGTCCGGATTTGCAAATTCGGGTCCCGACAAATCCGTAACTTCGCATTTCTTCAACTTAGCAAAGAAGTGATGCTCTCTCAATGTACTCGATACAAGCCTCAAATGTCGCTCATGTTCTTCTTCCGATTTAGAGTAAATCGAGAATGTCATCGATGAACACTACCACAAACTCATCAAGATACCGGTGTAACATACTGTTCATCGCCTCCATAAAACAAAGAGGGCATTAGTTAGTCCAAAAGACATAACTTTAAATTCATAGTGCCCATACCTAGTGGAGAAAGCGATCTTCTCAATATCTTGTTCCCTCACACGACCGATTATAACCAGGTGAAGATCAATCTTGGAGAACACCTTTGCTCCCTTCAGTTGGTCAAATAGATCCTCAATGCGGGGCAACGGATACTTGTTCTTGACTGTCACCTGATTGAGAGCACGATAGTCGATGCACATGCGCCAACTACCATCCTTCTTTGAAACAAAAAGGACTGGTGCTCCCCATGGCGACACACTGCGCCGAATAAAACCCTTGGTCAACAAATCCTCCAACTGCTTTTTCAACTCGTCTTGAAAAGGACGAGCCAAGCGGTATGGAGCGATAGAAATAGGCCGAGTACCCGGAACAAGGTCAATACGAAACTCCACGCTTCTCACGGGAGGCAAACCAGGCAAATCATCGGGGAATACATCAACAAATTCCTTTACCACAGGAATCTCCTCAATGACTACCGAAGAAGATGGCTTTTCAGAAAGTGCCAAGAGAACACCCAAATGCCTCAAACGACGACTGGGAAACAGGATAGTCAAAACGAAGATAGAACTGGAGGGTACTCCACCCTGAAAGGTCAACTCCACCCCCGACGGGGCCTGCAAGGTAACTGTCCTCCGAAAGCAACATATACTGGCACGACATCGATGCAACCACCCATGCCCAAAATGACATCAAAAGGAGCTAATCGAATTACCATAAGGTTGGCAAAGAAAACCTCATCATCAATAGCAACAAAGGCAACCGGACAAACCAAAGAACTAGCAATCAAACCCCAGGAGAACCGGCCAACAGACTGCAGAAATCCTGAACTCCCAGCTTTGCTCTACTAGCAAACTCCGAAGCGACACAAAAGAATAGGATGCTCGAGAATCAAACAAAACAAGGGCATCAATTGAATCCACAAGTAGAGTAATTAAACCACCTCGGGATGCCCGGTGACTCGGTATCGGCAAGGCGTACACTCCTGTGGCGCCGAGGCAACAGGGGCCCCGACACGCTGGCCGGTGTCCCATCAAGGCTGGAGGAGGCGGAAGTAGCCGGGAGGAGCCGACGGCGGGCACCAATAAGCGGTGGTGGCGCCCACGCAAAGGGTGGCTGAGACACAGGGCAGCCATCATGTGCACCGATCCTCGGAAGACGCTACTTGGAGTGGGAGGAGAAGGCACCGTCTCCCACTTGATGATGCTACCGGGATTCATCCGGCAGACTCGTCCCATGTGGCCGGGCTTGCCACAGTGGTTGCAACTCAGTCCAACCACACTCGGAAGCACGGTGCTCACCACCGCACTTGAAGCACATCATGCCTCGCCCGGCACAAAGCCGAACACCGGCTCGCGAGGAAGACGATCGGGCGGCTTAGCCCCGAGGAAGATCCTGTCCTCCCTTGAACTTCTTGAAGGTGGGTCGAGAAGACCCACCCTCCACCAAAGTCCTCTTCGGCCCCCACCTGGGGCCGCAGGGACCCCTGAACCACCCGGGTTTTGCTTATCCCGGGAGAGCTCCAACTCGAGCTCCATGCCCTTCGCCTGCTCCACCACGGAGCAGAAGTCACGAGGGACAGTCGCCCCCATGACAACTCTGAACTCCTGGTTGAGGCCCCTACGGAACCTCCTTGCCTTCTCCCTGTCATCCGCTGCAACAGCTGGCACGAAACGCACCACGCTGTTGAACTCCGCCTCATACTCCGTTACCGACTTCTTTCCCTGGGAAAGAGTCGTCAGAGTATGCTCCATCCTCTCGAGGAAGGACTCGGGGTAGTACTTGGCTCGGAAACGAGCCACAAAATCCTCCCAAGTGGTCGGCCCAAGAGCGGGGGCTCTAGCGGCAAGAACCCCCTCCCACCAAATGTCAGCTTGGCCCTTCAGCTGAAAGGCCACAAAGCGAGCCCTTTGAACCGAGGTCAGCTCCAAAACCTCGAATCGCCGCTCCATGTACCGCAGCCAATTTGCGGCTCGACCGGCGTGCCGCTCCGTCAAAGGTGTCAAGACGGAGGGACATCCACTCTCGAAGACTCATCCTCGGCTCCGCGCAGCGGGCCAACAACAGGAGGCCACCGCAGGGGAGGCACAACTGGGCCATCGCAGGGGAGGCACAACAGGGGCTGCCCGCACCGCCGGGCGCAGCCCCGAATCTCCTCTCGCAGAGCCTCGAACTAGGTCGTCATTGGCGGCGGGCACCCCGCCCGGACTGCGGCCGAAGCTCCTCCCGAGCCGGCCCATGAGCATTGAGCGAACGCTACCCTCGACAGGACTCGCGACTCCTCGAGAGCCTCGCCCTGGCCTCCACTGGCCACGGCGTCCCACGGCCTCTACCCTCGGCATGGCTGCTCACGGTCACACAAGCAAGCATATTCACAATCATAATCACAACATCAACATAATCAAAACTTTCAACAAATAACCAGCGCGATAAAGGAAATCGAAATCCATAAACCCATCCTACTGTGCAACGAAGTGTGTCAGATTTTAATTTAGTCATACCATTCTTGCAAATTTTTAAGGTTGCTATCCTATAACAAAGTTTTAGTTACAACCTAAACCATGTTTCTAGATTATCCCACTTCAAAGTTTTAGTTGAACCTATGGTATGACACTAAAATATACATTCCAAGGACCTACAGCCCGCTCTGATACCAACTGTAACACCCCAGCCTCTACTAAGCCCAGAATGTCACCAAACATAGACCATAACACATTTAATACCATAATTTAAAGTAAATTACAGCAAGTAATCCTTTAGAGTAATTGAAAATTTTGACAGCATCTTCTTTGTTTTTGCCTGAAACTTAACACCATAATCATCATTCCAATAAGTAGGATAAACAAGACCTTCACATGCAGCGATAATGATAACCAATCATCAATTAAAACATCAAAAGGCATCGCTAGCAAAAGAATAAGCATCAATTTAAGTCTAGGAAGATATAACAATTCACTCCATAGCCCCACATGATTCACATGAGGGAAACAACCAACATTAAGACCATAAACTAATGATTATTGCAATACTTATTGCAGTGTCTCCAAAAAAGATGAATTAGCTAGATTGTGATACTACGTGGAGGAGTGTAGCTAAGTCCCTTTCCCGCGCGCTGATTTCATGGTACCTAAAGAAACAAACAACGAAAACACAAGCGTGAGTTCATCACTCAGCAAAGTGCATTGCAATGGAACAACAAGGATCAAGACAACCAACCATCATTCCAGTCTCCACGGTTATATCACAACACATCACATTTAACATAATTTGCAGCCTTTAAAACAACATGGTAATCATCTCATGAGCATCTCATGAGTACTCTCATCATCATCTCATAAACACCTTCATTTATGAAATTCATTCATGCAATGCAATGCACATGTCTTCTGGAATACTCATACCGGTATGGTTGAGTGCACACCCGTCGGCATGCACCCTTTTCCCCCTTCCATCCCGAAGATGGAGGGTGCCTATCACTCGCTTCCATTCACCTCAGTGAAGGAATCACGATGTAGGACTTATTCGAAAGAATAGCCCCGGACTAGTCATAACAGTTCTCACCGCCCCTACCGGAATAGTTATGACTTATCTCACCGGTCGGCCATGAAAAATATGCCATGTATGCAAAATGGACAGCAGCGTATTCATAAGTAGAAGTATTGCATATCAACACATTGCATCTCAACATGTAGGGCCGTATTTAACAATCGACCGTAACCGTTACCAACTTGGCATGTGATTCATTTATCAACAACAAGCATATTACTTTATCATGGCATAAGGACATTATATCATCGTCAATATTAAAACATGGCATGAGGACATTATATCATTTATAACATGTAACTCATGGCAAAACAACATGTTATCTATCCCAATACTATCAAGCAATTCTAGCATCACATATAGCGTTAAATCCACACAACACACTTGCCTTCAACCACGGGCAACGGAGTGACGAGAGGTTGAGGGCACTCGGAGGCACACCACCTGCAAACACGTGCCACACACTCAATTTGACTCCTCAAAACAGTACCCACTACACCCAATACACGATATACACCAAAACCCCGAAATCACAGATTTGCCCCGTTCTGGACAGCGGCTTCAAAAAATCATAACTTGAGTTCTAGAATTCCAAATTGATTAAACGAGTACATCCTCGCGTAGCTTAGGAAATTTCCCAACTTTTTCTAGTTATAGGTAAAGACTGATTCGGACTCTAATGTTGTTTAATCTAACGTTGAAGACGAACTGTCTCAATCTCGTCACAGATTTGACAGCGCTCGGTAAAACAGGCATAACTTCTAAACGGCTGGGCGGAATTTCAATTTCTTTATATGCACGGAAAGATAATGAAATTATCTACAACTTCCTAGAAGTCCGTACGGCCAGATTCCAACTCTAAATTGGCGAAAACGCCTGCCCTATCTCGGGTCCCCAATCTGCCCGAACAGAACGTGAATACAACTCTAAATTTCATCAATCCTACCCCATGGCAGCACCTCCCTTGATCTAAAAACATGTTATTCAACCTCTACAGCAGTAAAAGATCCACCCCAAAGAGTTCCCCATTAGCTTCTTGAAGAATCACAATTTCCTCGCAAGATCTCCACCCGAACTCCTCCCGATCTCCTCCTCCCGCCGGATCTCCACGTCGCGAGTCCTCCCACCAATGAGGACAGCACCACGGCACGGGGTGGCAGCGAGGAGGTTGCACCGAGGTCGCTGGGTATGGGAGAGGAGGCGCAAGGGAGGGGTGGAGGTGAGGGAGAGGGAGATCTAGAGAGGAGGAAGGTGGGAGGTGGAGGGAGAGGAAGAGGAAGCAAGGGGGGGGGGTGCGGCGCAAGGGTGGGGAGGGGCTAGGGCAGCAGCTCTCTCCCCCCTCCTCATCCCCTCATGGGCCAAGGAAACCACCACTTGGCCCACTAAGATTTCCCCAAGGCCAGCGTCCCTGAGGCGGCCCAAAAGCCGAAAACCTCCCGAAACGAAATAAAAACCCAAACCATATGGTTTTTAACCTTGAATAACATATTTCGTAATGTTTGGTCCTCATAATTCCCATTTTATAAGTTTAGGACAATCCGTGGTGTCACAGTGACATTTTAGAATTCGGCATTTCGGTACGACTTTATAGCGTGTTTTTGGGCCGTTTCCGGGTGTTTGGGCCTCTCCGGGGGACTTTGGGCCTTGGGGGTTGAGTTGGGCCTCCGGTAGAAGGGTTTGGGCCCAAGGGGGGACTTTTGGGCAGCCAAACCTACCCCTCACCCCTTGGTGCGCCCCCCACTCCCCTCTCCCTCAACCCTAGCCACCACCCACCCCTCTCCCCCACATGCGCCTCCCCCATTGCCTCCCCTAACCGCCACCTTGCTCCTTCCTCCCCACCACCTCTAGCCGGCCCTAGGCGAGCTCCACCACCACCCCTTGCTGCCACGCTCTTCCACGCCGTTGCCCTTGCCATTGGGGAGCTCCACGACGAGAGGATCCGGCGGGATTGGCGCGTGGAGGAAGATCGGGAGGCGTGTTCGTCGGTTCTTCGTTCGTCGAGCGAAGGTATGGCTAGGGGTAATCCTTGGGGATGGTCTAGGCGCTGTGCTATAGGTTGTTTTGGTGTCGTTAGATCGAGAGGTGGTGCTGCGATTGGATAGATTTGATGAAAACTAGAGTTTGCATAGTGTTCTGCTTCGGGCAGATTGGGCACACGACCTAGGGTTTGAGTTCTCGTAATTTTAGATTCAGATTTTTGTCGGCCACCTGTTGAGAAAATTGTATATAACTTAAATACCTTTAATTGGACACCAAGAACGTCCAATTCCGCCCATCCGTTTGAAAGATATGATCATTTTACCGAGCGTGTTCAAATCTGTGACGTAATTGGGATAGAACATAATGTTTTGTAGATTAGACAATTTTAGAGGCCGAATCAGCGTTTCTCAATACTTAGAAAAAGCTAGGAAATTTCTTAAGCTTCGCGATGATGTACTCGTTTACTTTATTTGGAGTCCTAGAACTCAAGTTATGCTAGTTTGAAACCTGCTGTCCCAGGGGACAGATTCTCTGTTTTTCCGCTTTGGGAGTAGTTTGAGAAGTCGGGGTAGATGAGCGATGGTGTACTGTTTTGTGGGCACGTTTTGGGTGTGTGGTATCTATGTGCAGGTGGTGTGACCCCGGGAGTGCCCTCATCCTCTCGCCAATCTGTTGCCCGCGGTTAAGGCAAGTGTATTGGAATGGGTAGTGTGTTGTATGTTGCTTGTCTTGATTAGATGCAAATTGTTTTCATGATATGCTATCTTGTCATGACTAGTGTTTGCCCATGATATGATGAAAATGGTATGTTATGATGCTAAGTAATGATTAATTGTTTATGTTTATGGCATATGTTGCATACATGGCATGAAAACTGGCCCGGTCGGTGAGAACGTCATAACTAGTCTGGTACGGTTGGTGAGAAAGTTATGACTAATTCGGAGTGCCAATGAGTAAGACCTACCTCGTGATTCCATCCACGTGGTGAGTGGAAGCGAGGAGTAGGCACCCTCCATCTACGGGATGGAAGGGGAAAGAGGGTGCACGCCGACGGGTGTGCACTCGGCAATACCGGTATGTGCTTCGAGGAGACATGTGCATTGCATTGCAATGCATACATGATGATGATAATGAAATGTGTACAATGAGATTAGGACATGGTTATGATGTTGTATATGAAAATTATGACTTGATCATGATGTTAAGTATGGTATGTATCGATGTTGGCATTGATTTGTTCTTCTGATCCATTGCAATATGCTTGCTGAGTGATGAACTCACGCTTGTGTTTCATGTTATTTTTAGGTACCATGAAACCGGCATGCGGGAGAGGGTATTAGCTACACTTCCACACGTAGCTCCACACTTATAGACAATTTAATCGTTTGAAGTCATGATAATAAGAATAGTGCCATGAATCTTGGTGTATGATTAAATTATGTGCTTGATTTCCTCAATTGCTTCATTTTAGTTTGAGGAGTGGTTGGACTTGGTATTATTGATTTAAGATGTTGCTATATCCATTGTTAATGCTGTTTTAGATGTCTCATATCATGCTATATCTTGTCATAGTATTGTTGTTGCTTCGATCATGGGAAAACAAAAGGAGATGCTGCCGAAATTTTTGGTTTTAGCAGTTACTCCTTTGCTGTAATTTATCTTTATTTGTGGTATTTAGATGTTGTTTAGTCTATGTTTGGTAACTGTAGGACCCCGGATCGGCTATCCGGAATCCCCTGTGTATTTCTGTACTAGTCCCAGATCAGTAGCTAGTACACACAATCAAATAGTGATGAATCAACAACCATATCACGAATACATTGTGACACAACGGAATGGTGTGACATTATAAAATGTGAAATTAGAGAATAAAACCTTTTGGTTTGAGGTTTACTCGCGTTTTTGGGCCTTTTGAAGTGTTGTGACTCCACGGAGTGTCGTAACCTTATTTAACGTGCATGATAAGGTCAAGAACAATATGAGATGTGGAAATAAGGTTAAAACCATGGGGTATGGAGGTTAATTGAGTTTCCGGGCCGTTTCCGGGGTTTTGGGTCTTTCCGGGGGGTTTTGGGCCTTAAAGAGGGGGTTGTGGGCTTTGGTGAGATAGAGTAGGAATCCATTTAGGATTAGGAAAGGGGCTTAGGGCTGGTAAAAAGGGGTTTCCCTGCCCCTTTGGGGTGTCCACACTGCTGCCCTTGCGCCCCCACCTCTTGGAGAAAGCCCTAGCCGTCCCCTTGCTCTCCTTTTTGGCCGTGCGCCCCCTCCCCTTTGCCCCCCTTGCCTCCCCACCTCTCCACCACCTATCCTCCACCCCTTGCTGCCCTAGGATAGCCTCCCCACCCCTGCACCTCGTGGATCCATCCGTTGGAGCGAGGAGCGATTCGGGAGGAGATCTTGTGGGTTCTCGTGCGTCGTTCAAAGGTATGATCATGGGATTCCTTGGGGTTGATCTAGGTACTGTTCTTAGGGTGTTTATCAAGTTTTTAGATCAATTGGAGGTGCTGGATTTGAGTAATTTGGGTTAAATCTAGATGTTGCCACGTTTCTGTTTTGGGACAGCATGTGCAGTCGACCTAGGGTTCACATTTTCGCCAATTTAGAGTTGGAATCTGTCCGTATGGATATTGATGAAGTTGTAGATAATTTCATTATTTTTCAGCGGACGTAAAGCACGTTAAATTCCGATCAGTCGTTTGAAAGTTATGACTGTTTTACCAAGCGTGTTAAAATCTGTGACGCGATTAGAACAGATCACAATAATCTGTAGATTAAACAACTTTAGAGTCCGAATCAGTCTTTCCATATACCTAGAGAAAGTTGGGAAATTTCCTAAGCTATGCGAGGATGTACTCGTTTAATTGATTCGGAGTCCCAGAACTCAAGTTATGCCTTTTGCAAGGCTGCTGTCCCGACGGGACAGAACCTCTGTTTTTAGGTTTTGCGAGTAGTTGGCAATGTCGGGGTAGATGAGGGTTTGCGTTCTGTTTTGTGGACATTATTGTGAGCATGTGTGAAAGACCGAGATGGCGATCAGAGGGGGGGTGAATGATCCCAAATAAAAATATCCCCTACTCAACGTACTCCAAACAATCCCGCAAAGAAAACCGATGCTCCTTAAAATCGCGAAACCCGCAAAAATCGGAACGACTTGACAACTATGTGTATCCCTAGCTTACATGGATGGGAACTATGAATCATGTGAGGGATATTTAAATCACAAATTCTGGTTGTCAAGTGTCCAAAGCAAAGAGGAATCAATTCAAATACTTCTTTTCTAAAAGAGATCAAGCCAAAACACAAAAGCCTCTTTTAGAAAAGCAAAAGCAGATTTTCAGGAATTGTCCTCAATTAGAGCAGGTGGATGGTGGACTTCTGTTGCTCCAAAAATTTTGAGAATTTTTCAGCCTGTGAGCTGTTGAGTCGTGAAGCACTCCACCAAAAATCACCACCAAAATCCTTCTACAAAAATCAGGAAAAATCAAGAACTACGAACAGTCAGGATTTTCAATCAGGAAATTTGGGGCTCGGTTTTCACCTCACAGCTCCCAAATGGTGCATCCAGTGGACTCCAAAATTTTTCCACAGATGGGTATATGAGTCAAGCACCTTCTCCAACAAGAATAAATCAATAAAGATTTTTCTATATTTTTCTAAAAATCAAAGACTGACTGCTGCGCGAAGAACAAGTTCAGGACAGATTTGCAATCTTGATAGAAACTTGATCTCTAGTCTATCCTAGGGTGCAAGAAAGATGTAAAACCAAATGAGCACCCTCAAGACCTCCTTGATCAACAGCATTTAGAAGGAGAGGAGCAAATCCAAATTGCGAGAAAGTAAATTGCGAGAATTTACATGCGGGAAAGTAAATGCTGAATTTAAATTGCGTAAAGTAAAGACATAATGTAAATGCGGAATTTAAATTCACAAAAATGTAAAGAAAATCTTTGTATTTTCTGGTTGGAAGGTTTACAAAGCCTCACTTCATGTGGGCAAAGCTCAAAGGAGCAACTCAAACCTTCAAGTGAGGGAGGACACCCCTCCCCCTCTATTTATACTACTCTAGGGCCACCTACCACCCTTGGATGAGTCCCAAACCCTAGGGCACTCCACCAAGGGCTAGGATTAACCCTCTCATTTCAACCCACACATGGGCTTTACATGGGCCACATTGGCCATACATGGGTTTTAAACAAAACCCGATCAACCCGATGCAACGGGCCTTCATCCGCCGGACTTGACCGCTCAGTTTCCTCCTCTTCGAGCCTCCAACCCGAACCGGAAACCTTGAGCCACCTCAAGTCCATTTCCATGACGTCCAAGTGAACCTGGTTTGAGCCCAACCATCTCGTCGGCATCCTCGACCGCTCTGGACCTCGGTTCTCCCAACCTAGTCCCGGTACTCACCAACGACCATAGCTGCCTCAGGAACCTGTACCACAAGGAACAAACCATTTTGCACATACCACAATGCACATACCTTTTCTTCCTGCATGTTAGTCCACAATTATCATTAATTGAAACATGCAATACCGAGTCAAATCAAACTCAAACCTGAGCACACCTTGCTCAAATAAAGTCAAATACTCATCACAAACATGGATGGACCTCCACATGGTCCTTCAATCTCCCCCTTGATGAGTATATTGACAAACCACACAAAAGGCATAAATTTGAGTTTGTAATCAAAGGAAGAAAAGCAATTTGATTGCAAAAATCATATTTGGTCCAATAAAAAGAGAAGGAAAGCTCATGACCAAATAGATGAGAAGATTTTTAGAGCTCAACACTTGAAAGGACAATTTTTCAACAAGAGCTCCAAAAACCAAGAAATCTCTCAAAAAGCTCAATATTACTCATGATCCAAATGCAAGGACAATTGTTCAACATGATCATGAGAAAGCATTTTTTTTTAATTCTCTAAGATGTCTTTTCTACGTTTTCTCCCCCTTTTGGCAATATAGGCATCAAGAGAACAATTTTTGCATGAAATGCAACCTAGAAGAGCTTTGAGGATTATGCAAGTGACCACTTAGACAAAGTATGACACCAAGCTACTCAAGTTCAGATTATGTCATCCTAAGTCATATCCAATGGCATATTTCAATTTTTGCTAACTAGCTCAAAAGAAGTTATAATACTTTGGTATGATTTCAACAATAGCAACACTTAGCATAACTTCAATACTAGAAGCAAAGCCAACCAAACGAGCAAATGGATATACTAGAGTTCACCCTAGTCAACACTTTGGGAAACTACAAGTCCATAAGAGAAGCCTCATGCTCAATCATCTCTTTAAATGCAATTTTTTAGATTAAAGCTCATAAAGCGGTATGAGAGAGTTAGGCTTAGTGAAGCACATCCTCGACTAGGAGCCATCGACAAAGGCCTCCTAAGCTTCACTCTCCTCCACAAACCTTTCAGGGTTTAGAGAGTTTATCCTAGAGAAACACAACCTCGACTAGGAGCCATCGACATAGGTCTCCTAGGCATCACTCTCTTCCTCTAGTTATTTTTGCATTTTTCGGTTTATTGACTCAAACCATTAGCAACCATCTCAAGCAAGAAGCTTAAAAGAGTGGTTTTGGTCATACACACTTCATTCCAAGTTCATCCCAAGTGCAATGGGAAGCAGTCTCGTGAATGAATAGTGTTGAGTTCAATTTTAGCACAAAAGAGTCAATTTATATTTTCAGCACTTAGATTCATGAGCATTATTGAGGATTCTAGAATGAAACAATGTAGCTAACCCAAGTTGCTCTAGGGACTCTAGTAGAAACCCACTATTTCAATAAGCATGGCATAAGCATCTAGTGAAGAAGTATAGCAAGTAAAAGCCATGTTTCATCAACTTTTCAGGAAAGCTCAATTTTAAAATGTTGGCTAGTTTCACATGTTATACCAAATTGGATATGACCTAGATTAGCAAATATCTTAAGAATTGTAGCTTGGTGCTACATTTCTCTATTTTATCAATTTCATTATAGTCAAAGCTCGTAGAATGTAAAACAAGTCTATATGCAATGCAAAAGAATCAATTCCAAGCTCCCCTCAACAAGTGAGTCGATTAAGCACAAAACTGATTGAAGTTGAGTTATTAGCAATTTTAGATTCAAAAGGATGAATTGAACTCAACTGAAACCAGAAAGACAGAAATGATGAGAAGGAATCAAGCAACTGACACATGGGTAGTCTAGGAGCAAAGATAACATGAAGAGAAACACTAACACTCAGACTCGCTCTCACCTTCCCCATATGACTTATATAGGAAATCTACTTCTCCAACTCCAACCGAGGAGCAAACCACAGACCACTGTCTACCCAGGGGCCCAACACTGCTAGACCTAAAAGGCGTGGAGTGAGCTCAACCGAGAATAAGAGAGGAATAGCACCCTAAAGCATAAGGTGAGAGGTCCATGCCGAGGCATGCCAGAAGTCTAGGTGAAGTGGACTCAACCAAATAAAAACCATCCCAAAGATACCCAGAAAGGGAAAAGAAGGCTGAATATACATACGAACATATAATACAAGCCAGCTCCCCCTCAAGATATGCCATACGGGCTCATAATCCCAAGCTCTCCTCTCAGGGAAACAAACCTGGAGCTATCCAAAGGCTTGGTGAAAATGTCAGCCAACTGGTGGTCACTCTCCACAAACTGGAGCACTATATCACCCTTCTCCACATGGTCTCTAAGGAAGTGATAGCGAATGTCAATGTGCTTGGTCCGAGAGTGTTGCCTTGGGTTCTTAGCAATGTGAATGGCAGACGTGTTATCACGAGAAAAGTGGAACACAATCTGCTACTAACCCAAAGTCCCGCAAGGTCGATCTCATCCAGAGAACACAGCTACAAAGAATCGGCTGCAGCAACATACTCGGCCTCGCGGTGGATTGTGCAACACCGGATCGCTTCCTAGGCGACCAAGAGACAAGAGAAGTGCCAATGAATTGGCAAGTGCAGAAGTGCTCTTCTTATCTATCCTTGACCGGCGAAGTCTGCATCGGAGAAGGCTCTCGAGAGATAGACAGGAGGAAGAAGAGTACCAGATACCATAGTCAATGGTAGCTCGAAGGTACTGAAGATGCGCTTCACCGCTTGACGGTGAGAGACGCGAGGAGAAGCCTGGCGAGCACAAAGACATACAGAGAAATGTATGTCGAGTCTCGAGGCGATGAGATACAAAGGAGCCGATCATGCTCGGAACTCCTTACGATCAGCGGCTCACCATCCTCGTCGAGGCTCGAGGACAGCGGTGGTAGCCATAGGAGTCATAAGCGGCTTTCCATCAGACATGTCAAAGCGCTTGAGAGGTCTCGAGTGTACTTGCCTTGATGCAAGAATGTACCTCCCGAGTGCTTGTCTGGAAGCCAAGGAAGTAGCTCAACTCGCCCATCATGCTCATCTCGAACTCAGTACTCATCACATCCGGAACCGAGTAACGAGCGAATGCGAGGAACCACCGAAAATGATGTCGCCGACATAGATTTGGACTAAGAGAAAATCCGAATCAGAATGTCCGACGAGCGAGTCTTGTCCACTTGACCCATATGAAAACCATGACTCAAGAGGTAGGACTTAAGCCTCTCATACCAAGCTCGTGGAGCTTGCTTAGAATCCATACAAAGCTTTGGAAAGCTTGAAGACATGGTTTGGTTACTTGGGGTTCTCAAATCCGGAGGTTGTCGACATACACCTCTTCCTCAATGAAGCCATTGAGGAATGCACTCTTGACATCCATTTGAAAAAGCTTGAAGCCCTTGGATGCCGCGAATGCGGCGAGGATCGGATGGCCTCGAGTCTAGCTCTGAGGAAAAAGTCTCCTCAAGTCGAGACCCTCGACACGAGAGAAACCCCGAGCGACTAACCTAGCCTTGTTTGAACTACAACCCCATCCTCACTCTGCTTGTTTTTGAACACCCATTTGGTCCCAATGATATTGTGACCGGAAGGGGCTCGACAAGCTTCCAAACTTTGTTCCTCTCGAAGTTTTCAAGTTCCTCATGCATAGCATTAATCCAAGATTCATCGAGATAATTCATGAGAAACATCCTTCGGCTCAAAAGAGGCAACAAAGGCAGAGTGAAGGCAGAAAGTGGACAGATTCGACTTAGAGCGAGTGACTCGCTCAAACAGATCTCCAATGATCTGGTCGGTGGATGAGCTTTCTTGAATGTGGCGGGGAGGTCGAAGCAGTGACCTCTACTCCTCGCGTGGGAGAAGTAGGAACAGAGCCACTAGGCTGGCTGAAGAGTGCGAGGGTAAGGGCTGATCTCCACTGAGGTGCGAGATATGGAAATGGGAGGCACCTCGGGAGCGAGAATGGTATTTGGATCAGGCAAGGCGCCTTCATCTCCGTCATCAACTTCCTCTGAGAAGATAGGCGGGAAAGAGGAGAAGAGCCTGAAATGTCTGGTCTAGCACCGGGGCTAGCCTCATCAAAAGTCACCTCGCAGGTCTCTATGATCCTACCCAAATCTACAGCCCAAATCCTATAGCTACGGGCAGAAGTCGAGTAACCCAGAAAGATCCCATCAGCAGAACGTGACTCGAACTTATCTAGGTTCCCAGACTTCAAGAAGAAGCACTTGCAACCAAAAACACGAAAATGAGATACACTAGGCTTTCGCCCATATCTCAACTCATAAGAAGTGCAATGCAAGTGTGCCCTAAGAAAAACTCTGTTGGCAACATGGCATGCCGTAGCTACAGCCTCAGCCCAAAACTTCCTAGGAGTATTGTACTCATCTAGCATCGTCCTGGCCATCTCAACCAGGGTCCTGTTCTTCCTTTCCACTACGCCATTTCTTTGAGGGACGATGGAGAGGAGAGAATCGATGCTCTAAGCCTAACTCCTCACGCGAAAATTTGCTAAAGTAGGAGTTCTTGAACTCCGTGCCATTGTCATCATGCGGATCGCTCGTAAGGCACCTGGGAGCTCAACAGACAACCTACGGACCAAACCCTTTAAGTGTGAAAAACACTCATCCTTCGAGGCCATGAAAAACACCCAAGAGTACCTCGAAAAATCATCGACAATGACAAGAATATACCACTTCCCACCTGCTGACTGCACTCGAGCTGGACCAACAGTGTCCATGTGTAGCAGCTGTCCTGGTGCATCGAGTCATCACTCGGGTATTGGAGGATGGGAGGCGACAACCATCTTGCCATGTCGGCAAGGAGAACATACAACATCTTTGACCATCTTGAGTTTAGGCAGGCCACGAATGAGATCATGGCCGCTAACTCGAGTCAAATGATCAAAGCCAATGTGACCAAGTCTCCTATGCCAAAAGGAGAGATCACGGGACTCAGAAGCAATAAGGCAATGGAGAGAGTCTCTAGAGGAAGAAGAAAAATCAGCACGAAAGACTCTCCCAAAGCAGAAATCCCGCAAACAAACTCCCAGGAAGAATCGAGGATCCTACAAGAGCTCCTCTTAAAATTGACCTCGAAATCGTCATCAGAAGTGAGAGGCGAAAGCAAGTTGAAATGCAGCTTACTGACTAAGGCAACGTCCTTAAGAATGAAATGATCGTTAATGCAGACGGTACCTTTAGCAATGACTCTACCCGACGCAGCATCCCCAAAGGTGATTACCTCATCACCGGGATCTCGGTCCAGGGAAGAAAACCAACGGGAGTCTCCGGTCATGTGGCGAGAACAGCCGGAGTCTACGATCCAAACCTCCTCCTTCCCCATCCTCTGGACTGAATCAAAGAGAGTGAAAGCGGATGTCTCGATGCAGGATAGATCGGTGCAGATCTAGGAACCCAATCTTGAGTCAAGCGTCTTGTAAACAGCTTGATCAGCGGAGTAGAAGAATGCAATCTGGCACCTCTCCGTGACTCGACTCTCACAAAATCAGACTCCGCTCCAGTAGGACGTCTGGGAGCAGCTGCCGGGTTGGTCCGCCGAGGTGCAAAGGCCGGACCATCCCAGTGCTGCTGCGCAGACCTCCCGCTGGGGAAAGCAAACTCACGCCGCTGATATCTACCTCGATGGGAAAAACGAGGAATATCAAGAGGGCGGCGGAAAAACGACTTCGGGACAGCTGCGGGGCGAAAACCAAGTAGAAGCACGAAAACCAAGCCCCATGCGCTGTCCAAAAGCAGGAGACTCTCTAGCTTGTTTATCTGTCTAGAAGCCGTGTGTGCCTTAGGCGCACTCGCAGTCTGAGGATGACCACTGAATACCCCTAAGAGCATGGGCACGCTCACGGCAGAAATCTTGGCGCGTCGGAAGCAAATCAGCTATATGTCCATCCTTCGGCGGAAGGTGCATGTATACTTCGCCTTGGGGGTGAAGTAGCATGAGAAGCACCCTTCGTCAGACGTCCCGTGGACAATCCTGCTGATCTAAACAGTGGTGCTCACCTGTGGAGCCACCACTATCTCTCCGCTCTTGGAGGCACGCTGCAGTGGGCGGATGCGCGTGTATGCTCCAAGGCATCAAACCCTAGACCTTGATTGAATCTGCTAATCTTGGACTGATCTAGGATAAGATTGAGCTTCTTCTTACCTCCAACAAACTTCTCGAGAGTGCTCATAAGGTACTGACACTCTCGAAAAAGTGAAGCACAAGAAAAGCAAGGAAGGAGTAAGCGAGGAAGAGCCGGATGGAGAAGAGCGAACTAAGCGATCAAATCTCTCCCTATAAAGAGCAGCCTCAATCTTGAGGACTACTTAAGAAACACATGGAGAGTCTCTAATCCTACCCACCTGGGCTTTGAGCTTCTTCCTAAGCTCTACATGAATTTGATTCATGTCCTCTGCTACCCCAACACACAGCATGCAACCATTTTGTGACTTAGCTAGTAGATCCTTAGCATATTTTGAGTTTTCAAGCACCAAGTCATCATAAGCATTTTTTAGTTGCATACAGCCCTCACATGAGCTGATTGGGTCCTTAGAAGCATGCTTTTCAAGTTCATCATTTCTAGCAGATAGCTTCCTAAGGTGACAACTCATGGCATCAATTTCAGCGAGAAGCTTAGGGCAATTAGCACATGAAGCATTTGTGTGAGTGTGAAGAAAACTAGCATCAACAGGAATAGAATCTACTGGACATGTGCTAGCATCCTTCGACCTAAGTGACTCAAGATCAGAAAGCACACTATCATGTAGAGTCCTTAGGTTCTCCAACTCCACAAGCAAAGCATCACACAAAGTACAGCTATCAGAGTCTCGGGAGGAACAAGATCTAAGTGAAGCTAACTCCCGAGATAAGGTACCTACTTCCTTCTCTAGATCCAAACACTTAGCTTTAGACTTGGAATGAAATTTTCCTAGTTTGATAAAAGCTTCATGGAGCTGGTCATAAGAAGGTACCTCCTCCGTGTCATTTGTCTGACTCGGTGTCGGGTACTTCCATGGCATCGGAGGCCATGAAGCACATGCCGGAGAAGTCATCGCCGCCCTTCACCTTCTCTTGCGGTTCATCCTCGTCCTCATCGCTCCATGTCTCCGTGTCGGAGAGGTCAAGGTCGTCGAGCGCGGCAAGGACGCGGTGAAAGAGCTTCTTGCCCTTGGCGAACTTGCGATGTTTCTTCTCTTGCGCCGGCTCGCGAGCTAGAGGCTTCTTGTTGCGGTTCCTGTTGATGTAGTCGTTCTTGCCCGCACCGCCTTGTTCATTATTGCCCTTCTCGGCTTGGGGCAGTTTGCCCGAATGTGGTTGGGGCCACCACACTCAAAGCAAGTGAACTTGCCACTCCTCTTCCTATCTCTCACCCTCTTGTAAATGTTCGAAAATTTTCGAGCGACAAAAGCAAGCTCGTCTTCTGGAAATTGTTCGAGCGTCATCGCTACGTCGCAAAGAGCGAGAGAGAAAAACCAGAAGAGAAGTCAAGAGGGGGTCGGAAGAGGAAGACCCGGTGGGATCGGTAACCAATGCCATCGTTTGGGACTTCCGTCTGCGGCGACAATGTAGAGCTCATGAGTCTTGAGGCGGGAATACAACCCGTCAAGACTCAAGGTCGACAAGTCCGTATGGTCCGTGATGGTGGTTACCTTCATCTCCCAAATCCTCAGATCGAGTGCTCGAAGAAAATGCCTCGCATTCTCCGAATCGGTGTATGAACAACCCATCGACCGAAGATGCGAGAATCTTTGCAAAGCAGGCAAAGCACTCATCAAGGCTCTCACCAGCGTGCTGCTCAAACTTGTTGTAGTCACGCTTAAATTGATCTGTCTCACGGACTTGATCTCGAGTGGTGCCCTCATGGTAAGCATTGAGGTCACCCAGATCTCGTGAGCCGATCGTAGGTGAGAGGCGCGATCATACTCAACTGCGTCTAAGTCCCTGTATGAGGAGGTTCTTGGCCTTAGCGTTTGCCTCAACATCAGCCATGTTTGCAGCGTTGACGTTCTCATCGGCCGGAACCTCATACGGGTGCTTCACCTTTTGCCATAAAGAAAAGCCCTGGGCAGTGATGTATGTCTCCATCCGAACCTTCTAGAACGGATAATCAACTCCAGCAAAAATTGGAGGCTTAGTTGAGTACTTGTCCGTCGCCATGGCTATTGAGACCGGTCAAGATCTATGAAAGAGCAAAACCGGCTCTGATACCAATTGAAAGACCGAGATGGCGATCAGAGGGGGTGAATGATCCCAAATAAAAATATCCCTACTCAACGTACTCCAAACAATCCCGCATAAAGAAAACCGATGCTCCTTAAAATCGCGAAACCATAAAAATCGGAACGACTTGACAACTATGTGTATCCCTAGCTTACATGGATGGGAACCATGAATCATGTGAGGGATATTTAAATCACAAATTCTGGTTGTCAAGTGTCCAAAGCAAAGAGGAATCAATTCAAATACTTCTTTTCTAAAAGAGATCAAGCCAAAACACAAAAGCCTCTTTTAGAAAAGCAAAAGCAGATTTTCAGGAATTGTCCTCAATTAGAGCAGGTGGATGGTGGACTTCTGTTGCTCCAAAAATTGTGGGAATTTTTCAGCCTGTGAGCTGTTGAGTCGTGAAGCACTCCACCAAAAATCACCACCAAAATCCGTCTACAAAAATCAGGAAAAATCAAGAACTACGAACAGTCAGGATTTTCAATCAGGAAATTTGGGGCTCGGTTTTCACCTCACAGCTCCCAAATGGTGCATCCAGTGGACTCCAAAATTTTTCCACAGATGGGTATATGAGTCAAGCACCTTCTCCAACAAGAATCAATCAATAAAGATTTTTCTATATTTTTCTAAAAATCAAAGACTGAGTGCTGCGCGAAGAACAAGTTCAGGACAGATTTGCAATCTTGATAGAAACTTGATCTCTAGTCTATCCTAGGGTGCAAGAAAGATGTAAAACCAAATGAGCACCCTCAAGACCTCCTTGATCAACAGCATTTAGAAGGAGAGGAGCAAATCCAAATTGCGAGAAAGTAAATTACGAGAATTTACATGCGGGAAAGTAAATGCTGAATTTAAATTGCGTAAAGTAAAGACATAATGTAAATGCGGAATTTAAATTCACAAAAATGTAAAGAAAATCTTTGTATTTTCTGGTTGGAAGGTTTACAAAGCCTCACTTCATGTGGGCAAAGCTCAAAGGAGCAACTCAAACCTTCAAGTGAGGGAGGACACCCCTCCCCCTCTATTTATACTACTCTAGGGCCACCTACCACCCTTGGATGAGTCCCAAACCCTAGGGCACTCCACCAAGGGCTAGGATTAACCCTCTCATTTCAACCCACACATGGGCTTTACATGGGCCACATTGGCCGTACATGGGTTTTAAACAAAACCCGATCAACCCGATGCAACGGGCCTTCATCCGCCGGACTTGACCGCTCAGTTTCCTCCTCTTCGAGCCTCCAACCCGAACCGGAAACCTTGAGCCACCTCAAGTCCATTTCCATGACGTCCAAGTGAACCTAGTTTGAGCCCAACCATCTCGTCGGCATCCTCGACCGCTCTGGACCTCGGTTCTCCCAACCTAGTCCCGGTACTTACCAACGACCATAGCTGCCTCAGGAACCTGTACCACAAGGAACAAACCATTTTGCACATACCACAATGCACATACCTTTTCTTCCTGCATGTTAGTCCACAATTATCATTAATTGAAACATGCAATACCGAGTCAAATCAAACTCAAACCTGAGCACACCTTGCTCAAATAAAGTCAAATACTCATCACAAACATGGATGGACCTCCACATGGTCCTTCAATGTGGTACCTATGTGCAGGTGGTGCGACCCCGGGAGTGCCTTCTACTTCCCGCCAATCCGTTGCCCGTGGTTGAGGCAAGTGTGTTGTGATGGATAGCAATTTGTAGGTTGCTTGTTGAGAATAGATGGAATTGACTACTTGATATATGATCACTTGCCATGCTTTTATGATTGCCAATGATGTGATGAGCATGTTTATTATGTTATGATGCCATGTGTTAATATGTGAGTTAAATATGATATTGGCATAATTGCATACATGACATGTTACATGGCTCGGGCGGTGAGAAAGTCATAACTAGTCCGGGAAGGTCGGTGAGAAAGTTATGACTAATCCGGAAAGCCAATGAGTAAGTCCTACATCGTGATTCCATTCACCGCGGTGAACGGAAGCGAGGAGTAGGCACCCTCCATCTTCGGGATGGAAGGGGGGAGAGGGTGCACCCCGACGGGTGTGTACTCAACCATACCGGTATGAGTTTCCAAGGAGACATGAGCATAGCATCGCATTGCATACATAATGATGATGATAATGTTATGTGATTATGAATGAGAAGGTTTACATGATGTGAGAAATTATTGCCATGAATTGTTCTTGTTGTATCATTGCAATATGCTTGCTGAGTCTTTGAACTCACGCTTGTGTTTTCTTGTTGTTTTAGGTACCATGAGATCGGCATGCGAGGAAGGGAAATAGTCACACATCTACACGTAGCTTCACTCATTTTGAATCCACAAGTCGTTCAATTAGCTTTGATAATAAACTGTGTGTGATGTTTATCGCTTTAAGGTTTAGCTTTGCTATATGAGAGTTCTATTGTTCATTTGACACTTGGAGACATTATATGTTTGGAACTAGGCTTATATTGTTGCTAAGTCGTTAATTATTGCTGTTTTTAGTTGTCTCTCATACTCCATATATTGCTATACTGTTGTTGTCCCTGCAATTCATGTTAACACAAAGGAGATGCTGCCGAAATCTCGGGTTTTAGCATGTGCGCCTTTGCTGGAATTTATGTTAAATTGTGGTATTTAGATGTTGTTTAGCTTATGTTTGGTAGCATTCGGGCATATTAAATGCCGGGGTGTTACAGTTGGTATCAGAGCGGGCTGTAGGTCCTTGGAATGTGTATTTTAGTGTCATGCTATAGGGTACAACTAAAATATGATGTGGAATAACTTAGAAACATGGCTTAGGTCTACTAAAATTTTGTTATAGGATAGCAACATTAAAACTTGCAAAAGTGGTATAACTAATCTAAAATTTGACACACAATGGATGCACATGTGATGCCCTAGAATTTGAGAGCGATCCTAGGGTTTTCTTTCTTGGTTGTTCCGGAAAGAAAGAGGGTTTTGTCGGGGAATGAAATAATTGAAGATTATGCGGCAATTTAATATTAAAAATTGGAGTTTTGGGCTAGTTTCCGCTGGGCTGAGGCAACCTGGGCCTGGGCCGGGAATTCCTTTTTCCCCTCCCCTCCCCACGCCCCAAAGTGGGCCGGCCCACTTTGCTATTTAGGGGTGGCGCCCCCCCATGTGGCCGGCCACCCCCATTGCAACCCTAGCCGCCCCTTTGCATTCCCTTGGCAGCAGCACCATCTCCTCCCTCATCCCGGTGTGGTGGCTCAAGGATTCATCACGGATCGTGAAGAAAAATTCGAGAAGAGGATCCGTGGAGGCGCGGGGATCAAGCAGATTTCGTTTTCGGTGATCATCGCGTGTTCTTCGTGGGATCTCAAGGGAGAACTTTAGGTAAAATTCCCAATCTTTTACCCCCTGTTATACCTAAGATTAGGAGTGTATTAGATCTGGTGGTGAGGGTTTTGGATGGATCTTGTTGGGGGAGAAGGGTAGCTGTTCACGTGGTGCTGTTTTTGGAAAGGGAGATTGTGCAGCACGGATTGTTTCGCGTTTTACGTGGCATAGATGATTTTTCCTGCCAAAACCTATAACTAGAAAGTTGTAGATAACGTCGAGACCTAGCTTCTGTAATGTTTTCAGAATTTTTGGGGAAGTTTTCTGAGAGTTATCGCTGTTGCAAACCGATGAACAGAATCTGGGAACAGATTTCATCCACTGTGTTGGACGACTGTTTAGGCATATTTAACAGAGGAATTAGAATTTATGATCTTCTGGAAAGTTGTAGATCTCGTCAATATCTAGCTCCTGTAATTTTTTCATATTTTTATGTTCTGTAGAAAAAAGATACGAAAAAGAGAATGGGGTTGCTGCTGTTCGATCCGGACAGATCGGGGTTTCGGTGTTGGAAAAGGGGAACGGGTTGTAGGAATTGCGTGTTTGAGTTGTGTGATCAATTGTGGTGTTATTGCATACTGAAAATATTCTTGTACAGGTGGTGCCCCTTCTGGACGCAACTAGATCCGTCGTCCACGTCGGTAAAGGCAAGTGGAAGTAGTTGTATTGTTAAGCTATACATTGTTGTTTGCTTCGCCTTCCTTATAAACTCCAATTACAGCAATCATACATGGTTTAATCACTTGCTTTGAGGTAAGGTGAAGAAGGATGTTGTTTACTGGATGAATTGTCTAAACATTTCATCTCTATGATATTTGTTTTCTATCCATGCTATATGATGATATGCAAACACGTGGACTCAGTGGGAGGAGTTATGAATGAATTCATGCATGAAGCATAAACTGCATAATCATGCATTGGAAGTTTGTCGACGCCAGCGTGCGCGACCGTACCGGTACAACACCGTGTGTTCCTGAGAAAGGGCACGGTGAGGAGGAACATGGCATAAGCATGTGCATCAATCATATGCATTTTACTGAAGTGGTGTGGACTCTTTGATGTGGTATTGTATATGAGGAATGTGGACTCTTTGATGTGGTATTGTATATGAGGAATGTGGAATGATAGATATATGGTGGATGTTTTATTTTTATTAGTTGTTCCGCTTGCTGAGATTACCCAATCTCACCCCTTGTTATTTTGTTGTTTTCAGGTAGTTCTCGCGAGTCGTAAGCTTGAAGGGTGGGCTTAGTAGCACAATCAACCCTCCGGGGTCATCACGAATCACATGGACTAGTGCATTTAATAATTCATTAGCTTGCTGAAATTTTATTAATCATAGACCTGTTGATGTCCTCTTTGGAGCTGTTTTACGTTTATGTTTGTTTTCTGGTTGATTAGACTTGTTATCTCTAGTATTGATGCTTTTATGTTATTCCTGTTTGTAATGTTTATTATGAATCTTGTTGTCGCTTCCGTTTTGTCCTAATTTTAGGGAGATCTTGTCGAAATTTTCTTGTCTACGGCGATTTAGATTTATGGGAATTATTCTGATTGGTATCGAGTACATTTGTAGGTCCTTGGAATGTGTATTTTAGTGTCATACTATAGGATACAACTAAAATGTGATGTGGAATAACTTAGAAACATGGCCTAGGTTTTAACTAAAATTTTGTCATAGGATAGCAACATTAAAACTTGTGTAAGTGGAATCACTAATTTAAAATCTGACACACATGGATGCACAGTAGGAAAGGGTATGGGTACCGTTGCTTTCCGTTTAAATATTGTATCTAAGCTTTGATGTTGAATGCTACTTTTGATGTTGTATAATGCTATATTTTTGATGGATTTGATTGAGTTGCTTCATTTGTGATGAAGTGGGGTTGTGGTGCCGAAGGGTTTCGGTCACCTCTTTTTGTTCATAGTAAGGGTGTGGTTTGACGGTGTGGCCGGTTAACGCCATCACCGAAGAATTATTAACCCCTGTAGGAGGAGTGCTTACCCTTTCTGTCGTGGATCGGCTAGTTGACTGGAGTCAAATAGAAGAGATTGGTGGTAGATTCCTTCGGATGTTCTTTATCGTTCTGACGGTCGGTCTTGGTTGGTTTTCTTGGTTTTAGTTGATTGAAATCAGAAGAAAAGTGTTTGGACTTTGGATTTTCGCGGAGTGTGCCTTCGGTGTTTCTTGGTTTTGTCTTCTTTGGGTGAAGACAAAGAAGGGGAGTTTTGTGTTGTGCGTCTTTGGTCGCCTTTTTGACTTTGACGCCTGTTTAGTTGGTTGCCTTGCAAAGAAAGGTATAGCTTTTGGTTCTTGTGTGTATTGCTCGAGTTTAAAAGAAGTTATTGAAGCGTGTGTAAAAGTTAAGTTGTGTCTATTTTTGTTTGGTGCCTTTGTTCGTAATGGTTACTTGATCGCTTGGTTCCCTCCGGTGGGAGTCTTTAAGATTGAAATGTGTTTTGGAGTCATGTCCTATTGCAAATTTGAGAGTCAAGCTTCTTTGTGAGTTTTGGTTGAGTATTAAAAGAAAAATATGCTGCAAATAAAGTAAGTATTCGTTTGGTGAAATTACTTGTTAAAAGTGGAAATTGTTGTTTAGCATGTTATGTAGTATGTATCAATGTGGTTTATAGAAATGATGTACTCCTTAGTTAATTTGCGAGTTGAATCAATTAAGTGTAATTGTTACCTTTAGCTTAAGATTAAATGAACCTCTAGTGATGTAGAGTACCCCGTAGTGGGGATGATTAAATGTGTTAATGTACATGCTTATAATCTGTTGCTTTGCTTTAAAAGTGCTTATGACCCCCGATAATGTTTAAGGTTTTAAACCACGATGCATGGTTAGAACATTAAGATGAGGTAGATCATGGTTATTGTTAAAGAAACTTTCTTGATTGTTTAAAGATGTTCTAATCTAACGGATTAATAGAGAAAATTTAATCGTGTTGACTAGCGACTTTAATTTGGAAGTTGATTAGAATTGCTATTTACGTTGTTGCAACCTACTAGTATGTTGTGTGGTGGTAATTTTGTTATCACCTATGTATAGGGTAGCCAAAAGTAATGTTGATGGTTGATGTTTATGCCCATTTGTTGTTATTGACGACTTGGTAGGGTTGCTAATTGTTGGAAACCATTGATCCAATAGAGAAAAGTGTAAAACTGTGGAATTATGTCGAGTTCATGTTGTGATGGGATGAACATTGGATAACAATCATGATGCAAGATTTTAACCTTAATGAATGCATGTCTTAGAATCCTGTTTATGAATTTTATCTTGTAGAGATAATACTTATTGGTTGAAGTCATTTTATTGATTGAACAAGTTTTAATTGTCAAGATGTTGATGTATGGATGGTATAAAATTGATACGTTGATCATCCTTAAGTATATGTTGAAGTACTATGTTTGAAATATAGAATACATTGATATATGATGTGTTGTCTGTGGGGATCATGATGAGGTAGTATAGAATGGAAGACGTTTTGTTAATCATCATAAACTGTATTTATAAAGGTTGGGAAAGGTAACTAGAGAAAGAATTGGTTATGTAGCTTTTGGTTGAATTATATTGAGGCTTCTCGATGAGTAAATAGTGTATATTGAATGCTTAAATGGTAAGTATAGTGGAATACTAGATATGGTGGCTTTCATCCTGAGCTGTGTCTAAAACCTTTCGGACTGGTTTGGTTGGTTGCTATTTTGGTTGAATAATTTTTGTCGAAGTGTTTCTTACATTTGTGTTTCGGAGTTTCCCTAAAACCCATAGTGATTAATGCCAACCTTTGGATTTGGCTAACTTGTTTAGTTTGCACTATGAGTATGGATTTACACCCAAAAGTCTTTGAGTGTATCGCGCCCCTTCGCGTTCGCACTGAATTATCTTTGGAATTAATTTTAAAGGAAGCAGATGGACATAGTGGGTTGTGTTGGAAATTCTTGAGATTTAATTTGTAACTCTTTTTTACTAGAGTTGGATTTATTTGCATGATGTGTGTGATGTTTGCGAGTGCTTCAAAAAAAGTGGATTATATGGGTGTTTCATAAGTGAATTTGGTTAGTGAAGAGTTCTCTTTTGGGAATGAATTTCCCTTTCTTTCTAGAATTAAAAATTGTGGAGGTTGTTTGTGCAGATGTTTGACTTTGGAATCGTTGTTCTTTTTACAAAATATTGATTTTGGTTAAAATGCGATGTTGTGCAAGTTTAGCTTTCTATCATTGGTGGGTTTTGATATGATGTGGTGCCTTCATCGTTAACTATCTTTGCGACATAGTTTATATGAATTAGCGCAATCCTCGGTGTTATTCGAGTTTTATTCATGTGTTACAGAGGAAAAAGTCATCTTGTAAATGACTATTCGATAGTGTTGTTACATGATGAATGAATGGTGAAAAGTAAACAAGACATTGTCTATAGATGTTAAATGATAAAAGAGTCGTTGAGCCAGGTCGGTGAGAAAGTCATATATGGATATATGACTAATCCGAGTGCTCTTGGAAAATTGCATGCAGTCTGAATCGAGATTTCAATTGCCTTCTAGTACGGGAAGTAAGAACGAATATCTTCTGATATGTTGGTTGTGGTGTAAGAGATCTGAGCTTTCTTTGCATTTGGCTTAGGAAAAATAAAATAAAATGAGTACTCTTGGGTTGTTGCCGAATTTTTTTCCAAAGTGGCTTTTAGCGCTTTGGAGTTCGAGTTGCCATGTGAATCATTTGGGGATCATGGGTCTTGGTTGAGCTTCCTCAATGATTCTACCCTTGGTTCTGATTCTTTGAAAGAAAGAATCCGAGGGCGAAACCTTCTAAGAAAGAGGAATTTAGTGTGGGTTGGTAAGGACATAAGATATTAGATGTTGCTAGTAGATGATCGTAAACAGTTTAAAAGTGAAGAGTAAAGGAAGGTTGTGTATGACTCAATCCAAACCTTCTTGGAGAATTGGGTCATTGATGTGTACCTAGGTGGGGCTGTTTAAATTATTAGTGGACCACTTGGTGGTTGCTATTAATTGTTTTTCCTTTCGTGAGTGTATTGGACCTTTCTGTCGCTGAGGTTGAGCGAGGTTGTGTCAACCATAGCGATTTTGTTCGGTTGTTACTGTCTCTTGCGGGTTTAAGGACCCTGGTTGTAAAGTAGGCCTTTCCTTTTAGTGGTAGTGTTGGGTATTGGTTTTTTGTTGAAGATCAATCTTTTTGCAAGGTTCTAACCTCGTTTGTTCAAATAGCTGGTGGTCTTGGAGTGTATGTCTCACCTGGTTTGTCGTCGTCTTGAAAACGGCGAACCTCAGTAGAGGGGTTGTGGTGTGAAAACACGCTTGTGCGTGGGAGATGAAGAGGGTTCTAGAGGCGGTACCATTTTCTTACGGAGAGTGGTTGGAATAAGGAGTGCGAGACCGTTTTCTTTCATGGTCTATTTGGGAATTGAAGTGAAGGTGGAACCGTGAGAGGTTGCACTCTGTTGAGCTAAATCAACATTTTCTCGCTAGTGTTGGTTTTGAGAACTCGCTTTGTCGTTTATTCCGGTTTGAGTCTTTGTGTGAATGTTTTGTGTTGCAAAGAAGTCTTTTGTCCCTTGGGGACTTTGTAGTTGATTTTGGTGTGTCTTAGATTCGGGGACGAATCCTTTTAAGGAGGGGAGAATGTGATGCCCTAGAATTTGAGAGCGATCCTAGGGTTTTCTTTCTTGGTTGTTCCGGAAAGAAAGAGGGTTTTGTCGGGGAATGAAATAATTGAAGATTATGCGGCAATTTAATATTAAAAATTGGAGTTTTGGGCTAGTTTCCGCTGGGCTGAGGCAACCTGGGCCTGGGCCGGGAATTCCTTTTTCCCCTCCCCTCCCCACGCCCCAAAGTGGGCCGGCCCACTTTGCTATTTAGGGGTGGCGCCCCCCCATGTGGCCGGCCACCCCCATTGCAACCCTAGCCGCCCCTTTGCATTCCCTTGGCAGCAGCACCATCTCCTCCCTCATCCCGGTGTGGTGGCTCAAGGATTCATCACGGATCGTGAAGAAAAATTCGAGAAGAGGATCCGTGGAGGCGCGGGGATCAAGCAGATTTCGTTTTCGGTGATCATCGCGTGTTCTTCGTGGGATCTCAAGGGAGAACTTTAGGTAAAATTCCCAATCTTTTACCCCCTGTTATACCTAAGATTAGGAGTGTATTAGATCTGGTGGTGAGGGTTTTGGATGGATCTTGTTGGGGGAGAAGGGTAGCTGTTCACGTGGTGCTGTTTTTGGAAAGGGAGATTGTGCAGCACGGATTGTTTCGCGTTTTACGTGGCATAGATGATTTTTCCTGCCAAAACCTATAACTAGAAAGTTGTAGATAACGTCGAGACCTAGCTTCTGTAATTTTTCAGAATTTTTGGGGAAGTTTTCTGAGAGTTATCGCTGTTGCAAACCGATGAACAGAATCTGGGAACAGATTTCATCCACTGTGTTGGACGACTGTTTAGGCATATTTAACAGAGGAATTAGAATTTATGATCTTCTGGAAAGTTGTAGATCTCGTCAATATCTAGCTCCTGTAATTTTTTCATATTTTTATGTTCTGTAGAAAAAAAGATACGAAAAAAGAGAATTGGGGTTGCTGCTGTTCGATCCGGACAGATCGGGGTTTCGGTGTTGGAAAAGGGGAACGGGTTGTAGGAATTGCGTGTTTGAGTTGTGTGATCAATTGTGGTGTTATTGCATACTGAAAATATTCTTGTACAGGTGGTGCCCCTTCTGGACGCAACTAGATCCGTCGTCCACGTCGGTAAAGGCAAGTGGAAGTAGTTGTATTGTTAAGCTATACATTGTTGTTTGCTTCGCCTTCCTTATAAACTCCAATTACAGCAATCATACATGGTTTAATCACTTGCTTTGAGGTAAGGTGAAGAAGGATGTTGTTTACGGATGAATTGTCTAAACATTTCATCTCTATGATATTTGTTTTCTATCCATGCTATATGATGATATGCAAACACGTGGACTCAGTGGGAGGAGTTATGAATGAATTCATGCATGAAGCATAAACTGCATAATCATGCATTGGAAGTTTGTCGACGCCAGCGTGGCGCGATCAAGACCCAGTACAACACCGTGTGTTCCTGAGAAAGGGCACGGTGAGGAGGAACATGGCATAAGCATGTGCATCAATCATATGCATTTCCTGAAGTGGTGTGGACTCTTTGATGTGGTATTGTATATGAGGAATGTGGACTCTTTGATGTGGTATTGTATATGAGGAATGTGGAATGATAGATATATGGTGGATGTTTTATTTTTATTAGTTGTTCCGCTTGCTGAGATTACCCAATCTCACCCCTTGTTATTTTGTTGTTTTCAGGTAGTTCTCGCGAGTCGTAAGCTTGAAGGGTGGGCTTAGTAGCACAATCAACCCTCCGGGGTCATCACGAATCACATGGACTAGTGCATTTAATAATTCATTAGCTTGCTGAAATTTTATTAATCATAGACCTGTTGATGTCCTCTTTGGAGCTGTTTTACGTTTATGTTTGTTTTCTGGTTGATTAGACTTGTTATCTCTAGTATTGATGCTTTTATGTTATTCCTGTTTGTAATGTTTATTATGAATCTTGTTGTCGCTTCCGTTTTGTCCTAATTTTAGGGGAGATGCTGTCGAAATTTTCTTGTACGACAGTTTAGATTTATGGGGTGTTACAGCACAGTAGGAAAAGGGTATGGGTATCGTTTACTTACGCTTAAATGTTGTATTTAAGCTTTGATGTTGAATGCTTCATTTGACAATGCATGTTGCTGTGTCAATGAGATAAATGATTGAATTGTGCTTGTTGTGGTGATAGAGAGGGGTTGTGGTGCCGAAGGGTTTCGGCCACCTCTCTTTTTGTTCATAGTAAGGGTGAGGTTTGATGGTGTGGCCGGTTAGCGCCATCACCGAAGAACTGTTAACCCCTGTAGGAGAAGAGTGCTTATCCTGTCTGTCGTAGATCAGGTAGTTGACAGGAGACAAAAAGAAGAGTTAATGGTGGTTTCCTTCGTATGTTCCTTGCCGTTTTGACGGTCGGTGTTCGTTGCTTTTCTTGGCTTTAGTAGATTTGAATCAAATGAAAATTGTTGAATTTTCGCGGATCGTTCCGTATGCGGTGTGTGGGTTTGTCTTCCTTGGTTGAAGACGAAGAAGAGGAGTCTAGGGTTGCGCTTCTTTCGGGCGCCTTCCCAGTTTTAATGCCTAGTTTGTTGATTTCTTTATGGGGAAGAAGCATTCGATTTATTCCTGTGGTTGTCTTTCTCCGAGGTTAAAGGAGTTTTTGCGGAGTTGTGCCAGACCTGGCTGTCAGGGCTGAAGTTCTGTGGCTTTGTAGAAGTAAGTAGTGTTTGATATCGTTATTTTGCTGGTTTAAGAAATCATCTTTGAAGAACCCTTCTTGTTTCGTGAAAGTTTGGGGTTTGGTGCTAAGGTTTTATTTGCAAAGGTTTATTTGATCGGTTGGTTCCCTCTTGTGGGAGTCTTTGAGATTGAAAAGTGTTTTGGAGAATTCCTTTGCATGACCAAGTTTGGGTTTGTCTCATTGCAATTTTTAGAGTCAAGTTTCCTTATGAATTTGGGATGAGTTTTAAAACTAAAATGCTGCAAACAAAGTAAGTAGTCTTTTGACTGAAATCGTTTGTCCCTAGTAAGAATTGATGTTTCGCATGTTATGTAGTAGGTAACAATGTGGTTTATGGAATGACGTGTTACGAAGCCAAATTTTGAGTTGAACCAATTCAATGTGATTATCATCTCTAGCTTGAGAATAAATATACTACTAGTGTTGTAGTTTACTCTTAGCGAGAATGATTAAATGTGTTAATGTACATGCTTAGAATCTGTTGCTTTGTTATGAAAGTGCTTATGACCCCCGATAATGTTTAAAAGTTTTAAACCCTGATGCCTAGTTAAAACATTAAGATGATGTAGACTGCTGTTACCGTTAAAGAAACTTTGCTGGTTGTTTAAAGATGTTCTAATCTAATGGAGTAATAGAGGAATTTAATCGTGTTGCCTAGTGACTTTAATTTGGAAGTTGATTAGAGTTGCTATTTACGTTGTTGCAAACTACTAGTATATTTGGAAGTATGCAGTTGTGTCCCTTCAATGCTAGTATGGATATCAATTGAGAAGACATAAGACTTATTGTTAATGATGTTGTTAAGGGCAGTGTTAATGCTAGTATTCAATTTATTTTAAATAGTTGGAGTATGTTGTGTGGTGGTAATTTGGTTATCACATTTGTATAGGGTAGCTAAAAGTAATGTTGTTGGTTAATGATTATGCTGTTTGTTGTTATTGATGACTAAGTAGTGGTGGTAATTGTTTAGATCACTTGTTGAAAACCATGGTTAAAATAAGAGGAAAATTTTAACATGTTGCGATGGAGTGAGCTTTGGATAATTAACATGATGTACAATTTCATCCTTAATGAATGTATGTCGTAGAATCATATTTACGAACCTTGTCTTGTGGAGATAATATCTACATGTTGAAGTCGCTTGTTAACCAAGTAAGTTTCGATTGTCGAGACGTTTACATATAGGTGGTATGAAAGTTATTGGTTGGTCACGCTGAAAGTTTTGTTGCAGCACTTGTTTCAAATCTAGAATATGATGTTATTTGTTATGTTGGTCAATGGGGATCTTGTTGACTTAGTCTTCGTGGGATGTCTTTTCGTAAGCATCATAAACCTTATTTATAAGTATTGGGGAAGATAATAAGAGAAAGAATTTGTTGTGAAGCTTTTGATTGTATTGTGTTGGGGCTCCTCAGGGAGTAGATAGTAATTATTGAAGTCTTTTAATGGAAAGCGTAGTGGAGTACTAGAGATGGTTCTTTTTATGCTGAGCTTGTGTTTAAAAGCTTTTGGGACTGGTTTGGTTGTTTGCCATTTTGGTTGAAGGGTTTTCGGTCAAGGTGTTTCATATGCTGTGTTTCAGAGTTTCCCTAAAACTCATAAAAATTGGTGCAAATATTTGGTTTTGGCTAATTTGTTTAGTCGGTGCTATGAGTATGGATTTACACCCCAAAAGTTTTTGAGTGGATCGTGCTCCTTTGCGTCCACACTGAATTATCTTTGGAATAAATTTTAAAGGAAACAGATGGACATAGTGGGTTGTGTTGGAAACTCTTGAGATTTAATTTGTAACTCTTTTTGGCCAGAGTTGGAGTTATTTCGAAAATGTGTGTGATGTTTGCGAGTGCTTCAAAAAGGTGGATTTTATGAATGCTTTACAAAGTGATTTTGTTAGTAAGATGTTCCCCTTTTGGGAATGAGTTTCCCTCTCCTTGAGGAAGTTTGTGATGGTTGTGGGAGCAGATGCTCGACTTGAAATTTTGATGTTCTCTTCCAAAATGTTGAATTTGGATGAAATGCAATGTTGTGCAAGTTCAGTTTTCAATTGATGTGGGTTCTTTTACGATGTGGTGTTTTGTTGTTAACGATGTTGCCGTCATAGTCTATATGATTTAGCGCAACTGTCAATGTTATGTGTATTTCAATCATGTGATATCGAGGAAGAAGTCTTTTGGTGAATGACTTTTCGGTATTGTTGTTATATGATGAATGAATGGTGAAAAGTAAACAAGACATCGGTTATAGATGTTAAATGATAAAAGAGTTGTTGAGCCAGGTCGGTGAGAAATTCATATATGGAGACATGACTATTCCGGAGTGCTCTTAAAGAATGTGCATTCATGTCATGAAACGAGTTTTCCCTTGCTTTCTTGTATGAAAAGAAAGAATGAAGAAATTATGGTATTTTGGTTGTGGTGTAGGGGATTTATGCTTCCTTTGTGATTTGGCTTGGATGTTGCCGAATTCTTTCCAAAATGGTTGTTAACGCCTTGGGTTTGAGTTGTCGTGTGTACACTTGGGCTTGATAGCTAAGTGTTTTTGTGTGAGGGCGAGACCCTCTTAAGAAAGGAACCAATTGTGGTTTGGTAAGATTTTTCGATCCTAGCTTGGGGCTAGGTGTCGAACCTTAGTGGTAGAAGGGTGGTTTGTGATGGAGGTTGATGATGTATGGGTTTAACCTTTACTAAGAGTAGCGATGGGTGGAAGTGAAGTTGATGGTAGATCGGTGATAATTGCCCTGCCGTGAGCAATTGTCTTCACTAGTTCTTTTTGGATTTGAGTCTTGCCTGGGAGAGGATGGAATGAAATGTTAGTATGATCGTGTATCGGAAGGGCAAGTGTGCCTTAATGAGTTTTCCCCTCGATGGAAATTTTCGGGAATGTAGAAAGGTCGTTAAAGGAATTGTGACTTCCTTTGATTATGTCATGTTGAGTTTAATGGAGTATGGTAGTCAGGTTGGTTGTGATAGATGTATGAAGTGTTTGCCGTGAGGATTTGAGCATTTTGGGTTGATGGAGCCCTTTGCGGTTGAAACGCAGATTCTGTTTGGGATTTGAAGTGAAGGTCGAACTATGAGCGGTTGCCCTTAGTTGATCTAGATCAACACTTTTTCGTTAAGTGTTGGTTTTGGGAATTCGTTTGTCGTTTGTTCCGGTTTTAGTCGTTGTGCGAATGTTTTGTGCTGCAGAGAAGCCTTTTGTCCCTTGGGGACTTTGTTGTTGATTTTGGCGTCCTTCGGATTCGAGGTCGAATCCTGTTGAAGGGGGGGGAGAATGTGACACAACGGAATGGTGTGACATTATAAAATGTGAAATTAGAGAATAAAACCTTTCGGTTTGAGGTTTACTCGCGTTTTTGGGCCTTTTGAAGTGTTGTGACTCCACGGAGTGTCGTAACCTTATTTAACGTGCATGATAAGGTCAAGAACAATATGAGATGTGGAAATAAGGTTAAAACCATGGGGTATGGAGGTTAATTGAGTTTCCGGGCCGTTTCTGGGGTTTTGGGCCTTAAAGAGGGGGTTGTGGGCTTTGGTGGGATGGAGTAGGAATCCATTTAGTATTAGGAAAGGGGCTTAGGGCTGGTAAAAAGGGGTTTCCCTGCCCCTTTGGGGCCTCCACCCTGCTGCCCTTGCGCCCCCACCTCTTGGAGAAAGCCCTAGCCGTCCCCTTGCTCTCCTTTTTGGCCGTGCACCCCCTCCCCTTTGCCCCCTTGCCTCCCCACCTCTCCACCACCTATCCTCCACCCCTTGCTGCCCTAGGATAGCCTCCCCACCCCTACACCTCGTGGATCCATCCGTTGGAGCGAGGAGCGAGGAGCGATTCGGGAGGAGATCTTGTGGGTTCTCGTGCGTCGGGCAAAGGTATGATCATGGGATTCCTTGGGGTTGATCTAGGTACTTTTCTTAGGGTGTTTATCAAGTTTTTAGATCAATTGGAGGTGCTGGATTTGAGTAATTTGGGTTAAATCTAGATGTTGCCACGTTTCTGTTTTGGGACAGCATGTGCAGTCGACCTAGGGTTCACGTTTTCGCCAATTTAGAGTTGGAATCTGTCCGTACGGTTGTTGAAGAAGTTGTAGATAATTTCATTATTTTTCAGTGGACGTAAAGCACGTTAAATTCCGATCAGCTGTTTGAAAGTTATGACTGTTTTACCGAGCGTGTTAAAATCTGTGACGCGATTGGAACAGATCACGGTAATCTGTAGATTAAACAACTTTAGAGTCCGAATCAGTCTTTCCATATACCTAGAGAAAGTTGGGAAATTTCCTAAGCTACGCGAGAATGTACTCGTTTAATTGATTCGGAGTCCCAGAACTCAAGTTATGCCTTTTGCAAGGCTGCTGTCCCGACGGGACAGAACCTCTGTTTTTAGGTTTTGCGAGTAGTTGGCAATGTCGGGGTAGATGAGGGTTTGAGTTCTGTTTTGTGGACATTATTGTGAGCATGTGGTACCTATGTGCAGGTGGTGTGACCCTGGGAGTGCCTTCTACTTCCCGCCAATCCGTTGCCCGTGGTTGAGGCAAGTGTGTTGTGATGGATAGCGATTTGTAGGTTGCTTGTTGACAATACATGGAATTGACTACATGATATATGATCACTTGCCATGCTTTTATGATTGCCAATGATGTGATGAGCATATTTATTATGTTATGATGCCATTTGTTAATATGTGAGTTAAATATGATATTGGCATAATTGCATACATGACATGTTACATGGCTCGGGCGGTGAGAAAGTCATAACTAGTCCGGGAAGGTCGGTGAGAAAGTTATGACTAATCCGGAAAGCCAATGAGTAAGTCCTACATCGTGATTCCATTCACCGCGGTGAACGGAAGCGAGGAGTAGGCACCCTCCATCTTCGGGATGGAAGGGGGGAGAGGGTGCACACCGACGGGTGTGTACTCAACCATACCGGTATGAGTTTCCAAGGAGACATGAGCATAGCATCGCATTGCATACATAATGATGATGATAATGTTATGTGATTATGAATGAGAAGGTTTACATGATGTGAGAAATTATTGCCATGAATTGTTCTTGTTGTATCATTGCAATATGCTTGCTGAGTCTTTGAACTCACGCTTGTGTTTTCTTGTTGTTTTAGGTACCATGAGATCGGCATGCGGGGAAGGGAAATAGTCACACATCTACACGTAGCTTCACTCATTTTGAATCCACAAGTCGTTCAATTAGCTTTGATAATAAACTGTGTGTGATGTTTATCGCTTTAAGGTTTAGCTTTGCTATATGAGAGTTCTATTGTTCGTTTGACACTTGGAGACATTATATGTTTGGAACTAGGCTTATATTGTTGCTAAGTCGTTAATTATTGCTGTTTTTAGTTGTCTCTCATACTCCATATATTGCTATACTGTTGTTGTCCCTGCAATTCATGTTAACACAAAGGAGATGCTGCCGAAATCTCAGTTTTTAGCATGTGCGCTTTTGCTGGAATTTATGTTAAATTGTGGTATTTAGATGTTGTTTAGCTTATGTTTGGTAGCATTCGGGCATATTAAATGCCGGGGTGTTACATACATATAACTAGATAAGAATAACACCAAATAAAAGCAAAGACCTTATGGTCAAGGATTACCATTACGGCCTGAACAGGCAGAACAACTTGAACAACCGCAGCGGAAGACGAAAACTAAAAAGCGACCCATCCAAATGCCCACAGGAAATCGAGTGGAGAACGCGTCCTAGTCATTGGAATTCCTTTGACAGCTTCTTTCACTTCTGAGAAATGATTGAGAATGTAGCACGTGAGTACATAAAGTACTCAGCAAGTCTGGGGAAAAATGCATATGTGGGGCTTTCCAAAGGAAGCTTAATACGGTTATTTTGCATAAAGCCAAGTTTCATCAAATCATACTTATTAATAAGTTTCACAAAGCATATTTGAGCAATTCTTTTGATAATTGAATTATGTAATATTTCAGTGAAGGTTCTAACTACCATTCACTAATATACAGGCTCTATCCGCCACGGTTCATAAAAACGGTTCAATCCACCTACCTGGCTTTAGCCGCCAGAAGCACACCCGAGAGTTCTAACCGCTCCCGGATCCCAAAACGAACCATTGTTTAGTTTGAAACCAAAAACCAAAGTCTACCAATATGAAAGCATTCAGCAAGCTTTGCCTTTGACCGTAGGCACGGCTATTCGAATAGTTTTAACTCTGCAGAGGTGTACAGCTTTACCCACAAGACATGATATTCCTTTGATGCCAAGCTTTTAGCACACTTCCTTAGGTGTGCCGGCAGGGATATCATGACAAGGCCTTTACAATGTATACGCCTAACCTGACCCACCCGCTGAGGTTTCACCGCTGTTAGGGTTATGTCCACCCAGTACAGAAGCCCCCTCTTGCGCCGTGTGAGAAAAACAACATTCCCTCTATCCGGCGCTCACATTCCACCGTTTGGTGAGTCTAAGTTAGGTTTCTACAAATTAGTTAGCCAGGTCGTGCCCACTTTGACATGTGGTTGTACGGTAATGCTTAGAATGGAAACAGTCATAAGCGTCGGTCCTTAACTGACTTGGGGCGGTACTTGCACAATGAAGACTAGTGCTACATCCGCACCCGCCAGACAAACCATTCCGCCCAAGTCTAAAACACTTTTCATTTTATTTTTATTTTGTAAACCAACGGCAATACTCTTTGCCTATAATTTTCAACACAAGTTTCGAGAGTTATATGAAATTCCCACCCATAGGGGCATACCGACCATTTGCGAGTCTAAGCATTTCTACTGAACTATTCTATTCCACCAATAGTTTATTTTACAAAATACAAATCCCCGGGTTTGATTACAATCCTTATAATCAATTGTGTATTCTCCAATAATCCTTCTATTGCCATAATTTTTCAATCATACGAATAATCCAATTCAATATAGTATCCAACAAGTAAGAAGTATATCATGGTACCACCATCACTCCAAAATCATATTAAACCACAATCATGTTTGTATATGAAATATTTCCCGTGAACTATAACTTGTTTTATTGGCTTATCCATCATTCATACGGCGATCAATCTTATCATCAGCTAAGAATATTTCACCCAATAATCTACTAAACCACCGAGAATACGTCACAATATTATCTCTAATAATCTAGAATACAATCCACCAATAATACTTCACAATATTATCTCTAATAATCTAGGATACAATCCACCGATAATACTTCATAATGTCGTATATTTAATCCTTCACATCATCACCTCTAGAGTATCTACTTTAATCCTCCAAGAATACGCACTATCATCCTTTACTAAACCACCAAATATCATTTCATAAAACTAGGATTGTACTAATTCATCGTCAATAGTAGTTTCCCTTCACACCGATACTATGTTAAATAAATAAACCACACATATTCTACATTATTCACAATTCTCCATAAATGATTATCACATAGCTATATCTCCATAATCATCTATTTCTTAATTAGTTCGTTAATAGTAATTCCCAACAAACCCTAATAACACAACTATCTCTGATTCTCATTTTGATATTATTTTATCAAACCAAGAAATCCAATTTAACATGTTATCTACTTGCAATGATCCATCTAATCTATCATGCATACTTCATAATACCATACATCCTCCAAAATTTCCCCCAATCTATTATAATGTGAGCTGCTACCACAATCCAACGTCACAATATTCGATGATCACCATTCATATATCCATTTCCTATTACCAACCCTCATATCATCACTAATATTCATCTATTTCCCATTTACACTCCATACTAGTGGTTCCATCCAAAAGGCCTTCCAAGCAGTCATTCCCTTAGTCAAAGATTATTTTCCCAAAAACATTTATATTGGTGAATTACTATACTAGGGCGACCAAGGATCATGTATAACAATATCAAGGAGGTATGAACAATAGGTATTAACTAATGGCCTAACGTCAACATCATCCTTTTATATAAATAGCAATGCAATTTGTAAAACAGTGTAAAACATTTATAAATCATGGATCAACATGCGTCAAGGAGACTTGCCTCGGTCACAGCGAGGATGGCAAACTCTTGAAGTCCGGGGGGGTCGGCGGACTCGGTCGGATCGGCGGCTACACGCAAAACGGAGCAACAAATAAATACAAGAAAATAAATAAAATCCAAAAATTACAAAATTAGTAATGGAAGGAAGGTCTTGATTTTAGATGAATTTAGGAACTTGAACGGAGTCAATCGGAGTTCGGACGCAAAAGTTATAAGCTTCCGAAGTTGGAAATTGCTGGAAAATCAAGAAAAAGAATAAATGTTACTGTAGCTACAGTAAAAATCGCGAAATTTGCCTCCAAAACAGAGCTCTCTGGTTAGGGTTTGCTCAAGGAAAAATCCAATAGAGGGGGTGGCGGGATGGAAGAAGGTAAGCCCCGGAAAGGTCTCGACGACGCGAATCCAATGGTGGTGTCGGATTTTGGAGAGGATTACCGGAGATGATGAATTTCGCGATGAACGACGGTTCGGCTAAAGCGACAAAAACCCGAAATTCGTCTCCAAATCTTGAGGGATCCTAAAATTGATGGATGGATTAGAAACTAGACATCCATACGCATGCAAGGGAACAAACGGAATTGAGTTTGACTCACCTGAGAGGAAGATATGATGATGAACACGAAGAACATGCAAACACAACGTGACCCGACGCCGGTTTTCTTGATCTAGCGGGCAAATGAGTTGGAGAGACAACAAGAGGGTGCTACCACCAGGAAGAGGACTTCAACACGGAGATTTGAGAGGTGGAATCGTGCGAAACAGATTAGAAACGGCCGAGTAATCTCCATTTAACCTCATTTCGGTTTTTAGTTGATTGTGCTGTTTTCGGTGGAATTTGGAACGAATGGTCATGGGGAATGAGTTCTCCTCGTCATTATCTTTCTAACACAACCGGCCGTTTGTGTTTTGGAGTTTTAATGAGATATGGGTGTTTAAAGATAGAAACCGTGAATAGAGAGAGAGATTTGCTCTCTGTAACTTCCACAGCCAGAGGTTGAAGACGAGTGAACAGTGTTGGACACATGTCACTCACTCATTGGTCCGTAGTAAGTGAAGAGTTACGCGCGAGAGAAAAAATAGCAAAAATGGTCTAAAAATCCCGGAAAAATTCCTAAAAATATTAGGGAATATTTGAAACCCAAAAAAATTGGTTTCGTAGAATTTGGTTGAAATTTGGAGATTTGAATATTCTGGAGCGAATAGTGGGCATTAAACAAAAGCCGCGCGAGATAAAATAGGAGCGAAGGTCCAAAAATCTAGGGAATCATTCCAAAAATCATTTTGGAATATTTGGGACATAATTGAAGTGGTTTTGGAATTTTTGGAGCATTTTCAACTCGGGTGAAATTTCGAGTACCGGCGGGAATCTGTAAATTCGATTTTTCGACCAGAAGGGAATTAAATCCCGATTTTGGATGGGAAAGGATGCCAGGTTAATATAAACACCAAAGAAACTCCACTTTTGAATTTAATTAATTTAAATTAGGTTTTTCTCCAGAAGGTGAAACAGAGGACGTTACAGTAACATTCAGGCATACTAGATGCCGGGGTGTTATAGTTGGTATCAGAGCGGGCTTTAGGTCCGTGGAATGTGAATGTAGCAAATTACTCTAGAGTAAACTAAAATATTGACTTGGAAAAGTAGAAACATGGCATAGGTTTACCTGTTAAAATTTGGCCTTAGGGCAATAACCTTAAAATCTGAAATAGTTTGGTTAACTAATTTAAAACTTGACACACTCAGATGCACAGTAGGAAGGGTATGGGTATTGATGCTATCCGCTTAAATATTGTGGTTAAGCTTTGATGTTAAATGCTGCATTTTAATGATGAATAATGCTATCTTTATGATAGATGTAACACCCAAATTTTTGCTTTTCATGAATTTAAATGAAATTTGGCACTTTTGTGGATTTTTGGAATTTTCTGGAATTTATTTAGATTTATTTGGATTTAATCTGAATTTATTTCCTTTTGAAATAATTAAATAAATTGATTTTACAAATAAAATTTTGTTGGAAATATTTTATCTGAGTCCCAAATGCCATAAAATATTTTCTAGAATTTTTCTGGAATTTTTCTGAGTATTTTGCTATTTTTCTTGAATTAAATGAATTACTTGGGATTATTTTGAATATTAAATCGCTGGAAAATCGAATCGGTTTGTACTGTTCCACCGACCGAGCCCGAGTCAGACTCGAGTTCGAGTCCGACCCGCGCCGGTGAAACCCTAACGCGTATGACCGTCGGATCTCAATCCAACGGCCAAGATCGCGCCACGTCGCCCACGTGCGGGCCGAGCCAGACCCGGTCACGCCCGTGCGATCCCGACCATTGGCCTGCCATGTCGACGGCGTGGATTGCGCCACGTCGCTAGGCCGTGTCCAAGCCGGACTGCGCCGCCCGTACCGGCTCCACCGCGATATCCGCGTCGATCTCGACGTTGGGGCCGGCATTTAAGACCCGGACGTGTGCCCGAGGTTTGCCTTTCCCTCGTGCATCGTTTTCTCCGCTTGCCCTAGCCCTAGCCGTCACCGTCTTCCCGCTATTTCTCGCAGTAGTAGACTAGGGTTTTGCTTCAGTTTCCGCCGCCGTCCGCCGTTGTACGCCATGTGGGAGGTCAGATCCGAGTCCCTCGCGTTGAGCCGCGCCCGTGGAGACCACTCACCTCACCGGAGGAGCCCCGTAGCGCCGTACGGAGTGTCGTCGTCCTTAGCGCCGGCGGCCGTAGCCCCGCCGTGCAGCCATCGTCGCCTCGAGCTCGAACAACCGTCCGATCAAGATCAGACGGCTACGGTGAGTCCACGTTTCCCCGGAGACCGTAGGAACCAGATTAGATCTGGACCGTTGGATCAAGATCCAACGGCCCACGTTAGTCCACGTCACCGCAACAAAATCCACGTTGCGGCATTTAGATCCAATCTCAGCCGTTGAATTTAGATCCAACGCACGAGATTAAGACACAGAGCCGCAACCGCACCGTGCACAGGTAGATCTCACTCGTTCGATCGAGATTGAACGGCGTAGATAGCGCCACGTGTCGGCCACCGGGACATGCCACGCCACCCCACGGTGAGGTCAAATCCTGATTGGATCTGGACCGTCCGATCTAAATCGAACGGCCCGGACCAACCGCATTATTCGCAACGCGTGAGATCCAGATTCAATCTGGGCCGTTTATTTTCAAATCATCGGCCGAGATCGAGCCACGTGTGCGGGAGCTGAACCGGCGCGTCCGCGTGGGCGTAAGCGTGGGTCGCTGACAGGGCGGCCCCGCCTGTCAGTGGCACCGATCCGGTGGACCAGGGCCACTGTGGACCGGGCAGTGCGCATGGACCGGGCCTGTGCACCAGCGTCGACGTGGCCGCACCAGAGAGCGCCACATGGCATGATGACGTCATGCTGACGTCATCGTGGGGTTCGGCCGGTGCTGAAGTCAGCGGGTCTGCGAGGACCAATGAGGTGCTGACACGTGTCGGTGCTGACACAATAATTATTTTCAAAAAAAGAAAATGATTTCTTAATTCGGTTTATTGATTTTAAATATAGTTTCAAACTTCAAACGCTTATAACTTTTGCATTTCAACTCCGATTTGAGTGATTCAAATTTCTAAATTTTCATAAAATTGAGACCTACTCAAATATTAATTTTAATTAATTTTTTATTATGAATTTTTCCCTGTTTTTATTTAATTAATGGTTTCTTTAAACTTTAAACGATTATAACTTTTGCATTTTAACTCCGATTTGGACGATTCTAGTTTCTAAAAATTATAAAAATGTGCTCTCACTGGTTATGAACTTTATTTGAATTTTTGGATACCTTTTGTCTACTGTTTATTTATTTATTGCTATTTGCACGCGTTACGAGTAGACGTTGAAGTGCCCGAAGGCTTCGAAGGTGAAGTGTTGACCCAGGAGCCAGCCCAGGACCAAGTGCACGTACTTTTTGAAGGCAAGTTGTGCTTTGACCATGTTGATCCCATCTTGAAATTATTTTGATTTAAATTATTGCACGCTAGTTCAATTAGAAAATGCTTTAATTAATTTTGGGAGATTAGTTAATTGCCTAGTTGTTGTATGCCTCCTTGACATAAATAATTGTATGCCATGAACCCCTTGTCACCCTAGTTGAGGATTAAATAGTTGGACATTATTAAATTGCCAATATGGGTATTTAGATTGTAGTAGTATAAAGCTTAGTCCTGCCACGTATACCTGACATGATTTTGACAATTACTTGTTAACATTGACTTAATGAGATATGGAACATGTTTTTGAGAACTGTCATGTGTTATTGATGATGATGTTAATGGCACATGGTGCAAGGTAATCAATTGGGGTTTGATAAATAGTTTTCGACCGGGGCATGTGGCAAGAAATGATTGGGTGCGCCAGTTGTGGCACCGGGAATGATGTTTTGGTTCTTCGGGTAGTCTTGCCCTGGTCACCCTAAGGACTTAACCTTGCAAGCCTTTGACCTGAGTCAAACGTGCAACCACATGACCGGAGTGGGACGGTCCTAGTTGAGTAAGTTACTAATAACTTGCATGTGATACCTCGGGTGTCAACTACACCTTTTGTGTAGCTTGAAAGGGGAGTGTACCAAGGCGATGGCATGGTACCCGTCCAACGGTATGTCGGTCCCATACTTCTCCTCTTTTCAAGGAAGCGATGGTGTATGAAAAACACCGGAAAGGTTCACTTGTGTGGTTAGCAGTTTCCGAAAGGCTTTGTTACGATCACTCGCCTTTGTGGTGTTTGACTGTATCTTGTGGGTAAAGTGCATAACCTCTGCAGAGTGTAGAATCTATTCAAATAGCCGAGTCCGCGGCATTGGACATTGCTCGGGGATTACAGTCAAGGGTTTGACTTTCATTAAAACAACTTGGATTTGGAAAGTTTGCTTGGGTTTAATGATGACGTTGATGGAAATGTGGATTAGGAAAGGGAAAGTGTTTATTTAACTCCTGGAAAAGTTATTGATAATACATTTGTCAGCGTACTAGCCAACAGGCACCACCGAATCGGGTTCTTATGAGGTTCAGACGGGGGGCTTTCGGGGCAATCGCCGGAGAACGGAGGAGGATGATCGGAGCTCCGGGAAGCTCAGGGGAGCAAGGAGACACAAGGAATTTACCCAGGTTCGGGCCCTCCGGAGAGTAATAGCCTTAGTCCTGCTTTTCTTGGTATTGCTGGTGTTCTTGCTTGGGAGAGTGATAATCTTACAGCCTTTCGAACCCCTTCTCCCATGCACCCCGGCTCCCTTTTATACTTGGGCTGCCGAGGGCGCATGGGAGGCTTACACGGCAAGCCACACTCATTACACTTGCCGCGGCCGTCACTGTCCTGACGCCTCAATAAACGTTTGCCGCGGCCGCTTACACCCCTGCCTCGGCTTCCACGCTCACCAACGCCCCTTGTTCTGTCAGGGGATGAGGTGCCACCGTGACGTCCCCCGTAATAAATGTGCGCCTGGGGAAGGCGCGCCGCCATACTACAGCCTCTACGCTTTGGCATTTAATGCGCACGATTCGCATTAAATGCCCTTGATCGTGGCAGGACTGCCTCGGGGATTGGTGCGCCAGTGACCTGGCTTGAGCGCCATGCGCGCCACTGGGCGACCACCTTGCTTGGTGCCTAGTGGCCTGGCCTGAGCGCCATGGGCGCCTAGTGGCCTGGCCTGCGCGCCACGCGTCCACTGGGCGACCACCTTGCTGGGCGCCCAGTGGCCTGGCCTGCGCGCCACGCGTCCACTGGACGACAACCTTGCTGGGTGCCAAGTGGCCTGGCCTGCGCGCCACGCGTCCACCGGGCGACCACCCTGGGGCCCTTCCACTTGCTGTGGCGGTGGGCCCAGACGCGCCCTGACCGCCCGTTGACAGCTTTATATGCGCGGGAGTGGGTACCTGGGTGCGGAATACGCCGATAGTAGCCCCCGAGCCCACCCTGGAGCGCTTTTTGGTCTTCCGCTTTTCTTCTCTCTTTTCTTTTTTTTCTTTTTTTTAGTTGGCCATTTGATAACCGCTCAGGCTCCCGGGTGGGGCCCTTCAAATGCCCACGCGCCCCGCAAAAAGACCTTCCGGCTTCTCCAATTCCCAAGGCGGTTTGCGCGGTTACTTCCTCCTCGTAACCGTTGCACGTTCCTTGGGATGCGCCCCCCTTTATGAGGCTCTTAAACTTCCTTTTTTCGAACTGCCGTGCCCTTTCGGTTTTCCCACCGGTCCTTCTTCCGCAGCCTTATAAGAGGCCGACCGAGGGGGGAGTGGTTCTTCCTTCTTCCAACTCCCCCCACTCTGCTTTTTCTTGCCGCTCTTAGAGCTCCTTGCTACTTCTTCTTTGCCGACGCGCTCCGATATTCTTCCGTGCTCAATGGCTCCGGTTCTCCCCTCTTCGTCCGTGGAGGAGGAGTTGGCCAACAGATTTTCCCAGAACACAACCGCAGGTGCCCTCCGCATCCGCGCCGGGATTGTTGAACCCCACTGCTGGCCCGGGGAGGTGATTTGCTTCGGGTGGCAGCTTCTTGCCGGCCTGCTGCCGCCGGTCTCTGACTTTTATCTCTCCGTCCTTAACTTCTACGCCATTCACCACATCCACCTTCCTCCCAATTCCGTCATCCTTGTTTCGGCCTTTGCTCACTTCTACGAAATGTTCGTAGGAGTGCTACCCAACCTCCTTCTTTTTCGTTTCTTCTACACCCTTCGTGCTGCGGGCGGCAGTCCGCCCGTCGCCGGGAGCTGTCACCTGCGGCTCCGCGACGGGATCGCGGCGCGCTACATTCCTCTGGACAGCTAGTCCAACTGGAGGGACTGGCGCGAAGAGTGGCTGTATGTCGAGGATGACAGCGGTATTGAAGTGTTGGAGCTTCTGCCCGGCCCGGCGGTCAGCAACCCCAACTGGGGGGCCCAAGTGAGTGAGGCACCCGAGCTTCAGGCGATGCTAGCCCGCGTCGACCAGTTACGGGCGGCGGGCCTGACAGGGGCCATGGTTATCCAGGACTTTGTTGTCCGGAGGCTGTGCCCTCTGCGCCATCGCGTCCGCCCGGCCTGGCAGTACATGGGCCAGGACGATGGGACCCGAAGCATCCCCGGAGGTAACCCGCTCCATCTTGGATCGTCCCTTGCCCTTTCTCTCCTCTTTTTTTTTCAAAACCCGATGCTGACAGCATTTCTACCCTCTGGGGATTCCTTCTTCTTTTTGGCAGCTGCTGGGAACTTGTCTGTCAGCGTGATTGACAGGTGGATGGCGCAGCTGGGCTTGCCTGGCCCTGTCCCGCCTTTTCCGGCGGGCGCGCCCCCGCTCTGCCGGTTGTCGCCCGTGGAGCGCGCGGCGATAATCCGCGCCATGCCCTCGATGGACGCCATGGGCACGCCTGTTGTGATACGGTGGGCGCTCTTGACAATCCGAGACCCTCCTCCCGCCGGTGGCCAGGGGGGACCGAGGGAGGCGCCGGCGCCCAGACGATGATGACAACTCCTGCAATCCTCCCCAAAGACCCCGCTACCTGGGCTCGGCCGGGGCGGGATCTTCCACGCCGGCCGCGAGGGTTTCTTCTGCCGCAGCAGCGGGCTCCTCAATGGTGGTGGCGGGGGGTTCGTCGATCGGCGGGAGTTCATCCTCCCTTGCCCCCGTTGGGGGTGCGACCACGGACCCTCCAGCGCCGGTTCCCTTTCTTACTCCGCCCCCACCACCGCCACCGGCAGTGGCGGGTCTACCTCCGCCTCCGCCACCGCCACCAAAGGGCGGTCTCGCCCGCCCCGCCATCCGCCACCAGCCGCGGATTCGCTCGCTTCGCATCACCGCCATCAAAGAACGGGCGGATTCGCTTCGCTTCCGCCACCGCCACCAAGAATGCGGTGAATACGCCTCCCCGCCGGTGCAGCAGCAGCACCGCTGGGCCGGTCTCCGATTTCAGCGCCGCTCGCTTCGAGGCCGGCACCCAGGTACTTACTAGAAAACGCACACGTGATATAAAAGTTTGAGTTTTTTGGGGTGGCGCCTTACCATTGTTTCTTCCTTTTTTTCCAGGGTTCCTGCTGCGGATGTCCCCGCTGCCCGAGTCGGGGACGGCCAAGGTGCCGCGGTTGTCTGGGCAGCGCCGCCGGGGTCGCCGAGCCCCAAGACGAGCAGGCGCAGGCGGGCGATCCCCAGGCGGCGGCTGCTGCTGCCGTCGTTCAGGGCCTAGGTCCGCTCGGCCCCGCCCCTACCTCGGACCCCCCACCGCCTCCGTTCCCTCGGCAGACGCGGATGCTCTGCTGGTAGCTCTCAGCGAGCTCTACTCCAGCACAAGCAATCGTCTGGTGACGAGCAGGGAGCGGTTGACGGAGGCGGGAGCCGAAATCAACCGCCTCCGCAAGGATGTGGAAGACCTGCGCGATCGGGGGGGCGGGGCTGGAGCTGCAGCTGCGGCGGGAGCGAGAGCAGCAGGAGCAGAGCACCCGCCACGCCGAGGGGCTCTCTGCGGAGCTGGAGGCGAAGAGGACCGATCGGGCTCAGTCAGAGGTGGACACCCTGCAGATGCTACGCCACCCCTTCAATCGGACGGTGGCCAGCGTTGCCCCTCTAGGGCTGGAGCAGCCGGGTCCGCGGGAGGAGAGGCCACAGCACTATGCCTTCTGCCTCTGCCAGACCGCGGACTTCCTCACGCGCCTGCCCGCCGCCCTCACCGCTCGGTCCGCCCAGGAGGGGCGCGCACTTGCGGCGGCCACGGCGAAGTATGTCTTGGCTTTCTTGTGCGGCCGTGGCGCTAACCGATCCCGCTACTCTTGTCCAAGGGATTGAGGGTATTGAAGCGGGCGGAGGAGCGGGTTCACGACGCCTCCAAGCAGGTCGCTGCTCTGTTGGCGATGGAGAACCCCCAGATGGAGGCGGCGGCAGAAGACGTGGCGCTGCAGCTGGACGTGGATCTCCCTGCTGAAGACGTGGCGGCAGCCGAGGCGGCGGCGGAGGACGAGGAGGGTCCCCCAGCCCCCCCCAGTAGTGTAGCTTTTCTTTTTTTCTTTTCCTTCCTGATTGCACCTGTAAAAGACCTCAGATGCAAGACACCTTTTAACGAAGCGGAAGCGCAAGCTTCCCATTATGCCGTTTAAAGTCCGCTTTTACCCCAATTTTTCGGTTCCTCCCGAACAGGCATATGACCACTTAAAGACTTAAGGTCTTGCGCCAGGGAATGACTCCCCTCGAACCCCTTGCCTTAGCAAAATTATCTTCCCAGATAGCCCCTAGGGAACAAGCGCTTAGTGAGTCGTGGTAGGACCTTGGGTTTTTGGCAATGGTGCTCAAGTCGCCGACCCCCACGGGGACACCCGGAGTGTCATGACCGTGCTGGGGGTCGTGCTGAACTGGCCATCCAACTGCCCATTCCTGCACGCCGCTCTCACTTAGCGATTCCGCCTCTGCTACTGGGTTTTTGTAAGGCTGCAGGGTACTAGGCGCAAGCGTCGTGGCGCTGCCCACCACTGGGAAAGAGACCAAAAAGAGGGCAACAAGAACAACCACTTTGGATATCAAAAGGTGAATATTTAATTTAAAACAGAAGGCCTCCCCCGACCAGCAGTGGAGAGGAAGACACCCCCCAGCCGGTCGGGGAACGGAGCCTGGGACTTACAACCGATCAAAGGTAGAACTTGCGCAGGTTTTCTATATTCTGGGAGGTCACCAGCTCTTCGCCGTCTTCAGTGGCCAGCCTGACCGCCCCGGGACGAGAGACTGAGACCACCTTGAAGGGTCCCTCCCAATGGGGAGACAGTTTATGCGACCCAGCATGCGACTGGATTCTTCGCAAGACCAGGTCGCCCAACGCCGATGTCCTCTCTCTCACCGGGAGGCGTGGTACCGCCGAGACTTTCGGTATCTTGCGGCCACAAGCAGAGCCGCCCGATCCCGCGCCTCTTCCAGGAGGTTGACGTCGTCTCGGCGCAGATCCCCTTGGTCTTCTTCTACGAACGCGGCGACGCGTGGTGATCCCAGCTCCAGCTCCGAGGGGAGGACAGCTTCCGCGCCGTAGACCAGAAAGAAAGGGGTTTCCCCAGTGGCCCAGCTTGGGGTGGTTCGAAGCGACCACAACACCGCTGGGAGCTCTTCAGCCCATTGTGCCCCACGCTTGTGGAGCCGATCAAACGCCCGTGTCCTGAGGCCTTTCAGCACCAGCGCATTGGCCCGCTCGACCTGGCCGTTGCTCTTGGGGTGGGCGACCGAGGCAAAGCAGACTTTGGTGCCCATCTCTTCGCAAAAGTCTAAGAAGGCCGCGCTGGTGAACTGTGTGCCATTGTCAGTGATGATGCGGTTGGCGACCCCGAAGCGGCCAAAGATCCCTCGCATAAACTTGACTGCTGCCGCGGCGGTAATGGCTCTCACTGCCTCGGCTTCCACCCACTTAGTGAATTTGTCAATGGCGACGAACAAGTGGGTGTAGCCCCCTGTGGCCCGCGGGAACGGACCCAGGATATCCAGCCCCCAGACCGCGAAGGGCCATGAGAGCGGGATAGTTTGCAGGACCTGGGCCGGTTGATGGATCTGCTTGGCGTGGAACTGGCACGCTTCACATCTCCTCACCAGCTCGCAAGCATCCTGGAGGGCGGTCGGCCAATAGAACCCTTGACGGAAAGCCTTTCCCGCCATCATTCGTCCGGACACATGGCTCCCGCACACGCCTCCATGGATATCAGAGAGCAACCTGCTCCCCTCTTCCCGAGTGATGCACTTCAGAAGAACTCCGTTTTTACCCCGGCGGTACAGGCCCCCGCCCACCAGGGTATAGCACTTGGCCTTTTGTGCTATCTTCTCTACTGACGCATCATCGTCGGGGCATACTTGATCCCACAGGTAGGCCAGGATCGGATCCATCCATGTGCCTTCTCGGTCAAGTACGGCGACCACAAGGCGGTCATCCGGGTACTCCGCCTGGCCGGGCGTTTCCACCAGATCCACTTTCCCTTCAGGGGCAAGGGCTGAAGCGGCATCACCATCGTCCCCACTGCGGACGGGGGCTGTGATGGACGGTCGCGGAAGCCTTTCTTCAAAGACTCCGACCGGAACAGGAGATCTTGTTGAAGCGAGCTGAGCAAGCTCATCCACCAGGTAGTTGTCGCGCCGGGGGATATGAGTATACCCCAATCCTTCGAAGTGCCGTTCCAATCTCCTCACCTCCGCCAGGTACGCCGCCATGACGGGGTCAGGACAGGAAAAATCCTTCCTTGCCTGATTGACGACCAGCAGGGAGTCGCCTTTCACTTGCAGGCGCCGGACACCGATGGCTGCGGCGGCCTGGAGCCCGACCAGCAAGCCCTCATACTCGGCGATGTTGTTGGTAGCCTTGAAGTCGAGGACGACCACGTACTTGAGGAGGTCCCCGGTCGGAGAAACCAGGAGGGCCCCAGCCCCCGCGCCTTCCAGCCTGAAGGACCCGTCGAAGAAGAGCATCCAAGGGGAGGGCGCGGGGTCCTCTTCGACTTCGGACTCGGCTGGAGTCCACTCAACGACGAAGTCCGCTAGTCTTTGACTTTTTATTGCAGTACTGGGGTGAACTTGATGCCGAACTCCCCCAGCTCGACGGACCACTTTGCGATGCGGCCTTCTGCTTCCCGGTTGTGGAGGATCTCGCGCAGGGGGTAGGAGGAGACCACTGTGATCTCTCTCCCCTAGAAGTAGTGGCGTAGCTTCCTCGACGCTATCAGCACGGCATACACCATCTTCTGAGCCTGAGGGTACCTTGTTTCCGCGTTGTGCAGCACCTTGCTGATATAGTAGACCGACCATTGAACCCCTTCCCGCTCCGCCACCAGCGTCGCACTCACCACGGAGGGGCTAGCCGCCGCGTACAACAGCAGCGGCTCGCCCGGCTCAGGGGCGACTAATACTGGCGGGGAGGAGAGGTACTCCTTCAGGTCTTCAAATGCCTGCTGCGCTTCGAGGGTCCATTCAAACGAGTTGGTCTTCTTCAGCAGCTTAAACAGCGGCAGGCTTTTCTCCCCCAGCCGGGCTATGAACCGGCCAAGGGAGGCCAGCCGGCCGGTCAAGCACTGCAGTTGCTTGAGTCGGGTGGGTGGCTGCATCCGCTCAATCGCTTCTATCTTCTCTGGGTTGACCTCGATCCCGCGGCTGGAGACCAGGAATCCGAGTAGCTTCCCGGATGAGACAACAAACATGCACTTCTTGGGATTCAGCTTTATACAGTATTCTCTGAGGTGGGAGAAGGTTTCTTCCAAGTCCTTAACGAGCTCATCGGCCTTTTTCGTTCTTACTACCAGATCATCAACATACACTTCCAGGATCTTCCCTATTTGGGGCCGAAATACTATGTGCATGGCCCGCTGGTAGGTGGCGCCAGCGTTCTTCAGCCCGAAAGGCATCTTGACATAGCAATATACACCGAGAGGAGTCACAAAAGCAGTTTTCTCTTCATCTTCTCGCGTCATACTGATCTGATGGTAGCCGGAGTAGGCGTCGAGGAAGCACAAAGCTTCGCACCCCGCCGTGGAGTCGACGACGATGTCTATCCACGGAAGGGGGTATGGTTCCTTGGGGCAGGCTTTGTTGAGGTCGGTGAAGTCGATGCACATTCGCCACTTCCCGTTGGACTTCTTTACAAGCACGGGGTTGGCCAGCCACTCCGGATAGGTGGCCTCCCGCGCAATATTGGCAGACAAAAGCTTCTCCACCTCGTTCCGAATGGCGTCCTGCCACTCGGGCGCCTGCCGCCGGATCTTCTGCCGAACCGGGCGCGCTCCAAGGAGCGTTGCCAATCGGTGCTCGATCACCTCCCTGGGGACCCCGGTCATTTCTGACGGTTCCCAAGCGAACACATCCAGGTTTGACCTGAGGAAGGTGACGAGCGCGTCTTCCTATTTAGCGCTGAGGTCGGTGCCGATCTTGATGACCTTGCCCGAGCCTTCCTCGCCTACGGGGATCGCCTTCGCCTCGCCCGAGGGTATGGGCGAAGCACGGGTCCTGACCGAGGGGGAGCCTGAGCCGTCATCCTTTTCACGCGCCTAGCAGGTGGTGCCGGCCAGGTCCTGCAGCTGCTTGCTGAGGCGCAGGGCTTCCAGCCTATCCACCTTTACCGTAATCGGACCCCCAGGCCCGGGGATCTTCACCAGCATGTAGGCGTAGTGAGCAACCGCCATGAACTTGACCAAGGCCGGACGGCCAAGTAGGGCATTGTAAGGGAGGTCGAAGTCGGCAACCTCGAAGTCGACCAGCTCCGTCCGAAAGTTTTCCGCGCTCCCGAACGTAACAGGCAGTCGGACCTGCCCCAGGGGCGTGAGGCCTACCCCGGGGGCGACTCCGTAGAAGAGTGGAGCCGGGCGCAGCTCCTCATATGGTATTTGGAGCGCTTGGTATGCCCCAACGGATAACAAGTTGATGGAGCTGCCTCCATCGACAAGGACCCGTCCGAGCTTCGCGTTGCGAACCGTGGGGGAAACCACGATAGGCAGATGGCTCGGGCCGGAAACACTTTCTGGGTGGTCGGCCCAGCTGAAAGTGATCGGTTGCTCCAACCACTTCAGCAGCCTACTTGCCCCAGAGGGTGATGAAGTGGCGCAGACCTGCCTCAGGTCTCGCTTGTACTGCGAGTTCGATGAGTAGGTGGCTGAGCCACCGTGAATGAATGCCACTGTATGCTCCGCCTGTTGGAAGGCCAGTGGAGCTGAGTCTTCGTCGTCGTCATCATGGTCTTTCTCGCGGCGTTTCTTGAGCCGCCTGTCGACCAGTTTGGACACAACTTGGCAGTCCTCCAAGTCGTGTCCACTTGTGCGATGGATGGGGCAATAGGGTTTGCCCCCCTCATCTTCGCGGCGGGGCGAGCGGCGGTTCCTGTGGTTGCCGCGCTGGTCCCGGCGCTCATCCCCTTGGTCTGGGTCGTCACGACGCCGGGATTTATGTTCCGGCTCGGCAACCAGAACTTCCCTAGTGGCGGCCTCCTTTCGCTTCTTCTTCTTTTTCTTGCGGTCGGAGGACTTCGAGGTGCCGGCGTCATCAGGGTCGACGGACCTTGATGCGCACTTCCGAGCTTCAGCCGCCCTGGCGCACTTGTGCGCTAGGGAGAACAACTCGGATGTTGTTGCAATGGTGCGGGTAGCCATCTTCTCCCGCATTTTCTGGTCCCGGACCCCCCTCCAGAACGCGATGATCACCGACTGCTTAGAGATCCGGGGGATCGTGTTGCGGCAGTGGCTAAACCTCCGGATGAACTCTCTCAGGGACTCCCCCTCTGACTGCTCCAGGGCGTGAAGGTCGTCCTCCACGCCTGGTTGAGCATAGGAGCCCTAAAAGTTGGCGACAAAGATGTCGCACAACTCCTCCCACGAATGCACGGAACCTCGCGGGAGGTTAAGAAGCCAAGACCGGGCAGAGCCCGTTAGCGACGTCGGGAGGTAGTTGGCCATGACCTTCTCAGACCCTCCCGCCGCACGCACCACCGTGGTGTAGATTTGCAAGAACTCCTCAGGGTTGGTGGTGCCGTCATATTTCTCGATGGAAGCAGGGCGGAATCTCTCCGGCCAAGCGGCTTGCCGGAGGCGGAGAGAGAACGCCTGACATCCAACGTTGTAGGGGGAGCGGCGTTGTTCACCAGCTCCTCGATCCTGAGGAGAGGACGAGGAGTGTGACCCTGCGCTTTCCCCGGGGTCCGAGGGGGAAGCCCCCCGTCGCCCAGCAGACATCTGGGGATTGGTGGGCCGCTGCGCGCCCTTCCGACGCCCCCTAAGGACGTGACGCAGGTCACCATCGCGCTGGAGGTGCCTCCCGTCGAGGTATGACCTAAGATCTCTGTGGTTCCCCCTTGACTCTGGGGGACCGCGAGAGGAGGCGGAGTCACGTGCATGTCCCCCTGTAACGGAGGGGGCTGCAACCAGGACTCCCTTCCCCTTGTCCTGGCCTTTGACGCTGGGATAAGTTGTCGTGTGGCGGCTGGAACTCGGTGCGTCGGTTGCGCGGGTTCCCTGTCGCCACATGCCGGAAGCCCCCGGCTGGGTTGCCGCTTCAACTTGTTGTTGAGCGGCATCGACCAGGTGGACGATATCCCGCAGCCATGGAGTGGCTGGGGTGTCGCCCCCCAAGGTCACTGGAGGATGATCGAGGAGAAGCCGGGCCGCATGAAGGCTTCGCGCGGGGGTGTCGTCCCCCAGCGCCAAGCGCCGTTGGACGGGCTGACCCCCGGGCGCGGAAGCCATACGCACCCCTCCCGCGGCGGGAGGGCCCGGGTGGCCCGGCTCCTTCTCCGAACGCCGGGACCGCCTATGGGCGCCGCTTTCCTCGGGCAGATCGCTGCGCTTGGAGTGCGATTCCGCCATGCAGACAAGCGCCCCTGCTACTCTTGAGCTTCGAGCTGGAAACGGAAGAAAGTGGGCAATCTAACCAACAATAGCCCCTACCTGGCGCGCCACTGTCAGCGTACTAGCCAACAGGCACCACCGAATCGGGTGCTTATGAGGTTCAGACGGGGGCTTTCGGAGCAATCGCCGGAGAACGGAGGAGGATGATCGGAGTTCCGGGAAGCTCAGGGGAGCAAGGGGACACAAGGAATTTACCCAGGTTCGGGCCCTCCGGAGAGTAATAGCCTTAGTCCTGTTTTTCTTGGTATTGCTGGTCTTCTTGCTTGGGAGAGTGATAATCTTACAGCCTTTCGAACCCCTTCTCCCATGCACCCCGGCTCCCTTTTATACTTGTAACACCCTACAAATCTAAACTGTCGTACAAGAAAATTTCGACAGCATCTCCCCTAAAATTAGGACAAAACGGAAGCGACAACAAGATTCATAATAAACATTACAAACAGGAATAACATAAAAGCATCAAAACTAGAGATAACAAGTCTAAATCAACCAGAAAACAAACATAAACGTAAAACAGCTCCAAAGAGGACATCAACAGGTCTATGATTAATAAAATTTCAGCAAGCTAATGAATTATTAAATGCACTAGTCCATGTGATTCGTGATGACCCCGGAGGGTTGATTGTGCTACTAAGCCCACCCTTCAAGCTTACGACACGCGAGAACTACCTGAAAACAACAAAATAACAAGGGGTGAGATTGGGTAATCTCAGCAAGCGGAACAACTTCTAACAAATAACACACCCACAGAAACCAGCATACCAAATTCCTCATGTCCAATACCACATTACAGAGTCCACACATACTCAGTAGAATGCATATGATTGTGCACATGCTTATGACATGATCCTCCTCACCGTGCCCTTTCTCAGAACACACGGTGTTGTACCGACTCTGATCGCGCACAAGGCGTCGATAAACTTCCAATGCATGATTATGCAGTTAATGCTTCATGCATAAATACATTCATAACTTCCCACTCTGAATTCACATGCTTGCATACCATCAAATAACATGGATAAAATGCGAACATCATTGAGATAGAATATCTCAACAATTCATCTTGCAAACAACATCTTTCTTCATTCTTACTCATGATTCAAAAGCCAAACAACCACATCACAATGCAGGATAGGATATTGCAATCTCATAAACAAGTAGTTAAACCATGTAGGTGTGCTGCAATTAAGGTTTATATTGAGGACGAAACAAATAGCGAGTTATAGTTTAGCAAGACCGCTACTTCCACTTGCCTTTACCAACGTGGATGACGAACCTAGTTGCGTCCAGAAGGGGCACCACCTGAACAAGCATTCTTTCAGTATATAATAACATCACAATTGATCACACAATTCAAACACGCGTTTCCTACAACCCGTTCCCCTTTTAAAACGCCGAAACCCCGATCTGTCCGGATCAAACAGCAGCACCCTCTCTTCACAATTTCGTATCTTTTTTTATACAGATCATAAAAATATACAAAAATTACAGGAGCTAGATATTGACAGGTTCTACAACTTTCATGAAGATCATAAATTTCAATTCCATTGTTAATTATGCCTAAACAGACGTCCAACACAGTAGACGAAATCTGTTTCCAGATTCTGTTCGTCAACTTCCAACAGCTATAACTCTCAGACCGTCGTCCCAAAAATTCTGAAAAAATTACAGAAGATAGATCTCAACATTATCTACAACTTTATAGTTATAGGTTTTGGCAGGAAAAATTTCTAGGTTACATAAAACGTGAAACAATCCGCGTTGCACAATCTCCCCTTCCAAAAACAGCACCACGTGAACATCTACCCTTCTCCCCCATCAAGATCCATCCAAACCACTCACCACCAGATCTAATACACTCGTAATCCCTAGGTAGAACAGGGGTAAAATATTGGGAATTTTACCTTGAGTTCCCCCTTGCGAACCCACGAAGAACACACGACGATCCCCGGAGCGGAAATCTGTTCGTCCTCCTCGCCTCCACGGATCCTCTTCTCGTTTTCTCCTTCGCGTTTCGCGGTGGATCTTGAGCCACCACGCAAGGGGAGGAAGAGGTGGATTGGGGGTGGCTGCTAGGGGGAGAGGGGGAGGCGCCCTAGGGTTTGGGGTGGGGTGGCCGGCCACATGGGGAGGCGCCACCCCGTTAGGGGGAGGTGGGCCGGCCCACTTAGGGCTTGGGGATGGGGAGGTGGGAGAAGAATTCCCGGCCCAGGCCCAAGTTTTCCTCGGCCCACTGTTTCTAGCCCGAATACTCCAAATTTAATATTAATACGCCGCATAAACTTCAAATATTTAATTCCCCAACAATTTCCCTCATTCCTCCCGAAACAAAACCAGGAAAAAGGAACCCTAGAATCGCTCTAACGCTCTAAGGCATCACATTCTCCCCTCCTTAAAAGGATTCGTCCCCGAATCTACTCCTCTTTGCTACGGAACCTTAAAAAAATGAAGGCAAACTGGTAATCAACACTTTACCTTCAGCATCCTCAAAGAGTGTAGGATACTTCTTCTGCATCTGGTCCTCAAGTTCCCAAGTTGCATCCCGCTCAGACTAATTGGTCCACAAATCTTTCATTGGACACTAACACGAACTATTCCCCTATTAAATAAAGGACACCTATTAGGTGAATCTGGTATCGATCTGGAATCTCAACTCCCACTTCTCTCTTCAACCCGATCACGAAACTCCGCATTCCAATCTCAACTCCCACTTCTCTCTTCAACCCGATCACGAAACTCTGCATTCCAATCTCAACTCCTCTACCACAGGTTAAGCATTCGACGACGGCCTTGAACCATGTGAGACCTGGCAACGCTCTAGGTAAGTCTCTAAATCAACCCAAACACAAACTCCTATCTCCTACAAGTGATTGATCTTTTACAAAAAGAACCAATATCCACCCTTACCAACGACAGAGATAGCCTACTTTACAACCAGTGGTAAATCCATGAAACAATAACAATCGAACACAATCACTACGGTTGACACAAACTCGCTTGAACTCAAATGACAAAAAGTTCCAAAAATTAATATAATTACCTGCAACTTCCAAGTTGTCCACTACTAAATTAAGCAACCCCACCGAGGAACACATCAATGAAAACAATTCTCCAAAAAGGTTTGAATTGAGTCATACACAACCTTCCTTTACTCTTCACTTTTAAACTACTTACGATCAGCGACCCACACTAGTTTTCCCTTGTAAGAAGGTTTCGCCTTCACATTCTTCCACCCAAGGACCAGGGCAAGGAGTACAATCCTTGAATATACTCAACCATAACATAAACATTCATTTTCTTACCCCCAAGCTTGAACGTAAAAGAAATCTTAATTCTCACTAACACAACGAACGACAATCACCACCTTTAAACCAAAAGGCTGAAATTCACATACACGGGAACTCAACTTGGAAGAGGAACTCCATAGAACCAAAAACACCAAAAAAAAAAAATTCTTCGGGGAGAAGCTCTATTCAAAAGAGAAACACTGCGAAAGTCTTCTGCAAATGCATTTCACTTTTACCAAAACAAATCATCTCACTTTTATCCAAGGCCAAGCAATTCAGAAAAAAAAACCGATCAAGGAATTAAATGCTTCCACACAACCACCATCTCTTTTCCCTTAAAAGGAACCAAACTCACTTCCCAACAGAAAAAATTGTTTCAACCACGAATATCATTCATGTCACAACCAGAAGAATCGTCTCTTAAACGAAAACTGTCAAACACCTCAGACCACAACACAACTCTAGCCCAAAATAGAAATACAAATATTTCCAGATCATGAAGTTCCAAAACTTACATTGGATTAGCTACTTCTTTTAATCAACAATGCAACCGATAACTCGACCTTGAAAACTACGGACACAGTCAAAGCACACATCCTTGAGCATAAATTTCGCATTCATAACTTAATCTAGTTTTCTTATCAAAGACAAATGAATGACGATATTTAATAGAATAACATTCCAAAATCTCCACAAATTACTTCAAGGTTAATCATTCTTTTGTCCTTGTTTTAAGCCTCGAAATTAACCCACATTTGTCAGAATCATTCTAAGTTTAGGGAAACTCAAACACAAAGCACAAAGAATACTTTGACCGAAAGTATTCAACCCAAATATCAAACAGACAAACCGATCCATATGAATTTTTAATCATAAGTTCAGCATAACTCCCGCCATCTATAGTATTCCACTACCCTTACCATTTAGATTTCAATATTCCCTATTTACTCATTGAGAAGGCCCATCAGGATTTAACAACAACTACACAACAAATTCTTACTCTTATTACCTTTTCCACAATTATAGATAAAGTTCACAGTGCTTATCAAAAACACATCCAACCAACACTACCTCATCAAGATCCCCACTGAGCAAATTCCTAACCTATAACATCATATTCTAAATTTGAAAGGCAATGCTTCAACAAGTCTTTCAAAGATGATGAACCTATAAATTCCATACCACATACGAGTTAACATCTCGACAATGGAAATTTATTCACCTAAAAGATGACTCAACAAGTAAATATTATCTCAACAAGGCACGAATCGTAAATAGAACTTTAAAACATACATTTATTAAGGACAAAATCACGCGTCATGCTAACTATCCATGGTTCACTCCATCACAACATGTTACAATTTCCTCCATTTTAACAAAGGTTTTCAACAATTAATCTAAACAGTTACCACCACTACTAAGTCATCAAAAGCTCTTAAAACAACAACGTTAAATTAAATTTAAATTTTTTTTAGCTACCCTATACACAGGTTATAGCAAAATTGCCACTCCAAGACATACTCCAGCCTTTTTTTTAAAGTGAACTGAATAGGTTAAATCATCACAAAGCTCTTACGGCAATGGCAAAAACTTATGTCTTCCCAATTGATATCGATACTAGCATTATTGGAACACAACTGCATACTTCCGAATCTACTACTAGTTTGCAACGTCATAAATATCAACTCTAATCAATTTCCAAGTTAAAGTCACTAGCCAACACGATTAAATTTCTCTACTAACACGTTAAATTAGAACATCTTTAAATAACCAGCATGGTTTCTTTAACAATATCGGTAGTCCACCATTACAATTAAATTGTTCTACCGACCTTATATTAAAATGTCTCTAAATAACCAACCAATTTTCTATTACCTTCACAGTAGTTTACATCATCTTAATGTTCTAACTACGCATCAAGATTTAAAGCTTTAAACATTGTCCATGGTCAAGGGCACATTAAAATAATGCAATAAATCCTAAGCATGCACATTAACACATTCAATCATTATCCCTATAGAGCAATCTACAATACTAGAAGTTTATTTAATCTCAAGCTAAAGATAACAATTACATCTTAATTGATTCAACTCACAAATTAACTTAGAAGTACATCATTCCATAAACCACATTGTTACATACTACGTAACACAGACATAAAATTTCTAAACACCGTCATGGGTCACCTACCCTTGACAAACAGGAGGCAATCCCAAACATTAAAAAAAACAAACACAGTTCTAGATCAAGAACAAACACCGATAAAAAATTTCTTCTTTTCAGGCAAGGAAGAAAAGTAAAATCCAAACATAAATGCAAGAGAGTTCGACCCTCAAATGTTCAATCCTAGTAGCCAAAACTCTTCAAGAAATCCAAAACCTACACTTTCCACAAAGGAAGACGGATGCATAAGGGAAGACCAAATGTCCAACCAAATTTTTCCGATAAAGATTCAAACTTAGCTCCATCCAGCTTGATCTGCAACAGGAGAAACTCCAACCCCCTTCTTTTTAAAAAAAAAAAAAATCGGGGAAACAACAACCGCAGAAATTTCCTCCCAACGACAGTCCATAACAATAAATCAGGTGCCAAAGCAAAATTGTGACCAAAAGACGCGCAACGTAGAACTCTTCTTCTGTGTCTTCACTCAAAGGAGACAAAACCACAAACCGCCAAAAGGACAATCAGCGAGTGCTCAAAACTAAGCATTTTCCTCGGTTTCGAACCAACCACATACCAGAAAACCAACCAAAACCGACCGTCAACACGGTAAAGAACATCCGAAGGAATCCATCACCAACCTCTTCTATTTGACTCCAGTCACTACCCGATCTACGACAGACACGGATAAGTACTCTTTCCCTACAGGGGTTTAATAGTTATTCGGTGGTGACTCTACCCGGCCACACCGTCAAACCACAGCCTCACTACAAACAAAAGGTGACCGAAACCCTTCGGCACCACAACCTCCCTTATCACGATAACAAGAACAACTCAATCAATCATCTCAAAATCATAGTAACATACATTATCAAACGTAGCATTCAACAACAAAGCTTAAATTCAACCTTTAAGCATGAGGCAACGATACCCATACCCTTTCCTACTGTGCATCCATGTGTGTCAAATTTTAAATTAGTTATTCCACTAACACAAATTTTAATGTTGCTATCCTGTGGCAAATTTTTTTTACGTATAACCTAAGCCATGTTTCTAAGTTATCCCAAATCACATTTTAGTTGAACCTATGGTATTTCACTAAGTTCATACACCACGGACCTGAACCTGGCTCTGATACCAACTCTAACACCCTACAAATCTAAACTGTCGTACAAGAAAATTTCGACAAAGATCTCCCTAAAATTAGGACAAAACGGAAGCGACAACAAGATTCATAATAAACATTACAAACAGGAATAACATAAAAGCATCAAAACTAGAGATAACAAGTCTAAATCAACCAGAAAACAAACATAAACGTAAAACAGCACCAAAGAGGACATCAACAGGTCTATGATTAATAAAATTTCAGCAAGCTAATGAATTATTAAATGCACTAGTCCATGTGATTCGTGATGACCCCGGAGGGTTGATTGTGCTACTAAGCCCACCCTTCAAGCTTACGACTCACGAGAACTACCTGAAAACAACAAAATAACAAGGGGTGAGATTGGGTAATCTCAGCAAGCGGAACAACTTCTAACAAATAACACAGCCACAGTAAAACTAGCATACCAAATTCCTCATGTCCAATACCACATTACAGAGTCCACACAACCTCAGTAGAATGCATATGATTGTGCACATGCTTATGCCATGATCCTCCTCACCGTGCCCTTTCTCAGGAACACACGGTGTTGTACTGCATCTTGATCGCGCACGCTGGCGTCGACAAACTTCCAATGCATGATTATGCAGTTAATGCTTCATGCATAAATACATTCATAACTTCCCACTCTGAATTCACACATGGATAAAATGCGAACATCATTGAGATAGAATATCTCAACAATTCATCTTGCAAACAACATCTTTCTTCATTCTTACTCATGATTCAAAAGCCAAACAACCACATCACAATGCTGGATAGGATATTGCAATCTCATAAACAAGTAGTTAAACCATGTAGGTGTGCTGCAATTAAGGTTTATATTGAGAACGAAACAAATAACGAGTTATAGTTTAGCAAGACCGCTACTTCCACTTGCCTTTACCAACGTGGATGACGAACCTAGTTGCGTCCAGAAGGGGCACCACCTGAACAAGCATTCTTTCAGTATATAATAACATCACAATTTATCACACAATTCAAACACACGTTTCCTACAACCCGTTCCCCTTTTAAAACACCGAAACCCCGATTTGTCCGGATCAAACAGCAGCACCCTCTCTTCACAATTTCGTATCTTTTTTTATACAGATCATAAAAATATAAAAAATTACAGGAGCTAGATATTGACGGGTTCTACAACTTTCATGAAGATCATAAATTTCAATTCCATTGTTAATTATGCCTAAACAGACGTCCAACACAGTAGACGAAACATGTTTCCAGATTCTGTTCGTCAACTTCCAACAGCTATAACTCTCAGACCGTCGTCCCAAAAATTCTGAAAAAATTACAGAAGATAGATCTCGACGTTATCTACAACTTTCTAGTTATAGGTTTTGGCAGGAAAAATCGTATAAGTCACGTAAAACGTGAAACAATCCGCGCTGCACAATCTCCCCTTCCAAAAACAGCACCACGTGAACATCTATCCTTCTCCCCCATCAAGATCCATCCAAACCACTCACCACCAGATCTAATACACTCCTAATCCCTAGGTAGAACAGGGGTAAAAGATTGGGAATTTTACCTTGAGTTCCCCCTTGCGAACCCACGAAGAACACATGACGATCCCCGGAGCGGAAATCTGTTCGTCCTCCTCGCCTCCACAGATCCTCTTCTCGTTTTCTCCTTCGCGTTTCGCGGTGGATCTTGAGCCACCACGCAAGGGGAGGAAGAGGTGGAGTGGGGGTGGCTTCTAGGGGGAGAGGGGGAGGCTCCCTAGGGTTTGGGGTGGGGTGGCCGGCCACATGGGGAGGCGCCACCCCTTTAGGGGGAGGTGGGCCGGCCCACTTAGGGCGTGGGGAGGGGGAGGTGGGAGAAGAATTTCCGGCCCAGGCCCAAGTTTTCCTCGGCCCACTGTTTCTAGCCCGAATACTCCAAATTTAATATTAATACGCTGCATAAACTTCAAATATTTAATTCCCCAACAATTTCCCTCATTCCTCCCGAAACAAAACCAGGAAAAAGGAACCCTAGAATCGCTCTGACGCTCTAAGGAATCACAATACTTGGGCTGCCGAGGGCGCATGGGAGGCTTACACGGCAAGCCACACTCATTACACTGCTGCAGGCGCATTTAATGCGCCCGTCACTGTCCTGACGCCTCAATAAACGTTTGCCGTGGCCGCTTACACCCCTGCCTCCGCTTCCACGCTCACCAACGCCCCTTGTTCCGTCAGGGGATGAGGTGCCGCCGTGACGTCCCCCGTAATAAATGTGCGCCTGGGGAAGGCGCGCCGCCATACTGCAGCCTCTACGCTTTGGCATTTAATGCGCACGATTCGCATTAAATGCCCTTGATCGTGGCAGGACTGCCTCGGGGATTGGTGCACCAGTGGCCTGGCTTGAGCGCCATGCGTGCCACTGGGCGACCACCTTGCTGGGCGCCCAGTGGCCTGGCCTGAGCGCCACGTGTCCACTGGGCGACCACCTTGCTGGGCGCCCAGTGGCCTGGCCTGAGCGCCACGTGTCCACTGGGCGACCACCTTGCTGGGCGCCCAGTGGCCTGGCCTGAGCGCCACGCGTCCTCCGGGCGACCACCCTGGGGCCCTTCCACTTGCTGAGTACCAAGTACTCACCCTTGCCACAAAACAACATCAGTTGAAGAAGAGGCGACGCCAGCTTTGGAGGGGGAGTATCAGGAGGAGCCGTCCAACTAGGGAGCGAGCCCAGTCAGTTGCCTGTGGTATACTAGATGGTGCCACGAAGATATCTTATTTTCCGCTGCTGTTATTTCTCTTTTAATAAGTTTTCGCCCTGTGAGGCGTACTTTTGTAACTTGACCTTAAGGTTGAGCAACCAGTTTGGTTACTATAATTAAGGTACTTTCTATTTCGTTGAGTATGATTGTGATATTTACCAATGTTGAGACTGTGTGCACTAGCGTGATCCTGGACTAGTGCTGAATACACAGAGGGTCCGGATTTGCAAATTCGGGTCCCGACAAAGGTGGTCTCAGAGCCATACTGACTGTAGGCTCACCCTTTGTTAGAATGGTCGTAGTGAGGATAAAACCTATTTTCTAAAGCTAAAATTTGACAAGATAATGAATGAACTCTCGACTCATCCCGTTCTTTCTTGTTCATACCCCTTTTGCTGAGTTCTTTTGTCTTCTACCTTGATTTTAAAATGTTGCGCTGTTACGCGAGCGTCTTTTGGCAGATGATGATGAAGAACAACTACGCCGAACGTGAGGGAGGCTATGCTGCCGAGTTGTGTCGTATGCTTCAGTTTCTTGGAGGTTTTGAGAGACCGCTCTACCGAGGGACTACACTCGTGCAGGCAAGACTGGTCATAGGATGGGATGTTAAGATCACGGTGTATACCCGAGAGAAGATGAAGTTCAGTCGCCCTTTTCACTTCACCGCCAGGAGGTAAACCTTTGAGATGGGAATCCAGGAGGTGTCGCGTCGAGCAATGCAGCAGATCGCTCGCACTTACTGTCGCCTATGCTTGTGAGTACGTCGCCTATGCTGCGGAAAGGATCGCAGAGCTGGAGACCACACTGTGTGGACAGGGCCCAGAGCCAGTGTTGGAGTTGGACGCCCTAGAGCCAGAGGAGGACCCAGAAGAGGCGCCACATGCACTCGCGCCACATCAACAGCCAGATCCCGAGCCAGAGGAGGACGTCGCGTCGTCAACCACAGCTGCAGTTGCTGGGCATGGCTATTGTTTCGCGCCAGAGGAGGCAGTGGAGGTTTTCTCGACGAGTGAGCGTAGGTTTTGAAGTTGAAACTCCTTCGTCGAGTCACGTTATAGAATAAGAGTCACCCTTAGAGGCGTTAGACTCCAGTGATAGTCGATTTGGATTTTCATTGCTTGCTGAGTGTGCAGTATGTGTTGCAAGGCCCTTAGGCATTGTGAGCGACCATACCAAGTTATTATTGAATTAATTAATAAAAGTTGGATTTTGAGTTACACTTTCCCCCGCATAAGTGTCCCTACTACTTGTCTATTCTTGTTCCCTCTCATCTCTGAAACCTTGGAGTAATCGACAGATGGTGAATACCCGCGGAATCCTTGGAGGCAATGGAAGTGGTTCTCGCCCAGCTGGGAACCCTAATGATGGAGCACCTGCACCCCAACCAAAGACCGCTTGATTGACATGCAGAATTTTGGAGCTTTCCTTGTCGCACAGACTTCGGTTGATGCATGCAATGATGCAGCCAGATGCAAAGAGTCACCGCCAGCCGCCGCTAACCAAGCAAATCAGGGACAGCGACAGGGAGCAAAGTTGTCAGAGTTTATGAGGACTCATCCACCCACATTCTCTGGGAATGCCAATCCACTGGAGGCGGACGATTGGCTAAGGTCAATAGAAAGGAAGCTACACATTGCCCAATGCATAGGAAATGAGAAGGTGCTCTACGCCTCTCATCAGTTGGAAGGAACTGCCGCAGAATGGTGGGAGAACTTTTGCGCCACGCGGGAGAACCCACAGGACATCACATGGGAGGAGTTTACAGCCGCATTTCTTCAGTATCACGTGCCTGAAGGAATAATGGACTTAAAAAAGGAAGAATTCAGGTCACTGAAGAAAGGTAATCAACCGGTGTCAGAATATCTGAATAAGCTCACACAGCTTGCACGCTACGCACCTGAAGACGTAGCGATAGATAAGGCCAGACAGTCTCGTTTCATGAAGGGACTTAACTCAGGACTGCAGGTGGGACTGATCACCCATACCTTTCCAGATTTCCAGGAGCATGTGAACAAGGCGCTTATTCTTGAGGATGTAGGATCGAAAGACACGAATATAGTAATCAGAGGGGGGGGTGAATGATTGTGCGAAAGCTAAAACCAAATTCTTGATCTATTAAAAGTTCACCCCAAAATAGAACCAAATAATTGCCTCGTTTTCGACAAAAACAGAATGACCGAGGTTCGGTAAAACGCGAATTCCTGGAGATCCGACCGTCGGAACGATCTGAAATTTGGACACAAGAAACTAGATTCCAATACGAATCCAACCCAAAAAGAATCAGCTCGATCGGACTTACGGATCAAAAGTTATGAGCTTCGCAAGCTTGCTGTTACAGAACTTGACGAGAATCAATCTAATCAAAACTTCAAGATTAAACAAGAACGACAAAAGATTGATCAACTAGACTTTGAGAAACACTAGATCAATACCCTAGAGAGGTTTTTGATGGATCAAATCAAGATGAAACTCAACGATCAAAAACCAATCTAGAATTAGAACAAGCATGCAAACAAGAACCAAAACAGAAAACACTGTAGCGACGTGGTTACTGTAGCACGCAAAAATCTTGGAAGAATTGATCTTTATTTCTTGTCTAAAATACTCTCATCAAAAGAGTACAAACCCTAAACTTTGAGCCCAAGCTCTATGCGCTCAGCTCTGGTTGATACCTTTCAACAGGAGACCCCCCACCTATTTAAAGGACCAACCCACAAGGAGTTCTGAATACGATTCCTATTCCCTAGAAGGAATCCGTATCCAACTCAACTCTACTTGGCCCAACCTGGCCGAGTACAACTCTTGCACGCGTATGGCAACCCTACCATACTCACGTGACTAACACTTTGCACGCGTATGGCCACCTGCCATACTCACGTGACTAACACTTTGCACGCGAATGACCTCCTGCCATTCTCACGTGACTAACCATTCTTCATGTGCACCATTCTCTTAGCCCGAACATCCCGCATGACATCCTTGACCACCAAGACCTCAGTTCCTCCTGAACCTAGTCCCGAACCTCAGTTCCTCCATGAACCTAGTTCCGGTCCCGTCATCGACCACATTCGTCTTCGAGCAATACCTGCACATGAACAAACCACAAAACAAATCCGAGCACAAGTCCACGACTTGACTCAATGTCAATCCATGCAACTACTCACACGAACATTGCATAAAGTCCAATCATCATGAAATTCTCACCAATCTCATAATCTCAAATTTAAATCATTTCAATTCTGCTCAAAACCCTAATTCAGCAAAAACGCATTCACGACGGACAAGGAAATATGGTCCGGCGTACACATGAAAAATCACTCAAAAAACCATTCACAACGGACAAACAAAATCGGTCCGTTGTACAAGTGAAAGTTTCGGTTCCAAGAAGAAATCATTCCGGCGAAAACACGTTCACGACGGACAAACAAAATCGGTCCGTCGTACATGCGAAATCAAACCTCAAAAAGCCATTCACGACTGACCAAAGAAGTTTGTCCGCCGTACATGCAAAACTTACTGGTTTCTTGAAAGATTGAGTTCAACTCATGAGCTCAAAAACACGTTCACGACAGACCCAAAAACTTTGTCCGTCGTACATGCACAACTTACTGGTTTTTGAGGAAAATTGAGTTTGGCTCAATGAGTTCAAAAGCATGTCCACGACAGACCAACAAAGTTTGTCCGTCGTAGATGCACAACTTACTGGTTTCGAGGAAGATTGAGTTTGGCTCAATGAGTTCAAAAGCATGTCCACGACAGACCAACAAAGTTTGTCCGTCGTAGATGGGAAACTTACTGTTTTCTTTAAGTTTGGTCCGGCGCCAAAGCGAAACTTACTGTTTCTTGTCAAATTGTCAAAAACACATTTGTAAATTCAATTCTAAGTTAATTTTTCAGTTCAAAGCCAATTTTTCAGCACATGATTTCACAATCTCCCCCTTGATGAAAACATTGGCAACACCACTTAGAATTGAACATTCGGCATTCACTTTACAAAAGATTTTGAAATCCAAAAGATCAAGGACCAGAAAGGAAAACACAGAATTCCCCCTTTGACCAAAATGCAAAACAAAATCTCCCCCTGAGAATGAAAATGTGTGTGAATGTGCAATGTGCCCAAAAATTCCAACAATACAATCTCCAAACTTCTCTCAAAATGCCAGAAACAAATCCCCCTTTTTCTTCTCCTTTTCAACGATTCCCAAATTTCTCCCCCTTTGACAATGGATTCATCAAGAGTACAAAAGAGAGAACAGGTTCGAAAATTTCCTGTAGCAATGATTTCACAAAAAAGAAACAAAGGAGTGCCAAGATAGGAGAAGATGAGCTCATTCGATCATATAACCTTATATATCACATAATATGCAAACTACATGATCTTGAAGTGATTTTAACAAGTTATGGAATGACATGCATCTCAACCTTAATTCAGTCAACTATAGCCAAGTACTAAGCAAAACCTTTAGTAGAAAAACAAAGGCTCAAAGTTGAAGCAAATAACAAATCAGGGCGAGCAAGTGGTTTCAACTCCAATCTAGTAGACCAATTTTAATCTTTTTGAATAATAAACTGCATGTGGCATGCTTGAAGCATACTTCTTTCTTTTTCTTGTATTGGCATGCTTGAAGCATACATCTTATCTTTGAGGGAATGGCATGCTTGAAGCATACATCTTATTTTTTAAGGAAAGCATGCCTGAAGCATACAACTTGAAGCTTTTGCTTTTAACAACCCCTTTTTTTTATTGATTCCCTTTTTTCTTTTCTTTTTCTTTGATTGTAAACATGCAAAAATGATTAAAAGGTCTTATGAAAGAGTAAAGCTAAAACACACTTGCTTCATAGCCCAAATTTGTCAAGAAGATTCAATATCAAGCCTAGAAGAGTAAGATATCACAGAGTATTTAGCTATAGGCAATCAAACCAAGGAATTCCGCAATATCATTTTTAGTTCAAGTGGAACAATTTAGATTATCATATATTAGCACAATTACATAATATATAAAGAAATATGATAAAGTGAGCTCATTAAGTGAAAAACTTGGCAAAGAAAACTCCCCCTCAAAACAATCCCATTGGATGAACAATTCCAAGTTCTCCCCGAATAAAGGCAAAACGAGAAGAAGACAAAGGTTTTGTGAAAATGTCTGCCAGTTGATGTTCAGTATCCACATGATGAAGCACAATGTTGCCTTTTTCAACATGATCTCTAAGAAAGTGAAATCCAATATCAAATGCTCAAGAAAGAGGATTATTCAAGAGGTGGCACGAACCAATTCATCATCCTCCAAAGTCAACATCAGAATAAGCTCTTAAGCTAATGCATAAAGAAGCAGAAAGCCAAATGCCAAAATCTTGAGTACCATGGAGATACCTGAAAGTTCACTTGAACGCTTGTCGATGTGAAGCACGTGGGAAGCTTGAAAACAAGCACACACAAGCACGTGGGAAGAGTCTCTCATGTAAACCTCCAATTATCTCATCCTCAACAGCATCATCATCTTTATGAACAAAGACACTTCTCCCCCTGAACATATGCACTGCACTGCATCATTTGGACTAGTGCCTTTTGCGAAAACAGAGGTGGAAGAAGCATCTTCAAAAGATAACACTTTTAGCACGAGATGCACGAGTGAAGGAGAACCAAATCTTATCACTGAACATATGAAGTGAGCATCCGAAATTCACTAGCCACATGTTCTCCTCCTCGTGAGAAGCCTACATAGAAGCAGAAAGTGTCGAGGTCTCAGATGCTGGGGTTAGAAATAAGATGTTTAGGAATCCAAAGATCGAGACACACGACGGACAACAAGAGGCACAACACGAGCAGCCTTATGCACAAAATCAATTTTGCCTGCTCCTGTTTCTAGCAACAAAAGGTGCTTGCATCACCCTAGGCACGTAGTGAGAAGCAAAGCGTGCCTTTACGAAATTAGACCTAGCCTTAGCTCTTTCTTTCTTTTGTTGTTTGGCTAGTCTAAAGCAAAAATCTACTAAATGTCCATCTCTACCACAATGAGTGCAAGTGTATTTAACAGGATGTTTGGCTTTAGAAGTAGAAGCAACATTTGCATTCATCATAGTAGAAGATAACACTCAAAGCAGACTTAAAGACAGCTTTTCTTAGGCTCATTGACAATTTCAAATTTTCCTCCGTCAAGTGTTTTAACAACAGTGGGAGCATGTGATTTATGATGAGCATAAGAATCAAAACCTAAACCTTTGTTATGAGTGCTGACTTTTGATTGATCCAAAATCATGTTTAGGTTCTTCTTTCCTTTAGTGAAACGTTCTAATGATTTTTCCAAGTAATCAACTTTTCGAGAAAGAGTTAAACAATTATTGCAAGGAACATTCACTTTTCCTTTTTGCTTACGACAAGTTGACCATGAAAGAACCTCATGTGTAAGCAGATCATCAATCAATTGAGAAACCCTAGCATTTGCATCTTTTAATTTTAATTCAAGAGTTGAGCATTTAGAACAAGAAGTTAAACCATGCAAATCATCAGTGAAACAGCTAGCATGTTTAACATGTTTCTCATTTTTCTCACTTTCAGCATTAATTTTCTCAATCAAGGAAGCATGTTCCTTCCTAAGCGAAGTAAGCTCATTCCAAATTAAGTCACATGATTTGCAAGCATCATCATCAGGAATCAAAGTTTTAAGTCTAGCAATTTCAGCATTCAATGATTCAACAACAAAATCATGTTTCTTAATTTTCTTGTCACGTTTATCAAGCAATTTACCAAGACGAGCAACAGCAATAGCTAATTCATCATAAGAAGGATCTACCTCATTGAAGTCGCTGTCGTGATCGCCCTCGGTGAAGCTGTCGCTGCTTTTAGCCATGAGACAACCCCGTCAACTCATGCTTGCTTGGAGTTGCATCATCCTCGCTGCTCCCTGAATCCACATCGCTCAAATTGACTTGTTCAAGAGCGGAAAGAACTCGGTGGACAACTTTGCTGTTGATGAAGCTCTTCTTCTTTCTATTACTTGAAGAGAACTTCTTCTCTTTTCTTCTGTCGTTGTCCTTCTCCTCCCTTGATGCTTTACCTGCAAGTTTAGGACAGTTTGGACGAATATGGTCGAGATCACCACACTCATAGCATCTTGGAGGGCCACCACCACCTCTCTTTCTCATTCTCACATTTTGTAAAGCTTTGTTAAAGCGAGAAGAGAGTAGTGACAAGTCTTCTTCTGGGAATTGCTCAACTGTTCATCGGTTAGTGAAGACAAGAAAGATAGAGCAAAGCTTGAAGCAGCACCATTATGAGATATGCTAGATTGAGATGTCAAAGCAATTGATTTATGATCATTCTTTCTAGCAAGAATATCTAATTCATGAGTTTTCAACTTGGAATAAAGAACATCTAAGGTGAGTGTGCTCATGGTAGTAGATTCTTGTATAGATGTTACTTTCATCTCCCACACTGACATGTCCAAAGCACTAAGCAATTGTCGAGCATTTTCAGCATCAGTGTAGCTAACTCCAACAGCACGTAGATTGCTAAGAATTTTATTGAATCGTGCAAAGAAGTCATCTACAGATTCACTAGGTTTCATCTCAAAACGCATGTATTCTTTTTTGTAAATATCTTGGCGAACCTCTTTGACAGTGTTAGAACCCTCATGGTAATCACAAAGAGATTTCCATACCTCATATGCGGATCGAATATGAACCACACGATCAAAGTCGCTGCGTCCCAAGCCTTGGATGATCAAGTTGCGCGCCTTACTGTTTGCTTCAACATGTGTGCGATTGGTATCGTTGACGTTGTCGTTTGCAGGAACTTCGTATGGCTTGTAGACCTTCTCCCAAATTGTGAAGCCTTGTGCTTGGATGAACGCCTCCATCTTGGCCTTCCAAAACTGAAAATCAACACCATCGAACACACAAGGTTTTGTCGAATAACGATCCATTGATCTAATCACCGATTAAGATAGATTAGAAAAACCTTGCTCTGATACCACTTGTAGGATCGAAAGACACGAATATAGCAATCAGAGGGGGGGTGAATGATTGTGCGAAAGCTAAAACCAAATTCTTGATATATTAAAAGTTCACCCCAAAATAGAACCAAATAATTGCCTCGTTTTCGACAAAAACAGAATGACCAAGGTTCAGTAAAACGCGAATTCCTAGAGATCCGACCGTTGGAACGATCTGAAATTTGGACACAAGAAACTAGATTCCAATACGAATCTAACCCAAAAAGAATCAGCTCGATCGAACTTACAGATCAAAAGTTATGAGCTTCGCAAGCTTGCTATTACAGAACTTGACGAGAATCAATCTAATCAAAACTTCAAGATTAAACAAGAACGACAAAAGATTGATCAACTAGACTTTGAGAAACACTAGATCAATACCCTAGAGAGGTTTTTGATGGATCAAATCAAGATGAAACTCAACGATCAAAAACCAATCTAGAATTAGAACAAGCATGCAAACAAGAACCAAAACAGAAAACACTGTAGCGACGTGGTTACTGTAGCACGCAAAAATCTTGGAAGAATTGATCTTTATTTCTTGTCTAAAATACTCTCATCAAAAGAGTACAAACCCTAAACTTTGAGCCCAAGCTCTATGCGCTCAGCTCTGGTTGATACCTTTCAACAGGAGACCCCCCACCTATTTAAAGGACCAACCCACAAGGAGTTCTGAATACGATTCCTATTCCCTAGAAGGAATCCGTATCCAACTCAACTCTACTTGGCCCAACCTGGCCGAGTACAACTCTTGCACGCATATGGCAACCCTACCATACTCACGTGACTAACACTTTGCACGCGTATGGCCACCTGCCATACTCACGTGACTAACACTTTGCACGCGAATGACCTCCTCGCCATTCTCACGTGACTAACCATTCTTCATGTGCACCATTCTCTTAGCCCGAACATCCCGCATGACATCCTTGACCACCAAGACCTCAGTTCCTCCTGAACCTAGTCCCGAACCTCAGTTCCTCCATGAACCTAGTTCCGGTCCCGTCATCGACCACATTCGTCTTCGAGCAATGCCTGCACATGAACAAACCACAAAACAAATCCGAGCACAAGTCCACGACTTGACTCAATGTCAATCCATGCAACTACTCACACGAACATTGCATAAAGTCCAATCATCATGAAATTCTCACCAATCTCATAATCTCAAATTTAAATCATTTCAATTCTGCTCAAAACCCTAATTCAAAGAAAACGCATTCACGACGGACAAGGAAATATGGTCCGGCAGACACATGAAAATCACTCAAAACCATTCACAACGGACAAACAAAATCGGTCCGTTGTACAAGTGAAAGTTTCGGTTCCAAGAAGAAATCATTCCGCTGAACACGTTCACGACGGACAAACAAAATCGGTCCGTCGTACATGCGAAATCAAACCTCAAAAAGCCATTCACGACTGACCAAAGAAGTTTGTCCGCCGTACATGCAAAACTTACTGGTTTCTTGAAAGATTGAGTTCAACTCATGAGCTCAAAAACACGTTCATTTATGCATCTAAAACTTTGTCCGTCGTACATGCACAACTTACTGGTTTTTGAGGAAAATTGAGTTTGGCTCAATGAGTTCAAAAGCATGTCCACGACAGACCAACAAAGTTTGTCCGTCGTAGATGCACAACTTACTGGTTTCGAGGAAGATTGAGTTTGGCTCAATGAGTTCAAAAGCATGTCCACGACAGACCAACAAAGTTTGTCCGTCGTAGATGGGAAACTTACTGTTTTCTTTAAGTTTGGTCCGGCGCCAAAGCGAAACTTACTGTTTCTTGTCAAATTGTCAAAAACACATTTGTAAATTCAATTCTAAGTTAATTTTTCAGTTCAAAGCCAATTTTTCAGCACATGATTTCACAGAGGACAAGCGCAAGGAACTGGATGAGAACCGGAAGCGCAGGATGCAACAACAGGGATCATGCCAGGGAACGCAGCAGCATCTACGGGTTGCGCCAAATCAATTTTTCAGATTCTAGCCGCAGAATACAACAAGAACACCGTCACCAGCACCGAGGCCCGTCAACCAGAATTATCAGACACTAGCTCCAGCCAGAAACACCGCTTCGAGCAGTCAACAGGGAGCAATGAGGCGCTGCTATACGTGCAATGAGCCAGGGCACTTCTCCAACAATTGCACCAAGAAGACAGCAGGATTGACCCCAGTTCGCTTCAACTTGGGATCCACACCAGCTAGGACACCTGCACCAGGAGCGAACAGAGGGACAGCACAGCCAGGAGCCACGCCCCATACCGTAGTAAGAGGCTGAGTTAACCATGTCACCAGAGCTGCACTTCAGAATGCCACGGACGTCATACTGGGTAAGATACTTGTCAACTCAGTACCTGCAACAGTTTTATTTGACTCTGGAGCTTCGCATTCGTTTGTTTCCTAAGATTTTGTTTCTAAGAATGATTTGGAGATTGTGAATCTTAAATGCATGCTTTTAGTTCAAACCCCTAGGTCAGAACTCCGATCTCAAGTAGGATGTTCTGGGGTGAGAATATTAACAGATGGGGTAGAGTTCTTAGCGAACCTTATTATATTGGGAACCCAGACCCTAGACGTTATCTTGGGAATGGATTGGTTATCCAAGCATAAGACCGTATTGGACTGTGGACGGAGGGTCATATCAATTGAGAGCCCGTGTGGAAGAAAAGTGGAATTTCAAGCCACCGCCGTTAGAGATGGACAGTTGATGGTCAACAGCATAGAGGCAGTCAGCATAGAAGATGTGCCAGTGGTAAACGAGTATCCGGATGTTTTTCCAGAAGATTTACCTGGTATGCTGCCAGACAGAGACATAGAATTTGTGATTGAGTTAGTACTGGGTACGGCACCGATAGCCAAGAGACCTTACCGGATGTCCACCGAAGAATTGGTGGAGATGAAAAAACAGCTTGAAGAGTTGATTGAGAAAGGATTCATCAGACCGAGTTTGTCGCCATGGGGAGCGCCAGTTCTGTTCGTCAAGAAGAAGGATGGGAGTTTCAGGATGTGCATTGACTACCGTGCACTCAATGAAGCCACTGTGAAGAACAAGTATCCACTACCCAGGATCGATGATCTGTTTAATCAGCTCAGAGGAGCCGGAGTTTTCTCCAAGATTGATCTGAGGTCGGGATACCACCAGCTGAAGATTCGATCGGAGGATATTCCGAAGATCGCATTCTCATCAAGATATGGACATTACGAGTTTACTGTTATGTCCTTCGGTCTGACAAATGCGCCAGCTTACTTCATGAATATGATGAACAAGGTTTTCATGGAGTACATGGATAAGTTTGTCGTCGTGTTCATAGATGACATTCTCGTTTACTCCAAATCAAGAGAAGAGCATGCAGAACATTTGAGGCGAGTTTTGGAGAAGTTGAGAGAACAAAAACTCTTCGCCAAGTTCAGTAAGTGTGATTTTTGGAAAGACAAGGTGGAATTCCTTGGACATGTAATGACTGCAGAAGGAGTTGCCGTAGATCCAAGCAAGGTAGAAGCTGTGTTACATTGGGAGCAGCCGAAGACCGTGACCCAGATTCGGAGTTTCCTTGGAATGGCAGTGTGATACCACGGGATGGCAAAGACATTATAGAATGTGAAATGGAGGTATTAAACTTTACGGCATGAATTTTGGTCGTGTTTCGGGCTGTTTTCGGGTGTTTGGGCCTCTCCGGGGCATTTTGGGCCTAAGGGGGGATCCCCACTTGGGCCGAGGGGGGATTTCTGGCCCATGGGGGGGAGGAGGGCAGCAAGGGGGGCTCCCTTGCGCCAGCCCCTTACCCCCATGCGCCCCCCACTCCCCAAACCCTAGCCCCACTTCTCCTCCACCCCTTTGCCTCCTCCTCCTCCTCCCTAGCCGCCACCCCTCCCTTGCCTTGCGCCCTTCCTCACCCCTCTCCACCCCCTTGCTGCCCAAGGAGGTCTCCCTACATCGCCATCCCGCAGATCCTTTCAACGGGAAGCTCCGCGACGAGAAGAACCGGTGGGAGGAGGAGATCGGGTGGAGATCGCGCGAGGAGAAGCGGTTGTTTTGCGATTCTTCAAGAAAGTAATGGGGGAACCCTGTGGGGTAGATCTTATGCTGTTGTAGAGGTGGTTTATCATGTTTTAGATCAAGGGGAGGTGCTGCCATGGGGTAGATTTGTTGGAAACTAGAGTTGTATTCACGTTCTGGTTCGAGCAGATTGGTAGTACGATCTAGGGCAGGCGTTTTCGCAATTTTAGAGTTGGAATCTGGCCGTACGGACTTCTAGGAAGTTGTATATAATTTCATTACCTTTCAGTGCATATAAAGAAATTGAAATTCCGCCCAGCCGTTTGGAAGATATGGCTGTTTTACCGAGCGCTGTCAAATCTGTGACGAGATTGAGACAGTTCGTGTTCAACGTTAGATTAAACAACATTAGAGTCAGAATCAGTCTTTCCCTATAACTAGAAAAAGTTGGAAAATTTCCTAAGCTACGCGAGGGTGTACTCGTTTATTCAATTTGGAGTCCTAGAACAGAAGTTATGCCCGTTGGAAGGCTGCTGTCCCGTAGGGACAGATTTGCTGTTTTCTGATTTTAGGAGTTATAAGCGAAGTCGGGGTAGTGGGATATATGTGTACTGTTTTGTGGACTCGATTTGAGTGTGTGGCATGTATTTGCAGGTGGTGTCCCTCCGGGTGTGCCCTCAACCTCTCATCACTTCGTTGCCCGTGGTTGAAGGCAAGTGTGTTGCGTGGATTGTGTGCTATATGTGTTGCTAGAACTTCTTGACAGTATTTGAAATAGATAACATGTTGTCTTGCCATGAATTACATGTTATGATTGATATGACGTCCTTAGGCCATGATTTAAATGTGTTTGTTGATGATAAATGATTCACATGCCATGTTTGAACGGTTACCGTCGATGGTTGAATACGGTTTTACATGTTGAGATGAAATGTGATGATATGCAATTTTTCCATTTATGTATACGTTGCTATTCATTGTGCATACATGGCATATGTTCATGGCCGGCCGGTGAGATAAGTCATAACTATTCCGGGCGGGTCGGTGAGAACCGTTATGACTAGTCCGGGGCTATTCTTTTGAGTAAGTCCTACATCGTGATTCCTTCACCGAGGTGAATGGAAGCGATTGATAGGCACCCTTCATCTTCGGGATGGAAGGGGGAAAAGGGTGCATGCCGACGGGTGTGCACTCCACCATACCGGTATGAGTATTCCAGGAGACATGTGCATTGCATTGCATGAATGAATACATAAATGAAGATGTTTATGAGATGATGATGATATGCACTTGAGATGATTATCATGTCCTTTTAAAGGATGTATATAATGTCAACTATGTTGTGCTGTGATATAACTGTGGAGAATGGGATGATGGTTTGTTGTCTTGATCCTTGTTGTTCCATCTCAATACACTTTGCTGAGTTTTAAACTCACGCTTGTGCTTTCGTTGTTTGTTTCTTTAGGTACCACGAAATCGGCGCGCGGGAAAGGGAACTAGCTACACCACTCCACGTAGTATCATAATCTAGTTAATTCTCCTGTTTTGGAGACACAGCATTAAGTATTGCAATAATCTTTAGTGTATGGTCGTTATGTTTGATTGTTTCCCTTATGTGGATCATGTGGGGTTAGAGAATGAGTTGTTTTAATCGCCTAAGCTTAAACTGATGCTTAATCTTTCGCTATTGATGCTTATTGATGTTTTAGTTGATGACTAGCTATCATTATCGCTACGTATGATTATCTTGTTGATTCTACATATTGATATGATGCTATGTTGTTAAGTTTTCGTACAAAAACAAAGGAGATGCTGTCAAAATTCTCAACTATTCTAAATGATTACTTGCTGGAATTTACCTTAAATTATGGTATTAAATGTGTTATGATCTTTGTTTGGTGACTTTCTGGGCTTAGTAGAAGCTAGGGTGTTACAGTTGGTATCAGAGCGGGCTTCAAGTCTGTGGTGTATGAATTTAGTGAAATACCATAGGGTTAAATAAAACTTTGATATGGGATAACCTAGAAACATGGCTTAGGTTATACTTAAAACTTTGTCGCTGGATAGCAACATTAAAACTTGTATAAGTGGAATAACTAATCTAAAATTTGACACACATGGATGCACAGTAGGAATGGGTATGGTTACCGTTGTTTTACGCTTAAACGTTGTATTTAAGCTTTGATGCTGAATGTTACATTTGGTAATATATGTTCCTATGTCTATTAAAGAATTGATTGTGTTGATACAATTGAGATTATGTGGGTTGCGGTGCCGAAAGGGGTTTCGGTCACCTTCTGTTGTTTGTAGTAATGTTGGGTTTGACGGTGTGGCCGGTTAGTGCCATCACCGATGGACTTCTAACCTCCTGTTGGGAGAGTACTTATCCTTTCTGTCGTAGATTGGGTAGTTGGTTGGAGTCGAGTAGTAGAGTTGTGGATTGACCCTTCGAATTTCCTTTGCCGATTTGACGAACGGTTTTGGTTGGTTTTTGGTTGGTTGAAATAAAAGAAAAAGTATTCGGATTTGGTTACTCACCGATAGTTCTTTTGGTGGTTTTGGTTTTTGTCTTCTCTGGTTGAAGACAAAAGAAGAATTTAGGGTTGCGCCTCTTTTGGTCGCCTTGTCAGTTTTGACGCCCGATTTGTTGTTTGCCTTATAGAGAAACTTATAGATTGATTCTTGGGTTACCATTCTCCAATTTGAAAAGAAGTTATCTAAGTCGCTTGAATTTAGGTGTCAAGGTTTGTCGAAAAGGATGTGGTTGATCGGTTGCTTTATGGAGAAAGCTTTCAATTTATTCTTGTGTTTGTCTTTCGCCGAGGTTTAAAAGAGTTATTACGGTGTTGTGCCATACCTCGTTGTCGGGGCCTAATTGGTGTTTGATCGCAATGATGACTTGTTTGAGAATTCATCTTTGAAAAAAATCGTTTGTTTCGTGAAGGTTTGAAGTTTGTTTCGTGAAGGATTTGGTTAATCGCTTGGTTTTCCCTCTTGCAACCATCTTCCTTCATGGAAGTTGTTGATCTCGAGAGTTGTGGAGTAGTCGCGTGTCAGCATTCGGGAATTTAAGAGTTGACCTCTCTTGTGATTTATGGTTGAGCTTTCCGGAAGGAAAGGTGTTTTGGGTGTTGTTCTTTTCTGAAGCAATTATGGTTTCCTTAAGAGTTGGGTGCGTGATTCAAGCGGATGTTTAAGAAGCTAAGTGTATGACGAGAAGTTAGAGTTTTCGGATGTTATGAGCTAGTGGTTCGGTTAAAGTGAAGTTGTTGTTGTTTAAAGATAAACTAAAATATTGTGTTGATAAGAGATGATTAAAATGAGACGTCAGGTGATCCAAAGTGAAAGTTGATTAGTGGTGTGTGCAAAGTGATGCGGGATATGGAATCTAATGGATGTTTGAGATTAGTTAGCATAGGATGTCTCGGTTGATGAACTTGTTATAGCAAGAAGATGGTGTGAAATTCTGCCTAGTGTAGCTGGTGGGTTAGTTAATATTATGGGTCGACAATATGACTTAAAATACGTGTACTCAATTAATGAGGATATATGGAATGATTGTAGGAAAGGTTGAATTATTCTTGATAGATGTCTGTCGGGGATCCGTATTTATGAGGGATGTCTAGTGGAGATTGTGTCGTGTGGTTAGTATTAATTATTGGAGGAATGAACTGGTGATAGGGAATATGTGACTTAGGGATTATGCCCAAGGTAATGGTTGATTTCGCCGGATTAATTGTGAGGAGATGTGTGCTACGCTTGGGATAATAAGTTGCATGAGTAACGGTTCGTCTTGGTTAGTAGACCAAAAGAAGTTGTTGATATGTGTCTTATGTTGGATTAACTGATAAGTTAATTGTGCTGGAGTTGTGAGAACGTGGTTCTCCTTGTTGATTGTCATATGGTAGATATGGTCTATGGTTCGTTGGTAATATAATCAATTGTAGTTATATGAACAGTGAAAAGTGATTTTATCAAGAGCAGATGTTGTAGCTTGTGTGCATCAGTGTTGAACTTCTCGGATTTGGGTGATTATGACATCCGTATTGGCTAAGAGTATTGGAATGCGGATAATGGTGGGATTTGAGTCGAACTTACTTTTGAAGGTTTACGGATTCAAATGAATGTATAAATTTTCTGGGAGTGCCTGCCTCTTTGTTTAGGCGTCTTGATTAGTGTGCAATAAAATCTCCCCTGATTAAGTGGCATTTTGTCAAGTTACAAACTTGACTACGATGATTGGAAATATGGATGAAAGAGTAGTATTTGAAGTAACCGGCTTATGGGTCCCAAATGTGGTGTGGTATTGAACCATGCCAATCTTTGGATTTGGGCTAATCTGTTAGTCTATGCTATGAGTCTGGATGTACACCCAAAGCGTTGGAGTGGGACGCTCTCTTAAGAGTTCAACTGATTTATCTTTGGTAACCCTAGAATTAAGCGTTTAAATTGTAACTCTATCATGACAAGAGTTGGATTTATTTGGGAAACGTGTGTGGTGTTTGCGAGTGTTTCAAAAAGGTGAATCTTTCGAATGTTTCATAAGTGATTTTGTTGGTAAGGTGTTCCCTGCTGGGAATGTGTTTCCTTTCTCTTTAAAGAGAATTGGTAGCGGTTATTAGGCGTAGATGGTTGATTTGAGAGTTGATGCTATCTTCTGTTATTGACTTTGGTTTAAATGCGATGTTTTGCACGCATTGCGTGCAGTGGTTGTTGGGTTGTGATGCGATATGGTATTTTTCGGTTAACGCCGTCGTAGTTTATGCGAACTTGAGCAATCATCGATGTTGTTGGGTGTCAATCTTGTGACAAAGAGAAATGAAGTCTTTTTGGGACTGGTTAATGGGTATCGTGGTTACATGACGAATAAATGGTGAAAAGATTAATGACCTCGTTTTTATAAAAAAAAGGTTGTTGAGCCAGGACGGTGAGAAAGTCATATAGAGATATATGACTAATCCAGAGTGCTCTTGAAGAATTCGCATTCGTGTTATGAATCGAGATTTCCATTGCTCTCTAGCATGAAAAGGAATGAATGGATAAATGCTGGTATTTTGGTTGTTATGCAAGGGATTTGAGTTTCCCTTTCTCTTCGAGAAATTTTGTGGCAGTTCTCTTCCAAAATGTTGGTTCTGGATAAAATGAAAAGTTTGGCTGTGGTGAAAGCGAGTCGAGTTGTCTTTAGTTGTTGAGAACTTTTGTCAAAAGAATTGTGTGGAGTCTCTATTTGTTTGAGTGCTCCCAGATGCGAATTGTATCGTGTTGATTGGAGATGTGAGTTTTCCTTTGCGGCTTGACTTAGGAAAAGCAAAAGAGTGGTCTTTCATTGTTATCGGGTTCTTTCCAAGATGATTTGTGGCGTTTTGAGGTTTGAGTTGTTGTAGGTGGTCTACTTGGATTCAAAAGAATCGTACTTCTTTTGCACTATTGATAGGAGCGAGAATAAGAAGGGCCTTGGGTTATTGTTGAGTATAATCTAAGAACTATACTCGTGGGCTTCGTTGTTTGTGTGATTTGGTTGTGAGTGCGACATCCTCTTGGGGAAAAGTGCCAATTGAGAGTTAGTAGTGAGTTACGGTCCTAGCTGGGGCTAGGTGATGGACATTAGTGGTATGAGGGTGGATGATGATGGAGGTGGTTGGTGTCGTGGTTATTGTCTTAGCTAGGCGTCCCTGGATGTGCGTTATGCCTGGGAGAGGATAGAATGAAAAGTGTAAGGTGGTTGGCAGTCGAAAGGAAAGTACGGTCGGTGTAGGCTGAGTGAAGATGACATTAGTAAATTTCGATTCTTTGCGTAAATGGTTTTTTTGGGGGGGTTCAAGTTTGGAACCTCGGTTAACCGTTTTAATACTAATGGTGAAAAAGGGATGTGTTTCATGATGATTGTGTCATTCTGAGTTTATGAATCATGATCGAGATCAAAGTAAACGAGGAATCTTGTTAAGTGGTGCTTAGTTAAGCTAAGTCAAGTCACTCTTGTTAATAGATGGATTTGGAGAATTTGGTTGCCGTTGCTACTGTTTGAGTCTTTGCGCGGGTGTGTTGAGTTCGCAAAGAACTTGAGTCCCTAGTGGATATTGTTTTAGAGTTGACGTGTAAGATTCGAGGTCGAATCCAGTTAAGGGGGGGAGAATGTGATACCACGGGATGGCAAAGACATTATAGAATGTGAAATGGAGGTATTAAACTTTACGGCATGAATTTTGGTCGCGTTTCGGGCTGTTTTCGGGTGTTTGGGCCTCTCCGGGGCATTTTGGGCCTAAGGGGGGATCCCCACTTGGGCCGAGGGGGGATTTCTGGCCCATGGGGGGGAGGAGGGCAGCAAGGGGGGCTCCCTTGCGCCAGCCCCTTACCCCCATGCGCCCCCCACTCCCCAAACCCTAGCCCCACTTCTCCTCCACCCCTTTGCCTCCTCCTCCTCCTCCCTAGCCGCCACCCCTCCCTTGCCTTGGGCCATTCCTCACCCCTCTCCACCCCCTTGCTGCCCAAGGAGGTCTCCCTACATCGCCATCCCGCAGATCCTTTCAACGGGAAGCTCCGCGACGAGAAGAACCGGTGGGAGGAGGAGATCGGGTGGAGATCGCGCGAGGAGAAGCGGTTGTTTTGCGATTCTTCAAGAAGGTAATGGGGGAACCCTGTGGGGGTAGATCTTATGCTGTTGTAGAGGTCGTTTATCATGTTTTAGATCAAGGGGAGGTGCTGCCATGGGGTAGATTTGTTGGAAACTAGAGTTGTATTCACGTTCTGGTTCGAGCAGATTGGTAGTCCGATCTAGGGCAGGCGTTTTCGCAATTTTAGAGTTGGAATCTGGCCGTACGGACTTCTAGGAAGTTGTATATAATTTCATTACCTTTCAGTGCATATAAAGAAATTGAAATTCCGCCCAGCCGTTTGGAAGATATGGCTGTTTTACCGAGCGCTGTCAAATCTGTGACGAGATTGAGACAGTTCGTGTTCAACGTTAGATTAAACAACATTAGAGTTAGAATCAGTCTTTCCCTATAACTAGAAAAAGTTGGGAAATTTCCTAAGCTACGCGAGGGTGTACTCGTTTATTCAATTTGGAGTCCTAGAACAGAAGTTATGCCCGTTGGAAGGCTGCTGTCCCGTAGGGACAGATTTGCTGTTTTCTGATTTTAGGAGTTATAAGCGAAGTCGGGGTAGTGGGATATATGTGTACTGTTTTGTGGACTCGATTTGAGTGTGTGGCACGTATTTGCAGGTGGTGTCCCTCCGGGTGTGCCCTCAACCTCTCATCACTTCGTTGCCCGTGGTTGAAGGCAAGTGTGTTGCGTGGATTGTGTGCTATATGTGTTGCTAGAACTTCTTGACAGTATTTGAAATAGATAACATGTTGTCTTGCCATGAATTACATGTTATGATTGATATGACGTCCTTAGGCCATGATTTAAATGTGTTTGTTGATGATAAATGATTCACATGCCATGTTTGAACGGTTACCGTCGATGGTTGAATACGGTTTTACATGTTGAGATGAAATGTGATGATATGCAATTTTTCCATTTATGTATACGTTGCTATTCATTGTGCATACATGGCATATGTTCATGGCCGGCCGGTGAGATAAGTCATAACTATTCCGGGCGGGTCGGTGAGAACCGTTATGACTAGTCCGGGGCTATTCTTTTGAGTAAGTCCTACATCGTGATTCCTTCACCGAGGTGAATGGAAGCGAGTGATAGGCACCCTTCATCTTCGGGATGGAAGGGGGAAAAGGGTGCATGCCGACGGGTGTGCACTCCACCATACCGGTATGAGTATTCCAGGAGACATGTGCATTGCATTGCATGAATGAATACATAAATGAAGATGTTTATGAGATGATGATGATATGCACTTGAGATGATTATCATGTCCTTTTAAAGGATGTATATAATGTCAACTATGTTGTGCTGTGATATAACTGTGGAGAATGGGATGATGGTTTGTTGTCTTGATCCTTGTTGTTCCATCTCAATACACTTTGCTGAGTTTTAAACTCACGCTTGTGCTTTCGTTGTTTGTTTCTTTAGGTACCACGAAATCGGCGCGCGGGAAAGGGAACTAGCTACACCACTCCACGTAGTATCATAATCTAGTTAATTCTCCTGTTTTGGAGACACAGCATTAAGTATTGCAATAATCTTTAGTGTATGGTCTTTATGTTTGATTGTTTCCCTCATGTGGATCATGTGGGGTTAGAGAATGAGTTGTTTTAATCGCCTAAGCTTAAACTGATGCTTAATCTTTCGCTATTGATGCTTATTGATGTTTTAGTTGATGACTAGCTATCATTATCGCTACGTATGATTATCTTGTTGATTCTACATATTGATATGATGCTATGTTGTTAAGTTTTCGTACAAAAACAAAGGAGATGCTGTCAAAATTCTCAACTATTCTAAATGATTACTTGCTGGAATTTACCTTAAATTATGGTATTAAATGTGTTATGATCTTTGTTTGGTGACATTCTAGGCTTAGTAGAAGCTAGGGTGTTACAGGCAGGTTACTACCGCCGCTTCATTAAAGGCTTTTCGACGATTGCGAGACCCCTTACGCAATTGTTGAAAAAGGAGAAGAAGTTTACATGGACGCTGGAATGTGAGAAAGGATTTCAAGAATTGAAGAAACATTTGACATCAACACCAGTGTTAGTTCTACCGGACGTCAATCAAAGCTTTGACATTTATTGTGATGCATCGCACCAAGGACTTGGATGTGTGCTGATGCAGAACGGAAAGGTCATCGCCAATGCATCGCGGCAGTTGAGACCGCATGAGGAGAATTATCCAACGCATGACCTAGAGTTAGCTGCCATAGTGCATGCTTTGAAATAATGGCGTCATTATTTGATCGGGAACCGATGTGAAGTATACACGGACCATAAGAGTCTTAAGTACATCTTCACCCAATCGGACTTGAACATGAGGCAGAGGAGATGGTTAGAGTTGATCAAGGATTACAATGTCGGAATCCATTACCATCCTGGAAAGTCCAACGTGGTGGCCGATGCTCTGAGTCGAGAAAGCCATACCGTGAACATGTTGATGGCCACGAGTCAGGACGAGCTATGCAGGGATTTTCAGAGAATGCAGATTGAAGTAGTACCAGAAGGATTCTTGGCCGCACTAGAGATAAAGCCTACCCTGGAAGACCAGATCCGAGAAGGACAGAAGGACGATGACAAGGTTCGGCGAATCAAGTCCAAGATGGAGGAAAGCAAGGCGAAAGACTTCAAGCTGGACGAGCAAGGCACGTTATGGATGAAGGATCGAATTTGTGTGCCGAACAAGAAGGAGCTGAAGCAGCTGATCCTGGAGGAAGCCCATGACTCCAAGTATTCAATTTATCTAGGAAGTGCCAAGATGTACCAGGATTTGAAGGAAAGATTCTGGTGGACGAGCATGAAGCGTGAAGTTGCCGAGCATGTTGCGTTGTGCGACATATGCCAGAAGATCAAGGCAATGCATCAGAGGCCAGCGGGACTGCTGCAGACGTTAAAGATACCTGAGTGGAAGTGGGAAGAAATAGGAATGGACTTCATTACCGGGTTGCCGAAGACTCAGGGTGGATATGACTCCATATGGGTCATAGTGGACCGCTTGACCAAGGTCGCCTATTTTATTCCTGTAAAGACCACTTACTCGGGAGATAAATTAGCCGAGTTGTATATGACCAGGATCGTCTTTTTGCATGGAGTGCCAAAGAAGATTGTATCGGACAGAGGTACCCAATTTACCTCGAGATTCTGGAATAAGCTGCATGAAGCCATGGGGACCCGTTTGAACTTCAGTACAGCATATCATCCGCAGACGGATGGACAGACGGGAAGGATTAACCAGATTCTAGAGGACATGTTAAGAGCTTGTGCATTAGCTTATGCAACCTCTTGGGATAAGAGTCTGTCGTATGCTGAATTCAGCTACAATAATAGCTATCAGGCCAGTTTGCAGATGTCACCTTTCGAGGCACTATACGGTCGACCTTGTAGAACACCGTTGAACTGGAATGAGACAGGTGAGCATCGTGTTTTTGGGCCGGATATTCTTCAAGAAGCATTGCCATGATCCGGGAAAGACTGAAGATAGCTCAGTCAAGATAGAAGAGTTACGCGGATAACCGTCGTCGAGACTTGAGCTTCGAACCGGAAGATTTCGTATACCTTAGGGTTACACCTCTCAAGGGAGTTAAGAGATTCCACGCCAAAGGAAAACTCGCACCCCGATATGTCGGACCTTTCAAGGTTTTGAGCCGCAGAGGCGAAGTTGCGTATCAGCTGGAATTGCCACAGTCGTTGGTAGGAGTACATGATGTGTTCCATGTGTCACAACTGAAGAAGTGTCTCCGAGTACCAAATGAGCAAACACCACTGGAGTTAGTAGAGCTGCAAGAGGATCTGACTTATAAGGAGCACCCAGTTAAGGTTTTAGACACCATGGATCGAGAGACAAGGAATTAGTCAACCCGCTTCTGTAGAGTCCAGTGGAGCAACCACGCGGAAAGCGAAGCGACTTGGGAGCGCGAAGAGGATTTGAAGGACTTTCCGAACCTATTCCTTAGTTAGCCCTGAATCTCGGGGAAGAGAATTTGTTAAGGGGGGAGGTTTGTAACACCCCAATTTTTGCTTTTCATGAATTTAAATGAAATTTGGCACTTTTGTGGATTTTTGGAATTTTCTGGAATTTATTTGGATTTATTTGGATTTAATCTTAATTTATTTCCTTTTGAAATAATTAAAGAAATTGATTTTTCAAATAAAATTTTGTTGGAAATATTTTATCTGAGTCCCAAATGCCCTAAAATATTTTCTAGAATTTTTCTGGAATTTTTCTGAGTATTTTGCTATTTTTCTTGAATTAAATGAATTACTGGGGATTATTTTGGATATTAAATCACTGGAAAATCGAATCGGTTTGTACTATTCCACCGACCGAGCCCGAGTCAGACTCGAGTTCGAGTCCGACCTGCGCCGGTGAAACCCTAACGCGCGTGACCGTCGGATCTCAATCCAACGGCCATGATCGCGCCACGTCGCCCACGTGCGGGCCGAGCCAAACCCGGTCGCGCCCGTGTGATCCTGAGCATTGGCCGTGCCACGTGGACGGCGTGGATTGCACCACGTTGCGCCGCCCGTACCGGCTCCGCCGCGATTTCTGCGTCGATCTCGACGTTGGGGTCGGCATTTAAGACCCGGACGCGTGCCCGAGGTTTGCCTTTCCCTCGTGCGTCGTTTGCCCCGCTTGCCCTAGCCCTAGCCGCCGCTGTCTTCCCGCTATTGCTCGCCGTAGTAGCCTAGGGTTTTGCTTCGGTTTCCGCCGCAGTACGCCGTCGTACGCCGCGTGGGAGGTCAGATCCGAGTCCCTCACGTTGAGCCGCGCCCGTGGAGACCACTCACCTCACCGGAGGAACCCCGTAGCGCCGTGTGGAGTGTCGTCGTCCTCAGTGCCGGCGGCCGTAGCCCCGCCATGCAGCCATCGTCGCCTCAAGCTTGGACAACCGTCTGATCAAGATCAGACGGCTACGGTGAGTCCACGTTTCCCCGGAGACCGTAGGAACCAGATTAGATCTGGACCATTGGATCAAGATCCAACGGCCCACGTTAGTCCACGTCTCTGCAACGAAATCCACATTGCGGCATTTAGATCCAATCTCAGCCGTTGGATTTAGATCCAACACACGAGATTAAGCCACGTAGCCGCAACCGCACCGTGCACGGGTAGATCTCAGCCGTTCGATCTAGATCGAACGGCGTAGATAGCGCCACGTGTCGGCCACCGGGACATGCCACGCCACCCCACGGTGAGGTCAAAGCCCGATTGGATCTGGACCGTCCGATCTAAATCGAACGGCCCGGATCAACCGCGTTATTCACAACGCGTGAGATCCAGATTCAATCTGGGCCGTTGATTTTCAAATCAACGGCCGAGATCGAGCCACGTGTGCGGGAGCCGAACCGGCGCGTCCGCGTGGGCGTAAGCGTGGGTCGCTGACAGGGCGGACCCGCCTGTCAGTGGCACCGGTCCGGTGGACCAGGGTCACCATGGATCGGCCAGTGCGCGTGGGCCGGGCCTGTGGACCGGCGTCGACGTGGCCTCTCCAAAGAGCGCCACGTGGCATGCTGACGTCATCGTGGGGTTCTGCCGGTGCTGACGTCAGCGGGTCAGCGAGGACCAATGAGGTGCTGACACGTGTTGGTGCTGAGGCAATAATTATTTTCAGAAAAAGAAAATGATTTATTAATTCGGTTTATTGATTTTAAATATAGTTTCAAACTTCAAACGCTTATAACTTTTGCGTTTCAACTCCGATTTGCATGATTCAAATTTCTAAATTTTCATAAAATTGAGACCTACTCAAATATGAATTTTAATTAAATTTTTATTATGAATTTTTCCCTGTTTTTATTTAATTAATGGTTTCTTTAAACTTTAAACGATTATAACTTTTGCATTTTAACTACGATTTGGACGATTCCAGTTTCTAAAAATTTATAAAAAAGTGCTCTCTCTGGTTATGAACTTTATTTGAATTTTTGGATACTTTTTGCCTACTATTTATTTATTTATTTATTGCTATTTGCACGTGTTACGAGTAGACGTTGAAGTGCCCGAAGGCTTCGAAGGTGAAGTGTTGACCCAGGAGCCAGCCCAGGACCAAGAGCACGTACTTTTTGAAGTCAAGTTGTGCTTTGACCATGTTGATCCCATCTTGAAATTATTTTGATTTAAATTATTGCATGCTAGTTCAATTAGAAAATGCTTTAATTAATTTTGGGAGATTAGTTAATTGCCTAGTTGTTGTATGCCTCCTTGAAATAAATAATTGTATGCCATGAACCCCTTGTCACCCTAGTTGAGGATTAAATAGTTGGACATTATTAAATTGCCAATATGGGTATTTAGACCGTAGTAGTATAAAGCTTAGACCTGCCACGTATACTTGACATGATTTTAACAATTACTTGTTAACATTGACTTAATGAGATATGGAACATGTTTTTGAGAAGTGTCATGTGTTATTGATGATGATGTTAATGGCACGTGGTGCAAGGTAATCAACTAGGGTTTGATAAATAGTTTTCGACCGGGGCATGTGGCAAGAAATGATCGGGTGGGCCAGTTGTGGCACCGGGGATGATGTTTTGGTTCTTCGGGTAGTCTTGCCCTGGTCACCCTAGGGACTTAACCTTGCAAGCCTTTGACCTGAGTCAAACGTGCAACCACATGACCGGAGTGGGACGGTCCTAGTTGAGTAAGTTACTAATAACTTGCATGTGATACCTCGGGTGTCAACTACACCTTTTGTGTAGCTTGAAAGGGGAGCGTACAAAGACGATGGCATGGTACCCGTCCAACGGTATGTCGGTCCCATACTTCGCCTCTGTTCAGGGAAGGGATGGTGCATGACAAAAACCGGAAAGGTTCACTTGTGTGGTGAGCAGTTTCCGAAAGGCTTTGTTACGATCACTTGCCTTTGTGGTGTTTGACTGTATCTTGTGGGTAAAGTGCATAACCTCTGCAAAGTGTAGAATTTATTCGAATAGCCGAGTCCGCGACATTGGACATTGCTCGGGGATTACAGTCAAGGGTTTGACTTTCATTAAAACAACTTGGATTTGGAAAGTTTGCTTGGGTTTAATGATGACGTTGATGGACATGTGGATTAGGAAAGGGAAAGTGTTTATTTAACTCCTGGAAGAGTTATTGATAATACATTGTTTCTACCGCTTTCGAATCTACTTATGTTACTTGTTAAATTGCTGTTTACTGCAAATGAACCATGAAACATTCCTTGTACTAAGCCATGCATGTAGTATATTAGTTTGCATTCTGTGCATGACTTGCTGAGTACCAAGTACTCACCCTTGCCACAAAAGAACATCAGTTGAAGAAGAGGCGACACCAGCTTTGGAGGAGGAGTATCAGGAGGAGCCGTTCAACTAGGGAGCGAGCCCAGTCAGTTGCCTGTGGTATACTGGATGGTGCCACGAGGATATCTTATTTTCTGCTGCTGTTATTTCTCTTTTAATAAGTTTTCGCCCTGTGAGGCGTACTGTGACACTACGGAATAGTGAGACATTATAAAATATGATATTTGGGAGTGAAACTTTGCGGCATGAGATTAAACCATATTTTCTATGTCGTTTTGGGTCGTTTCCGGGAGGTTCGGGCTGTTTTCTGGGTGATCGGGCCGTGGGGGAAAGCAATTGGGCCGAAGGTGGAATGAATTGGGCCCATGAGGGAGAGCTTTAGGGCAGCACACCCTGCTGCCCTGCCCTGTTGGTGCGCCCCTCCCCTTGCCCCCAAGCCGCCACCCCTCTCCCCATCTCCTCCTCCCTCTAGTCCTCCTCCTCCTCCTCCACACCCCCAAGCCGCACCACCCCTTCCTCCTTGCGCCTCCTCCCCCACCCTCACGTGCCCTTGCTGCGTTCCCCTCGCTGCCACGCCACACCATGGTGCTGCCCTCGCCGGTGGGAGGATCCGCGACGAGGAGAACCGGTGGCAACGTCGCGTGGGAGGAGATCGGGTGGAGATCGCGCGAAGAGAAGCGGTTGATTCGTGGATCGTCAAGAAGGTAATGGGGGAAACCTTTGGAGATTAATTAGATGCTGTGTAGAGGTGATCTACCATGTTTTTGGATCATGGGAGGTGCTGCCATGGGGTAGATTTGTTGGAAACTAGAGTTGTATTCGCGTTCTGTTCGGGCAGTTTGGGAACCCGATCTAGGGCCGGCGTTTCCGCCAATTTCGAGTTTGAATCTGACCGTACGAACTTTTAGGAAGTTGTAGATAATTTCCTTATCTTTCCGTGCATATAAATAAATTGAAATTCCGCCCAGCCGTTTAGAAATTATGGCTGTTTTACCGAGCGCTGTCAAATCTGTGATGAGATTGGGACAGTTCGTGTTCAACGTTAGATTAAACAACATTAGAGTCCGAATTAGTCTTTCCCTATAACTAGAAAAAGTTGGGAAATTTCCTAAGCTACGCGGGGATGTACTCTTTTATTCAATTTGGAGTCCTAGAACAGAAGTTATGCCTTTTGAAAGGCTGCTGTCCAGAAGGGACAGATTTGCTGTTTTCTGATTTTAGGAGTTGTAAGCGAAGTCGGGGTAGTGGGATATATGTGTGCTGTTTTGTGGACTCGATTTGAGTGTGTGGCACGTGTTTGCAGGTGGTGTGCCTCCAGGAGTGCTCTCAACCTCTCGTCACTCCGTTGCCCATGGTTGAAGGCAAGTGTGTTGCGTGGATTGTATGCTATATGTGTTGCTAGAATTGATTGATAGCATTTGGAATAGATAACATGTTGTTTTGCCATGATTTACATGTTATAATTGATAGGAGGTCCTTAGGCCATGATTTAAATGTTATCGATGATATGGTGTCCCCATGCCATGATTAACAATGTTTGTTGTTGACAAATGATTCACATGCCATGTTTTGAACGGTAACCGTCAATTGTTGAATATGGTCCTACATGCGGAAATGCCATGTGTTGATATGCAATATGTCTATTTCTGTATACGTTGCTGTCCATTTTGCATACATGGCATATTTTCATGGCCGACCGGTGAGATAAGTCATAACTATTCCGGTAGGGTCGGTGAGAACAGTTATGACTAGTCCGGGGCTATTCTTTTGAGTAAGTCCTACATCGTGATTCCATCACCGAGGTGAATGGAAGCGAGTGATAGGCACCCTCCATCTTCGGGATGGAAGGGGGAAAAGGGTGCATGCCGACGGGTGTGCACTCAACCATACCGTATGAGTATTCCAGAAGACATGTGCATTGCATTGCATGAATGAAATACATAAATGAAGATGTTTATGAGATGGTGATGAGAGTACTCATGAGATGCTCATGAGATGAATAGCATGTTGTTTTAAAGGTTGTATATAATGTTAAATATGATGTGTTGTGATATAACTGTGGAGACTGGAATGATGGTTTGTTGTCTTGAACCTTGTTGATCCATTTCAATACACTTTGCTGAGTTATGAACTCACGCTTGTGTTTTATGTTGTTTGTTTATTTAGGTACAATGAAATCGGGCGTATGGAAAGGGATCTAGCTACACTCCTCCGTAGTATCATAATCTAGCTAATTCACCGGTTTTGGAGACACGGCAATAAGTATTACAATAATCATTAGTGTATGGTCTCGTATGTTTGGTTGTTTCCCTCATGTGTATCATGTGGGGCTATGGAGGAGTTGTTTTAACTTCCTAGATTTAAATTGATGCTTATTATTTTGCTATCGATGCTTATTGATGTTTTAGTTGATGATTAGCTATCCTTATCGCTGTATGGATATCTCGCTTGTCTTACATATTGATATGATGCTATGTTGTTAAGTTTCATGCAAAAACAAAGGAGATGCTGTCAAAATTTCTAATTATTCCAAATGATTACTTGCTATAATTTACCTTAAATTATGGTATTAAATGTGTTATGGTCTATGTTTGGTGACATTCTGGGCTTAGTAAAAGTCAGTGTTACAGCTTGGTATCGAGCGGTCAGAGGTCCCTGGAATGTGTATTTAGTGTCATAACTATAGGTTCAACTAAAATATGAAGTGGGATAACCTAGAAACATGGCTTAGGTTTTACTTAAAACTTTGCCATAGGATAGCAACATTAAAACTTGTGTAAGTGGAATAATTAATTTAAAACTTGACACACTGCTGCACAAGAGGGAATGGGTATGTGTACCGTTGCTTTACGCTTAAATGTTGTATTTAAGCTTTGATGTTGAATGTTACCTTTGGTAATATATGTTGCTATGTTTATGAAAGAATTGATTGTGTTGATACAATTGAGATTATGTGGGTTGTGGTGCCGAAAGGGGTTTCGGTCGCCTTCTGTTGTTTGTAGTAATGTTGGGTTTGACGGTGTGGCCGGGTAGTGCCATCACCGATGGACTTTTAACCTCCTGTTGGGAGAGTGCTTATCCTTTCTGGTCAGATTGGGTAGTTGGTTGGAGTCGAGTAGTAGAGTTGTGGAATGACCGTAAGAATTTCCTTTGCCGTTTTGACGAATGGTTTTGGTTGGTTTTTGGTTGGTTGAAATAAAAGAAAAAGTGTTCGGTTTTGGATACTCACCGATGGTTCTTTTGGTGGTTTTGGTTTTGTCTTCTTTGGTTGAAGACAAAAGAAGAATTTCGGGTTGCGCCTCTTTTGGTTGCCTTGTCAGCTTTGACGCCCGATTTGTTGTTTGCCTTGTAGAGAAACTTATAGATTGATTCTTGGGTTACCATTCTCCAACTTGAAAAGAAGTTATTGAAGTTTCGATGAAAAATCTAAGTCGCATGGATTTAGGTGTCAAGGTTTTGTCGGAAAGGATGTGGTTGATCGGTTGCTTTACGGAGAAAGATTTCAATTTATTCTTGTGTTTGTCTTTTTCCGAGGTTTAAAAGAGTTATTGCGGTGTTTTGCCAGATCTTGTTGTTGGGGCCTAAGTGGTGTTTGATTGCAATGATGACTTGCTTGGGAATTCATCTTTGAAAAAAACCGTTTGTTTCGTGAAAGTTTGAAGTTTGGGGTTATGGCCTAAAATTTTTTGTTAATCGCTTGGTTTTTCCTCGTGCAACCATCTTCCTTCGTGGAAGTTGTTGATCTCGAGAGTTGTGGAGTAGTTGCGTGTCGGCATTTGGGAATTTAAGAGTTGACTTCTCTTGTGATTTATGGTTGAGCTTTCCGGAAGGAAAGGTGTTTTGGGTGTTGTTCTTTTCTGGAGCAATTATGGTTTCCTTAAGAGTTGGGTGCGTGATTCACGCGGATGTTTAAGAAGTTAAGTGTATGACGAGAAGTTAGAGTTTTCGGTTGATATGAGCTAGTGGTCCGGTTAAAGTAAACTTGTTTGTTTAAAGATAAACTAAAATATTGTGTTGATAAGAGATGATTAAACGAGACGTCAGGTGATCCAAAGTGAAAGTTGATTAGTGGTGTGTGCAAAGTGATGCGGGCTATGGAATCTAATGGATGTTTGAGATTAGTTAGCATAGAATGTCTCGGTTGATGAACTTGTTATAGCAAGAAAATGGTGGGAAATTCTGCCTATTGTAGCTGGTGGGTCAGTTAATATTGTGGGTCGACAATATGACTTAAAATACGTGTAATCAATTAATGAGGATATATGGAATGATTGTAGGAAAGGTTGAATTATTCTTGACAGATGTCTGTCTGGGATATGTATTTATGAGGGATGTATAGTGGAGATCGTGTCGCGTGGTTAGTATTAATTATGGGTGGAATGAACTGGTGATATGGAATATATGACTTAGGGATTATACCCAGGGTAATTGTTGATTACGCCGGAATAATTGTAAAGAGATGTGTGCTACGCTTGGGATAATAAGTTGCATGAATAATGGTTCGTCATGGTTATAGACCAAAAGAAGTTGTTGATATGCGTCTTATGTTGGATTAACTGATAAGTTAATTGTGCTAGAGTTGTGAGAACGTGGTTCTCCTTGTTGGTTGTCATACGGTAGATATGGTCTACGGTTCGTTGGTAATATAATCAATTGTGGTTATATGAACAGTGAAAAGTGATTTTATCAAGAGCAGATGTTGTAGCTTGTGTGCAACAGTGTTGGACTTCTCGGGATTTGGGTGATTATGACATCCGTTTTGGCTAAGAGTATTGGAATGCGAGTAATGGTGGGATTTTAGTCGAACTTTTTTTGAAGGTTTACGGATTCAAATGAATGTATAAATTTTCTGGGAGTGCCTGCCTCTTTGTTTAGGCGTCTTGATTAGTGTGCAATAAAAATCTCCCCTGATTAAGTGGCATTTTGTCAAGTTACAAACTTGACTCCGATGATTGGAAATATGGATGAAAGAGTAGTATTTGAAGTAACCGGCTTTTGGGTTCCAAATGTGGTGTGGTATTGAACCATACCAATCATTGGATTTGGGTTAATCTGTTTAGTCTATGCTATGAGTATGGGTTAACACCCAAAGCGTTGGAGTGGGACGCTCTCTTTAGCGTTCAACTGATTTATCTTTGGTAACCCTGGAGTTAAGCGCTTAAATTGTAATTCTTTCGTGACTAGAGTTGGATTTATTTGGGAAACGTGTGTTGTGTTTAAGTAGCTGCTTAAAAAGGTGAATCTTACGATTGTTTCATAAGTGATGTTGTTGGTAAGGTGTTCCCTGGGAATGTGTTTCCTTTCTCTTTAAGAGAATTGGTAGCGGTTATTAGGCGTAGATGTTTGAGTTGAGAGTTGATGTTATCTTCTGTTATTGGCTTTGGTTAAAATGCGATGTTTTGCACGCATTGCGTGCAGTGGTTGTTGGGTTGTGATGCGATATGGTATTTTTTCGGTTAACGCCGTCGTAGTTTATGCGAATTTGAGCAACCATCGATGTTGTTGGGTGTCAATCATGTGACAAAGAGAATGAAGTCTCTTTGTGAATGGTTGATGGGTATCGTGGTTTCATGACTAATAAATGGTGAAAAAGATTCATGACATCGTTTTTATAAGCATAAAAGAGTTGTTGAGCCAGGACGGTGAGGAAGTCATATAGAGATATATGACTAATCCGGAGTGCTCTTGTAGAATTCGCATTCGTGTTATGAATCGAGATTTTCATTGCTCTCTAGCATGAAAATGAATGAATGGATAAATGCTGGTATTTTGGTTGTTATGCAAGGGATTTGAGTTTCCCTTTCTCTTCGAGAGTTTTTGTGGCAGTTCTCTTCCAAAATGTTGGTTTTGGTTAAAATGAAAAGTTTGGCGGTGGTGAAAGAGAGTCGAGTTGACTTTAGTAGTCGAGAACTTCACAAAAGAATTGTGTGGAGTCTCTATTTGTTTGAGTGCTCCCGATGCGAATTGTATCGCGTTGATTGGAGATTTGAGTTTTCCTTCATGGCTTGACTTAGGAAAAGCAAAAGAGTGGTTTTTCATTGTTATCGGGTTATTTCCAAGGTGATTTGTGGCGCTTTGAGGTTCGAGTTGTTGTATGTGGTCTACTTGGATTCAAAAGAATTGTACTTCTTTTGCACTATTGATAGGAGCGAGAATAAGAAGGGCCTCGGGTTATTGTTGAGTATAATCTAAGAGCTATACTCGTGGGCCTCGTTGTTTGTGTGATTTGGTTGTGAGGGCGACATCCTCTTGGGGAAAAGTGCCAATTGAGAGTTAGTAGTGAGTTACGATCCTAGCTGGGGCTAGGTGATGGACATTAGTGGTATGAGGGTGGATGATGATGGAGGTTGTTGGTGTCGTGGTTTGAATTTGGTTGAAAGTATCGTTGGGTGGAAGCAAATGTTATAGAAATTGTGATGTAAAATGCTTTCTCGTGGATATTGTCTTAGCTAGACGTCCCTGGGTGTGCGTTATGCCTGGGAGAGGATAGAATGAAAAGTGTAATGTGGTTGGCAAATAAAGGAAAGTATGATCGATGTAGGCTATGAGCGAAGATGACATTAGTAAATTTTGATTCCTTGCGAAAAAAGGGGTCAAATAATTGGAAGGGATGGGGTGTTACAGTTGGTATTCTGCCATTCTGAGTTTATGAATCATGATAGAGATCGAAGTAAATGAGGAATCATGTCAAGTGGTGCTTAGTTAAGCTAAGTCAAGTCACTCTTGTTAATAGATGGATTTGGAGATTTGGGTTGTCCTTGCTACTGTTTGAGTCTTTGCGTGGGTGTGTTGAGTTCGCAAAGAAGATGAGACCCTAGTGGACATTGTTTTAGAGTTGACGTGTAAGATTCGAGGTCGAATCCTGTTAAGGGGGAGAGAATGTAACACTACGGAATAGTGAGACATTATAAAATATGATATTTGGGAGTGAAACTTTGCGGCATGAGATTAAACCATATTTTCTATGTCGTTTTGGGTGCTTTCCTGGAGGTTCGGGCTGTTTTCCGGGTGATCGGGCCGTGGGGAAAGCAATTGGGCGAAGGTGGAATGAATTGGGCCCATGAGGGAGAGCTTTAGGCAGCACACCCTGCTGCCCTGCCTCGTTGGTGCGCCCCTCCCCTTGCCCCCCAAGCCGCCACCCCTCTCCCCATCTCCTCCTCCCTCTAGTCCTCCTCCTCCTCCTCCACACCCCCCAAGCCGCACCACCCCTTCCTCCTTGCGCCTCCTACCCCACCCTCACGTGCCCTTGCTGCGTTCCCCTCGCTGCTACGCCACACCATGGTGCTGCCCTCTGAAAAGATGAGAAAGCTGCCTAGAGGGGGGGGTGAATAGGCAATTTAAAATTTAAACTAAATTTGTCGCAGCGGAAAGAGTATCGGAACTTCCGGTATTGGATCGGAACTTCCGATATAATCGGAACTTCCGATTCCAGATCGGAATGTCCGATCGACTTTTTACACGGACGATTAATAACTGAAAGTAATAAACTTGAGAACAATCTAAGAACAATAAAACGACTGAATAAATAGACAAGCTTAAGTAAAGAAGACAAAGACGCGGATTTGATCCCGGAGTTCGGATTCTTGAGGGAATCCTACGCCTCGCTGAGGAAGCTCCAAAGAGCCGGGTCTTTTCCAACTCCTTTCCTCCCAAACCTCGGTCACACTTGAGGCTTGGTTCCACTATTTGGTTCCTTTCCTTTCGGAGGCGGAGCCGGCCTTCACAAACTTTTCACGGCAACCCACAATCCTTGGGAGCTCGTGAACGACGCCTAGCCGCCTCAGGAGTCCTTCAACCTCCAAGAGTAACAAATGCACGTTGATCAATCTTGGAGGAACACTCTAATGCTCAAGATGGAAGACACTTCCTTTTCACTCTAGCTCCAAATCTCACTTCTAGTCCTCACTCCTTGGATGATCTCTAAGATCAAAGAGGAGGGCTCAAAAGTAGACTAGAGAGGGCTCAATGTGCACCAGAGTTCTGCCAAATAGAGTGTGTAACCCTCAAATGAGAGAGGGTGGGGTATTTATAGTTTCTTGCAAAAACTAGCCGTTATACTCCCACTCACCGCATATCGGAACTTCCGATATCAACATCGAATATCCGATATGTACAAATAATCGTAACTCGAGCGCACTTTAGTCGTTACACAAGATGCATCGGAACTTCCGATATCAACATCGGAACTTCCGATGTTCCCAAATGCCCTTGACAAAATGCTTCTAAGTCCACATCGGACTATCCGATATCAACATCGAACTTCCGACTTAATCATCGGAAAGTCCGATCAATATATCGGAATGTCCGATCAATCCAGTGAGCTCCTTTTCAGGTTAGAACACATCGGAACTTCCGATGTTAAATATCGAAACTTCCGATCTTTACAGAGAGCACCCTAGAAACATTTACAACGATCGGAACTTCCGATCGTAAATATCGGAACTTCCGATACATCTTCTACGCATCGGACTGAAGCAAACATGCACATCGGAATGTCCGGTCACATCGGAACTTCCGATGTAATATCGGAATGTCCGACTTGAACTTAGATAAAAACACATTCCGGTGCATGCACGATGACTTAGAATCTCAAAAAGATTTGAAGTAACATTCATCTGAGCATAGAGACTACTCTAGATCATCTACGATGCATCCCTCTTAATAGTACGGCATTCCTACGACACAAAGCATAGAAAAATTAAATTACGGCCGCTTTTACTCGCTTGAATTCGTTTGAGGGTTTCCTTCGCATGTAGAGAATCTCACATTTACTCTTTTACCTGTTCACAAACTCATTGAAGACATTAGTCCTGTATAATCGTTTGTCATTAATCATCCAAAACCAATTTAGGGGCCTAGATGCACTTTCACCCTCGCCGGTGGGAGGATCCGCGACGAGGAGAACCGGTGGCAACGTCGCGTGGGAGGAGATCGGGTGGAGATCGCGCGAAGAGAAGCGGTTGATTCGTGGATCGTCAAGAAGGTAATGGGGGAAACCTTTGGGGATTAATTAGATGCTGTGTAGAGGTGATCTACCATGTTTTTGGATCATGGGAGGTGCTGCCATGGGGTAGATTTGTTGGAAACTAGAGTTGTATTCGCGTTCTGTTCGGGCAGTTTGGGAACCCGATCTAGGGCCGGCGTTTCAGCCAATTTCGAGTTTGAATCTGACCGTACGGACTTTTAGGAAGTTGTAGATAATTTCCTTATCTTTCCGTGCATATAAATAAATTGAAATTCTGCCCAGCCGTTTAGAAGTTATGGCTGTTTTACCGAGCGCTGTCAAATCTGTGATGAGATTGGGACAGTTCGTGTTCAACGTTAGATTAAACAACATTAGAGTCCGAATTAGTCTTTCCCTATAACTAGAAAAAGTTGGGAAATTTCCTAAGCTACGCGGAGATGTACTCGTTTATTCAATTTGGAGTCCTAGAACAGAAGTTATGCCTTTTGAAAGGCTGCTGTCCAGAAGGGACAGATTTGCTGTTTTCTGATTTTAGGAGTTGTGTTTAAGTCGGGTAGTGGGATATATGTGTGCTGTTTTGTGGACTCGATTTGAGTGTGTTGCACGTGTTTGCAGGTGGTGTGCCTCCAGGAGTGCCCTCAACCTCTCGTCACTCCGTTGCCCGTGGTTGAAGGCAAGTGTGTTGCGTGGATTGTATGCTATATGTGTTGCTAGAATTGATTGATAGCATTTGGAATAGATAACATGTTGTTTTGCCATGATTTACATGTTATAATTGATAGGAGGTCCTTAGGCCATGATTTAAATGTTATCGATGATATGGTGTCCCCATGCCATGATTAACAATGTTTGTTGTTGACAAATGATTCACATGCCATGTTTTGAACGGTAACCGTCAATTGTTGAATATGGTCCTACATGCGGAAATGCCATGTGTTGATATGCAATATGTCTATTTCTGTATACGTTGCTGTCCATTTTGCATACATGGCATATTTTCATGGCCGACCGGTGAGATAAGTCATAACTATTCCGGTAGGGTCGGTGAGAACAGTTATGACTAGTCCGGGGCTATTCTTTTGAGTAAGTCCTACATCGTGATTCCATCACCGAGGTGAATGGAAGCGAGTGATAGGCACCCTCCATCTTCGGGATGGAAGGGGGAAAAGGGTGCATGCCGACGGGTGTGCACTCAACCATACCGGTATGAGTATTCCAGAAGACATGTGCATTGCATTGCATGAATGAAATACATAAATGAAGATGTTTATGAGATGGTGATGAGAGTACTCATGAGATGAATAGCATGTTGTTTTAAAGGTTGTATATAATGTTAAATATGATGTGTTGTGATATAACTGTGGAGACTGGAATGATGGTTTGTTGTCTTGATCCTTGTTGATCCATTTCAATACACTTTGCTGAGTTATGAACTCACGCTTGTGTTTTATGTTGTTTGTTTATTTAGGTACAATGAAATCGGCGTGCGGGAAAGGGATCTAGCTACACTCCTCCGCGTAGTATCATAATCTAGCTAATTCACCGGTTTTGGAGACACGGCAATAAGTATTACAATAATCATTAGTGTATGGTCTGTATGTTTGGTTGTTTCATGTGTATCATGTGGGGCTATGGAGGAGTTGTTTTAACTTCCTAGATTTAAATTGATGCTTATTATTTTGCTATCGATGCTTATTGATGTTTTAGTTGATGATTAGCTATCCTTATCGCTGCGTATGGATATCTCGTTTGTCTTACATATTGATATGATGCTATGTTGTTAAGTTTCATGCAAAAACAAAGGAGATACTGTCAAAATTTCCAATTATTCCAAATGATTACTTGCTATAATTTACCTTAAATTATGGTATTAAATGTGTTATGGTCTATGTTTGGTGACATTCTGGGCTTAGTAAAAGTCGGGTGTTACAGCTTGGTATCGTGAGCGGTCAGAGGTCCTCGGAATGTGTATTTAGTGTCATAACTATAGGTTCAACTAAAATATGAAGTGGGATAACCTAGAAACATGGCTTAGGTTTTACTTAAAACTTTGCCATAGGATAGCAACATTAAAACTTGTGTAAGTGGAATAATTAATTTAAAACTTGACACACTGCTGCACAAGAGGGAATGGGTATGGGTACCGTTGCTTTACGCTTAAATGTTGTATTTAAGCTTTGATGTTGAATGTTACCTTTGGTAATATATGTTGCTATGTTTATGAAAGAATTGATTGTGTTGATACAATTGAGATTATGTGGGTTGTGGTGCCGAAAGGGGTTTCGGTAGCCTTCTGTTGTTTGTAGTAATGTTGGGTTTGACGTTGTGGCCGGGTAGTGCCATCACCGATGGACTTTTAACCTCCTGTTGGGAGAGTGCTTATCCTTTCTGTCGTAGATTGGGTAGTTGGTTGGAGTCGAGTAGTAGAGTTGTGGAATGACCGTCCGAATTTCCTTTGCCGTTTTGACGAATGGTTTTGGTTGGTTTTTGGTTGGTTGAAATAAAAGAAAAAGTGTTCGGTTTTGGATACTCACCGATGGTTCTTTTGGTGGTTTTGGTTTTGTCTTCTTTGGTTGAAGACAAAAGAAGAATTTCGGGTTGCGCCTCTTTTGGTTGCCTTGTCAGCTTTGACGCCCGATTTGTTGTTTGCCTTGTAGAGAAACTTATAGATTGATTCTTGGGTTACCATTCTCCAACTTGAAAAGAAGTTATTGAAGTTCCGATGAAAAATCTAAGTCGCATGGATTTAGGTGTCAAGGTTTTGTCGGAAAGGATGTGGTTGATCGGTTGCTTTACGGAGAAAGATTTCAATTTATTCTTGTGTTTGTCTTTTTCCGAGGTTTAAAAGAGTTATTGCGGTGTTTTGCCAGATCTTGTTGTTGGGGCCTAAGTGGTGTTTGATTGCAATGATGACTTGCTTGGGAATTCATCTTTGAAAAAAACCGTTTGTTTCGTGAAAGTTTGAAGTTTGGGGTTATGGCCTAAAATTTTTTGTTAATCGCTTGGTTTTTCCTCGTGCAACCATCTTCCTTCGTGGAAGTTGTTGATCTCGAGAGTTGTGGAGTAGTTGCGTGTCAGCATTTGGGAATTTAAGAGTTGACTTCTCTTGTGATTTATGGTTGAGCTTTCCGGAAGGAAAGGTGTTTTGGGTGTTGTTCTTTTCTGGAGCAATTATGGTTTCCTTAAGAGTTGGGTGCGTGATTCACGCGGATGTTTAAGAAGTTAAGTGTATGACGAGAAGTTAGAGTTTTCGGTTGATATGAGCTAGTGGTCCGGTTAAAGTAAACTTGTTTGTTTAAAGATAAACTAAAATATTGTGTTGATAAGAGATGATTAAACGAGACGTCAGGTGATCCAAAGTGAAAGTTGATTAGTGGTGTGTGCAAAGTGATGCGGGCTATGGAATCTAATGGATGTTTGAGATTAGTTAGCATAGAATGTCTCGGTTGATGAACTTGTTATAGCAAGAAAATGGTGGGAAATTCTGCCTATTGTAGCTGGTGGGTCAGTTAATATTGTGGGTCGACAATATGACTTAAAATACGTGTAATCAATTAATGAGGATATATGGAATGATTGTAGGAAAGGTTGAATTATTCTTGACAGATGTCTGTCTGGGATATGTATTTATGAGGGATGTATAGTGGAGATCGTGTCGCGTGGTTAGTATTAATTATGGGTGGAATGAACTGGTGATATGGAATATATGACTTAGGGATTATACCCAGGGTAATTGTTGATTACGCTTAATAATTGTAAAGAGATGTGTGCTACGCTTGGGATAATAAGTTGCATGAATAATGGTTCGTCATGGTTATAGACCAAAAGAAGTTGTTGATATGCCTTATGTTGGATTAATCGATAAGTTAATTGTGCTAGAGTTGTGAGAACGTGGTTCTCCTTGTTGGTTGTCATACGGTAGATATGGTCTACGGTTCGTTGGTAATATAATCAATTGTGGTTATATGAACAAAGTGAAAAGTGATTTTATCAAGAGCAGATGTTGTAGCTTGTGTGCATTACAGTTGTTGTTGACTTCTCGGGATTTGGGTGATTATGACATCCGCTTTGGCTAAGAGTATTGGAATGCGAGTAATGGTGGTATTTTAGTCTAACTTTTTTGAAGGTTTACTGATTCAAATGAATGTATAAATTTTCTCGGGAGTGCTCGCCTCTTTGTTTAGGCGTCTTGATTAGTGTGCAATAAAAATCTCCTCTGATTAAGTGGCATTTTGTCAAGTTACAAACTTGACTCCGATGATTGGAAATATGGATGAAAGAGTAGTATTTGAAGTAACCGGCTTTTGGGTTCCAAATGTGGTGTGGTATTGAACCATACCAATCATTGGATTTGGGTTAATCTGTTTAGTCTATGCTATGAGTATGGGTTAACACCCAAAGCGTTGGAGTGGGACGCTCTCTTTAGCGTTCAACTGATTTATCTTTGGTAACCCTGGAGTTAAGCGCTTAAATTGTAATTCTTTCGTGACTAGAGTTGGATTTATTTGGGAAACGTGTGTGGTGTTTGCGAGCGTTTCAAAAAGGTGAATCTTACGATTGTTTCATAAGTGATGTTGTTGGTAAGGTGTTCCCTGCTGGGAATGTGTTTCCTTTCTCTTTAAGAGAATTGGTAGCGGTTACTAGGCGTAGATGTTTGATTTGAGAGTTGATGTTATCTTCTGTTATTGGCTTTGGTTAAAATGCGATGTTTTGCACGCATTAAGTGCAAGTGGTTGTTGGGTTGTGATGCGATATGGTATTTTTTCTGCTAACGCTGGCCGTAGTTTATGCGAATTTGAGCAACCATCGATGTTGTTGGGTGTCAATCATGTGACAAAGAGAATGAAGTCTCTTTGTGAATGGTTGATGGGTATCGTGGTTTCATGACTAATAAATGGTGAAAAAGATTCATGACATCGTTTTTATAAGCATAAAAGAGTTGTTGAGCCAGGACGGTGAGGAAGTCATATAGAGATATATGACTAATCCGGAGTGCTCTTGTAGAATTCGCATTCGTGTTATGAATCGAGATTTTCATTGCTCTCTAGCATGAAAATGAATGAATGGATAAATGCTGGTATTTTGGTTGTTATGCAAGGGATTTGAGTTTCCCTTTCTCTTCGAGAGTTTTTGTGGCAGTTCTCTTCCAAAATGTTGGTTTTGGTTAAAATGAAAAGTTTGGCGGTGGTGAAAGCGAGTCGAGTTGACTTTAGTTGTCGAGAACTTCTGTCAAAAGAATTGTGTGGAGTCTCTATTTGTTTGAGTGCTCCCCGATGCGAATTGTATCGCGTTGATTGGAGATTTGAGTTTTCCTTCGCGGCTTGACTTAGGAAAAGCAAAAGAGTGGTTTTTCATTGTTATCGGGTTATTTCCAAGGTGATTTGTGGCGCTTTGAGGTTCGAGTTGTTGTATGTGGTCTACTTGGATTCAAAAGAATTGTACTTCTTTTGCACTATTGATAGGAGCGAGAATAAGAAGGGCCTCGGGTTATTGTTGAGTATAATCTAAGAGCTATACTCGTGGGCCTCGTTGTTTGTGTGATTTGGTTGTGAGGGCGACATCCTCTTGGGGAAAAGTGCCAATTGAGAGTTAGTAGTGAGTTACGATCCTAGCTGGGGCTAGGTGATGGACATTAGTGGTATGAGGGTGGATGATGATGGAGGTTGTTGGTGTCGTGGTTTGAATTTGGTTGAAAGTATCGTTGGGTGGAAGCAAATGTTATAGAAATTGTGATGTAAAATGCTTTCTCGTGGATATTGTCTTAGCTAGACGTCCCTGGGTGTGCGTTATGCCTGGGAGAGGATAGAATGAAAAGTGTAATGTGGTTGGCAGTCGAAAGGAAAGTATGATCGATGTAGGCTATGAGCGAAGATGACATTAGTAAATTTTGATTCCTTGCGAAAAAGGGGTCAAATAATTGGAAGGGATGGGGTGTTACAGTTGGTATTCTGCCATTCTGAGTTTATGAATCATGATAGAGATCGAAGTAAATGAGGAATCATGTCAAGTGGTGCTTAGTTAAGCTAAGTCAAGTCACTCTTGTTAATAGATGGATTTGGAGATTTGGGTTGTCCTTGCTACTGTTTGAGTCTTTGCGTGGGTGTGTTGAGTTCGCAAAGAAGATGAGACCCTAGTGGACATTGTTTTAGAGTTGACGTGTAAGATTCGAGGTCGAATCCTGTTAAGGGGGAGAGAATGTGACACTACGGAATAGTGAGACATTATAAAATATGATATTTGGGAGTGAAACTTTGCGGCATGAGATTAAACCATATTTTCTATGTCGTTTTGGGTCGTTTCCGGGAGGTTCGGGCTGTTTTCTGGGTGATCGGGCCGTGGGGGAAAGCAATTGGGCCGAAGGTGGAATGAATTGGGCCCATGAGGGAGAGCTTTAGGGCAGCACACCCTGCTGCCCTGCCCTGTTGGTGCGCCCCTCCCCTTGCCCCCAAGCCGCCACCCCTCTCCCCATCTCCTCCTCCCTCTAGTCCTCCTCCTCCTCCTCCACACCCCCCAAGCCGCACCACCCCTTCCTCCTTGCGCCTCCTCCCCCACCCTCACGTGCCCTTGCTGCGTTCCCCTCGCTGCCACGCCACACCATGGTGCTGCCCTCGCCGGTGGGAGGATCCGCGACGAGGAGAACCGGTGGCAACGTCGCGTGGGAGGAGATCGGGTGGAGATCGCGCGAAGAGAAGCGGTTGATTCGTGGATCGTCAAGAAGGTAATGGGGGAAACCTTTGGGGATTAATTAGATGCTGTGTAGAGGTGATCTACCATGTTTTTGGATCATGGGAGGTGCTGCCATGGGGTAGATTTGTTGGAAACTAGAGTTGTATTCGCGTTCTGTTCGGGCAGTTTGGGAACCCGATCTAGGGCCGGCGTTTCCGCCAATTTCAAGTTTGAATCTGACCGTACGGACTTTTAGAAGTTGTAGATAATTTTCTTATCTTTCCGTGCATATAAATAAATTGAAATTCCGCCCAGCCGTTTAGAAGTTATGGCTGTTTTACCGAGCGCTGTCAAATCTGTGATGAGATTGGGACAGTTCGTGTTCAACGTTAGATTAAACAACATTAGAGTCCGAATTAGTCTTTCCCTATAACTAGAAAAAGTTGGGAAATTTCCTAAGCTACGCGGGGATGTACTCGTTTATTCAATTTGGAGTCCTAGAACAGAAGTTATGCCTTTTGAAAGGCTGCTGTCCAGAAGGGACAGATTTGCTGTTTTCTGATTTTAGGAGTTGTAAGCGAAGTCGGGGTAGTGGGATATATGTGTGCTGTTTTGTGGACTCGATTTGAGTGTGTGGCACGTGTTTGCAGGTGGTGTGCCTCCAGGAGTGCCCTCAACCTCTCGTCACTCCGTTGCCCGTGGTTGAAGGCAAGTGTGTTGCGTGGATTGTATGCTATATGTGTTGCTAGAATTGATTGATAGCATTTGGAATAGATAACATGTTGTTTTGCCATGATTTACATGTTATAATTGATAGGAGGTCCTTAGGCCATGATTTAAATGTTATCGATGATATGGTGTCCCCATGCCATGATTAACAATGTTTGTTGTTGACAAATGATTCACATGCCATGTTTTGAACGGTAACCGTCAATTGTTGAATATGGTCCTACATGCGGAAATGCCATGTGTTGATATGCAATATGTCTATTTCTGTATACGTTGCTGTCCATTTTGCATACATGGCATATTTTCATGGCCGACCGGTGAGATAAGTCATAACTATTCCGGTAGGGTCGGTGAGAACGATTATGACTAGTCCGGGCTATTCTTTTGAGTAAGTCCTACATCGTGATTCCATCACCGAGGTGAATGGAAGCGAGTGATAGGCACCCTCCATCTTCGGGATGGAAGGGGGAAAAGGGTGCATGCCGACGGGTGTGCACTCAACCATACCGGTATGAGTATTCCAGAAGACATGTGCATTGCATTGCATGAATGAAATACATAAATGAAGATGTTTATGAGATGGTGATGAGAGTACTCATGAGATGCTCATGAGATGAATAGCATGTTGTTTTAAAGGTTGTATATAATGTTAAATATGATGTGTTGTGATATAACTGTGGAGACTGGAATGATGGTTTGTTGTCTTGATCCTTGTTGATCCATTTCAATACACTTTGCTGAGTTATGAACTCACGCTTGTGTTTTATGTTGTTTGTTTATTTAGGTACAATGAAATCGGCGTGCGGGAAAGGGATCTAGCTACACTCCTCCGCGTAGTATCATAATCTAGCTAATTCACCGGTTTTGGAGACACGGCAATAAGTATTACAATAATCATTAGTGTATGGTCTGTATGTTTGGTTGTTTCCCTCATGTGTATCATGTGGGGCTATGGAGGGAGTTGTTTTAACTTCCTAGATTTAAATTGATGCTTATTATTTTGCTATCGATGCTTATTGATGTTTTAGTTGATGATTAGCTATCCTTATCGCTGCGTATGGATATCTCGTTTGTCTTACATATTGATATGATGCTATGTTGTTAAGTTTCATGCAAAAACAAAGGAGATGCTGTCAAAATTTCCAATTATTCCAAATGATTACTTGCTATAATTTACCTTAAATTATGGTATTAAATGTGTTATGGTCTATGTTTGGTGACATTCTGGGCTTAGTAAAACCTGGGGTGTTACACGTACTTTTGTAACTTGACCTTAAGGTTGAGCAACTAGTTTGGTTACTATAATTAAGGTACTTTCTATTTCGTTGAGTATGATTGTGATATTTACCAATGATGAGACTGTGTGCACTAGCGTGATCCTGGACTAGTGCTGAATACACAGAGGGTCCGGATTTGCAAATTCGGGTCCCGACAATAGATTTGATTGAGTTGCTATATTTGTGATGAAGTGGGGTTGTGGTGCCGAAGGGTTTCGATCACCTCTTTTTGTTCATAGTAAAGGCGTGGTTTGACGGTGTGGCCGGTTAATGCCATCACCAAAGAATTATTAACCCCTGTAGGAGAAGAGTACTTATCCTTTCTGTCGTAGACCGGGTAGTTGGTTGGAGTTGATTAGAAAAGTTGATGGTGAATCCTTTTGGATTTCTTTTACCGTTCTGACGATCGGTGAGGTTGGTTTTCTTGGTTTTAGTTGATTGAAATCAAAAGAAAAGTATGTGGGTATTGGATTCTCGCGGATTGTTTCGTAGGCGGTTTGTGGTTTTGTCTTCCTCGGTTGAAGACGAAGAAGAAGAGTTGTGTGTTGCGCGTCTTTTGGTCGCAATTTTTGTTTTGACACCCGGTTTTGTGGTTGTTGTGGATTGTCTTGGGGAGGAAACTTGTGTGGTTGTTGTTATCCCTATCTAAGAAAATGTGTTGAAGTTTCCCCTTGTGCAGACCTTGAGTTGGTGGAGCTAAGTTTGAATCTTTTTATCGGAAAATATTTAGTTGAACATTTGGTTTTCCCTGATGCATCCTTCTCCCTTGTTGGAAGTATAGATCTTGAGATTTTCTGAAGAGTTTTGGGCTACCAAAGTTGGGAATTTCAGAGTTGAGCTCTCCTGCATTTCTGTTGGAGTTTTGTTTTTTTCTTCCTTGCCTGGAAAGGAGAAATTGTTTATCGGTGTTCGTTCTTGTTCTTGAGTGGTGGTTATCTTTAAAGTTGAGTTGCGTCCAGTTTGTCAAGAGTACGTGGCCCATGAAGGTGTTTAGAAATTTTATGTCCGTACTATGTAGTATGTAACAATGTGGTTTATGGAATGACGTATTGCTAAGTTAATTTGTGAGTTGAATCAATTCAATGTGATTGTATCTTTAGCTTGAGGATAAATAGACTACTAGTGTTGTAGTTTGCTCAATAGTGAGAAAGGTTAAATGTGTTAATGTTCCGGCTCAGAATATGTTGCTTTGCTTTAAAACTGCCTATGCCCCCCGATAATGTTTAAAGTTTTAAACCCTGATGTATAGTTAGAACATTAAGATGATGTAAACTACTGATATGGTTAAAGAAACCTTATTGGTTGTATAAAGATGTTCCAATTTAACGTGTTAATAGAGAAATTTAATCATGCTGGCTTGTGACCTTAACATGGAAGTTGATTAGAGTTGCTATTTATGTTGTTGCAAACCATTAGTATATTTGGAGGTATGCATAAGTGTTCCTATAATGCTAGTACCGATGTCAATTGGGAAAATATAGGTTTTGTTGTTGTTTTAAGAACATTGTGTTGGTCCAACTTATTAAATTTATTATAATAGTTGGAGTATGTTGTGTAGTGACAATTTGTTAAGATATATGGATAGAGTAACTAAAAACAATACAGTTGCTTTTATGATTATGCCCATTTGTGATAGTGATGACTTAGTAGTGGTGGTAATTGTGTAGACTACTTGTTGGAAACCATTGTTAAAATGGAGGTTATTGTAACTTGTTGTGATGGAGTGAACCACGGATAATTATCATGACGTAGGGTTTTATCCTTAATGAACATATGTTTTAAAATCCTACTTACGAATTTTGTCTTGTGGAGATAATATTTATTTGTAGAAGACATTGATTAATTGAATAAGTTTCGATTGTCGAAAAGTTGATGTATGGATGGTATAAAATTGATAGGTTGATCATGTTAAAGTATTTGTTGAAATATTATGTTTTAATTGGAGAATATGATGTGTTTGTCTGTGGGGATCATGATGAGTTAGTATTGGTTGGATGTCTTTTTGATAAGCGTCATAAACTTTATTTATAAGTCTTGGAAAGGGTAACTAGAGAAAGAATTTGTCATGTATTGTTTGGTTGAATTATGATGGGGCTCCTCAACGAGTAAATAGTGATTATTGAAGCTTTTAATGGAAAGCATAGTGGAACACTAGAGGTGGTTGTATCTATGTTGAGCTTGTGTTTAAAACTTTTGGACTGGTTTGGTTGTTTGCTATCATCTTTCAACGCTTTTGGTCGAAGTGTTCCTTCTGTTGTGTTTCAGAGTTTCCCTAAATCTCGTAGCGATCGGTGCCAATCTTTGGTTTTGGCTAATTTGTTTAGTTTGTGTTGTGAGTATGGATTTACACCCAAAAGTTTTTGAGTGGATCACGCTCCTTCGCGTTCACACTGAGTTATCCTTTGAATAAATTTGAAAGGAAGCAGATGGACATAGATGGTTGTGTTGGAGATTCTTGAGATTTAATTTGTAACTCTATTTGGCTAGAATTGGAGTTATTTGAAAAATGTGTGTGGTGTTTGCAAGTGCTTCAAAAGGTGGTTTTTGTGGATGTTTCATCGGTGATGCTGTTAGTGAAGTGTTCTCTTTTGGAAATGAGTTTCCCTTTCTCTTTGAGAAAATTTATGGCGGTTTTATGTGCAGATGTTTAACTTTGGAGCCGATGCTCTTTTCCAAATGTTCATTGTGGTTAAAGTGCGAGGTTTTGCAAGTTTAGTTTTTCAATTGACGTGGGTTCTTTTACGACGTGGTGTTTCCCTGTTAATGGTGTTGCCGTCATAATTTATATGAATTTTGCAGCCATCGATGTTAATTGTGTTTCAATCATGTGATACCGAGGAAGAAGTCTTTTTGTGAATGACTACTTGGTATTGCTGTTACATGAAGAATGAATGGTGAAAAGGAAGCATGACATTGTTTATAGATGTTTAATGATGAAAGAGTCGGTGAGCCAGGTCGGTGAGAAAGTCATATATGGATATATGACTAATCCGGAGTGCTCTTGAAAAGTGTACATTCATGTCATGAATCGAGATGTCCCTTTCTTTCTAGTATGAAAAGAAACAATGAAGAATTTCTGATATTTTGGCTGTGGTGTAGGAGATTGGTGTTTCCTTTGTGTCTTGGCTTAGGAAATTAAAATGAGTGCTCTTTGGATGTTGTCGAATCCTTTCCAAAGTGATTGTAGTGCATTGGATTCGAATTGATGCATGGGGATCAATTGGGTTCATGGTTTATGGTTGAGCTCGCTCAATGATTGCACTCTTTGTCTTGGTCCTTTGAGTGGAAGAATGTGAGGGCGATACCTTTTTAGTAAGAGAAATCTAGTGTGGCTAGTAGTTGATCGTAAATAGTTTAAAAGTGAAGAGTAAAGGAAGGTTGTGTATGACTCAATCCAAACCTTCTTGGAGAATTGTGTCGTTGATGTGTTCCTTGGTAGGGTTGATTAAATTATTAGCGGACCACTTGGTGGTTGCTAGTAATTGCTTTTCCTTTTCGAAGTGTATTGGATCTTTTTGTCGTTGATCTTTGAGCGAGTTGGGTCAACCAAAGTGGATTGCTCGGTTGTATTGTTTTTGCGGGTTTCAAGGACCCTGGTTATAAAGTAGGCTTTTCCTTCGATGGTAACGGTGGGTGTTGGCCTAGTTGTAAAAGATCAATCTTTTGCAAGGTTTTAACCCCATTTGTTCAAGCAGTTGGTAGTCTTGGAGTGATGTGTCCCGCTTGGTTCAAGGCTGCCTTGTTTATGACGAACCACAGTAGAGAGGTTGAGGTGTGAAAGCATTTTTGCACGTGAGAGCTGAAGGGGATCTAGAGTTGGAGTTAGAGGTTGGTACCGTGTTCTTCGGGAGAGTAGCGTTGGTTAAAAGGATCGGGCACTCTAGTGCCAAGGAATGTATGAAATGAGGAGTGTGAGATCGTTTTCTTTTGTGGTCTGTTTGAGGATTTATCCTACCGCTTGGGTCGTGCTGAGGACGTATGTGAGTGCTTTGTGTTTCAATGTTGAGTAAGATTCTGGCAAGTTTTGATTGTGAGTTATCGTTAGAGCTGTCAATCTTCGAGCCTTAGTTCCTTGCTTTTGAGTCCGGGCTAGTGCAAATCGTAGGGGTTTCTGAGCGTGTTCTGAGAAGTGAACCTTAGCTCCCTTCGATTTGGTTGGTTGCGAAGTGGTGTGTCTCGGATTCGGGGTCGAATCCTATTAAGGGGGAGAGAATGTGACATTTTAAAATTCGGCATTTCGGTATGACTTTATAGCGTGTTTTTGGGCCGTTTCCGGGTGTTTGGGCCTCTCCGGGGGACTTTGGGCCTTGAGGGTTGAGTTGGGCCTCCGGTGGAAGGGTTTGGGCCCAGGGGGGCTTTTGGGTAGCCAAACCTAGCCCTCACCCCTTGGTGCGCCCCCCACTCCCCTCTCCCTCAACCCTAGCCGCCGCGGGAGATTGGCATATATGCCACTTTCAATAAGTGGTATCGTTAAAATGCCACTCTGGCCCACTGTCATAGACACAGATGGTCCTACATGTCAACGACAACAGAGTGGCATTTTTAGCGAAGCCACTTGTTAAGAGTGGCATTTTATCAATTTTTCCAGCCACCACCCACCCCTCTCCCCCCCCATGCGCCTCCCCCATTGCCTCCCCTAGCCGCCACCTTGCTCCTTCCTCCCTACCACCTCTAGCTGGCCCTAGGCAAGCTCCACCCCCACCCCTTGCTGCCACGCTCTTCCACGCCGTTGCCCTCACCATTGGGGAGCTCCACGACGAGAGGATCCGGCGGGATTGGCGCGTGGAGGAAGATTGGGCGATCAGGAGGCGTGTTCGTCGGTTCTTCGTTCGTCGGGCGAAGGTATGGCTAGGGGTAATCCTTGGGGATGGTCTAGGTGCTGTGCTAGAGGTTGTTTTGGTGTCGTTAGATTGAGAGATGGTGCTGCGATTGGATATATTTGATGAAAACTAGAGTTTACATAGTGTTCTGCTTCGGGCAGATTGGGCACACGACCTAGGGTTTGAGTTTCCGCAATTTTAGATTCGGATTTTGATCGGCCGTCTGTTGAGAAAGTTGTAGATAACTTCAATACCTTTAATTGGACACCAAGAACGTCCAATTCCACCCAGCCATTTGAAAGATATGATCGTTTTACCGAGAGTGTTCAAATCTGTGACGTAATTGGGACAGAACTTAATGTTTTGTAGATTATACAATTTTAAAGGCCGAATCAGCTTTTCTCAATACTTAGAAAAAGATAGGAACTTCCTAAGCTTCGCGAGGATATACTCGTTTACTTGATTTTGAGTCCTAGAACTCAAGTTATGCTAGTTTGAAACCTGTTGTCCCGGGGGACAGATTCTCTGTTTTTCGGCTTTGGGAGTAGTTTGCGAAGTCGGGGTCGATGAGCGATGGTGTATTGTTTTGTGGGCACGTTTTGAGTGTGTGGTATCTATGTGCAGGTGGTGTGACCCCGGGAGTGCCCTCATCCTCTCGCCAATCTATCGCCCGCGGTTAAGGCAAGTGTATTGGAATAGGTAGTGTGTTGTATGTTGCTTGTCTTGATTAGATGCAAATTGTTTTCATGATATGCTATCTTGCCATGACTAGTGTTTGCCCATGATATGATGAAAATGGTATGTTATGATGCTAAGCAATGATTAATTGTTTATGTTTATGTCATATGTTGCATACGTGGCATGAAAACTGGCCCGGTCGGTGAGAACGTCATAGCTAGTCCGGTAAGGTCTGTGAGAAAGTTATGACTAATCCGAAGCGCCACTGAGTAAGACCTACCTCGTGATTCCATCCACGTGGTGAGTGGAAGCGAGGAGTAGGCACCCTCCATCTACGGGATGGAAGGGGAAAGAGGGTGCACGCCGACGGGTGTGCACTCGGCAATACCGGTATGTGCTTCGAGGAGACATGTGCATTGCATTGCATTGCATACATGATGATGATAATGAAATGTGTACAATGAGATTGGGAAATGGTTATGATGTTGTATATGAAAATTATGACTTGATCATGATGTTAAGTATGGTATGTATCGATGTTGGCATTGATTTGTTCTTATGATCCATTGCAATATGCTTGCTGAGTGATGAACTCATGCTTGTGTTTCATGTTGTTTTTAGGTACCATGAAACCGGCATGCGGGAGAGGGCATTAGCTACACTTCCACAAGTAGCTCCACACTTATAGACAATTTAATCGTTTGAAGTCATGATAATAAGAATAGTGCCATGAATCTTGGTGTATGGTTAAATTATGTGCTTGATTTCCTCAATTGCTTTGTTTTAGTTTGAGGAGTGGTTGGACTTGGTATTATTGATTTAAGATGTTGCTATATCCATTGTTAATGCTGTTTTAGATGTCTCATATCTTGCTATATCTTGTCATAGTATTGTTGTTACTTCGATCATGGAAAAACAAAGGAGATGCTGCCGAAATTTTCGGTTTTAGCAATTACTCCTTTGCTGTAATTTATCTTTATTTGTGGTATTTAGATGTTGTTTAGTCTATGTTTGGTAACATTCAGGCATACTAGATGCCAGGGTGTTACAGTAACATCTGATGCTCAAATTATTATTCCATTTTAATACCGATTAGAACTGCATGCGGTAATTTTAAACTCTTTAAATTTTGTGTCATTGCTATCTATTGCTTAGTCATGCTAAGAGAAGAAAAAGGTAACTAGATCTAATGATTAGCACCTTATTGTTGCAATGAAGGATGGCATGTATAGGAAAGGGACAGGGCTGCTCTTTTCTCCTCCTTGAATGGCTTCCCCTTCTCCTACCAGAGAAGACAACGAAGTGAGCATTAAGGAGTGACAAAGTAGTTGAGGGGTAGGGGTGTATGCTTTGCTTCCTTTTCCTTTTTCTGGCTTGCTCCTTGGTGCTTGGTAGCTTCCTGGTCTTGATGTGGTATGTGGCCTTCTTGCTCCTAGTGACCTAATGCTCTTGGTTATGCTTACCCTCTTGTGCTTGAGCTCTCTTGTGCTTGAGGTGGCTACTGAGAAATGTTATGTGGATGTGCTAATATCTGTTTTTTTTCTACTGCAGCCAAATGGCATGGAGGGGAGGTGAAACCAGATTTTTCTAGGGTTAATACCATGGGCTAGAGTGGGTAAACTATGGGCTTGAGTGGCGAAACTAGGGGCTGGCAGGGAGCAGGTGGAGGGTATGCATGCATCCCTCCCTCCACTTGTATAGATAGTTTGGCAATGAGCTATGGCCTTCAGCTGACTAGGGTAGGAAATGGTGACAAGTATTATTTGTACAATAGAGTGGAAATGGATTGCCAAATACTGTATTCTTTCATATGTTTTTGAGGACCGAACTGTATTCATCCTTTTGAAATCTGGACTTTGATTGTAATTTGCAATAGTTCGGGAACTACAATAAATTATATTCTTTTGAGGACTGAGGTTATTGTATGAACTTTGGAATGTAATTCATATAAGGGTTGAGGGTAAAAGTGGATCCTAATGAATGTTGTTGTAATGTAATTATTAATCTGTTATCACCCTTTGGATAATGGGGGTGTCTTTCAATGAATGTGATATTTTTTGGTAAATTCATTCAAGTGAAAATGAATGTGATGATGTATCGTTATTTGTGCTGACATTTGTGTTGTGATTAACAAGGTAAGATCTGTTGTGTGATATTTTGAAATGAAATCTTCTGTTTTGCTTTTGGATGATTTGGATGCGTTTTAATGTGCTGCTCCTTAATTAATGATGCATATGTTGGATGCTTTATTTATATGTATGTGATTTGGCATTTTGGTTGGGTGGATATTGAGAGTATATGCATTTAAAATTAAGGATCCATCACTTATAACCATTAAAAGCTTTTCTCTAAATGGCAAGATCTAGAGAAATTTAATAAATTATGAAAATTTTAATTCAAAGCCAAATTTTAAAATTTTGAATTTACTTTCTTTTTATTTTGGGTTGTTACACAGTATTCATCATCCGGTAAGCAAACCTCTAAGCCAGCGGCTCATACTTCAAGACTTGCAGCATCTTTTCCAACAACACTGTCTTTACAAATGCCTCTCTTCCAACAACACCAAAATGGTGCCTTTGGTTTAGGCATCATTGCTTCTATTCGAGATTCTCCTTTCAGTTGCAGGTTACAAATTCAGAATTATCTCTAAATTTATACCTAAAACTATTGCCATGAGAAACGGAATATGATTCCACTTCCTTTTCCTAATCAAATTTCTCATCCTAATCGGATCAGACACAAGATTAACTCTAACATTCACCCCTTTAATCTTGTAATATCTAATTTCTAACACAACTCTAACTTACTGAGACAATCGATCTCAACTATGACTTACTTAATTTTTACTCGACACAGGATGACAAACACACCTTCTCAACATCCTGTACACTACAAGAAACAGGGAAAAATTCGTGGGTTTTTTTAAATTCGTGGGCAAAAGAAAACCCACGAATTTATATATTTAAATTCGTCGGTTTATAAAAAACCCACGTATTTAATTAAATTCGTGGGCCAAAAAAAACCCACGTATTTACTTAAATTCGTGGGCCAAAAAAACGCACGAATTTAATGAAATTCGTGGGCCACGTCTTGCCCACGAATTTAACATAGGGTTAACCCCGCGGGCGTCTCTCTCTTCACTCCCTCCCCTCAATTGCCCCTGTGCCCGTGTCCAACCCGGCGCCGCCCCTCGTCCTCCATCCCGAGCTGTCGTTGCCTGGCCGTCCTCCCCAAGCGCCGGCGCCGCCTCCCCTCGCTTCTCCTCCGACCGAGCGCCGCCTTATTCTTCCTACCGACGCCAAAGAAGAAGAAGAACGGCGGCAAGAATGAGCAAGCGGCGGGCGGCGCCTCCTCCCCGACCGACGCGTCCTTCCTCAGGCCGGCGAAGTCCTCCCTTGTTGCTCCTCCCCACGGCCGGCCTCTTCAGGGCTCGGCGAGCTGCAGTGCTTGGCGGAATGGGTCGCCTCATTTGCAACCTCCACGGCATCTTGGTCCTCTCGTCATCGCTTATCCTCGCCTCGCGAAGTCTTCTTCGAGGAGCGATTCGATGGTACTGTGCCTGTACAAGCTCCTTTGATTTCGCTTTCGTTTTAGCTGCTCAAGTGCTCAGTTTGGTGTACTACCTAGTGCTATCGTTTTGCTTGCTACTACATCTACAAGTAGCTACTCTTGTGAAATTGAATTGATGGGAAGCATCCCGCCTGATGTCCTGCCAGATGAGAAAACATTTCTCTGTCTATTATGTGTGATCAGAGGAAAATTGGTTGATGTTAAGTTTTCAGAGAGTCTAAACTTATCTTAAGAGCTTATAATGTTGATAGTGCCTTTTGATGTGCAAAGGAGTCATAGAGCAAGAGAACAGTAGTAGTGTGAGCTAACTTACAATTATGATACTGTGATTTTGTTCAATCCATAAACTTTTCAAGAATTCATGTCATTATGTTAAAGTTTCTTGTTCTTTTGTTTTGTTTGGTGGATTCCTTAAGAAAACCGTGAAATTCACATTCAGATGGGTGGGGGAGCCGTTGGGTGAAATCTGTCTGGAAAAGGAGCGAAGGCAAAGCCGGAACATTCAAACATACCGCAGGAAGCTTTTCTGGAGATCATGAATGTCGATGTCATCAGGAACTAGATTCTTTGGTAACTTAAACTGTGAGTGATTGATTTTTGCCATACTTTTACCATGCAGGAAGAGTTCCAGCTTGCATTATTTAAAAACAGGGGGAAGGAAAATCTTTTTGCTAATCGGGTATCCATCCCCTTGGCAACCAATTTCATTTAGGTTTTGATATGTCACATGGTGATATTACGTATTGTGTGTTATCACATTCAGTTGTATTTACAAGAAATGGACCTTGCAGATATTTGACCATTTTGATGTCAAGAAAAAGGGTGTCATCAATGTGTGGCTGATAATCCAGTAATGTGTGCGCTTATGTACTATTGAAATAATATAAGTTAATAAATGCAATAATATTCCTCCCATGATCCTATCCTTCATTTTTGAACTAAAACTTCTATTGTAATCCTCCTGTACAGGTAAAACAGATGTTGATTGCCCTTCTAGATGAATCAGAAATGAGATTATCTAATGAAATTATTGAGACAATCCTGGACAAGGTTTTGGACTTTTCATAAAAAAATTTAGTCAATTGTTACTTGAGCTGTAGATAATTCTTGTGGCTTATAACAGATTCAGTGACTAATGTGGTTAATGATGTCCCTAGGATAGAAAATAGATCGAACAGAGTGGGAGAATTTTGTCCCTAGGAATCCTTCCTTGTTGAAGATAATGACTCTTCCATACCTCAAGTGAGTATGATAGAAAATAGACATTCAGAAGTTTTTTGCTGCAACTATATTTAACTCTCCATGCCCAAAGGGATTAATGTTGTATGATGTATCATTCCAAAGATTTGTTGAGGCCTGTGCTTAGAATATTTTATTTACTGCTAGGAGTAAATGTTTATGTGACATGTAGTTTTATTTCTGTCATCTGAAACTTGAGAAAAGCGGTATACTGTAACTGTATAAAGGTTACAGCTTCTGGAACCCTCTATGTAGATGTTTGATGGCATTGTTGTACATTTAACTGAAAGTTGTTGTGGAGTATATATAAACATCGACATTCATGATAACTGCGGTATATATAAACATGTATGTCCGCGCAACATGACAGCCAATAACCTTCTTCGATATATGACCACCAGATGCAAAATATAAATAAAGCTGGATGAGAAAGACATTCTCTATAACTGTCCAGCACGACTGTTTAAATCAAATTTTATATTACAAAATTGCCAATACAACAGTTGGTTTATCTAAGTAGTGAGCCATTTAAGCAGGTCTTGCGGCTTTCAGTAGAAATATGACAAGGCAAGATGCAAGAGAATGGCTACAACTTTAAGCTACCATAATGTTGATAGCTTGGTATAATTTATAAAAATATCTGCTCTAGCCCCAATCATATGAACATGTTTTGCCTATTATATTTGGTAGATATAAAATGATAACAATATAACTCTTTTACGGTACACTAAACTCAATATGAACCGTCCATTTTTTTCAATCCAATAGATCATACTAACTAATATTTATTTATACTTTTGGTTTGAGAGATTGTGAAGGACCATGTGGAGGTCCATCCATGTTTGTGATGACTTTATTTGAGCAAGGTGTGCTCAGGCTTGAGTTTGATTTGACTCGGTATTGCATGTTTCAATTAATGATAATTGTGGACTAACATGCAGGAAGAAAAGGTATGTGCATTGTGGTATGTGCAAAATGGTTTGTTCCTTGTGGTACAGGTTCTTGAGGCAGCTATGGTCGTTGGTGAGTACCGGGACTAGGTTGGGAGAACCGAGGTCCAGAGCGGTCGAGGATACCGACGAGATGGTTAGGCTCAAACCAGGTTCACTTGGACGTCATGGAAATGGACTTGAGGTGGCTCAAGGTTTCCGGTTCGGGTTGGAGGCTCGAAGAGGAGGAAACTGAGCGGTCAAGTCCGGCGGATGAAGGCCCGTTGCATCGGGTTGATCGGGTTTTGTTTAAAACCCATGTATGGCCAATGTGGCCCATGTAAAGCCCATGTGTGGGTTGAAATGAGAGGGTTAATCCTAGCCCTTGGTGGAGTGCCCTAGGTTTGGGACTCATCCAAGGGTGGTAGGTGGCCCTAGAGTAGTATAAATAGAGGAGGGGTGTCCTCCCTCACTTGAAGGTTTGAGTTGCTCCTTTGAGCTTTGCCCACATGAAGTGAGGCTTTGTAAACCTTCCAACCAGAAAATACAAAGATTTTCTTTACATTTTTGTGAATTTAAATTCCGCATTTACATTATGTCTTTACTTTACGCAATTTAAATTCAGCATTTACTTTCCCGCATGTAAATTCTACTTAATTTACTTTCTCGCAATTTGGATTTGCTCCTCTCCTTCTAAATGCTGTTGATCAAGGAGGTCTTGAGGGTGCTCATTTGGTTTTACATCTTTCTTGCACCCTAGGATAGACTAGAGATCAAGTTTCTATCAAGATTGCAAATCTGTCCTGAACTTGTTCTTCGCGCAGCAGTCAGTCTTTGATTTTTAGAAAAATATAGAAAAACTTTCTTGATTGATTCTTGTTGGAGAAGGTGCTTGACTCCTATACCCATCTGTGGAAAAATTTTGGAGTCCACTGGATGCACCATTTGGGAGCTGTGAGGTGAAAACCGAGCCCCAAATTTCCTGATTGAAAATCCTGATTGTTCGTAGTTCTTGATTTTTCCTGATTTTTGTAGAAGGATTTTGGTGGTTATTTTTGGTGGAGTGCTTTACGACTCAACATCTCATAGGCTGAAAAATTCCCAAAATTTTTGGAGCAACAGAAGTCCACCATCCACCTGCTCTAATTGAGGACAATTCCTGAAAATCTGCTTTTGCTTTTCTAAAAGAGGCTTTTGTGTTTTGGCTTGATCTCTTTTAGAAAAGAAGTATTTGAATTGATTCCTCTTTGCTTTGGACACTTGACAACCAGAATTTGTGATTTAAATATCCCTCACATGATTCATGGTTCCCATCCATGTAAGCTAGGGATACACATAGTTGTCAAGTCGTTCCGATTTTTGCGGGTTTCGCGATTTTAAGGAGCATCGGTTTTCTTTGCGGGATTGTTTGGAGTACGTTGAGTAGGGGATATTTTTATTTGGGATCATTCACCCCCCCTCTGATCGCCATCTCGGTCTTTCAATTGGTATCAGAGCCGGTTTTGCTCTTTCATAGATCTTGACCGGTCTCAAGAGCCATGGCGACGGACAAGTACTCAACTAAGCCTCCAATTTTTGCTGGAGTTGATTATCCGTTCTGGAAGGTTCGGATGGAGACATACATCACTGCCCAGGGCTTTTCTTTATGGCAGAAGGTGAAGCACCCGTATGAGGTTCCGGCCGATGAGAACGTCAACGCCGCAAACATGGCTGACGTTGAGGCAAACGCTAAGGTCAAGAACCTCCTCATACGAGGACTTAGCCGCAGTTGAGTATGATCGCTGCCTCTCACCTACGATCGGCTCATTTAGATCCGGGTGACCTCAATGCTTACCATGAGGGCACCACTCAGATCAAGTCCGTGAGACAGATCAATTTAAGCGTGACTACAACAAGTTTGAGCAAAGACGCCGGTGAGAGCCTTGATGAGTGCTTTGCTCGCTTTTGCAAAGATTCTCAGCAATCTTCGGTCGATGGGTTGTTCATACACCGATTCGGAGAATGCGAGGCATTTTCTTCGAGCACTCGATCGAGGATTTGGGAGATGAAGGTAACCACCATCACGGACCATACAGACTTGTCGACCTTGACTCTTGACGGGTTGTATTCCCGCCTCAAGACTCATGAGCTCGACATTGTCGCTCGCAGATCTAAGTCCCAAACGATGGCATTGGTTACCGATCCCACTGGGTCTTCCTCTTACGGACTCCCTCTTGACTTCTCTTCTGGTTTTTCTCTCCCGCCTTTGCGACGTAGCGATGACGCCTGGAACAATTTCCAGGAAGGCAGCTTGTTCTTGTCGTCGAAAATTTTCGAACATTTACAAGAGGGTGAGAGATAGGAAGAGGAGTGGCAAGTTCACTTGCTTTGAGTGTGGTGGCCCCAACCACATTCGGGCAAACTGCCCCAAGCTGGAGAAGGGCAATAATGAACAAGGCGGTGCGGGCAAGAACGACTACATCAACAGGAACCGCAACAAGAAGCCTCTAGCTCGCGAGCCGGCGCAAGAGAAGAAGCACCGCAAGTTCGCCAAGGGCAAGAAGCTCTTTCACCGCGTCCTTGCCGCGCTCGACGACCTTGACCTCTCCGACACGGAGACATGGAGCGACAAGGACGAGGATGAACCGCAAGAGAAGGTGAAGGGCGGCGATGACTTCTCTGGCATGTGCTTCATGGCCTCCAATGCCATGGAAGTATCCGACACCGAGCTGTACAGCGACACGGAGGAGGTACCTTCTTATGACCAACTCCATGATGCTTTTATGAAACTAGAAAAATTTCATTCCAAGTCTAGAGCTAGGTGTTTGGATCTAGAGAAGGAAGTAGGTACGTTACCTCGGTAGTTAGCTTCACTTAGATCTTATTCCTCCTGAGACTGTGATGCTGTACTTTGTGTGATGCTTTACTTGTGGAGTTGGAGAACCTAATGACTCTACATGATAGTGTGGTTTCTGATATTGAGTCACTTAGGTCGAAAGATGCTAGTACATATCCAGTAGATCCTATTCCTATTGATGCTAGTTTCTTCACGCTCACACAACTGCATCATGTGCTAATTACCCTAAGCTTCTCGCTGAAATTGATGCCATGAGTTGTCACCTTAGGAAGCTATCTGCTAGAAATGATGAACTTGAAAAGCATGCTTCTAAGAACCCAATCAGCTCATGTGAGGGTTGTATGCAACTAAAAAATGCTTATGATGACTTTGTGCTTGACAACTCAAAATTTGCTAAGGATCTACTAGCTAAGTCACAAAATGGTTGAATGCTGTGTGTTGGGGTAGCAGAGGACATGAATCAAATTCATGTAGAGCTTAGGAAGAAGCTCAAAGCCCAGGTTGGTAGGATTAGAGACTCTCTCTGTGTTTCTTGCGAGTCCCTCAAGATTGAGGCTGCTCTTTATAGGGAGAGATTTGATCGCTTAGTTCGCTCTTCTCCATCCGGCTCTTCCTCGCTACTCCTTCCCCTTGCTCTTCTTGTGCTCACTTTTTCGAGAGTGTCAGTACCTTATGAGCACTCTCGAGAAGTTTGTTGGAGGTAAGAAGAAGCTCAATCTTATCCTAGATCAGTCCAAGATTAGCATATTCAATCAAGGTCTAGGGTTTGATGCCTTGGAGCATACGGGCGCATCCGCCACTCAAGCAGCGTGCCTCCAAGAGCGAGAGATAGTGGTGGCTCCACAGTGAGCACCACTGTGTTTAGATCAGCAGGGATTGTCCACGGACGCCTGACGAAGGGTGCTTCTCATGCTACTTCACCCCCAAGGCGAAGTATACATGCACCTTCTCGTCGTAAGGATGGACATATAGCTGATTTACGCCAGACGCGCCAAGATTTCTCGGCGTGAGCGTGTCCATACTCTTAGGGGTATTCAGGGTCATCCTCAGACTGGGGTGCGCCTAAGGCACACACGGCTTCTAGACAGATAAACAAGCTAGAGAGTCTCCTGCTTTTGGACAGCGCAGGGGCTTGGTTTTCGAGCTTCTACTCGGTTTTCGCGGCAGCTGTCCCAAGTCGCTTTTCCGCCCTCTTGATATTCCTCGCTTTTCCCATCGAGGTAGATATCAGCGCGTGAGTTTGCTTTCCCAACAGAGGTCCGGGCAAAGAAGACTGGGATGGTCCGGCCTTTGCACCTCGGCGGACCAACCCGTTACTGCTCCTGCACATCCCATCGGAGCGAGTCTGAGTTTGTGAGAGTCGAGTCACGGAGAGGTGCCGATTGCATTCTTCTACTCCGCTGATCGCTTCGTCTATCGCACAATTGACTCAAGATTGGGTTCCTAGATCTGCACCGATCTATCTTGGTACCGAGACATCCGCTTTTCACTCTCTTTGATTCAGGTCCGAGGGACAGTGGAAGGGGAGGTTTGGATCAGAGACTCGGCTGTTCTCGCCACATGACCGAGACTCTGCTGGTTTTCTTCCTCGACCGAGATCCCGGTGATGAGGTAATCACCTTTGGGGATGCTGCGTCGGGTAGAGTCATTGATAAAGGTACCGCCTGCATTAACGATCATTTCATTCTTAAGGACGTTGCCTTAGTCAAGAAGCTGCATTTCAACTTGCTTTCGCCTCTCACCTTCTTGATGACGATTTCGAGGTCAATTTTAAGAGGAGCTCTTGTAGGATCCTCGATTCTTCCGGGAGTTTGTTTCATGGATTTCTCGCTTTGGGAGAGTCTTTCGTGCTGATTTTTCTTTTCCTCTAGAGACTCTCTCCATTGCCTTATTGCTTCCGAGTCCCGTGATCTCTCCTTTTGGCATAGGAGACTTGGTCACATTGGCTTTGATCATTTGACTCGAGTTAAGGCCATGATCTCATTCGTGGCCCGCCTAAACTCAAGATGGTCAAAGATGTTGTATGTTCTCCTTGCCGACATGGCAAGATGGTTGCTGCCTCCCATCCTCCAACACCCGAGCGATGATCGATGCACCAGACAGCTGCTACATATGGACACTGCTGGTCGGCTCGAAAGTACCAAAGCAGTGTGGGAAGTGGTATATTCTTGTCATTGTCGATGATTTTTCGAGGTACTCTTGGGTGTTTTTCATGGCCTCGAAGGATGAGTGTTTTTCACACTTCGTGGGTTTGGTCCGTAGGTTGTCCGTTGAGCTCCTGTGTGCCTTACGAGCGATCCGCAAAGGACAATGGCACGGAGTTCAAGAACTCCTATTTTAGCAAATTTTCGTGAGGAGTTAGGCTTAGAGCATCGCTTCTCCTCTCCATACGTCCCTCAAAGAAATGGCGAGTGGAAAGGAAGAACAGGACCCTGGTTGAGATGGCCAGACGATGCTAGATGAGTACAATACTCCTAGGAAGTTTTGGGCCGAGGTCAGAGCTACTTGATGCCATGTTGCCAACAGAGTTTTTCTTAGGGCACACTTGCATTGCACTTCTTATGAGTTGAGATATGGGCGAAAGCCTAGTGTATCTCATTTTCGTGTTTTTGGTTGCAAGTGCTTCTTCTTGAAGTCCTGGGAACCTAGATAAGTTCGAGTCACGTTACGCTGATGGGATCTTTCCGGGTTACTCGACTTCGCCTCGTAGCTATAGGATTTGGGCTGTAGATTTGGGTAGGATCATAGAGACTGCGAGGTGACTTTTGATGAGGCTAGCCCGGTGCTAGACCGCACATTTCAGGCTCTTCTCCTCTTTCCCGCCTATCTTCTCGAGAGGAAGTTGATGACGGAGATGAAGGTGCCTTGCCCGATCCAGTCACCATTCCTCGCCTCCCGAGGTGCCTCCCATTTCCATATCTCGCACCTCAGGGAGATCAGCCCTTACCCTCAGACTCTTCAGCAGCCTAGTGGCTCTGCTCCTACTTCTCCCACGCGAGGAGTAGAGGTCACTTCGCTTGGACCTCCCGCCACATTCAGCAGGCTCATCCACCTGACTGCATCATTGAGATCTGCTTTGAGCGAGTCACTCGCCTAAGTCGTCTGCCTACTTTCTGCCTTCACTCTGCCTTTGTTGCCTCTTTTGAGCCGAAGGATGTTTCTCATGCATTATCCGATGAATCTTGGATTAATGCTATGCATGAAGAACTTGAAAACTTTGAGAGGAACAAAGTTTTGAAGCTTGTCGAGCCCCCTTCTGGTCACAATATCATTGGAACCAAATGGGTGTTCAAAAACAAGCAGAGTGAGGATGGGGTTATAGTTCCAAACAAGCCTAGGCTAGTCGCCAGGGTTTCTCTCAGGTCGAGGGTCTCGACTTCGAGGAGACTTTGCCCTGTAGCTAGACTCGAGGCCATCCGGATCCTGCTCGCATTCGCGGCATCCAAGGGCTTCAAGCTTTTTCAAATGGATGTCAAGAGTGCATTCCTCAATGGCTTCATTGAGGAAGAGGTGTATGTCAGACAACCTCCAGGATTTGAGAACCCCAAATACCCAAACCATGTCTTCAAGCTTTCCAAAGCTTTGTATGGATTCTTAAGCAAGCTCCACGAGCTTGGTATGAGAGGCTTAAATCCTACCTCTTGAGTCATGGTTTTCATATGGGTCAAGTGGACAAGACTCGCTCACGACATTCTGATTCGGATTTTCTCTTAGTCCAAATCTATGTCGACGACATCATTTTCGGTGGTTCCTCAGATTCGCTGCTACTCAGCCTCGATGTGATGAGTACCGAGTTCGAGATGAGCATGATGGGCGAGTTGAGCTACTTCCTTGGCTTCAGACAAGGCATCGGGAGGGTACATTCTTGCATCAAGGCAAGTACACTCGAGACCTCAAAGCGCTTTGACATGTCCGATGGAAAGCCGCTTATGACTCCTATGGCTACCATCGCTGTCCTCGAGCCCGACGAGGATGGTGAGCCGCTTGATCGAAGGAGTTCCGGAGCATGATCGGCTCCCTTTTGTATCTCATCGCCGAGACTCGACATACATTTCTCTCGTATGTCTTTGTGCTCGGTTTCAGCTTCTCCGCGTCTCTCACCGTCAGCGGTGAAGCGCATCTTCAGGTACCTTCGAGCTACCATTGACTATGGTATCTGGTACTCTTCTTCCTCCTGTCTATCTCTCGAGAGCCTTCTCCGATGCAGACTTCGCCGGCTGTAGGATAGATAGGAAGAGCACTTCTGGCACTTGCCAATTCATTGGCACTTCTCTTGTCTCTTGGTCGTCTAGGAAGCAGACCGGTGTTGCACAGTCCACCGCTGAGGCCGAGTATGTTGCTGCAGCCGATTCTGTGAGCTGTGTTCTCTGGATGAGATCGACCTATGCGGGACTTTGGGTTAGTAGCAGATTGTGTTCCACTTTTACGTGATAACACGCCTGCCATTCACATTGCTAAGAACCCAAAGGCAACACTCTCGGACCAAGCACATTGACATTCGCTATCACTTCCTTAGAGACCATGTGGAGAAGGGTGATATAGTGCTCGGTTTGTGGAGAGTGACCACCAGTTGGTCGACATTTTCACCAAGCCTTTGGATAGCTCCAGGTTTGTTTCTCGAGAGGAGAGCTTGGGATTATGAGCCCATATGGCATATCTTGAGGGGAGCCGGCTTGTATTATTTGTTCGTATGTATATTCAGCCTTCCTTTCTCTTTCCGGGTATCTTTGGGATGGTTTTCATTTGGTTGAGTCCACTTCACCTAGACTTCTGGCATGCCTCGGTATGGACCTCTCACCTTATGCTTTAAGGTGCTATTCCTCTCTTATTCTCGGTTGAGCTCACTCACGCCTTTTAGGTCTAGCAGGTGTTGGGCCCCTGGGTAGACAGTGGTCTGTGTTTGCTCCTGGGTTGGAGTTGGAGAAGTAGTTTTCCTATATAAGTCATATGGGGAAGGTGAGAGCGAGTCTGAGTGTTAGTGTTTCTCTTCATGTTATCTTTGCTCCTAGACTACCCATGTGTCAGTTGCTTGATTCCTTCTCATCATTTCAGTCTTTTCTGGTTTCAGTTGAGTTCAATTCATCCTTTTGAATCTAAAATTGCTAATAACTCAACTTCAATCAGATTTTGTGCTTAATCGACTCACTTGTTGAGGGGGAGCTTGGAATTGATTCTTTTGCATTGCATATAGACTTGTTTTTCATTTACGAGCTTTGTCTATTATGCAATTGATAAAATTGAGATATGTTGCACCTAGCTACTTTTCTGAAGATATTTGCTAATCTAGGTCATATCCAATTTGGTATAACATGTGAAACTAGCCAACATTTTAAAATTGAGCTTTCCTGAAAAGTTGATGAAACATGGCTTTTACTTGCTATACTTCTTCACTAGATGCTCATGCCATGCTTATTGAAATAGTGGGTTTCTACTAGAGTCCCTAGAGCAACTTGGGTTAGCTACATTGTTTCATTCTAGAATCCTCAATAATGCTCATGAATCTAAGTGCTGAAAATATAAATTGACTCTTTTGTGCTAAAATTGAACTCAACACTATTCATTCACGAGACTGCTTCCCATTGCACTTGGGATGAACTTGGAATGAAGTGTGTATGACCAAAACCACTCTTTTAAGCTTCTTGCTTGAGATGGTTGCTAATGGCTTGAGTCAATACACGAAAAATGCAAAAATAACTAGAGGAAGAGAGTGATGCCTAGGAGACCTATGTCGATGGCTCCTAGTCGAGGTTGTGTTTCTCTAGGATAAACTCTCTAAACCTGAAAGGTTTGTGGAGGAGAGTGAAGCTTAGGAGGCCTTTGTCGATGGCTCCTAGTCGAGGATGTGCTTCACTAAGCCTAACTCTCTCATACCGCTTTATGAGCTTTAATCTAAAAATTTGCATTTAAAGAGATGATTGAGCATGAGGCTTCTCTTATGGACTTGTAGTTTCCCAAAGTGTTGACTAGGTTGAACTCTAGTATATCCATTTGCTCGTTTGGTTGGCTTTGCTTCTAGTATTGAAGTTATGCTAAGTGTTGCTATTGTTGAAATCATACCAAAGTATTATAACTTCTTTTGAGCTAGTTAGCAAAAATTGAAATATGCCATTGGATATGACTTAGGATGACATAATTTGAACTTGAGTAGCTTGGTGTCATACTTTGTCTAAGTGGTCACTTGCATAATCCTCAAAGCTCTTCTAGGTTGCATTTCATGCAAAAATTGTTCTCTTGATGCCTATATTGCCAAAAGGGGGAGAAAACGAGAAAAGACATCTTAGAGAATTAAAAATGCTTTCTCATGATCATGATGAACAATTGTCCTTGCATTTGGATCATGAGTAATATTGAGCTTTTGAGAGATTTCTTGGTTTTGGAGCTCTTGTTGAAAAATTGTCCTTTCAAGTGTTGAGCTCTAAAAATTTTCTCATCTATTTGGTCATGAGCTTTCTTTCTCTTTTATTGGACCAAATATGATTTTTGCAATCAAATTGCTTTTCTTCCTTTGTTTACAAACTCAAATTTATGCCTTTTGTGTGGTTTGTCAATATACTCATCAAGGGGGAGATTGAAGGACCATGTGGAGGTCCATCCATGTTTGTGATGAGTATTTGACTTTATTTGAGCAAGGTGTGCTCAGGCTTGAGTTTGATTTGACTCGGTATTGCATGTTTCAATTAATGATAATTGTGGACTAACATGCAGGAAGAAAAGGTATGTGCATTGTGGTATGTGCAAAATGGTTTGTTCCTTGTGGTACAGGTTCTTGAGGCAGCTATGGTCGTTGGTGAGTACCGGGACTAGGTTGGGAGAACCGAGGTCCAGAGCGGTCGAGGATACCGACGAGATGGTTGGGCTCAAACCAGGTTCACTTGGACGTCATGGAAAAGGACTTGAGGTGGCTCAAGGTTTCCGGTTCGGGTTGGAGGCTCGAAGAGGAGGAAACTGAGCGGTCAAGTCCGGCGGATGAAGGCCCGTTGCATCGGGTTGATCGGGTTTTGTTTAAAACCCATGTATGGCCAATGTGGCCCATGTAAAGCCCATGTGTGGGTTGAAATGAGAGGGTTAATCCTAGCCCTTGGTGGAGTGCCCTAGGGTTTGGGACTCATCCAAGGGTGGTAGGTGGCCCTAGAGTAGTATAAATAGAGGGGGAGGGGTGTCCTCCTCACTTGAAGGTTTGAGTTGCTCCTTTGAGCTTTGCCCACATGAAGTGAGGCTTTGTAAACCTTCCAACCAGAAAATACAAAGATTTTCTTTACATTTTTGTGAATTTAAATTCCGCATTTACATTATGTCTTTACTTTACGCAATTTAAATTCAGCATTTACTTTCCCGCATGTAAATTCTCGCAATTTACTTTCTCGCAATTTGGATTTGCTCCTCTCCTTCTAAATGCTGTTGATCAAGGAGGTCTTGAGGGTGCTCATTTGGTTTTACATCTTTCTTGCACCCTAGGATAGACTAGAGATCAAGTTTCTATCAAGATTGCAAATCTGTCCTGAACTTGTTCTTCGCGCAGCAGTCAGTCTTTGATTTTTAGAAAAATATAGAAAAATTTTTCTTCATTGATTCTTGTTGGAGAAGGTGCTTGACTCCTATACCCATCTGTGGAAAAATTTTGGAGTCCACTGGATGCACCATTTGGGAGCTGTGAGGTGAAAACCGAGCCCCAAATTTCCTGATTGAAAATCCTGACTGTTCGTAGTTCTTGATTTTTCCTGATTTTTGTAGAAGGATTTTGGTGGTGATTTTTGGTGGATTGCTTCACGACTCAACATCTCACAGGCTGAAAAATTCCCAAAATTTTTGGAGCAACAGAAGTCCACCATCCACCTGCTCTAATTGAGGACAATTCCTGAAAATCTGCTTTTGCTTTTCTAAAAGAGGCTTTTGTGTTTTGGCTTGATCTCTTTTAGAAAAGAAGTATTTGAATTGATTCCTCTTTGCTTTGGACACTTGACAACCAGAATTTGTGATTTAAATATCCCTCACATGATTCATGGTTCCCATCCATGTAAGCTAGGGATACACATAGTTGTCAAGTCGTTCGATTTTTAAGTGGTTTCGCGATTTTAAGGAGCATCGGTTTTCTTTGCGGGATTGTTTGGAGTACGTTGAGTAGGGGATATTTTTATTTGGGATCATTCACCCCCCCTCTGATCGCCATCTCGGTCTTTCAGATTGATATATATATTATAACTGCAAATGTTTTTTTGTCTGCTAAGTTTTAAGCCGATTTTAAAGAGTTAAAAGGTTTGTTTCAATCTTTTAGTAGAGGTAATATTGCGATATGTTGAATAAGATTGAATGTGAAGATGGTTGTGTTGAGTGAGATGCATATCGATATATATATGCGTGATCGATATGGTTATATGTATTGAGTGTGATATCGATATGGATATATATATATATATATATATATATATATTTTGTATAAATGTCTGATAAATTCGTGAGCCATTTAAAACCCACGAATTTAACGGTTAAATTCGTGGGTACCCATGAATTTAAGTTAATTTCGTGGGTTTCTTCAGCCCACGAATTTAGCAGTTAAATTCGTGGGTTTCTTCAGCCCACGAATTTAGCAGTTAAATTCGTGGGTTTTCTTCAGCCCACGAATTTAGCAGTTAAATTCGTGGGTTTATTCAGCCCACGAATTTAGCAGTTAAATTCGTGGGTTTTTTCAGTAACCCATGAATTTAATTTAAATTCGTGGGTACCCACGAATTTAATTGATTAATTTCGTCGAGTTAAATTCGTGAACTAAATTCGACGGTTTGCCCACGAATTTAACTTAAATTCGTGGGTTTTGACCTAAATTCGTGGGTTTTTGGCCCACGAATTTTTCCCTGTTTCTTGTAGTGGTACTTAACTCAAGATGGCGAACACTTCTCCTTAATGTCTTGATCTCATCTTTGACGGATATAACTTAGGATGGAGAACACATCCCCTCAACGTCCTGAACTCGACTTACTCACGTGATTCAAGACAGCAAATATCTCTTTAATATCTTGACCTCATCTCTGTTTTCCTGTGCCACCAACTGCTAGCACTGTATCCACCACCTGAGCTTGGTCTCTTCTTCTCTCTATGTTACTTGCACAGCTACTGCAAATTTGATCTTGAATCGCGTCCTCCAAATTTGATCTTGAATCGGGATTGAGCGTATCTAGTCCTGGATCCAACTACTAGGCTCTAAAATGTATTATGAATTCGGTCCCAACCGGATTTTACTCTAGATCCGATCTAATTTCAAACCTAATTAGTTAAGTTAGCTTCAATCGATGGAACCTCACTCGCTATTGAGGAAAAAGGGGAGATTCGATCTCCTAGAGTTTAACTCACGCTCTCAACTCATTAATAATATGAGTATGAATGTTCTTTTGTACCTCTCGGAATTGTTTTTTATTGTCTCATTTCGTATGAAAGCCCAAAGTGGCTCAATTTCATTCTACGTGCAATGCATGGTACACTCGACCTAAGTTAAGGAGTTGAGGCGCTTCTCGCGGCGACGAAGAGGAGTTTGGGTGTTGGGCTGTCGTGTTGCAGAGTTGGTGGGCTTGGGGCGCAGGGCTCGTTAGGGGCATAGGAGTTCGTGTTATGGACTCCCGGCAGTGCAGTGTTCTCCGGAGTTGCACAGCTAAGCTCAGAGCGGCTCAAGGTCACGGCGGATTCTGGCACGTGGCGGGTCAAGGTCGGCGGCGCCGCTGTTCCGAGGGATCCTTGTGACTCTGTGCGCAAGGTTTGGATTGATCTGTGTGTGTGGGAGCTGGATGTTCGAGAACCATTTGGCTTTCGATTGGCTGGTCCGAGGTCCCGGTGGCTGCAAGTTATTTGTGTGCATGTTTCTCCAGAAGCATATGCACGAAGGCAGATTCAGGGCAAGAATTAACAGGCTGAAGGCAAAAGCGGAAACAACTCGAGGAACAGATGAAACCATGCGCTTACGTTTGAGAAGCTTCAAAAATTTGTAGTGCAACACTTTTGCCTAGTTGCCATATATAGGTACCTAGTAAGTGCCATGAACTTTGTACACAATACACATGTATTGCCAGTTTTGTGAAGACATGCTCGCAGATGTACACGCTATATATTTTCAAAAACTTCTGATCTGTTAGGGTAAAATTTTGATCTTTCAAAAAAATACATGTTAAATATAATGGTAAAAGCATGCGAAAATTTGATCTTTCAGAGAAAAATATTACATTACAATGCAGAGCATTCACATTGACCCAGAATAAACAGGTTAATTTCGCCGAACAATGTTTTCAGAATGACAAGAGGTTCAGGCTTGGAGTTGCTATCAGGATCATCCCTTCTGTCTTGAATACCAAGAAGGCTCACTGCTACAGAAATAACTATATTAGACGTCTTATCATAGATGGTTTTAAAAAACCTTATGTGTTAAATCTAATCACAGATGGTTTTCAAAGTGCGATCATCTAAGTTATTGGATTCACGAAAACCATCTGTGACAAACTTATACCACAAACTATTCATGGGAAAAGCCGTCTGTGAATTATCACGGACGATTTTTACCATGAATCATCTTTGATAGATAAGACCGACTGTGATACATCATGGGACTTGTTGCAGATGGTGACATATCATGCCAATATATATAATACGGACCCTGACTCACTTAGTGTTTTTAGGGTTTCCAGATCTGACTTTGAGGCGACTGCGGCTGTGAGGTGATCTGGTGAAACAAGACCGTGGATTTGGAAGAGTGATTGTAGATCCATTTGCTCTTGATGATCTAATGTGAGTACTTGGTTCTAATTGCATTATATTCAAGATCTAACTTGGTAAAGAGAGAATTTAAGATTGTTTAGATCTAGCTTGTAGATCCATTTGTTCTTTATGATCTAAGGTACTAATTGGTTATAATTACATTATATTCAAGATACAGCTAGCTTGATAAAAAGAGAATTAAAGATGCTAGGTTTAGATCGAGCTAGCTTGCTACAGAGAGAAGATCTAGCACGGTTTATGATTTGGGGTAGGGTTTAGCTAGTTAATTTGTGCTCCAATTTAAGAATGTGTGTATTTGCACTCCTAGTGTACTTCAATATTTAACACTAATTGTTACATGCGTAGTGTAAACGGACCGAAACTGGATGTATGCTAATAATCATGCAAGTGCCGAGTACATTAACAGCATCTATGCTTTTAGAAGAGCGGTAGAGAACGATATGTTTAATAAGGGGGTGCAATTTATGTCTTATCCATGCATGACTGCGAGAATATAAGGATGTTTCAAAACTCAGTGCAAATCAAAGCACAATTAATTCTAAGGGGTTTCAAAAGAGGGTATACATGTTGGACCAGTCACAATAAAGAGAAAATTATACAGGAAGCAGGTAGTATTAACATTACTAACAAAGTCAACGATATGCTGAATGATACCATCAGCAGAACGTGACTTGAACTTATCTAGGTACCTAGACTTCAAAAAGAAGCACTTGCATCCAAACACACAAAATGAGCAACACTTGGCTTTCGCCCATACCTCAACTCATATGAGGTACGGTGTAAATGTGCTCTCAAGAAAACTCGGTTGGACACATGGTAAGTAGTAGCTACAGCCTCAACCCAAAATTTTCTAGGAGTGTTGTACTTATCTAGCATCACCTAGCCATCTCAACCAGGGTCATGTTCTTTCTCTCCACTCTGCCATTTTGCTAAGGGGTGTACAGAGAAGAGAATAGATGCTCAATACCCAACTCGGTACAGAAACTCTCAAAGTATGAGTTCTTGAACTCTGTGCCATTGTCACTGCATATAGCTTGTACAGTACCGGGAGATCAATAGATAACCTATGGACCAAATCCCTGAAGTGGGTGAAAGACTCATCCTTCGAGGCCATGAAAAATACACAAGAATACCTAAAACAATCATCAATAATAACAACAATGTACCACTTCCCACCCGCTAATTGCACTCCAGTTGGACCAACTATATCTATGTGTAAAAGCTATCCTGCTGCATCAGTCATCACAACAGTGACTAGGGGATGAAAAGCAGCGACCATCTTGCCATATCGGCAAGGAGAACAAACCATATCTTCGACCATCTTGAGTTTAGGCAAACCACGAATGAGAACCTGGCTGTTGACTCAGGTCAAATGATCGAAACCAATGTGACCAAGTTTCCAATGCTAAAAGGAGAGATCACGGGACTCCGAAGCAATCAAACATCGAAGAGGGTCTCCAAAAGAAGAAGAAAAATCAGCACAAAAGACTCTCCTAAATCTAAAAATCTTGTAAACTAGCTCTTCAGAAGAATTGAGAAATCTACAGGAATTACGCTTGAAGCTTATGTCGAAATCGCAATCGGTAAGCTGAGAAATAAAAAATAAATTATACTACAGCTTACGTACTAAGGCAACATCCTTAAGAAGAAAATTTTCATTAATGTGCATAGTACCTCTAGCAATGATCTGACCAGAAGAAACATCCCCAAAGGCGCTCATCGCCGAGAGCACAGACTAGAAAAGAGAACCAACGGGAGTCTCCGGTCATATGGTGAGAACAATTGGAGTCAATAATCCATACCTCTTCCTTCCTCATCCTACGGACCTGTATCAACATAAATGAGAGGTTAGTGGCTTATTACTGGGGCAAATAAGAGCAGATCTAGGTACCTAATACTAAACTACACAATGAGTAGACGTGCTAGTCAAAAAAAGAAAAGAGTGAACTCTAGCATCTCTCCGAGGCTCAACTCTCACAAAGTCAGAAGCAATGCATGTAGGTGGTTAGAGAGTTGGAGCTGGGTTAGTCGGCCAATGTGCAAAGGTTGGACCACCCCCATAACTCTGTCCCAACCTCCTACTGGTAGAGGCAAAATCATGCCGATGATACTCACCTCGATGGGTAAAATGAGATATATCAAGAGGTCGGTGGAGAGACTGACCACGAACAGCTCCAGGATGAAAACTCGATTAAACAGTAGGAAAACCAAATCCTGGATACTGCCCATAAACAGACGACTCTCTAACTTATTTAGAAGTAGTGTGTGCCTTAGGAGCACTCATAGTTTGGGGATGACCCTGAATACCCCTAAGGGCACGAACACGCTCAAGCCGAATAATCTTGATGTGTCTGAAACAGATTTTAGCCAGATGTCCATCCTTCTGACACATGGTGCAAGTATACTTCACATTACTAGAGGCAGAATGTGAGGACCCCTCTTCCTATACCGTACTGTACGCCATCTACTGTAGCGTATAGCACCGTATAGCAACAGGAAACCTCGACACCGAAAATCTGAATCTAAAAATTCGATCGACGGGATCGAACCCTTAGCTTTCGACTCGGTGCTCAGACGCATCCGATACCGTTCCTGGATCAAGAGCCGATATCGCTGTACCAACAACACGAGTATCAATGCACAAAGTAATGAACTAAAGTTAAATTACATAACCGGGTGTAAATCTTGTACATACACATTACAAAATCCAAAAAGTAGAATAATAGCGGAAGCAAAAGAAACACTAAACCAAAGACAAATTGGCCTGACAACCCCACAAAGCATCGATCGGAGGAAGGACCACAACCGCCGACACCTCGGCAGTAACAGAGGACCACCTGAGCCATCCTGGATCACCATCGAACCATCCTCCGAGACAAGGTTAGTAAACAACAAAGAAAGCAACGGTGAGTACACGTATGTACTCGCAAGTCTTTAGTGTATGGAAATATAGTTAAATGCAGGCTATTTCAACAGAATAAGCTTCTATACTAGGTTGATTGCATAAAGCAGCATTTATTTGTAAACAACATTTAAGAACCGATAGCATTAGTAATTGAAAGAGCATTTGACATAAAACATATTTCACAAGATATGTATAATGTATATTATCCCAACCGTTCGCCATTCCCGCCGAATGCAACCGATGGGCTAGATTGTCGACTCTATCCATCAAACACTTCCTTTCCGCTCGAGACTCACACTTTTTCGTAAGAAGACACAAAACCAAACTTCTATACTCTCCATACTTATCTGGGCTAGATGCTCTTAACCGTGAGCACGGCTAATCGATTAGTTTTACTTAACACTTCGCAGGTTGCACACATTCCCCACATGGGTCTATCTAGCAAGCGTGTTGCCACGACGCGATACTTTTCAAGACCGACTCTTGCAGATTGACCATGCCGCTCCCATCATCGGTGTCACCGGACATCAAAGACAATAGCGTGATCCCACCCTGGCGGATTTAGGGCGGCCGTGACGCTGCAGCCGCAACACGGGTATCCCTTGCCTCGGGCCCCATTACCCCACGAGTGGCACTATTGTTGCAGCGGGAACCCACAACACCCCTTCTTCTGTCCAATGGATGATGAAGTCCCTTCGAGAACCCCGCCGCTTGCAGTCTGCCAATCAAGCAAGTAAGTTCTCATCTTGCTCTTCGGCCTACCAACAAATCGGCTATCCTCAAGTCGTGTACATAGGCATTCTGCCCCAGCTCAGCTTCATGTGGTTGCGCGAGACTCACCCAAAGATTAACTTTGAGTTCGGTCCTTATATTTTTGTTGACTCCTGCAAGGACTCCAATCCTAACCACACCATCACCTTCACATTCTATACCTCCTCCCGAGTCATTTACACCACTCATTTTTATCAATTAACCATTAACCATTTTGACTCAATTTCATTTTGAAATCATATTTTGATTGATGAGTGTAACTGCCAAGGACTAGACTCAAATCTATTGCATTGACTAAGCATATGCATTTATTAACGTTTTATACCCAAGTGACATTTATTAAGTTGCCTAACCTCTACTAGGGCTATCAATGTGACCATGGGAAATAGATTAAGGAAAACCACCAATTTGGGTTATATCTACCATTCCCACAAACTAGCACATTTACTTAAATTAAAAGCATGCATATAGTTTTATAAATCAAAGTAAACATCATAAAATATTGGATCAAGATGATCAAAGGAGGTGCTTGCCTGTCTGCTGCTGCTCTGATGGATCCGGGACGAACTCAGGATTGTTCGAGGCGACTCCGGACTCACTCGCCTCTAATCGAATAAAAACATCAAAAACAGCGAACAGAGAAATAAATTAGCAAAAAGTGACTTTAGAAGCATAAACACCAACTTAACATCAAATAGAACTCATCTAGACACTAAGAAAGCAAAGAAACGAAACAAGCGAGAAAAATGGCGAAATCGCGATTCGAAACGGCGATTTCGGCGAATTTCTCGCCAACTTGAACAAAATGCGCAAAATAATTTAAAATTCAACTAAATTTTGTTAAACACCTAGAATTAGGTATAATACACCTAATGGAACTTACGGGAACTCGTTTGGATTTAAAACGAACAAACGGAAGCCAAAACAGTGAAAATCAAATCAGAAAAGCTGAAAAATTCAGAAAAAGGAAAAATGGCACTATTCACCGTAGGGCAAAAGCCATTTTTGTTCAGAATGCACAGAATCGATTTGCGATTTCTCCAGGCTGTTCCACCAGGTAGACTAGGGTATTTAGGACCTATCTGGGCCTTACCCCACCGAAATTCACTTAACCTATAACGAATTCCGATCGAAAGCGCATTTTGGGTCGCTAAATACGCTCCCGATCGCACAAGGTCCGAAAACGGCTCAAACTCGATTCCGCTTGCGCGAGGAGCACGTTTTCGACTTCACTAGGCTTATATGAACCTAAATGACTCATTCCGACAGCTAACTGGTGAATAAACCCTAAATTGTGGAATATGGCCAAAATGGCTATTTTGCTCGAAAACGAGCAATCTCGCCCAAAAGGGCCGTTCTGAGCTGAAATGCCGCGAGACTTGTTTTAAGCCCTCGGTTAGTTGCCTAGGGATACTTACGACCTATCGGAGCCATTTCCCCAGCATGGATGACTTAATCTTCTCTGACTTTTGATCAATTGCCCGCTTAACTCCGGTAACTACCCGAGAAACGGCAAAAGTCCGAAAAGTGACTTGAATGCGATCCAAAACACGCGGGAAGCATGCTATCGACCTTAGTGACCTTAAACGAAGCTAAACAAAGCTAAATGCCTTAAACGGCTTGTGAGGCCTATAATTATTAAAACAAAATGCAAAGTGCTAAAATGCAAATCTAGCGATTCTAACTGCTTTTCTAGCCTCTAAGGGGACTAATGGTAAAGTCAATACATGCCTCGGAGCTCTAGGACTTTACAAAAATAAATGAGACCTAGAGCTGCAAAGTACATTGAAAAATGGTCAAAACTAAAATCCGACTTTTCTAATCGGGGTTTCAACTAGCAAGGAAGCTATCGGGACTATCCATTCGCTCATCGGACCTCTAGGATTTTTCACAAATAGAGTGACCTAGAGCTAACAACTTGCTGCAGAATTCATCAAAATGGAATTCTGATTCTTCTGATCTCGACTACGGCTACCAGAAGAGCTAATAGAACTATCGATACAAGCTACGGACTCTTGGTATTTTGTAAAAACAAGCAATACCTAAAGAAATAAAATAAAATTCGGCTTAACAGAATTGAATTCCGATTCTTCTGATAGCGGCTCTAGCTACCAGACGTGCTAACAAAAAATACTACCCATGCTTTGTTCCACTAAAACTCCGACAAATCGAAAACCTAGCGATAGTTTGCTAGATTTCGAAGATGGCCAAAAGCTAGGTCAACAGTAGAGTTAAATGGACCTAACGATGACCTGAGTCTATATTCTAAAGCACAATTGCCATGCAATGTGTCTAACACATGGAACCTAGTTTTGACCTAGGCTAGGGTTTGAGGGACATGATGAAATGCGGAGCTACAGGAGGGGAAACTCGTAGCTACGCGACGAGGGACGTCCCGGGAGCCGAGAAATCAAGTCAAATCGCAAAAGCACCACGGGAACTCCAAGAGACATCGATGAATCTCGATGGAATACTCACTTGAAGGGGTTTAGAAGATGGGGAACGCGATGAGGACGCCAAATCCAGCCTCCGATTCGATTTTCGTCGGTTGAATCGCCCGGAATCCGCGGATTTGGGTGGCCTTCTTCTTCTCTTTCTCCTTCTCCCTTGCTTGGGACGTGTGGGATGGAGGAAATGAGGGTGGGCTGGTTTGAGGTTTGGAGATGGCTTAAAACACATGTGGGCACTATGCACTTATGGAGGGCATTTTGGTCAAGTGGCAAAACTTGAAGATTCAAACTTCCAAAGCTGATTTTTAATGATTCTAAGGTATGTTGGAGGGATTTTGGGTCACTTTAACACTTATTCAACTCAATTTGCAATTACTCATGAGAGTGAAATTAATTGAGTCGGGTAGTTTAAATGTGACCGCGATCAAAGTTTACAAGCTCCGATTAAACGGATCCTTAACTCCTTTTGAAGATTTTTAAGTTCCCCACTAAACTAGGCAACTTGTACTTCAGAAGGACAGAGAAGAGAACATTTAAGTCGACGTACAAGATACTTTCGCAAGAGCTCGAAAACTGAATTCAATCACCGAAAACACTTGTCGGCGATCAAATGGGAAATTGATTTTGAGTGACGCTAAATAAGTTGAAGGGTTCTTTTAGATCCCGAACGAGTACAATCGCTCAAGATACAGAAACACACAAGAACAGTGTATTATTGAACAGTGTTTGAGTACAAATGTACAGTGACTCGAGTATAGAAATACTCGGGATATTACACAGAAGCTGCAGGAAGAGCAATCTTTAGATCAGAAGTCCCTTGGACAGTCCCAACTGATCGGAACACAATGGTGCTTGTTCGAGGAGTAACCACAAAATCTCCACTCTTGGTGGCACATACTATAGTAGGCGAGTTGAATCCTAGATCTTGATTAAATATGCTAATCTTTGATTGGTCTAGGATGATATTGAGCTTCATCTTACCTCCTACAAATTTCTTGAGAGTTCTCATGAGGTACTTACACTCTTGAAAAAGTGAGGCACGAGAAGAACAGGGGGGAGAAGAAGAAGAACCAGACAAAGAAGAATGTCCAGTACATGCATTTTTCTCCCTAAGCATGGTTGCCTCAGTCTTGAGGGCCTCACAAGATATGCACTTGACGTTTCTAATCCTGGTGGTGGGTTTGGGTCTCTAGCTTCTTCCTAAGCTTATCATGGATTCTACCCATATCCCCCTCAATCTCAGCACATCTCACGCAAGCTTCTTGTGATTTTGCTTGTAGGTCTTTGGTCAAATTAGCACACTTGACATTCAAAGTATTATTGCCAAGTTTTAGTTGCCTACACCCTCACAGAGCTGACTAGGTCCTTAAAAGCATGTTGCGAAAGATCTTCATTTCTAATAGAAAGCTTCCTAAGGTGAACAGTCATAGTATTAATCTCTGCCAGCAATTTAGGGCAATTATCACAAGATGTACATGTCGAAGCACAAAGAAGGCTAGCATTAGCAGAAATAGCATCAGAAGTACTAAAGCTAGAATTCTTCTACTTAAGAACCTCCATATTAGCAAGCACACTATCATGCAGGGTCCTTAGGTTCTCAAGCTCCAGAAGCACGGCATCACAAAGCACACAATCAGAGTCACAGAAGGAAGAAAATATAAGTGAAGCTATCTCCTGTGATATATCGTCTACTTTCTTCTCTAACCCTGAACACCTTTTCTTAGCTATCTCTAGCATGGATCTTCCTAGCTTACAGAATGCATCATTAAGCTCATCATAAGAAGGTACCTCACCTGTCTCACTATAGAGCTCGGTGTCGCTGATGCCGTTCTCATCGGCCATGAAACACATGCCGGTGAAGTTGTCGCCACCCTTGGTCTTCTCTCACAGATCATCCTCACCCTCGTCGCTACATGTCTCCATGTTAGAGAGGTCAATATTGTCGAGTGCGGCGAGGACATGGTGGAACAGCTTCTTATTCTTGGAGAAGTTGCGGTACTTCTTCTCACACGACAGCTCACGAGCTGGAGGTTTCTTATTGTAGTTCTTGTCGGTGTAGTCGTTCTTGCCCATCTTCAACTTGGGGCAGTTCACCTGAATGTGGTTAGGACCACCACACTCAAAGCAGGTAATCATGCCGCCTCTCTTCCACTTTTTCACTCTCTTGAATGCATGAGAACATTGCGAGCCAAAAGAGTAAGCGCATTTTCTGAAAACTTGTCTAGTTGTTCATCGCTTAGCTCATAGAGAGTGGAGAGGGAAAACCAAAAGAAAAATTAGAAGAGAATCCACTGGGATCGATGAATAAGGCCATCGCTTATGACTTCATCTTCCTGAGAGACAACGTTGATCTCATGGGTCTTGAGTCGGGAATAAATCCCGTCAAGAGTCAAGGTCAATAAATCCGTTATGTCCTTAATGGTGGTCACCTTCATCTTCCATACCCGAAGATCGAGTGCACTCAATATGGAACTCAAAACCTATCCGTCCTCTCTCAGAACAAATTATAACAATATGGAACTCAAAACCTATCCGTCCTCTCTCAGAACAAATCGTAACAATAGGGACCTCAAAACCTATCCATCACAAATCGTAGCAATGTGAAACTCAAAACCTATCCATCCAACAAATCGTAACAACCATCCTGTCTGTCTCAATAAATACTGTGGAGCTCTGAGGCGTCCATGCAGCAACCTTTCATCTTCTCGTTGTCTGCTTATCCCTCCACGTACGTGCAGAGCAGCTGTTGCACCATGGAGCGCGCCTCACTAGCGCTGCTGCTAGCCCTGCACGTCGCCACCGCGGCCGTTCGAGCGAGGGCCGCCACCGTCGCCTACAACGACCGCGCGCTCGTCATCGACGGCTAGTGCCGCATCATCATGTCTGGATCCATCCAATACCCCAGGAGCACCCCTGAGGTGAAGTTGATCCGAACACACTCTGTTCTTGCTTCCTGTGATTCGTTCTTTCAAACTGATCTAATATTGCTGTGATTCTCGTCTTTCTTGCATGCAGATGTGGCTTGATCTGATCAAGAAGTCCAAGGAGGGCTGTCTCAATGCCATCGAGACCTACGTCTTCTGCAATGGCCATGAGCCACGCCCACGCCAGGTTTGCACTACACAACCAGAAACTCAGAATATGTAGTGTGCATGCTCATTATTTCTTGTTGTCTATGTCTTTCCTTTGATCCTCAGTACAACTTTGAGGGGAACTACGACATTGTCAGGTTCTTCAAGGAGATCCAAAACACTGGCATGTATGCCATTCTTTGCATTGGCCCGTACATCTGCGGCGAATGGAACTATAGGTATGTATGCTGAATATAGCACATTTATGTGAAACTGGATATCTGTTGACGTCAAAAACTTGTAGTAGGGCTTCTGACTTTGAACACACCAGTCGAACACCTGATTCTAGCGTGCCAATCGATTTGACCTGCAATCGATAAGGTAGAAAATCGTAAAATCGATTAAAGCCGATATCGGACCATGATCGGCGTAACTCCGATCGGCTAAAAGCCAATCAGGATGTAGCTAGATTAACCGGTCAAGGCTAACCCAAGGGTAAAGGTAGTTTGTCTTTGAGAGGCGTTGCATAGCAAAACAAAACAAATCAAACCCGCGACGAAATCGTCGAGACCAATAATCAGCGATGCGCAAACTTTTATTGATCTAGTCGACTTATAGAGGAAAACTTGTTACATGAAAGAAAAAGGCATGAAAACAAAACTGTAACTATAGTTGTGGTTGTGTGTCCGTTGCCCTGGCCTAGGCTCTTCTTTTATACCCTCTAACCGATCCGAGTCCTCCTTCAACACGGTAACAAAAAGATCTGGATAGACCAAGGTTTCCTAAACAGATTCCTTTTTCCAAACTTCCATCCATCGTGTGCTATCCAAACTCCCCTATGCCTCACTTTAACTACACTTGTCGCTTCAAAACCGTTTCCCGCCGTTTCAACTTTTCACCATGGTATAAATATGCTGGTCTCCCACGGTCATTTCTATGCCTTTGAGCTCTCAAACCAGCAGTAATCGGCTCCCTTCGTCTTCCTCAGTGAATCCTTCGATCGATTCCCAAGTCGGCTGAATGGATCCCTCTCAGGTATTCATTCCGATCCCTGACAGCAACGATCAATACTACGTAGGATCGGTAGGAAACCTAGAAGCCGATACAATCATTAATCAGGAGATTCCTCAACTTGTTCTATCGGCTACCGGATACAATATAAAAGAGTGGGGTAAAGTTTCAGAGCCTGGCCAACGGCCCTTAAGGGGTGGAGATCTTGGTACATTAGGGTATCGGCTCAAAAGAAAGCAGAGTGGGAAAGAATGGGCATAGCCGAGTGCCTTCCTTTAAGCCTAGCCACCCCAGAAGCCAATGAGCTCTTGATGGCCACGGCATGTTATTTCTGGTCGGATTCTTTCAACGCTTTCCTCTTCCCAACTGGTTCGATCGGCCCAACCCTCCTAGATGTAGCTGAATTATGCTGCCTTAGTCCTGACGGTGACCAAGTATTGGCTTTTAGTGGGAAGCCCAGATACAAGCTGATTCAATCCAAGGGCAAGGGGTGCCGCAAGTACATCCAACATAACGATAAAGTGAACGGGCTAGTATCGGACGAAGAGCATGTCGCCTTCCTTAACCTATGGCTGGACATATTTTTATTCTGGAAAGCCTCCCTCGGGCCAACCCAAGTATATCAATTGATAGTAGAGCAACTAGTGGAAGGCCATCGTCTTGCATTAGGAAAAACCTTATTGGGCGCTGTTTATCAGATGATGCACATCATACGCAATCGACTTTTCTCCGGATTTGCCAAATTCGTCATCGGCAACATAGGGGCACCTCTGTGGTTCATTCAAATTTGGTTGTACTGTGTTTTTAGTTGATCAATTATCTCTGAACCTTCGGATGACGCGGCGTTTCCTTGGGAGGATTATCCAGAAGGTGCAACTCCCATTTTCAGAGCTAGCCGATCCCAAGGGGAGAGGTATATAATGTGTTCCACTGGTGAGTCAAAGATGGCCCCAGTTGGATTGAAGAAATATCTGACATTCTTTTTGAATCTGGACAATGTCATTTTTGGTCAGCAAGATTTTTTCAGTTGGTTGTGTGGCCGACCATCAATGGCCTTCCTTTCTGCACCTAAACACCGACAGTTCCTCGATGCCCCAATCGACTTTGGATCTATACAAACTCTTTGTCTCTCCCAGTATCCTTCATGTGGGCCTGAATATGACGAATCAGACTTTCTAGCCTTCCTACGAGTTCTATCACCCTTCAGTTTACGCCCGTCAATTGGGCTTTGGCCAAGTCATCCCTAGCCTGCCTCTCCTTGACTGACTTCAACCTAGAGCTAAGGTGACAAACAAGATGGCTGCTGAGATTGTTCTCGAAATAGACGATGATCTTCAAATCATAGAACTACCACACTTCCTCCTCAATTCATGCCAGGGGCAAGTCGATTTTCAATCTGGTGGTCCTCTGTGGCACAGGCCCTCCTGTTGGATAGAAACCCATCGGCCATTATTTCTCTATTTCTGCCTAACTATCATGAGCCAATGGTAGTCTCTGACACCTCCAGCAAGAAAGATAGCTCTTTAGGCTACACTAACTCGTCGATAGCCGTAGAGGTATCAATCTTTTCATGCATCCTTTTGCCCTTATCATCTTCTCGTGTCGACTAACCAAATTTTACATTCTTCCGTAGGCCCAGACTTTGAAGAAAACTGGCAGTAAGAGATCAACATCGTTGGCTCCATCGGGCAGCGGCTAGCTGACGAAAAGGGCGCACCAGGAAACGGGCATCACCGGCTACTCATCCGGCAACCTGGGCGTTCAAAACCCATCATTATCGAACATCGATAAACAACACATTTGACGAGTGAGTACCGCTCCTGCTAATGATAATCTTGATATTGTTTGCCAATATTTACTTCGGCCAAATCACTTTTCTTTCAGACAAAACAAGGTCATATAAGATAACCATGAAGAAGCCCACCAAACCCTCGGATCGCAGAGCTGAAACTTCTCCTGGCGGATCGGCCACCGGGGTACTTTTCACCACTTTGAATTTTATTCATGTCTCTAGGATCTGACCCTTACTATCTTTGCTATTTTTTTCAGCCATCAACATCGGCGCAAATGGCGGGTATCTTAGCCGATATCCAGGGCACATCATCCGTTGTTTTGCCCCCTCCTGACCCGACGCCATCGATGGACCCAGCCGATCTTCTGGGCTTTACTTTGGACATCTTGATGACCCTGAGGTGATTGCCACGGACGATTACTCAGCCGACATCCGCAAAATCATTGACGCATCCACCATGGCGTCGTCTGTTGTAACCTCCGCGCCTGGTATGCAAGAACGGCTAGACCGTCTCTTTTTCGAGGTCACCCAACCCGAGGCGAGGCTCTTGGCCGACACGCAACCTCTATGAACGGCCATGGCGGTAGTTGAAACCGATCTCCCTCCTGAAGCCATGAAGGCCCTCTTAGATGTTTGCTACCTGGACGGCCAGTGAGACGAAGTACAAGCAACCAGGACCAGAATTGCCCAGCGTGAAGTGCAGCAAGCCGATCAGCAGCTCTTGGACAAACTGGTAGCTGACGCCAAATCCAAGAAGAAAATATTTGATAAAGACGCTGTGGGCTACAAGTTAGTAAAGACCCAAATTCTGGAGCTTGAATCGGGCAAGAAGCTTCTTGAGGAAAAACTGACTGAGATTAACAAGCAACTAGCCGATGATCAGACGTGGGCGATTGAATCTGCTTCTTCTCTTATTGGTCAAAAGAACGATATCGGTGAGGCAGTTTCTAAAGTCAAGGAGTAGTCCACAAAGATGGTTCTTCTCCCCAGTAATGTTAAATCAGACCAGCAGATAGTGGATGGGGTCCAGGAGATGATCGCCAAAGCGGCTGCTGCGTTGTCGGCTTTAGGAGCTAGACTGTCGGGCTTTGGGGTGTAATTTCTCTTCCGATAATGTTGGCCAAACAACGATGTTGAATGCTTTTGTAATGTTTACTAGATCAACTATTTAAACGCTTCAATTTAGTCCTTGTTTTCAGATCGATGTCATTGTTATAATCATGATCCGATACACACGTTAGGGTAGTACTTCTTTAGATATCTCCCATTAATCGCTTTTGGTAATAAGGATCCTTCGAGTGTTTTGAGTATATATGAATTTCCGTCGACAAGCCGATTTATCCTATACGGCCCTTCCCACGTCGGTGACTACTTGCCGAACCGATTTTCCTTGGATCCGATCGGCAATATGGTTTTCCACACTAAGTTGGTTTCATTAAACAATTTCGGCACAACTTTCTTGTTATATGCTATAGCAACCTTCTCCTTATTCCTTCTAAGCCGATCCGACGTAATCAGCCTTAATTCTGTCAAGTCGTCTAGACTGTCGAGCATCAAGTTTTTATATTCATTAGCCAACAAATTATCCTATCTGGCTACTCTCATAGAATATATACCAACTGGAATAGGGACAACTTGGTCGACCCATGGATCGCTAGCCGATATGCCCATAACGCCTCCGATAATGTTGAATGCCAATTTCTTGGCTTTTCCTCAATCCTCCTTTTTATCAGCTTGATCAAGGTCTTGTTGGATGACTCGGCTTGCCCATTAGCCTGAGCGTAATATGGTGAAGAATTAAGCAGCTTAATGCCCACAATCCTTGCAAAGGTTCGAAAATCGTCGGACATAAACACAGTGCCCTAATCGGTCGTGATCGTCTGTGGAATGCCAAACCGGTGGATGATGTGTTCATTAACAAAGTTAATCACTTTGGCACTGGTAAACTTTTTAAGGGGCACGACTTCTACCCACATAGAAAAATAATCTGTTGCTACTAGGATAAATTTGTGGCCCTTGCTTGACGCTAGGAATATTTGGCTGATCATATCTATCCCCCATCATCTGAACGGCCATGGCTTGATGATTGGGTGTAACACTGATGCTGGTGCGAGTTATACGTTTCTGAACTTTTGACACCCAGTCCTCCAGCATTATCGGCCAAAAATACCATGTTTGTCTCAATACCCACTTCATCTTGTGAGCCGATTGATGAGACTCGCAAATTCCTTCATGAACTTCACCCATCGCCACCTTTGCTTCGTCGGCTCTGAGACATCTCAATAATAGTCCCACCATCGTACGAAAGTACAACACTCCTTACAATATGACATATTTTAATGCTTGATGCCTGACTTTCCGCTCAGTCGGCTTAGATGGATCTGTCAGGTACTCTTTTATTTTTGTCCTCCAATAGGTAGCATCAGCACACATTATCGCTCTATTGTCGGAACCCAAATTTGCAAATACGGACACTCTGTGTATTCAGCACTAGTCCAGGATCACGCTAGTGCACACAGTCACAACATCGATATATATCACAATAATACCCAACGAAATAGTAAAGTACTTTATTAAAGAGGAAATATAACTGGAAGTAAGCCTCGCAGGGCTAAAGTCTTACTCAAATAAAACTGCAGTGAAATATAAAGAAAACGCGTGGCGCCAACCAATGTGCCACAGGCAACTAACTGGGCTCGCCCCTAGTTCGTCGGCTCCTCCTGGACTTCTTCCTCCAAAGCTGGCGTCGACTCTTCTTCAACTGATGTTGTATTGTGGCAAGGGTGAGTACTTGGTACTCAGCAAGTCATGCACAGAATGCAAAACTAATATTCTATATGCATGCTTTAGTACAAAGGATAGGCTAACAGGTATGTTTGCAGTAAAGCAGCATGTGTAAATACAGTAATAGATTGCAAAGCAGCAAAACAATAATGAATAAAGTACGTTCACAAAAGTTCCACAAGTAAGCCTTTTCCAATCCTAAGTCCAACTCAGTGTTTCAAACCCAAGCATTTTCCATAAACCAAGTTATTTTCATGAAAGTATAACCCTTGACTGTAATTCCCGAGCAGTGTCCAATACCGTGGACTCGGCTATTCGAATAGATTTTACACTCTGCAGAGGTTATGCACTTTACCCACAAGATACAGTCAAACACCACAAAGGCGAGAGTCCGTAACAAAGTCTTTCAAAAGCCCCTAACTACACAAGTGAACCTCTCTGGTTTTTGCCATACACCATCCCTTCCCTTAGCCAAGGCGAAGTATGGGACCGACATACCGTTGGACGGGTACCACGCCGCAGCCCTGGTACGCTCCCCCTTCAAACTACACAAAAGGTGTAGCTGACACCCCGAGGTATCACAAGCAAGTTATTAGCATCTTAGTCAACTAGGTCCGTCCCATTCTGGACATATGTTTGCACGTTTGACTCAGTTCAAAGGTTTGCAAGGTTAAGTCCTTAGGGTGACCAGGGCAAGACAACCTGAAGAACCAAATCAACTTTCCCGATGCCACACCTGGCCCACCCTATCATTCTTGCCATATGCCCCGGTCTAAATCTATTTATCAAACCAAGTTGATCACCATGCACCACGTGCCATCAACATCATCATCAATAACACATGACCCCTTTCCATTAATGTTAACATGTAATTATCCAAAATCATGTCATGGCTACGTGGCAGAGCTAAGCATACTACAAACGTGCTAATTAACCCAGGTTGGCAACTTTGTAATGTCCAACTAAATAATCCACAACTAGGGTGACAAGGGATCATGGCACATAATTAAATAGTAAAGGTGTCATACAGCAATTTGGCATTTATCTAATTTCCCAGAATTAATTGAAGCATTTTCTAAATTAAATTAGCATGCAATAATTTAAATCAAATTAATTTCAAAAGTGGGATCAATATGGTCAAAGCATAGCTTGCCTTCAAAAAGTGCTTGTTCTTGGTCTTGAGCTGGCACATGGGTCAAAACTTCACCTTCGAAGCCTTCGGGCACTTCAACGTCTACTCGTAACGCGTGCAAATAGCAATAAATAATTAAATAATAGACAAAAGTATCCAAAAATTCAAATAAAGTTTATAAACAGAAAGAGCACAATTTTATAAATTTTTGGGAACTTGAATCGTCCAAATCGGAGTTGAAACGCAAAAGTTATAATGGTTTAAAGTTTGAAAAATCAATTAAATAATTATAAACAGGGGAAAATTTATGTCGAAAAATTAAATAAAATTCACCATTAAGTAGATCTCAATTTTATAAAAATTTAGAAATTGGAATCACCCAAATCGGAGTTAAAATGCAAAAGTTATAAGCGTTTGAAGTTTGAAAATTCAAATAAAAGAATAAACCGAATTAATTCATTTATTTTTCTATTGAAAACTCTGAGTTATGACATCAGCATGACGTCAGCATGGAAATTGATTTTCCACCGAATTATTTTTCTGTTGAAAAATCAAAATATGATGTCAGCATTGCGTCAGCCGGTGCATGGACTCGGTCCACGGTTCAACTCAGTCCACTGTGGACCCGGTCCACGGTTACACGTGTCACTGGCATGCGGGACCCACTCGGATGACGTCATCGCTAACGTCATCGCGCTCGGCCGAATGGCTCTGACAGATGGGCCCCACCGTGACGTCAGCGGGTGACGTCATGGTACGGTTGGCTGTCCCGCTGACACGCGGGCCCGTGCCGACGTCGCGCGTGACGTCAACGACGACCGCGGCTGACCCGTGTGGACCGCGTCGCTTCGGCTCCCAGCCACGTGGCACGATCTGGGCTGTTGATTTGGAAATCAACAGTCGATATTAGATCTGGATCGCGCACGTTGTGGAGAACGTGGTTGATCTGGGCCGTACGATTTAGATCGGATGGTCCAGATCCGATCGGGTTTCACCGCGTTAAGGGCGATGTGGTATGTCCCGGCGTGCGACACGTGGCTCAATCTACACCGTTCGATCTTGATCGAACGGCTGCTATCGCATCTAATCGCTACAACGCGGGTTAACCCTAATCGTATGATCTAGATCTAATGGCTGAGATCTAACCTAGGTCAAAGTGGTCTAAGCAGCTACGTGGCCTAATCTAAGGCGTTGGATCTAGATCCAACGACTGATATTAGATCTAAAACCAAAACGTGAAATCGAATGGGGGTGACGTGGACGAACCTGAGCCGTGCGATGGAGATCCAACGGCTGACGGAGCTCGCGGTTCCGGCAATGTCCACGGCGGGGCTAGGTCACCGGAGCTGGTGACGATGACATGCCCAATGGCGTTTGGGCGCGATTCCGACGAGGTGAGTGGTACTCCCAGGTGCGTCACGTCACGACGGTTCCGGATCTGGGCTCGGTGACGGCTCGACGGCGGCGGAAAACGGCAAAAACCGCGGTGGAGCGTACTTCTAACTTCGGCTAGCGATTGCGGCATGGCTACGATGGCTTGATCTCTATGACCTAGGGCTATGGGTGCGCACGGAAGAGGAGAGCACGATGGTGGCGGCGACGCATTAAATAGGGGCCTTGGCTTCCGTGAAACTCGCGGAGAACGAGGCCCAGCTGGCTGCGGCGGCAGAGTCCGACGAGGACTCGGAGAGGTGACGTGGCTGCATCCTAGCCATCTGCGTGGCACAAACGACGGCTGGGATCGCACGGGAGCGAACGGATCCGATCCGATCCCCACGCGGGTGACGTGGCGCAATCTCGGCGGTCGAGCGGGTTAGGGTTCGGTTGGGCTCGATCCGTCTCGATTGTGGCTCGAGTCCGACTCGGACTCGAGTCTGACTCGGGCTCGGTCGAAGGAACAGTACTAACCCGTTAGGGTTTTCCAGCGATTAAATAATTAAATTATTTTCTAGAAATTCAAATAATTCGAGAAAAATAGCAAAATAATCAGAAAAATTCCAGAAAAATTCTGGAAAATACTTTAAGACATTTTCGACTCAAATAAAATATCTCCATCAAAATTTTATAAAAAACTTTTAATTATTTAATTTCTTCAAAAGGGAATAAATTCAAATTAAATCCAAATAAATCCCAGAAAATTCCAAAAATTCACAAAAATGCAAAATTTCATTTAAATTAAGGAAAAGCAAAATTGGGGTGTTACATCTGTCAACTAATTCAATTGTTTCATATTTGATATAATTTTTATACCCAGATGCCTGTTCCGCTAGCCTGTTCGGTCTATCGTTCATCCCTCTGGGCACGTGCTCGATGGAGAACGTCCTAAACAATTCGATAGAGCGAAGGCATTGCTCCAGGTATTGTGATAATATTTCATCATTGCATCGGAATCCTTTTCTGACCTACTGCACAATTAATAATGAGTCCCCAAAAACCTCCACGTCACTTGCCCTGATGCTTTCTAACAGTTGAAGCCCTTTGAGCAGCGCTTCGTATTCCACCTGATTATTAGAACATCGGCTATTGAGCCGATATGTAAACCCAAAGTTGTGCCCTTTTGGTGAAATCAGAACTATGCCAATACCATCGCCTTCTCAGCATACGGACCCATCGAAATACAACTGCCAAGGAGCGACGGCGACTAGCCCAGTCACAGTGTCGCTTCCTGTGATAAAATCGGCTATGGCTTGCCCTTTGACGGCTTTAGCTTATTCGAATGTTAGGTCGAACTCGGTCAAGATATACGGCCACTTGCCAAGTCGTCCTTGTAGTATTGGTGCCGACAACATATATTTGACAACATCGGTTCTACAGACTATTGTGCATGTCGATGTCAAGATATAGTGCCTCAATTTCGTACAGGCATAATAGAGGGATAAGCACAATTTCTCCATGAAAGGATACCTGCTTTCAGCATAGAGAAGTCATCAACTTAGATAAAATATCACTCGCTCTTTGCTGTCCTAATAGTTTCATCTTCTACTGATATATATAATCTGAATGGCACCCCTTTTCTTGGTGCAGCCAGAATTGGAGGTTTCATTAAATACTCCTTAATGTCATCAAAGGCCTTATGTTGGTCAGCCCCCCATATAAATTCTTGATTATCCCTTAGTTTCAATAATGGGGTGAAAGCTTGAATTCGCCTATACAAGTTAGAAATAAATCGCCGTAGATAATTAATCTTGCCAACCAACTTCTGTAGCTCATTTTTGCATGTCGGTGGTTTGGTATTAGCTATGGCTTTTATCCTCTCCTGGTTGACTTCAATCCCCCTTTCGTGCACCATGAACTCAAGGAATTGCCCAGCTGATACACCGAATGCGCACTTCAGGGGGTTCATTTTTAGCCCATATGCCCTTGTACTTTGAAACACTTTTTCCAAATCGGCCAAGTGTTGCCAATTTTCTTTGGATTTTACGATGACATCGTCAATATAGATTTCGACAATATGGCAGATTAGATCATGGATAATCAAATTCATAGCACGTTGATAAGTGGCGTCGGCATTTTTCAAGCCGAATGTCATAACGGTCCACTCATACAATCCTAGAGCCCCAGGGCATCTGAAGGCGGTTTTGGACACGTTGGCTTCCGCCATGAATATTTGATTATATCCAGCGTTCCCATCAAGGAAGATGATAATCTTGTTGCCCGATGTAGCGTCAATAAGCATATCGGCTATAGGCATCGGATATTTGTCTTTTTGTGTATTTTTGTTCAGGTCTCTGAAGTCCACACATACTCGGAGTTTGCCATTTTTCTTTACTACGGGGACGATATTTGAGACCCATTCAGTGTATCGGCAAGGCCTGATAAACTTTGCCTCTAGTAGTCATTCTATTTCTTCTTGAATAGCGTTGTATAAGGTTGGATTAAAGCGTCGCGGGTATTGCTTAAACGGACAATATCCTGATTCTATAGGTAGCCGATGTTCAACTAATTGTCGACTTAAACTAGGCATCTCATAATACTCCCAAGCAAAACAATCCCTGTATTCTTTAAGTATCTTGACCAACTTAGCCCTATAGTCTACGTCTAACCTTGCACTTACAAATGTTGGTCTTTTTCTATCACCTTCTCCAATATCGACTTCCTCAAGCAAATTGCCAGAAGTGAAGCCTTGCCCTAGTATTTCTTCTTGAAAGTCCTCAATGGCCTCCCGGCAATCCGTCACTTACCGATAGCTCTGCATCCTACTCTGTATAGCCTCCATCATTTCTAACTCCATCTCCTCAAGACTTGGTTTGCCCGATCGAACGTGCCCGGCTTGACACTGATCGGCATTAGACCCGACTTACCAATACAGATGAAATCGCAGTCGTCCAAAGCTTTACTGGATATACATTCGGCTTCCTCATGAGGCCAATTCGCGTCAGAGCTAGCCATCGCTATGTGAGCTGATGTATCGGTCGGTACTACTTCAACTTTGTCTCCGTTCCATTGCTCAAGTAGTTGATGCATGGCCGATGGTACATAGCAATTGGCATGAATCCAGTCTCGGCCGAGGAGTACGTTGTAGATCCCTTTGGCCTCAATGATAGAAAACGCAGTCGGCAAGGTCTTACTGCCGACTGTCAACTTTGTGACCATCACTCCCTTTGCTTCGGTGGGATCCCCCGTGAAGTCATTCCAGACCATGTTTGTTTTGATTAAATCCTCATCGGTCTTGCCTAACTTCTTGCACATGCTAAGTGGCATCAGATTAACTGTAGCTCCCCTGTCCACCAGCATCCTTGATATTGGTCGGCCATTTATATGTCCCTTGTGGTAAAACGGCTTTAAGTGCCGATGTGCGTCCTAAGGCTTTTCAAATACAGCGTCTTGTGCTCCATGTCATAATTGGGCGAACGCTTCATTGGCCGACTCGGTCTCAACTTCAAACTCAGCCAGTAGGGCGAATACCATGTTAATGTCCACGGGAGGAGTGTCGTCCTGGCGACCCCAAGTCAGCTGACTAGTCCGAGTCATCATCGGTTTGATCTTTCCTCCTCCATTCTTGTTTCATGACTCGCACTGGTCGTAATTCATTGAATGCTTGGTCCCTTACTTTTTCTTGCTCCGCTTCCCACATTTCCTGTGTCCTTAAGCGCTGGAGTCGGCTGAGGCCTGACGGACACCATCTTGGTTTAGGCTCAATCGGCTTACGAATTTTTCCAGCCAGATTGCTAACTTCACTACTGGACTCTGAGGGCTCGGCCTGATCTGGCATGGACAACCTCTCTTGGATCGACCTTTTATTCTCTGGTCCCAGACGGCCATGGATAGGTCTAGCCAGTCTTTCCTTGACCGATCGCCTTGGCCGATCCCCCCGGCGGTAATGTTCCAGTGGGCACGACCGTAACGATGGCAATGCCTTTCTCCTCTCCCAATAGAATTGCCAAAAGGGACACCGCCGGTGAGCCTTTTCCTCATCGCCCGACCAGTATAGGTTATCTGGCCGACGAGGACACTGGTTCTGTCTATGGCTTATCCTCTCGTATTTCTCCAGGAGCTGAGAGAATGTTGGTTTGGGCCAGATCGCTGTTTTTCTTAGTGGGGACCTCTCGGCTTTGTACCATTGTCCGACGCATAGCTCCTCCTTTGGTTTAATTGTTCTCGAGTTTCGGCCATCTTGGTCGGCTTTTAATTGCAATGAGCCGATTGTTATCCTCAATGTCTCGTCACCATTGGAGCTTGATTGCACGTCAACCCGTCGAACCGGCTTAGTGTCTTCATCAATAGGCTCCTTTACTTTGCGAGAGCATTGGACCATGTTGATGGGAAAAGGATTTACATCTACTTGCATGGCTGGTTCTTCTGCGAACCTCAATCGTTCGTCCTTAATGGTCAACTGTATCTGCTGACGAAAAATATTGCAATCATTAGTGTTATGTGAAAAAAGAATGGTGCCACTTACAATATCTTCATTTTTTAATTTCGTCAGCCGATGGGATAACATGCCCTTCCGGTAATCGTATCAATTTCTCCTGCAGTAATACATCAAATATACAATCACATTTAGACACATCAAAAGCATATTTGACTTTTGAATTATTTTTTGATCGGTTTAAGCCACGAGCAAACGAGTGACTTTTTAGGACCCTTTATCCACTCGCTATGTTTATTTCAACTTCATCATCTTCAGAGGCTTCACTTGAGCTATAATCGACCATATTCACCTTGGCCTTTTCATTCCCATTTAACCTAAACTTATCTTTGAACCCTTTGTTGTCAGAATATCGGCTTTCTTGTGCCGACACACGATGAATAAGATAGCCCAGGTCGGAGAACTCCTGCCCTACGAACTTATCCTTGAGTGGCGGGATCAACCTTGGAATGCTAGATCGGCTAATTGGATATCGGGTAGTGTAATGCTGAAGCACCAATTTCGCACGTCCCTAAATCTTCTGATATAATCGAAAACGAACTCACCGAACTTTCGTCGGACTGAACTTATGTAACACCCCAAATTTTGCTTTTCCTGAATTTAAAAGTTATTTTGCACTTTGGTGAATTTTTGGAATTTTCTGGAAATTATTTGGATTTAATTTGAATTTATTCCCTTTTGAAATAATTAAAGAATTAAAAGATAAAAATAAATTTTTGTTGGAAATATTTTATTTGAGTCCCAAATGCTCTAAAATTTTTTTCTAGAATTTTTCTGAGTATTTTGCTATTTTTCTTGAATTAAATGAAAATCTAGAAATTATTTTGAATATTTAATCGCTGGGAAAATCGAATCGGTTTGTACTGTTCAAGTGACCGAGCCCGAGTCGGACTCGAGTCCGAGTCCGACCCGGACCACGGTCGAGCCAAACCGAGTCGGGCCGAATCCTAACCCCCGACCGTTGGATCTAGATCCAACGTTCGAGATCAAGCCTCGTCGCCCGAGCCGTGCGCACCGTGCCCTCGCGTGTGACAGTTGGATTTCGATCCAACGACCCACGTTGCGCCACGTCACGCCACCATCGTCTTCGACTCGGGGACGGACTGCTCCGCCGTGTGGGCCAGGTTTCCGATTTGTGCGCGCACGCCGAGGGTATTTAGTGCGTGAGTCGTCGCCCGAGGGTCGTTCTGTCCGTGCACATCTTTTGCCCCAAGTTTTCGAGCCCTAGTCGCCGTCGCATAGCCGCAATCGCTCGCCGTAGTTCGTGTCGTTTTCGGCGCCGTTCGTCGTCCTCTGCCGCGTTCAAGCCCGGACCCGGAACCCTTGCGTCAAGGCGCACCTGCAGCGTGCACTCACTTCGCCGGAGCAGCCCGAGAACGCCGTCGCGTTGGTCGTCTTCCCCAGCCTCGGTGAGCCAGCCCCGCCGCGTCGCCATCGTCGCCCTCGAGCTCGGACAACCGTTCGATCCAGATCGAACCGCTGCGGTGAGTCCACGTTTCCTAGGAACCCGTAGAAACCAGATTTGATCTGGACTGTTGGATCAAGATCCAACGGCCCACGTTCGTCCACGTCACCGCAACGGAATCCACATTGCGGTAATTAGATCCAATCTCGACCGTTGGATTTGGATCCAACGCAAGAGATTGTGCCAGGTAGCCTAAAACCGCACCGTGCTAGGTTTAGTCTCAGCCGTTAGATCGTACGGTCCAGATTCACCGCGCTGCTCACAACGCGTGAGATCCAGATCTAATCTGCGCCGTTGATTTTCAAACCAACGGCTGGGATTGAGCCACGTGTGCCTTAGCCGCACCGTGCGGCACGCGCGCGCGTGCGTGCGTGTCACTGACATGCCGAGCCCGCGTGTCAGTGATCGGGCCAAACCGCATCATGACGTCACCGCTGACGTCACGGTGGGGCCCGCGTGTCAGCCCGTTCGGCCGAGCATGATGACATCATGCTGACGTCATCAGGAGGGTTCGGCCGGTGCTGACGTCTGTAGGCCGACGTGGACCAATGAGGTGCTGACACATGTCACCCATGACGCAACAATTATTTTTCCGAAAAAGAAAATGATTTATTAATTCGGTTTACTGTTTTTACAAATAGATTCAAACTTCAAATGCTTATAACTTTTGTGTTTTAACTCTGAATTGAACGATTCCAGTTTCTAAATTTTTATAAAATTGAGCTATACTTAAATATAAATTTTAATTAAATTTTGATTATGAATTTTTCTCTGTTTATAATTATTTAATAGTTTCTTTAAACATTAAACAATTATAACTTTTGCATTTCAACTCTGTTTTTGACGATTCAAATTCCTAAAAATTTGTAAAATTGTGCTCTCTCTATTTATGGATTTTATTTGAACTTTTTAGCACTTCTGTGCACTATTTTATTTATTTATTGCTATTTGCACGTGTTACGAGTAGACGTTGAAGTGCCCGAAGGCTTCGAAGGTGAAGTTTTGACCCAGGAGCCAGCTCAAGACCACAGCCAAGTACTCTTTGAAGGCAAGTTATGCTTTGACCATATTGATCCCATTTTTGAAATTAATTTGGTTTAAATTATTGCATGCTAATTGAATTAGAAATTGTTTTAATTATTTCTGGGAATTAGATAAATGCTAAGTTGCAGTATGTCACCTTGACTATTAAATTATGTGCCATGAACCCTTTTCACCCTAGTTGTGGAATACATAGTTGGACATTATTGAATTGCCAACACTGGGAATTTAGACTATTGTAGATATTGCTTAGACCTGCTGCGTGCACCCAACACGACTTCGGACAATCAAATGTTAATATTGACTTAATGGCATATGGAACATGTTTTTGTGAAGTGTCATGTGTTATTGATGTTGTTATCGATGGCACGTGGTGCATGGTAATCAACTGGGGGTTTGATAAATAGATTTAGACCGAGGCATGTGGCAAGAACGATCGGGTGGGCCAGTTGTGGCACCGGGAACGTTGATTTGGTTCTTTGGGTAGTCTTGCCCTGGTCACCCTAAGGACTTAACCTTTCAAGCCTTTGATCTTAGTCAAGTGTGCAACCACATGTCCGTAATGGAACAGACATAGTTGAGTAAGTTACTAATAACTTGCCTGTGATACCTCGGGGTGTCAACTACGCCTTTTGTGTAGCTTGAAAGGGGAGCGTACCAGTGCTATGGCATGGTACCCGTCCAACGGTATGTTAGTCCCATACTTCACCTCCATTGAGGGAAGGGATGGTGTATGGCAAAAACCGGGGAGGTTCACTTGTATAGTTTGCGGTTTCCGAAAGGCTTTGTTACGATCACTCACCTTTGTGGTGTTTGACTGTATCTTGTTGGTAAAGTGCATAACCTCTGCAGAGTGAAAAATCTATTCGAATAGCCGTTTCCGCAGCATTGGACATTGCTCGGGGATTACAGTCAAGGGTTAGATTTTCCTGAAAACAACTTGGACTTAAAAAGTTTGGTTGGGTCTAATGATGACGTTGATGGAAATGTGGACTAGGAATGGGAAAGATGTTTATTTAACTCCTGGAAAAGTTATTGATGTTATACTTGTTTTTACTGCTTTCAAATCTACTTATGTTACTTATTAAATGCTGTTATTGTAAATGAACTATGAGACATTCCTTGTACTAAGCCATGCATGTAGAATATTAGTTTGCATTCTGTGCATGACTTGCTGAGTACCAAGTACTCACCCTTACCACAATACAACATTAGTTGAAGAAGAGGCGACGCCAGCTTTGGAGGAGGAGTATCAGGAGGAGTTGTCTAACTAGGGAGCGAGCCCAGTCAGTTGCCTGTGGTATACTGGATGGCGCCACGAAGTTATCTTATTTTTTTCGCTGCAGTTATCTCTTTTAATAAGTCTTCACCCTGCGAGGCGTTTATTTGTAACTTGACCTTAAGGTCGGGCAAATAGCTTTGTTAATTAATTAAGGTATACTTACTATTTCGTTGAGTATGATTGTGATATATATCGATGTTGAGACTGTGTGTACTAGCGTGATCCTGGACTAGTGCTGAAAACACAAAGGGTCCGGATTTGCATATTCGGGTCCCGACAGAGGTGGTATCAGAGCCATACTGACTGTAGGCTCACCCATAGTTAGAATGGTCGTAGTGAGGATAAAACATATTTTCAAAAGTTAAAATTTGACAAGACAATGAATGAAATATAGACTCATCCCCTTCTCTCTTTTCACACCCTTTTTGCTTAATCTCTCTTGCTACCCCCTTGGTTTTTAAACTTTTTGAGTTCTTACGTGAGTGCCTTTGACAGATGTTGATGAAGAACAAATACGCCGAGCGTGAGGGAGGCTACGCTGCCGAGTTGTGGCATATGCTGCAGTTTCTTGGAGGTTTTGAGAGACCGCTCTACCGAGGGACCACCATCGTGCAGGCAGGATCGGTCATAGGATGGGACATCAAGATCACGGTGTATGCTCGATAGAAGACGAAGTTCAGTCGTTCATTCCACTTCACCGCCAGGAGGTCAACATTTGAGATGGGAATCCAGGAGTGTCACATCGACGATGCAGCAGATTGCTCGCACTTACTCCAGAGAGCTGGAAGGCACAGTATTCCGTCACCACCCACGTCGAGACAGCAGAGCTCAGCGGAAGCTGATAGAAGATGAGGATGCTACCGTCACACACTTGGCCAGATTCATCGTCGCTTAGGAGGAACTTATTGACGACATAGTCCAGGAGTTGAAGAAGGCTCGCGAGCAGGTCGAGGAAGGGAAAAAGCACCTAGAGAATGCTCATGAGTACGTCACCTATGATGCGAAAAGGATCACAGAGCTGGAGACCGCACTGTATGGGCAGGGCCCGGAGCCAGTATTAGAGTTGGATGCCCCAAACCCTGAGGAAGACCCAGAGGAACCAGCACCTGAGTAGGAGCCAGCACCTGAGTAGGAGCCAGCACCACAGCCAGAGCCTGAACCTGAGGATGATGCCGCTTCTTCGACTACCGCCATTGTGGGGCATGGCGATCGCTTCGCGCCTATGCCGCCGCACCCGCCGCAAGGAGGCAGTGGAAGTTTTCTCGTTGAGTGAGCGCAGGTTTTGCAGTTGAGACTCCTTCGTCGAGTCGCATTTTAGAATAACAGTCACCCTTAGAGGCGTTAGACTCCAGTGTGTCAGTTGATTTGGATTTTCATTGCTTGCTGAGTGTGCAGTATGTGTTGCCAGGCCCTTAGGCATTGTAAGCAACCATACCAAGTTATTATTAATTAATAAAGATGAATTTTGAGTTACACCCTCCCCGCATAAGCTTCCCTAGTACTTGTCTATTCTTGTTCCCTCTCGTCTCTAAAACTTGGAGCAACCGATAGATGGTGAACACCCGCGGAAACCTTAGAGGCAATGGAAGTGGTTCTCTCCCAGCTGGGAACCCTAATGAGGGAGCACCTGCACCCCAGCCAGCACCGCCAGTTGACATGCAGAACTTCGGAGCTTTCCTTGCTGCACAGACATAGCTGATGCATGCGATGATGCAGCAGATGCAACAAGTCACTGCTCAGGCCGCCGCTAATCAAGTTAATCAAGGACACCGACAGGGCTCGAGGTTGTCAGAATTCATGAGGACTCATCCACCCACATTCTCAGAGAACGCCAATCCATTGGAGGCGGATGATTGGCTAAGGTCAATTGAGAGGAGGCTGCATATTACCCAATGCATGGGAATTGAGAAGGTACTCTACGCCTCTCATCAATTGGAAGGAACCGCAGCAGAATGGTGGGAGAACTTCTACGCCATACGGGAGAACCCACATGACATCACATGGGAAGAATTTACTACTGCATTTCGTCAGTATCATGTGCCAGAAGGGATCATGGACCTTAAGAAGGAAGAGTTCAGGGCACTGAAACAGGGTAATCAACCTGTGTCCGAGTATCTAAACAAGTTCACACAGCTTGCACACTACGCACCTGAAAACGTAGCGACAGACAAGGCCAAACAATCTCGCTTCATGAAGGGACTGAACTCTGGGCTACAGGTGGGACTAATCACCCACACCTTCCCCGACTTTCAGGAGCTGGTAAACAAGGCGCTTGTTCTTGAGGACAAGCGCAAGGAGCTGGATGAAAACCGAAAGCGCAGGATGCAACAGCAGGGATCGCGTCAGAGAGCGTAGCAACGTTTGAGGGTTGCGCCGAATCAGTTTTTCAGATTCCAGCCGCAGAATGTAGCAAGAACACCGTCCACAAAGACCGAGGCACGTTAACCAGAGTTACTGCACACCGCCTCGGCCGTAAACGCAGCCTTTCGGGCAACAACAGGTACAAGGTGGCGCCATATATGCAACGAGCCAGGGCACTTCTCCAACAGTTGCCCCACGAAGACAACAGGAGTGACCCCAGTACGCTTCAATCTGGGATCCACACCAACCAGGACGCCTACACCAGGAACAAACCAAGGGACAGCATAGCCACGAGCCGCGCCTCAGATCGTGGTGAGAGGCAGAGTCAATCACGTGACCGCAGATGCACTTCAGAATGCCACAGACGTCATACTGGGTAAGATACTTGTCCACTCAGTACCTACAACGGTTTTTTTTGACTCTGGAGCTTCGCATTCGCTTGTTTCCCGAGATTTTGTTTCTAAGAATGATTTGGAGATTATGAATCTTAAATGCATGCTTCTAGTTCAAACCCCTGGGTCAGAACTTCGATCTCAAGTAGGGTGTTCTGGGGTGAGAATACTAATAGATGGGGTGGAGTTCTTAGCAAACCTTATTATATTGGGAACCCAGACCTTAGATGTTATCTTGGGAATGGACTGTTTATCCAAGCACAAGGCTGTGCTGGATTGTGGGCGAAGGATTATCACCGTAGAGAGCCCCTGTGGAAGAAAAGTGGAATTTCAAGCAACCGTTGTTCGTGATGGACAGTTGATGGTCAACAGTACGAAGGCAATCAGCATAGAAGATGTTTCAGTGGTGAATGAGTATCCTAATGTCTTTCCTGAAGATTTACTTGGTATGCCGCCAAACAGGGACATTGAATTTGTGATTGAGTTAGTACCTGGAACAGCCCCGATAGCAAGGAGACCTTATCGGATGTCAACCGAAGAATTGGTGGAGATGAAGAAACAACTTGAAGAGTTGATGGAGAAAGGATTCATCAGACCGAGTTCATCGCCATGGGGAGCACCAGTTCTATTTGTCAAGAAGAAGGATGGGAGTTTCAGGATGTGCATTGATTACCGTGCACTCAATGAAGTCACCGTGAAGAATAAGTACCCGCTACCCAGGATCGACGATCTGTTTGACCAGTTGAGAGGAGCTGGAGTTTTCTCCAAGATCGATCTAAGATCAGGATATCACCAGTTGAAGATTCGATCAGAGGATATCCCGAAGACCGCATTCTCGTCAAGATATGGACATTACGAGTTTACTGTAATGTCGTTCGGTCTGACGAATGCGCCAGCTTACTTCATGAATATGATGAACAATGTTTTCATGGAATACTTGGATAAGTTTGTCGTCGTGTTCATAGATGACATTCTCGTTTACTTCAAGTCAAGAGAAGAGCACGCAGAACATCTGAGACTAGTTTTGGAGAAGCTGAGAGAACATCAACTCTTCGCCAAGTTCAGTAAGTGTGACTTTTGGAAAGACAAGGTGGAGTTTCTCGGACATGTGATGACCGCAGAAGGAGTCGCTGTTGATCCAAGCAAAGTTGAAGCTATGTTACATTGGGAACCGCCGAAGATGGTGACCCAGATTAGGAGTTTTCTTGGGATGGCAGGTTACTACCGCCGCTTCATTGAAGGCTTTTCGACAATAGCGAGACCTCTTACGCAATTATTGAAAAAGGAGAAGAAGTTTACATGGACGCTGGAGTGCGAAAAAGGTTTTCAAGAGCTGAAGAAACGATTGACATCAGCCCCGATGTTAGTTCTACCGGACGTCAATCAAAGCTTTGATATATATTGTGATGCATCGCGCCAAGGACTTGGATGCGTGTTGATGCAAAATAGAAAGGTTGTTGCATATGCATCGAGGCAGTTGAGGCCGCATGAGGAGAATTATCCGACGCATGACCTAGAGTTAGCTGCCGTAGTGCATGCTTTGAAGTTGTGGCGTCATTATTTGATCGGGAACAGATGTGAAGTGTATACGGACCATAAGAGTCTTAAGTACATCTTCACCCAATCAGATCTGAATATGAGGCATAGGAGATGGTTAGAATTCATCAAGGACTACAATGTGGGATCCACTACCATCCAGGAGAGGCTAACGTGGTGGCTGACGCCTTGAGTCGGAAGAGCCATACCGTGAATATGTTAATAGCCACGAGTCAGGATGAGCTATGCAAGGAGTTTCAGAAGATGCAGATTGAGGTGGTACACGAGGGATTCCTGGCCGCTTTGGAGGTAAAGCCTATTCTGAAGGACCAGATCAGAGGAGGACAGAAGGATGATGACAAGATTCGCAGGATTAAGTCCAAGATGGATGAAGGCAAGGCAAAAGGCTTCAAGCTGGACAAGCAAGGCACATTGTGGATGAAGGACCACATCTGTGTGCCGAACAAAAAAGAGCTGAAGCAGTTGATTTTGGAGGAAGCCCATGACTCCAAGTACTACATTCACCCGGGAAGTGCTAAGATGTATCAAGACCTGAAGGAAAGATTCTGGTGGCTGGGTATGAAACGTGAAGTTGCCGAACATGTTGTGTTGTGTGATGTGTGCCAAAGAGTTAAAGCAATGCATTAGAGGCTGGTAGGATTGCTACAGCCGCTGAAGATCCCTGAGTGGAACTGGGAGGAAATCGGAATGAATTTCATTACCAGTTTGCCGAAGACTCCAGGAGGATATGACTCCATATGGGTTATAGCGGACCGCTTGACCAAGGTCGCTCATTTTATCCCAGTAAAGACCACTTACTCGGGAGATAAATTAGCAGAGTTGTACATGACCAGGATCGTCTGTTTGCACGGAGTGCCGAAGAAGATTGTTTCGGACCGAGGTACCCAATTTACCTTGAGATTTTGGAATAAGCTGCATGAAGCCATGGGGACCCGTTTAAACTTCTGTACAACATATTATCCGCAGACGGACGGACAGACTGAAAGAGTTAATCAGATACTGGAGGATATGTTAAGAGCATGTGCATTAGGTTATGCAACCTCTTGGGATAAGAGTCTGCCGTATGCCGAGTTCAGCTACAATAATAGTTATCAGGCCAGTCTACAGATGTCACCTTTTGAGGCACTATATGGGCGACCTTGTCGGACGCTGTTGAACTGGAATGAGATGGGTGAACGACATGTCTTTGGACAGGATATTCTTCAAAAAGCTGAAGAGCAGATTGCCATGATCAGGGAAAGATTGAAGATAGCCCAATCACGACAAAAGAGTTACGCGGATAACCGTCGCCGAGACTTGAGTTTTGAACCGGAGGATTTTGTGTACCTTAGAGTTACACCTCTCAAGGTAGTCAAGAGATTCCATGCAAAAGGAAAACTCGCACCACGCTACGTGGGCCCGTTCAAAATCCTAAGCCGCAGAGGTGAAGTTGCTTACCAGTTGGAGTTGCCGCAGTCGTTGGCAGGTGTGCATGATGTGTCCCATGTGTCACAACTGAAGAAGTGTCTCCGAGTACCAGATGAGAAAATACCGCTGGAGTCAATAGAGCTGCAAGAGGATCTGACTTATAAGGAGCACCCCGTTAAGATTCTGGACATTATGGATCGAAAGACAAGGAATAAGTCAACCTGTTTCTGCAGAGTCTAGTGGAGCAACCATGCAGAGAGTGAAGCAACTTGGGAGCGCGAGGAAGATTTGAAGAGCGAGTTTCCGAACCTACTCCTTAGTTAGCCCTAAATCTCGGGGATGAGATTCTGTTAAGGGGGGAGGTTTGTAACACCCCAATTTTTGCTTTTCCTGAATTTAAATGTTATTTTGCACTTTGGTGAATTTTTGGAATTTTCTAAAAATTATTTGGATTTAATTTGAATTTATTCCCTTTTGAAATAATTAAAGAATTAAAAGTTAAAAATAAATTTTTGTTGGAAATATTTTATTTGAGTCTCAAATGCTCTAAAATATTTTCTAGAATTTTTCTGGAATTTTTCTGAGTATTTTGCTATTTTTCTTGTATTAAATGAATTTCTGGAAATTATTTTGCATATTTAATCGCTGGGAAAATCGAATCGGTTTGTACTGTTCAAGCCACCGAGCCCAAGTCGGACTCGAGTCCGAGTCCGACTCGGACCACGGTCAAGCCAAACCGAGTCGGGCCAAACCCTAACCCCTGACCGTTGGATCTAGATCCAACGGTCAAGATCAAGCCACGTCGCCCGAGCCGTGCGCATCGTGCCCTCGCGTGTGACCGTTGGATCTCGATCCAACGACCCACGTTGCACCACGTCTCGCCACCATCGTCTCCGACTCGGGGACGGACTGCGCCGCCGTGTGGGCCTAGGTTTCCGATTTGTGCGCGCACGCCGAGGGTATTTAGTGCGTGAGTCGTCGCCCGAGGATCGCCCTGTCCTTGCACATCTTTTGCCCCAAGTTTCTGAGCCCTAGCCGCCGCCACGTAGCCGCAATCGCTCGCCGTAGTTCATGGAGTGGTCGCCGCGATTTTCCTTCATTTTCTGCGCCGTTCGTTGTCCTCCGCCGCGTTCAAGCCCGGATCCGGAACCCTTGCGTCAAGGCACACCTGTAGCGTGCACTCACTTCGCCGGAGCAGCCCCAGAACGCCGTCGCGTTGGTCGTCTTCCCCAGCCTCGGTGAGCCAGCCCCGCCGTGTCGCCATCATCGCCCTCGAGCTCGGACAACCGTTCGATCCAGATCGAACCGCTGCGGTGAGTCCACGTTTCCCAGGAACCGGTAGAAACCAAATTAGATCTGGACCATTGGATCAAGATCCAACGGCCCACGTTCGTCCATGTCACCGCAACGGAATCCACGTTGCGGTAATTAGATCCAATCTCGACCGTTGGATTTGGATCCAATGCACGAGATTGTGCCACGTAGCCCAGAACCGCACCGTGCTAGGGTTAGTCTCAGCCGTTAGATCTAGATTGTACGGTCCAGATTCACCGCGCTGCTCACAACGCGTGAGATCCAGATCGAATCCATGCCGTTGATTTTCAAACCAACGGTTGGGATTGAGCCACGTGTGCCTTAGCCGCACCGTGCGGCACGCGCGTGCGTGCGTGTCACTAACATGCCGGTCCCGCGTGTCAGCGACCGGGCCAAACCGCACCATGACGTCACCGCTGACGTCACGGTGGTGCCCGCGTGTCAGTCCGTTCGGCCGAGCATGATGACGTCATGCTAACGTCATCAGGGGGGTTCGGCCGGTACTGACGTCTGCAGGCCGATGTGGACCAATGAGGTGCTGACACGTGTCACCCATGACGCAACAATTATTTTTCCGAAAAAGAAAATGATTTATTAATTCGGTTTACTGTTTTTACAAATAGATTCAAACTTCAAATGCTTATAACTTTTGCGTTTTAACTCCGAATTGAACGATTCCAGTTTCTAAATTTTTATAAAATTGAGCTCTACTGAAATATAAATTTTAATTAAATTTTGATTAAGAATTTTTCTCTGTTTATAATTATTTAATAGTTTCTTTAAACTTTAAACAATTATAAATTTTGCATTTCAACTCCGTTTTTGACGATTCAAATTCCTAAAAATTTGTAAAATTGTGCTCTCTCTATTTATGGATTTTATTGAACTTTTGAGCACTTCTGTGTACCGTTTTATTTATTTATTGCTATTTGCACGTTTTACGAGTAGACGTTGAAGTGCTCGAAGGCTTCGAAGGTGAAGTTTTGACCCAGGAGCCAGCTCAAGACCACGACCAAGTACTCTTTGAAGGCAAGTTATGCTTTGACCATATTGATCCCATTTTTGAAATTAATTTGGTTTAAATTATTGCATGCTAATTTAATTTGAAATTATTTTAATTATTTCTGGGAATTAGATAAATGCTAAGTTGCAGTATGTCACCTTGACAATTAAATTATGTGCCATGAACCCTTGTCACCCTAGTTGTGGAATACATAGTTGGACATTATTGAATTGTCAACACTGGGAATTTAGACTGTTGTAGATATTGCTTAGACCTGCTGCGTGCACCCAACACGACTTTGGACAATCAAATGTTAATATTGACTTAATGGCATATGGAACATGTTTTTGTGAAGTGTCATGTGTTATTGATGTTGCTATCTATTGCACGTGGTGCATGGTAATCAATCGGGGTTTGATAAATAGATTTAGACCGGGGCATGTGGCAAGAATGATCGGGTGGGCCAGTTGTGGCACCAGGAACGTTGATTTGGTTCTTCGGGTAGTCTTTCCCTGGTCACCCTAAGGACTTAACCTTGCAAGCCTTTGATCTGAGTCAAGCGTGCAACCACATGTCCGTAATGGAGCGGACATAGTTGAGTAAGTTACTAATAACTTGCCTGTGATACCTCGGGGTGTCAACTACGCCTTTTGTGTAGCTTGAAAGGGGAGCGTACCAGTGCTATGGCATGGTACCCGTCCAACGATATGTCCTCCGATGAGGGAAGGGATGGTGTATGGCAAAAACCGGGGAGGTTCACTTGTATAGTTTGCGGTTTCCGAAAGGCTTTGTTACGATCACTCGCCTTTGTGGTGTTTGACTGTATCTTGTGGGTAAAGTGCATAACCTCTGCAGAGTGAAAAATCTATTCGAATAGCCGTGTCCGCGGCATTGGACATTGCTCAGGGATTACAGTCAAGGGTTAGATTTTCCTGAAAACAACTTGGACTTAAAAAGTTTGGTTGGGTCTAATGATGACGTTGATGGAAATGTGGACTAGGAATGGGAAAGATGTTTATTTAACTCCTGGGAAAGTTATTGATGTTATACTTGTTTTTACTGCTTTTGAATCTACTTATGTTACTTGTTAAATGCTGTTATTGCAAATGAACCATGAGACATTCCTTGTACTAAGCCATGCATGTAGAATATTAGTTTGCATTCTGTGCATGACTTGCTGAGTACCAAGTACTCACACTTGCCACAATACAACATCAGTTGAAGAAGAAGCGACGCCAGCTTTGGAGGAGGAGTATCAAGAGGAGCCGTCTAACTAGGGAGCGAGCCCAGTCAGTTGCCTGTGGTATAACGAATTTGGGGGCAAATTTGTGAACTAGGTCAAGTTACAAGAGTACGCCACACAGGGCGAAAACTTATTAAGGAAACAAACTGTAGCGGAATAAAAGCATCAACGTGGCGCCATCCAGTATACCACAGGCAACTGACTGGGCTCGATCCCTAGGTAGACGGCTCCACCTGAAGTTCTTCCTCTAAAGCTGGCGTCGCTTCTCCTTCAACTGATGTTGTATTGTGGCAAGGGTGAGTACTTGGTACTCAGCAAGTCATGCACAGAATGCAGCTAGTATTCTACATGCATGGTTTATTACAAAGAATAGGCTAACAGGTACATTTGCAGTAAAACAGCAGTTAACAAGTAGCATAAGTAGATTCGAAAGCAGTAAAGGTAAAGATTATATCGATAACTTTTCCAGGATTTAAGTGAACACTTTTCCTTTCCCAATCCACATTTCCATCAGCGTCATCCTTTAACCCAACCAAACTTTCCAAGTCCAAGTTATTTTCATGAATGTCTAACCCTTGACTGTAATTCCCGAGCAATGTCCAATGCCACGGACACGGCTATTCGAATAGATTTTACACACTGCAGAGGTTATGAACTTTACCCACAAAATACAGCCAAACACCACAAAGGCGAGTGCCCGTAACAAAGTCTTTCGAAAACTTTTAACAGCACAAGTGGGCCTCCCCGGTTATTGCACACTAACCCTTCCCTTAGCAAAGGTGAAGTTTAGGCCAATCAACCGTTAGATGGGTACCTGGCCGCAGCCCCGGTACGCTCCCCCGTACAACTACACAAAAGGTATAGTTGACACCCCGAGGTCCCATACGTACGTTATTAGCAACTTAATCAACTAGGTCCGTCCCATTACAGACATGTGGTTGCACATTTGAATCAGTTCAAAGGCTTGCAAGGTTAAGTCCTTAGGGTGACCAGGGCAAGACTACCTGAAGAACCAAATCAACTTCCCTGGTGCCAATCATGGCCCACCATATCATTCCTGCCACTTGCCCCGGTCTAAATCTATTTATCAAACCCCGATTGATTACCATGCACCACGTGCCATCGATAACAACATCAATAACACATGACACTTCTCAAAAACATGTTCCATATGTCATTAAGTCAATGTTAACATGTAATTATCCAAAATCATGTTGTGACTACGTGGCAGGTCTAAGCAATATACTACAACGGTCTAATTACCCATGTTGGCAATTTAATAATGTCCAACTAAATAATCCACAACTAGCACTACTACAAAACATATCTTTTGTAACACATTCGCGTAACACATTGAACAATGTGTTACAAAGTGATATTGCAGTAACATGTAATTTGTGTTACAAAGGCATGTTGTAACACATACTTAATGAGATGTGAAAAGTGTTACAGAGAACTACAACAGTAACACATAATATATGTTACAGAGGAACATTGTAACACATGGTTGTAAGGTGTGAATATGTGTTATAGAATAATACTATAGTAACACATATATAGGAACACTATAACACATCACTTAATTGTAATATGTAGCATATATTCTAGAAATCGGCGTGCTTGCTGGATTCCACTCACTAGGGGCGAAAATGGGTCAGGTATAGCCGCCCCGTATTCGGACATGGCTAAAATTTTACCCGAAAATTCGGATACGGATACGGGTATTTTTTTTGTCGGGTCGGATACGGATAATTACCCGGATACTTTTGTTTCGGATACGGGTTGGATATACGACAACAGATATCCGATAAATACCTAAATTTTTTGGTCAGAGTCCGGATAATTTAAAAATCGGGTACACGGACGTCTAATATGCGCACGGCCCGGTCCTCTCTCCTCATCATCCACACAGAACCACTCTGGAGTCTCCACTCTCCACACGCGCCACGCCGCCGCCCTCCGGCACCCCGCCCCGCCCTCTGCCCCACCACCGGCCTCTGGCGCCCCGCCGCCGCCCTCCGCGACCCCGAGCTGCCCTCCGTGAACGCGCCTCGCCCTCCGGCGCCCTGCCCTGTCTCCGTGTCTACACGGCACCGTCGCTAGTCGCTGCCTCGCCACCGCCCTCCAGTGCCCCGCCCCGCCCTCCGGTGCCCCGCCTTGCCCTCTATCTGCCACGCGGGGCCCACCACCACGGGTGCATTCATTCATTCATTCCCCCGATCGATCGCCTCGGCCTCCTCGCCGTCGCTTTGGTTAGGGCAGACACAGGGGGGGTTGAGGGTGAGGCCATGGCAGACGCAGCGGCGCTGCCAGTGGGTGCAGCAGCAAGGGACAAGGACGACCACCGCCACTGGTTAGCCAGGTGAGGCTTCGTGGTCCTCGGCATCATGAGCACCCTTGTTGTCTACGGCGTCCTCCAGGTGCCCTGCCCCTCCCTCCCTTCCTCCCTCCCTCTCTAATCGAATTATTACTATCAATGCCTGATTTCTCCACCGACGAATGCCGTCAAGTGCGATGCTGTATTCGAATTAGGATCCAGGGATTCATTCGATTCAACTGACCCGGGGATGCGTTTCCCTTTTCCTTTGCCTACATCAAACATGCGACTTAAATGGTTATTGCATGCTATGCTTGCTGGGTGGAAGATCGACACGCTTACTTGTTACTGGTAGATCTCTCTCTCATTCTACTTTTTATACTTGTCTGAATCTGTTAGACTCCTAAATTCTATATATTCATGCAGACGAGTAAGAAATCCTTGGACCCTGTGGCTCTAATCCACAAATATTGTGTGGTCTCTGTATCAAACATACAAATTATGTGGCACCATTACTCCATTAGTGCTGATTTCCTGTGGATGGATGGTTATTATGGAATATGGATACTAGTTGCAGTTTGCAAAGATTGGGTTAGTTAATCTGTAAGACTTAGAAGATGTATTAGGTTATCGATTATCGTAATTTGTGTTAAAGTGTTCCTGAATTTTTATAGATTCTAGCTCTTGTGATGGACAGGATAATGAGATTGCCGAATTGTTGAAGGGCATCTGGTAAGATGATAATAGTTTTGCTGCTTTAAAATGGTATGTGTGGAGTTCCTGGTTCTTAGTTTTTAGTGAGTGGTTGTTGGTTGTTGTTCTATTGAAAAGGAATTTGGAGGATTTGTGATAACTTTACTCCCAGGTATAAAAGTGATAGATTAGATGTGGGAGGGATAATTAGAGAATAATTCCTTTTCATTCAGGGTATTTAGGTTTCCACCTTTTTTCATGTGGTAGATGCTGAATTTTGAGCTGTGCTGCACACTGGTTTGAGTAATTCTTTTGTGTAAACCCTCTAACAATTCCACTGGTCCAGGGGCTCATATCGTGCTCCGTGAATGTCAGCCTAGATACTTTGTTGAGCCTATTCGGATATCAGCAATAATACTTTGTTGAGCACTATTTGCTTTGAGAAAATATCAGGTTATAAATATAGCCATGAGAAACTTGTTAGGCATTCTAGCTAGCATGTAGAGAAACCTGTCATAATTTAGGTTTTTGTTCAGGCTAACGTGGATGGTAATGGCTACCTAGACTATGGCGAGTTCATGGCAATCACTATCCACCTTCAGACGCTGTCCAGTTACAAGCACCTCCTCACTATCCCTACATTCTACTTCTTCAACAAAGATATCGGTGGCTACATCGAGCATGACAAGTTGAAAACACATTAACTGATGAGTTCTACCAACGGTGTTGTGGTAAACAAGGTTCCAGGAAGTTGACACGGACAAGGTACTTTATATATATTCACACTAATTAGTCTTTTCTACATCATTATATTTGTCATTATCTATTTTGTGTTGTTTTGGAGCACCAGTTGGTCCCATGTGGCCATGTGAGTTGAGCTGATGTGATTCCCAATTTCTAGCATAGTGCATAATCTGTTCAGTTTAGTCACTCTCAGGTTAACCCACGACATTCAAACAAGATTTACTCTTGTTAATCACTACTTCTCCAGTATAGTGCTCCAGATAGTAGCAATTGGGCCAAATCATAGAATCATGGAGGGGATTGACTGAGCTTACGTGTGGGTCTTAGGAGAAATTATTTAGTGCTACACCATCTTTACTTTGGCCATTTGTCTATGCAGCAACAGTAATTGGTTCAAGTAGGTTCTATGGGGGGCTCAGTGAGATGCAATCTTCATGTGGTATTTTGCTTGACCTCCTATTATGGATAGTTGGTGAGTGTCCTTGTCATGCCTCTTGCTATTGTCCTAGCTGTTGTGGATTGCCGCTCAATTCAATGTCAGAAGGTTAACTTATAATGGATAGTTTGGTAGCTTGATTAAGGGTTATTGTTATTAGATAACACAATGAACATATTACATGGTGTATATATATATACATATATATATATACATATTTATATATATATATATATTATAATTGTACAACAAATGAACAAATGGAGGTTTATTTCTAGGTTGAAATGAAATGTTTGTCTAATAGATCATGCCTAACTTGATTCGAAATGGTTCTCTAATAGAACATGTAATTTGCAGGAAGCAGTATCAAGTTTTTTTGGTGATAATGGAACCAAAACATTCAACCTAAATGTCTAAGTACAATTTCTTTACTATCTTTTAGAATTGAACTAATCATTATTCCAATTCATTATGTAACAAAAAATGGGATCTGGAGGCATTTGTTCAAGCAAAATCATGCCCTAATGGGAACATACCAGGTAATGTCAGATGATTAGTATAAACTTCAGGTGAGCCGAACATGGCATAATATATTTTTGTTGATAGTGCACCTTGGCTTAATATTTTTGATAGTTGCTACTATTTTACGCCGATAGAAGAAGAAACAATCATGGTGTCAAGACCCTCCTTCCGGGCATGGAATACCCAAGGGTCTCATATGTATCACTCTTTTTGGAATCCGTTGCAACGCACGGGCATTTTACTAGTCACAAAAATTATTTGATTCTAATTGATACAGCTAATTCATGTTTTCCATTTACTGATTTGACTATATTAATGTTAATATAGGCTGGTACCATGGTAATTCTCATGACTGCGACATATCCAAATAAAGAATGTGTGGCATATGCTACGTTTTTGAGTAGTGATCCACATGCAATAGTTGATGATGTTGAGATAGGTAACCAATTTATGAAAGTGGTTATCAATTATCTTGTAGTGGAAAAAGAGGAGTTAGTAAGGCCAATCAAGTGTTGCAAGACAATTGGTGATGCCCATGTGGAAGCAAGACCGATTGCTTGGCCTTCCTTTTGTGTATGTTAATTGTTTTTTTGCTTCAATTGTGATGAAGTGTATATATCATATTCTGTAATTGCAATCATAAAGGTTAATACTTTCTTTTGTGCAGGTTGAAAAAATCAATGGTTGAAATTCATACATTTGGTTGCTTACCACATGAAGGGATCTAGAAGCAAAGAATTTCATGAAGATTAGGCAATATTAGATATAATTTATATTCTTTTTATTTAGAACAATGTATTTCGAACTCTTAGACTAAAGATTTTCCTTCTCTATCAATCAAATTGTTATGTATTCTATCGAATTGTGTGAAATATTTATTTGTTTGATGCAATGCAATATGTTATGATTGTTGCACTTATGGTCATTTGTGTTTTATTCTGTATCAATTATCTTGTAAGGGTCTATTGTTTCGAAACAATTTTAATTTGTACATTCACAAAAAAAATAAGAAAATAATAAATTTATTTTAGGAGCTCAACATTGTGTTGTCGTTCAAAAAGGATGTTACTATGTTCAATTATTGTATCTAAAAATGTGTTACTAGGGTCTATGGAAACACATGCTACTATGTTGCTTTAGCAAAAATAAGGTGTTACTAGGGTATATGGCAACACGCGCTACTATGTTGCTCTTGCTAAAAAAGGTGTTACTGCAGTCTATAGCAACACATTTGATGCATGTTGCCGTAGCATGGTTGCAACATCTTTTTTTATATACAAGAACACTTGTTACATGTTACAATAGACCCTTCTATAGCAACATAGGCTATAGTAACACTAAATAAATATGTTGCAATAGGACCCAGTAACACTTTTTTTGAGCTATAGTAGCACATATGCGTGTTACTATAGGCCCATCCTGACGTAGTGTAGGGTGACAAGGGGTTCATGGCATACAATTATATACATCAAGGTGTCATACAACAACTAGGAATTTAACTAATCCAGAATTAATCAGCATAAATTCTAATTAAATTAGCATGCAATACTTTGAAACAACATAATTTCAAAAGAATGGGCTCAACATGTTCAAAGCACAACTTGCCTTCAAAAAGTACTTGTTCTTGCTCTTGAGATGGCTCCTGGGTCAACACTTCACCTTCGAAGCATTCGGGTACTTCAACGTCTACTCATAACGCGTGCAAATAACAATAAATAAATAAAACAGTACAAACAAAAATGTTCAAAACTTCAAATAAGATTCATAAATAGAGAGAGCATAATTTTACAAATTTTTAGAAATTTGAATCGCCCAAATCGGAGTTGAAATGCAAAAGTTATAATTGTTTAAAGTTTAAAGAATCTATTAATTAAATATAATCAGAGGAAAATTTATGTCCAAAAATTAATTAAATTTCATATTCAAGTAGATATCAATTTTATAAAAATTTAGAAACTGGAATCGTTCAAATCGGAGTTAAAATGCAAAAATTATAAGCATTTGAAGTTTGGAAATTCAAATAAATCATTAAACCAAATTAATTCATTTATTTTTCTATTGAAAATTCCGATTAATGACGTCAGTATGACGTCAGCACGGGATTTGATTTTCCACCGAATTATTTTTCTATTGAAAAATCGAATTATTGCGTCAGCTGGTCCATGGACTCAGTCCACGGTCCGGGCCTGGTCCACCGTGGACTCGGTCCACGGGTTCACATGTCTCTGACACGCGGGACTCGCTGGCGGCGTCAAGACGCGGCTCGGCCGAGGGCGGTGACACGCAGCCCACGTTACGTCGACATGATGTCACGGGTAGCGTCATGGAGACGTTGGGCGGTCACCGACACACGGGCCTCGGCCGACGTCACGCCACGGCGTCGGCCGACGACCGGGCGCGACCGCGCTGACCGCGCCGGTTCGGCTCCCGCGCACGTGGCACAATCTGGGCCGTTGATTTGAAAATCAACGGTCCAGATCAGATCTAACCTCACGCGTTTGGAAATAACGCGGTTGATCTAGACCGTTCGATCTTGATCGGATAGTCGAGATCCGATCGGGTTTCATTGCGTCTCTTGGGGTGACGTGGCTTGACCCGGCGCACGACACGTGGCGGGCTCTACGCCGTTCGATCTCGATCGAACGGTTAGGATCGCTCTTGGAACGGTGCGGCTACGGCTACGTGGCTCCATCTAAGCCGTTGGATCTAGATCCAACGGTTGGGATTGGATCGAAGAACCGCAACGTGGATTCGTTACGGGGTGACGTGGACGAACGTGGATCGTTGGATCTTGATCCAACGATCCAGATCTAATCTGGTTTTCTACGGTCTCGGGGAAACGTGGACTCACCGTAGCCGTCCGATGAAGATCCAACGATGCACAGAGCTCGCAGAAGGTGATGGCGTCGCGACGGAGTTGGGTGGCCGGAGACGGAGACGACGACCAAGCCCGCGGCGCTTCGGGGCTCCTCCGGCGAGATGAGTGGTACTCTCCGAGGCGGCTTGATGCGGTGGTTCCGGATCTGGGCTTGATCACGGTGGAGGACAGCGGAGTCGGCGGCAAACGACGAAAAACCACGACGGAACCCTAATCCAACTACGGTGAGCTCTAGCGGGCGAATGGCGGCGGTTCAGGCACGAAGGTCTAGGGCTACGGGTGCGCACGGAAGAGGGCTACGCGATGGCGGTGGTGGCGCTTTAAATAGGGGCCTCGGCTTCCGTGAAAATCGTAGAAACCGAGGTCCACCCGGCTGCGGCGGCGGAATCCGAATTGGATTCGGATTGGGCGACGTGGCGCAACGGTGGCTGTTGGATCAAGATCCAACGGTCGCACGCGAATGGGTTTGGTCCGGTCAGTCCGGCTCGGGTCAGACTCGGGTCGGATGAACAGTGCTAACCCGGTAGATTTTCCAGCGATTAAATACTTTAATTAATTTCTATAAATTCAAATTATTTGAGAAAAATAGCAAAATAATCAGAAAAATTCCAGAAAAAATCTGAAAAATACTTTGAGACATTTTGGACTCAAATAAAATATTTCCAACAAAACTTTATTCAAAACTTTTAATTCTTTAATTATTTCAAAAGGGAATAAATTCAAATTAAATCCAAATAAATTCCAGAAAATTCCAAAAATTCACAAAAGTGCAAAATAACATTCAAACTTATGAAAAGAAAAAATTGGGGTGTTACAGGAACCCTATCTGGTCTGATCGGCCATGGGACCGATCGGACGAAAACGCTTACTAGTGTTGCCGATGGCATGTTTGCCGTACTGCCTAATTTTGCTGCATCAGTGTACGCATGGTAATGCGTGATCCCACCTGTATGAGCATTTGGTGCCAATACGGTGGGCTGGGTCAGCATTACTGAAGGGATTGGAGCCAACCCTTTTACGGTGCCGGTGTTTTGCGCTACTGAGTAGATGGGATATGATGGAAGCGGCTATAACGGGTCTAGCAAACCCCCAGATGAAGCCAATTCTTGAGCAATCGTTTTGACGCTGTTCTCAATCGTTGGCTTTAACGTTGTGACCAAGACCGACGACTGGTTAATTAACACAGGATGCACAGATTGCTCAATCATAATGGAAAACTCGGCTTGGGCTAGCGTGTATCGGCTTATCGGGTCGTTTGGGATTCTGACGTCGCCGATAGGGTTGAGTGTTGGGAGGGCAGTTTTTTGGGTGACGCACCGTCGGGTCTTCTGATAGCAACCCAAGATCAACTCTTCCAGAGCGGCCATCCGATCTTCAATCTCTTTGCGTTGCTCAGGGGCCAAATCGTCCAACGTCGGGACGATGATGGCTTCGGTGTTGACATCGGCTGGTGGGATAGACTTTCCTGTGGCCATCTTCTCCGATCGGTCCCACTGGGCACGCCAAAAGTGTGTTGACGTTAAAAACTTGAAGTAGGGTTTTCGACTTCGAACACACCAGTCGAACACCTGGCTCTAACGTGCCAATCGATTTTACCTGCAATCGATAAGGTAGAAAATCATAAAATCGACTAAAGTCGATATCGGTCGATGATCGGCGTAACTCCGATCGGCTAAAAGCCAATCAGGATGTAACTAGATTAGCCGGTCAAGACTAACCCAAGGGTAAAGGTAGATTAGCTTTGAGAGGCGATGCGCATCAAAACAAAGCAAATCAAACCTGCGATGAAATCGGCGAGACTAATAATCGACGATGCACAAACTTTTATTGATCTAGTTGACTTAAAGAGGAAAGCTTATTACACGAAAGAAAAAGGCATGAAAACAAAACTGTAACTATAGTTGTGGTTGTGTAACTATAGTTGTGGTTGTGTGTCCGTTGCCCTGGCCTAGGCTCATCTTTTATACCCTCTAACCGATCTGAGTCTTCCTTTAACACGGTAACAAAAGGATCCGGATAGACCAAGGTTTCCTAAACGGATTCCTATTTCCAAACTTTCATCCATCGTGTGCTATCCAAACTCCCCTATACCTTAATTGGCCGATATTTCTAGACATGCCAAATTCTGGTACAAACAATATCGTTAAAGCTAATCACGCTAATATATTTCTCTATTACTCTTTTTATGATGTAGAGGACTTCCCGCTTGGCTGCGTGTAGGGGTGAAAATGGATCGGATACGGTCGGATAGTAGGTCATCTCGTATCCTACCCTAATTATTTTTACTCGGATACGGATCGGATACGGATAGTTAAAAATCGGATACGGATACGGATACGGGTAACGGGTATCTATAAACGGGTAGAAAACGGGTACCGGATAGTATTCGGACGGGCATATTACGGATATCGGGTAATTAGTCGGATAGTATGTGAATTGTGTAGCATTAAAATTTGTGATAAAAATAATCCAACCAAAGCGTATACCGACACAAACAATACAAAACATACGGTTGAACTAACGCGTCAAAGAGCATAAACCATATAACATAGCATCAAGTTGGTTAGTTTACAGTATTTTGTTGCTTGTTATAACAAAACACGAGGAAAGTAAGAAATAAGTGCATGTATCAGTTTTACCATTGGGACCCTGAAAAGATATAAAGCTTCCCAGATAATAGCTACATAATGTTGCATTTATAAAACATCTCACATGATACCTGAGTTACTTTTTCTTACCATCGGTTCACAAATGCAGTACTTAATAGCAGATGGGACAGGTCCACTCGGGCTAGCAGAGACGCAGAGACGCCGGGAGCGACACAGGCCGCAGGCAGTACTTACCACCGGGCACTCGGGCTGGCAGAGACGCAGGCCGCAGCCCGCAGCCCGCAGAGGCGTTGGGCCTGGCCGCTTCCCGCTTGGGGTCTAACCGGGTACCCGATTTTTAATATTATCCGGGTACCCGTATCCGACCCGAATATCCGGGTATTTACCGGGTATCTGCTGTCCCGTATCCGACCCGTATCCGAAAAAAAGTACCCGGGTAATTACCCGTATCCGACCCGATAAAAAAATACACGTATCCGTATCCGAATTTTCGGGTAAAATATTTGTCGGATCGGATACGGGTCGGGACGAAGTGGAGAAGCTTTTGTCTGCCAAGATCGTGCGGGAGGCCACCTATCCAGAGTGGCTGGCCAATCCCGTGCTTTTGAAGAAGTCCAACGGGAAGTGGCGAATGTTCATTGATTTCACCGACCTCAACAAAGGCTGCCCCAAGGACCCGTACCCCCTTCCGCGGATAGACATCGTCGTCGACTCCACGACGGGGTGCGAAGCTTTGTGCTTCCTCGACGCCTACTCTGGCTACCATCAAATTAGTATGGCGCAGGAAGACGAAGGGAAAACCGCCTTCGTGACTCCTCTCGGTGTGTATTGCTACATCAAGATGCCCTTTGGGCTGAAGAATGCTGGCGCCACCTATCAGCGGGCCATGCACATTGTGTTTCGGTCCCAGGTAGGGAAGAACCTTGAAGTGTATGTTGATGACCTGGTAGTAAAAACCAAAAGCGGCGGTGAGCTTGTCCGGGACCTGGAAGAGACCTTCTCCTGCCTCAGAAAATACTGTATAAAGTTGAATCCCGAGAAGTGCGTGTTTGGTGTCTCATCTGGGAAGCTACTCGGGTTCCTGGTCTCCATCCGCGGGATCGAGGTCAATCCAGAGAAGATAGAAGCAATTGAGCGGATGCAGCCGCCTACCCGCCTCAAGAAACTGCAATGCTTGACCGGCCGGCTGGCCTCCCTTGGCCGGTTCATAGCTCGGCTAGGGGAGAAAAGCCTGCCGTTGTTCAAGCTGTTGAAGAAGACCAACACGTTTGAATGGACCCCAGAAGCCCAGTAGGCGTTCGAAGGCTTGAAGCAGTACCTCTCCTCTCCCCCGGTGCTGGTCGCCCCCGAGCCGGGTGAGCCACTGCTGTTGTATGTGGCGGCTAGCCCCTCGGTAGTGAGCGTGGCACTGGTAGCAGAGCGAGAAGGCGTCCAACGCCCGGTGTACTACGTCAGCAAGATGCTTCACGATGCAGAAACAAGGTACCCTCAGGCTCAGAAGATGGTCTACGCGGTGGTGATAGCGTCAAGAAAGTTGCGACACTATTTTCAAGGGAGGGAGATCACGGTGGTCTCCTCATACCCCCTGTGTGAGATCCTCCACAACAGAGAGGCGGAGGGCCGCATCGCAAAGTGGTCCGTCGAGCTGGGGGAGTTTGGTGTCAAGTTCGCCCCCTGTACCGCGGTAAAGAGTCAAAGACTGGCGGACTTCGTCGTCGAGTGGACTCCAGCCGAGTCTGAAGCTGATCAGGTCCCCGCGCCCTCCCCCTGGACACTCTTCTTCGACGGGTCCTTCAGGCTCGAAGGCGCGGGGGCTGGGGTCCTCCTGGTCTCTCCGACCGGGGACCTCCTCAAGTACGTGGTCGTCCTCGACTTCAAGGCTACTAACGCTTGTCGCCCGAATCGAGGGCACATTTGGCTGGGCTCCGGGCCGCCGCAGCCATCGGTGTCCGACGCCTGCAAGTGAAGGGCGACTCCCTGCTGGTCGACAACCAGGCGAGGAAGGATTTCTCCTGTCCTGACCCCGTCTTGGTGGCGTACCTGACGGAGGTCAGGAAATTGGAACGACACTTCGAAGGATTGGGGTATACTCACATCCCACGGCGCGACAACCACCTGGTGGACGAGCTCGCTCAGCTCGCCTCCACCAGGTCTCCTGTTCCGGTCGGGGTCTTTGAAGAAAGGCTTCCGCGACCGTCCATCACGGCCCCCGTCCCTGGGGGGACGATGGTGATCCCGCTTCAGCCCTCGCTCCTGGAGGGAAAGCGGTTCCGGTGGAAACGCCCGGCCAGGCGGAGTACCCGAAGGATCACCTGCTGGTCGCTGTGCTTGACCGGGTAGGCACATGGATGGATCTGATCCTGGCCTACCTGCGGGATCAAGTGTGCCCCGACGATGATGAGCAGAGAAGATAGCACGAAAGACCAAGTGCTATACCCTGGTGGGCGGGGACCTGTACCGCCGGGGTAAGAACGGAATTCTTCTGAAGTGCATCACTCGGGAAGAGGGGAGCATCTTGCTCTCGGATATCCATGGAGGCGTGTGCGGGAGCCATGTTTCCGGATGAACGATGGCGGGAAAAGCTTTCCGTCAAGGGTTCTATTGGCCAACCGCCCTTCAGGATGCCTGCGAGCTGGTGAGAAGATGTGAGGCGTGCCAGTTCCACACCAAGCAGATTCACCGACCAGCCCAGGCCCTGCAAACTATCCCGCTCTCCTGGCCCTTTGCGGTCTGGGGGCTGGATATCCTGGGACCGTTCCCGCGGGCCACAGGGGGCTACACCCACTTGTTTGTCGCCGTCGACAAATTCACTAAGTGGGTGGAAGCCGAGGCAGTAAGATCCATCACCGCCGCAGCTGCAATCAAGTTCATGCAAGGGATCTTCGCTCGCTTCGAAGTCGCCAACCGCATCATCACCGACAACGGCACGCAGTTCACCAGCGCGGCCTTCCTGGATTTTTGCGAAGAAATGGGCACCAAGGTCTGCTTCGCCTCGGTCGCCCACCCCAGGAGCAATGGCCAGGTCGAGCGGGCCAATGCGCTGGTGCTGAAGGGCCTCAAGACGCGGGCGTTTGATCGACTTCACAAGCATGGGGCTCGATGGGCCGAAGAGCTCCCGGCGGTGCTGTGGTCGCTCCGAACCACCCCTAGCCGGGCTACCGAGGAAACCCCTTTCTTCCTGGTCTATGGCGCAGAAGCTGTCCTCCCCTCGGAACTGAAGCTGGGGTCGCCACGCGTTGCTGCGTTCGTGGAATAAGACCAGTGCAATCTGCGCCGAAACGACGTCACCCTCCTGGAAGAGGCACGGGATCAGGCAGCTTTGCGCGCAGCAAGGTACTAGCAAAGTCTTAGGCGGTACCACGCCTCCCGGGTCAGCGAGAGGACACTGGCAGTGGGCGACCTGGTCTTGCGAAGGATCCAGTCGCATACCGGGTTGCATAAGCTGTCTCCCCAGTGGGAGGGACCCTTCAAAGTGGTCTCAGTCTCTCGTCCTGGGGCGGTCAAGCTAGCCACTGAGGACGGCGAAGAATTGGTGAACTCCCAGAATATAGAAAATCTGTGCAAGTTCTACCCCTGATCAGTTGTAAGTCCCAGGTTCCGTCCCCCGACCGGCTGGAGTGTGTCTTCCTCTCCATCGCGGGTCGGGGGAGGCCTTCTGTTTGAAAGCAAATGTTCACATTCCTCATTTGAAATAGCTGCTCTTCCTGCACTCTTTTCGGTCTCTTGCCCACTGTCGGGCAGGGCCGGGGCACTTGCCTCTGGTACCCCGCGGCCCCGCAAAAAACCCAATAGCAAAGGCGAAATCACTTAGTGAGAGCGGCGTGCGGGAGTAGGTGATTGGATGGCTAGTTCAGCACAACCCCCAGCACGGTCATGACACTCTGGGTGTCCCCGTGGGGGTCGGCGACTTGAACACCATTGCCAAGAACCTAAGGTCCTGCCCTGACTCACTAAGCGTTCGTTCCCTAGAGGCTATCTGGGAGGAAAACTTTTGCTAAGGCAAGGGGTTCGAGGGAAGTGGTTCCCTGGCGCAAGACCTTAAGTCTTTAAGCGATTGAATGCTTGTTCGTGCGGGACCAGAAAAATCAGTGCGAAAACAGACTTTGCTCGACATAGCGGGAAGCTAGTGCTTCCATTTCATTTAAAATGCTATGCTTCCAAAGTCATTACAGGCAAAATCAAGAAAAAAAAGAGAAGAGAAAGAAAGCTACGCTACTGGGGGAGCCGAAGGATCCTCCACGTCTTCCGCCGCCGCCTCGTCTTCAGCGACCGGTTCGACGTCCAGCAGCAGTGCCACGTCTTCTGCCGCTGCCTCCACTTGGGGGTTCTCCATCGCCAACTGGGCAGCGACCCGCTCGGAGGCGTCGTGGACCCGCTCTTCCGCCTGCGCCCAGTCGCCTTCAACCCCTTGGGCGGCGATCGCAGGGTCGAAGTTGGCGTCACGGCTGGCATAGCAGGCCAGCATGTACTTTGCCGTGGCCGCTGCGACCGCGCGCCCCTCCTGGGCAGACCGGGCGGCAAGGGCAGCGGGCAGGTGCGTGAGGAAGTCCGTGGTCCAGCAAAGGCAGAACGCATAATTCGGCGCCTTCTCCTCCGGCGGACCCGGCTGCTGTAGCCCCAGTGGAGCAAGACTAGCGACCGTCCGATCGAAGGCGTGGCGCAGCATTCTCACGGTGTCCACCTCCGATTGCGCCCGATCAGCCCTCTCCGCCTCCAGCTCAGCAGAAAGCTCCTCGACGCGGCTGGTGCTTCGCACCCGCTGCTCTCGCTCCCGCCGCAGCTGCCGCTCCAGCCTGGCCCCCCGCTCGCGCAAGTCCTCCACCTCCTTGCGAAGGCGGTTGATCTCGGTGCCCGCCTCTGTCAGCCGCATCCTGCTCGACGTCAGACGGTTGCTCGTGCTGGAATAGAGCTCACTGAGAGCCGCCAGCAGAGCGTCCGCGTCTGCCGAAGGAACAGAGGCGGTGGGGGGATCCGGAGTGGGAGCAAGGCCAAGAAGGCCAGGACCCTGAGCAGCGGCAGCAGCAGCGGCGGCGGTGGCGGCAGCAGCAGCGGCCCCCTGGGGATCACCGCCCTCCACCGGCACGCCCTGGGGTGTGGCGCCCCCGGGAGGCACAGCCCCAGTCGCCTCGGCACCTTGGTTGTCCCCGGCTCGGGCGGCGGGATCGCCCGGGGCAGGGGCCCTGAGAAGAAAGAAATAACGGTAAAAAATAGTCCAAAGGGACTTAGCTTTCGTATCACATGTGTTTTCGAATGAATACCTAGGTGGTGGCCTCGAAAAGCGGGGCACGCTCGGGGCCAGGACCGGCCCCGATGGCGGTTGAAGGGCCGCCCCCACTGGCGGCGGCGGCGGTGGCCAAGAAGTCCGCCGGTGGCAGTGCGGTATCTCATCGGTGGCGGAGGCGGAGGAAGATCCGGCGCCGGAGGATCCACGGTCACCACCCCAACAGGGGCAAGGGAGGACGAGGTCCCGCCGGTCGTTGAGCCCCCCGCCACCGTTGAGGAAGCAACCGCGGCGGCGGAAGAAGTCCCCGCCCCCGCTGAAGAAGACCCCGCCCCGGTCGGGCCCAGGAGGCGGGGCCTCTGGGAAGGACCACGGGCGGTGTCGCCGTCGTCTGGGCGCCTGTGCCTCCCCTGGTCACCTACGGGAAGAGGGTCCCGGATCGTCAAAGTCGCCTGGCGAACCACCACGGGTGTACCCATGGCGTCCATCGACGGCAGGGCCCGGATTATCGCCGCGCGCGCCCCTGGCGATAACCGACAGAGTGGGACCGCGCCCGCTGGGAACTCCGGGACGGGACCGAAAAAGCCCAGCTGCGCCATCCACCTGTCGATCACGTCGGGAGCCAAGTGCCCAGCAGCTAAAAGAAGAAGACGGAGTCCCAAAAGGGCCGAAATACTGTCAGCATCAGGTTTTGCCAATAAAAGAAGGGATTCAAAAGGGAGCAGGTTACCTCCGACGATGCCCCGAGTCCCATCACCCTGGCCCATATACTGCCAGGCCGGGCGGACGCGACGGCGCAGAGGGCACAGTCTCCGGGAGATGAAGTCCCGGATGACCATGTGTCCCGTCAGGCCCGCCGCCCACATCTGGTCAACGCGGGCCACCATAGCCAGGAGCTCAGGCGTCTCGCTCACAGGGGCCCCCTAGTTGGGGTTGCTGACCGCCGGGCCGGGCGGAAGCTCCAGCACCTAGATGCCGCTATCGTCCTCGACGTACAGCCATTGATCGCGCCAATCCCTCCAGTTGGACCAGCAGTCCAGAGGAGTGTAGCGCGACCCAATCCCGTCACGGATCCGCAGGTGGCAGCTCCCGGAGACAGGCGAGTTGCCACCCGCGGCGCGGAGAGTGTAGAAGAAACGAAAAAGAAGAAGGTTGGGTAACACCCCGACAAACATCTCGCAGAAATGCGCAAAGGCAGCAAGAATGATGACGGAATTTGGAGGAAGATGGATGTGGTGAATAGCGTAGAAGTTAAGAACCGAAAGGTAAAAATCGGATACCAGCGGTAGCAGGCCGGCAAGTAGTTGCCACCCGAAGAAAACAACTTCCCCGGGCTGGCAATGGGGCTCGACAGTCCCGGGGCGAACTCGGAGGGCACCAGCGGTTATGTTTTGGGAGAACCTGGTGGCCAGCTGCTGGTCGACAGACGAGGAAGGAAGAACCGGAGCCATCGAGCGCGAAGAAGTGCCGAAGCGCGCCGAGGAAGAAGAAGAAGCAAGCTCTAAGGCAATAGGGCAAAGACGGAAGCAGGAGAAGAAGGGGGTGTCGAGAGCCCCACTCCGATCAACCTCTTATAAGATCGTGGAGGAAGGCTCGGCGGGAAAACCGAAGAGACGCGGCGGTTCGAAAGAAGAGAAGTTCAGGAGCCCCATAAAGGAGTCGTGCAACGGTTACGAGGCGGAAGTAACTGCACAAACCGCCGCGGGAATCGGAGAAGCCAGGGAGTCTTTCTTAAAGGACTTTGCGGGGTACGTGGGCATTTAATGGGCCCCACCCGGGAGTCTGAGCGGTTCCCAGAAAGACCAGTTAAAAGGAGAGAGAAAAGACAAACGGGGAGTCAAAAAGCGCTCCTGGGTGGGCCCGGGGGCTACCGTCGGCGTATTCTACACCAAGGTACCCACTTCCCCGCATCGAGCATAGTCTAAGGGGCAGTCAGGGAGCGTCCGGGCCCACCGCCATATCAAGTAGAGGGGCCTGGGGTGGTCGCCCAGTGGACATGTGGCGATCAGGCCAGGCCACTGGGCGCCCAGGAAGGTGGTCGCCCGGTGGACACGTGGCGATCAGGCCAGGCCACCGGGCGCTCAGGAAGGTGGTCGCCCAGTGGACGCGTGGCGATCAGGCCAGGCCACTGGGCGCCCAGGAAGGTGGTCGCCCGGTGGACGCGTGGCGTTCAGGCCAAGGCCACTGGGCGCCCATGAAGGTGGTCGCCCGGTGGACGCGTGGCGTTCAGGCCAGGCCACTGCGCATCACCCCAGAGGCAGCCGCGCCCAAATCAGGGGTATTTAATGCGAGTCGTGCGCATTAAATGACCAAGCGTGGAAGCTACAGTGTGGCGGCGCGCCTTCCCCAGGCGCCTAATAATTACGGGCGACGTTGGTAAGCGCGGGGCCCAAGGCAGGGGTGTGACGGCTGCAGCAGGCATTAAATGATGCGTAAGGACCGCGACGGGCGCATTGAATGCGCCCATGGCAGAGTAATAAGTGTAACTTGCGGTGTAGGCCTCCCACGCGTCCCCGCCGGCCCAAGTATAAAAGGAGGCCGAGGTGCATGGGAGAAGGGGTTCGACTCATTGACTAGTAGGTTTTCATACTCTCAAGCAAGAACACAAGCAATAGCAAGAAAGGCACGACTAGGGCTGTTACTCTTTGGAGGGCCTGAACCTGGGTAAATCTTTGTGCCGCCTTCTTCCAAGCTTCACCAAGTTCTCAGATCTCCCTCCTTAGGCGATTACCCCGAAAGCCCCCCGTCTGAACCTCATAAGCACCCGATTCGGAGGTGTCTGTTGGCTAGAACGCCGACAGCTACTGACCCTCATCTGACTCTGCTCCGCAAACCCCGTGCGAATAAAAGAATGGGAGGCCCCCGAATCAAATAATACCCTAGCCTCATGCCCCTCAACAAGGCGTACCCGGCTAGTGCAGGCGGAGCCCTCGGGAACCGCCTCGCGGCGTCGGCGAAGGTAGCGCTGCCTCATTTCGGCGTGAAACAGCGGCGGTGGTCTTGCCGTCGAGCCCGAAGGTCGTGGAAGCGGAGTCTTTGGTGCCTTGCGAGTGAGAGCAGACGATCCGGATGAAATGACCCGCGCGCCCTGATTGCTACGGGCGGAGTCGGAACATGCATTGCTCTACTCGTATCGGTGGTAGTAGTGGTAATCGTGGCCGATGCTTGGCAACGGCCAATAGGCTGTCGCGACCGGCGAGGCAGCATTTGAAGCGAGCGAACCTCGGCGGGTAATCTGAAATCCGCCCGCGAAACCCCGACTAAGGCTGCCGCCAGGCCAAGTCTGGCGTCGCTCGCTTCCTCTTCTTCTCCTCCCGATGAGCCGCATCTTGTGCTCAGCGGTGATCGCCTGACTCACCAGGTCATTGAAGTCGGCGAAGTCGCAGATGGGCGACTTATCCTGCATCTTCGCTGTCAGCCCACTCACAAACCGACCTGCTTCTACGGTCGGTGTCGACCTCCTCCGGGCGTCTTGCCCAGGTAGTTGAACTCTTGCGAGTAGTCAACCACCGACTTGCGAACTGGCCGAGAGCGAGAAACGCTTCTTCATGTCCATGAGGCCCTTCGGGATGTGGTACGCTCAAACGCCACGGAATCGAGCCCAAGTAAATGGCCCAGTGCCCGCAGTCGCATCACCCGCAAATTGGCCGACCAAGCACCGGCAGGCCCTGGAGCCGCTTGCGCCGCGAAGTGGGCCTTCGAGCTCCCCACGATCGATAAGAGCAAACTTACGCTCTATCGTGCGCGAGCAATCGTCGGCCTCCAGCGGATCGGTGGCCCGTGAGAAGACCGGTGGCTGCGTGTGCAGGAAGTCGAGATAGCTGGTGGGTCGACCTCGCCCATCACCGCGGCCACCATGCTGGACCCGATCCTGGACCAGCATCTCCAGGATCCGATTTGTCGCCTCCTGGTGCTGCTCGGTCCGCTGCAGAATGTCCGACACGTTGGGAGGAGGCGGCGGATCAGCACCCTCTGGCCGCTGTCGCTCGGCACCTCCATCACCCCCAGAGGTGGAAGCCCCGCGGGTCCGCATTTTGCCACCAACAAGACAGACGACACAGGTTAAACTACTCAGGGGGAGAACAGACCCCAAGATTATCAGAAACCCTAACTCAACCTAGCCATGACTGCAGCACCCCGCGCTGGAGTCCTACAAGCCCATTCCACACAAAAGCATAAAGTATGATGCACAATGACATGGTAAACATATGCATGCATGACATGACATGAACCTCATATGCATAGTATGGATGCATGATTCCAACGTAATCGTTTCCCCCACGCTCACCATTTAACGTAACTCTCCTAAATATATACCTAGGGCGGGTAATAAGTACTAAGCTCTACCTAATGCATCATGCAAGTCCTAATCAATCACCTAAGTGGTCGTCAAGTTTAAGTTCGTCTTTATGCACCTTGCTCTGATACCAGCTTTGCGAGGAGCCGCCCAGATCGTCCTCTAGTTGTTGGATGAACAGTTGCTCCCGTCGGATTTGGATCCTAGCAACAAATCACCGAAGGTGATCCTGATGCTAATACCCAAGCCCAATGGAGACCACCCTACGAACGTCCAAATGACTCGACAACAATCCCGGTATTCCCCCGATATGCGACCCGAAACACGCCCAGGATCACCGCATACCGGAAACCAGTACGATATCAATTCAATTTGCATAAAGGGGGCAACGAACCCGAAACCTTCCAAACCACACGCAAGCGGAAACACACGGCACAAAGACGAACCCGACAACCACCAACCAAGATTGAAAACAACGCCAAGACTCCAAACTAGGTAAGAACGAGGAAATTGACCAAGACTCCAAAATCTGGAAAATTTCGGCATGACCATTCTAGATTCTACGGACATCCACTCAGTAGACAAGAAAACACAGCTCAATATATATATCGAAAGTAAAAGCAACAACCACAGCACCACCATAGTATCAGCAGTTAAGGAAAACACACACGGAGCCCGACATCCACATGACCAACCATTTTTCAAATCCAAAAGCCCATCGAATCGCATCTATCTATACAACAAAAGAATTAACCATCGCATTAAACAAAAGTAAAGCAATCCCCGGAAGTGTTCTGCCCCTAAACACTCCCGGGCGTGAAATTGATATCGCCAGTAGCTACTCGGTGCCCTTGCGATCACCGAGAAGCAGAGGGGCAAAACTCGCACCATTTGGATCCTCACCTGCAAAACCACAAAGCAGAAGCCTGAGTACGGAAGGTACTCGCAAGTCTTACCCGTGGTCCATATATGACCGACTCCAAAGGACGTGCATTTGGATGTAGCAAAGAACCAGGCTGAAGGTAGAAGTGCAGAAAGCTTAACATTTGTTATATTAATTACCTAACTACTCAATTCACAAGTTAAGCAGTTGTAACAGCGCCTACTTCTAAAATGAAGTTGCAATCATTAATTCACAACAATTAATCTCATCACCAATTTATTTGGGCTCAAGCTCGACGGCGAACCTCGGTTCAAGTTCTTACTACGTGACTGTGCGATGAAAGAGCTTGCTCATATCCGAGAGCGCGGCAATTCGAATCGATTAATTTACCCTGCAGGGAAGCATTGATCTCACGACACTTACCACAAGGGCCTAGTGTCAACCCCTCCCAATCATACCCAATCGCTGAAGGCGTCCTCCTGTTGGCGAAAACCTAGCACCCCTCGAGCAGCCCCAAGCCCGGCTTGGCGCTCGAGAGTCGGCCTAAGCCTCGCCCTCAACCACGTCCAACCACAGGAAGTTACGGTCCATCGATTCCGTATGAGAGAAAGAGTGGCTTACCGTACCATAATCGGGCATGCGACCAACCGGGGTGTGCTCAATCAAAGGGCAACCATCGAATCGGTCCTTAATCGACTCAGGCGGGAACTACCACATCGGGTCTCCTTACCCAATGCCCCAACCTTCCCGCCCAGTCTCCAATTCAACCTTTCCTTACATAACCGTACCCATTTCATTTCATCACAAGTAAAGTAATTGATCTCAAGCGGTGGACCATCCACCACTTGGCCCAACCCGACGCCTGTGCAAACTAAGCAGGGACGCAATATAATACCCGTAGTCTAGCTCCAAAGGAGGTGTTTAGCAATTAACAAGGAGCGTATGTGCAACAAGTAGGATCTAGCCCTATTCCCCATTTCAATTCCTAATGCTTGACTTAATCATAAAATAGGCAATTTATTCTCAAAAATATAATCACATATATGGATGAATATGCATAGGTGCTTGCCTTGTTCTTCTGCTTGTGGATCGACGGTAGCGGGCTCTCGGACGGTACCCTCAGTCGCCGCGGCGTCAAGTCCCGCGGGATCGCTCTCTACACGAATACAATGCATAATAAGATGCATGGCATGCAAATGAAACGAATAACAACTAAAAAATCCCGACGAAAAACAACGCAACCGGACAGATCAGCCAACCCGGACATTCCGGGTTTTACATCCGGACAATCCGGATAGGCCGGACACTCTGGGCCGTTTTCTCCGGATACTCCGGACAATCCGGACATTCCGGACCATCTGCCCGGATACTCCGGTCCTGGGGCATTTGGTCCAACACGACGCGGAGACGGAGGTCCTACCACTCTCTACGGCTTCACCACGACCCGATCTATGACTTTTCTACACCTAGCAAGCCGGAAGGAGCTCCGAGCTAGCCGATTCCAGGAGAAAACATCGCTAACCCGTCGAACCCCTAACCAACACGAACAACTCCTTGAATCGGCATCACTACTACCCGATCTACCTCACTAGCACCCACATTTGCCAACCCAAGGCCCAATTCCAACCCTAGAACCATCGCACCCCAAAACCCTAGAGCTCAAGGTTCAACCCCAAAACTCCCAAACCCATACCAAAGTCCCCAATCCACCATGGATGGCCTTAGAACCCAAGAAACCCCACAAACCAACCCCCAAGAAGAGGACTTACCCCCAAGGAAGAGCACACCAAGATGAAGGAGTCACCGGGGAGGACGCCGGCCGGTGGGGAGGTCACCGTAGTGAGCTCAAGGTGGAGGGCATGGGCGTGGGGAGCAAGGAGGAAGAAGGAAATGAGGGTGGAGCCACGAAATGGGACTTTTGTACTAAACCCCCCGTAAATACCGGACACTCCGGACTCTAACCCGGAGACTCTGGGTTGGGGTCTTCGGTAGCACTAACCCGGACACTCCGGACATTTGGTCCGGACACTCCGGGTTGAGGCGCTCGGTCAGCCCAATCCGGATACTCCGGACATTTTATCCGGATATTCCGGGTTGGATCCGGACTCTCCGGATGTGGATCCGGACACTCCGGATGTCCCAGAATTTTTGGAACTTGGGGCCTTGACACTCCCCCAACCTGGACCCCGAACCCTAACCCTAGCCCTGACCCCTCCCCTCCCCGCCAAGCTTCACCGCCACCCTTCTTCCCCAGCTCCGATCGCCCTCACCGCCACCCTGCCCCGCCGCCCCGAGCTCACCTAACCCTAATCCCCTCTTCCCCTCTCTCTGGATCGATCGATCAATTGTGTTTTAACGCGCTCGATTAGCGGCCCCAGTGTCGATCTTTATACGCCCTTGGGCCCATACGCCCGATCGGCCAGTCGCTCGAGCCCACACAGCCGGTGCCGCGCAGCGCGCCGCCCGGCCAGGCGCGCGTGTCATCTGCGGCCGCTCACGCGTCTTGGGCGGCCCGGCTCCCTTGCCGTAGCGCCAGCGCTGGTAAACAAGCGGCCAAATGGGCCGTGCCCTCAATGCGGCCCATTACGGTGTTTGGATTTTCGTTTTTCTTTTCGGATTTAAATAATCCAAAAAAACCTGGAAAGCCCAAAAATAGCCAAAATACACCATCCTAACCGTTTCGAGCCACCGAGCCCAAATATGGCCTCCGTTTCGCCTTTTTAAGTAAACAAAATTTCAAATACCCAAAACTACCCCTCAACCTCCTCCGGTTGTTTTTTCGGTTTCCGTTTTCGTTTCCGTCTGTTTTCGTTTTCGTTTCGTTTATTCATTGCTTACCGTTTGTCGGTTTTCACGTTTCGGTGCTAGATCCGACTTTGGAGCCCGTCCCGGAGCAGTACGAGGAACAGGAGCAGGACGCGATCGGTACCCAGATCGACTACATCGATGACGACCTAGGACTTCCCATCGCCTCGCAAGGCAAGCCGCACTCCTTGAACATGTTGGACCCATAATGATATTGTAATACTAATTATTTTGATAATGCATTATGTTAGTATGTTAAATGCTAGAAATGTGCTACGGTGAGAGGACCTTGGCGGGCAAACCACTAGATGGCTACGTGCCCGAACCTCGACCATTGACGAGGCCAATGTAAGTGGCAAGATTGTTGGTTTGGTTTTGGCTAAGTCTTAAGCATGAAATAAGTAATCATAACCTTGGGCAAAGTAAATAACTTAAATCCCGCTCAACCACAAGTTGGGTCGGTCGGCCCTGTTGACTCGATTCAACCTAGCTCGGCACTTGAACTCCCCCTTGGAATACTTATAGGATGGAGCTACCATATTGTGTGTATGCTGGACAGTATGGTTCGCGAAGCGAATGGGGTGGTAGACCGGTGGTGTTACCTACTGTAACATCCTCATTTTCGCCTTCTGGGAGAAAAACCTAATTTAAATAAAGTAATTCAAAAGTTGGAGTTTCATTGGTGTTTATATTAACCTGGCATCCAATCCAGCCAAAAATCGCGATTCAATTCCCTTCCGATCGAAAAATCGGATTTTCCAGTCCCGCCGGTACCCGAAAATTCACCCGAGTCCAGAAATGCTCCAAAAATCTCCAAACCACTTCTAGAATGTCCCAAATATTCCTAAATGATTTTAGGAATTTATTCCCAAATTTTTGGACCTCCGTTCCTATTTTATCGCGCGCGGCTTTTGTTTAATGCCCGCAATTCGCTCCGGAATACTAAATTCCACAAATTTCATCCAAATTCAACCAAACCAATTCCATTGAGTTCCAAATATTCTAAAATGGCTCTAGAAATTTTTCCGGAATTTTTAGGCCATTTTTCCTAATTTTTCTCTAGGGCGGAACGTTTGCGTAAAAGAGGGCCAATAGGGTTGTGACACGTGGCAAACACTGTTCATCTTCTTCCACCTCTAGCCATGCATGAGCAATGGAGCTTCAAGCTTGCAAAAATGGAGGTTCTTCTCTTTAAATGCTTGTAACTCCCTCCACGCCACACCAAACGACAAGCCGCCGGTTGCGTTGGATTCGTACCGTCGTCCTCTTCACATCCCCCACCACCTCTCGCCGGAAACCTCGCCGGAGTGTGCACGATCGGACAAAAACTGAAAACCATCCAAATGCATTCAATCCTCTTTTACTCGGCCGTTTCTCGTCCAAACGCCGCACCACCACCTCCATTCTCTCCGTATAAAAGCCCTCTTTCCGGTGGTGTAAGCCCCTTTTTACATCCTCCTTCCATTTGTTCTCTAGATCAAGAAAACCGAGCTCGGGTCATACTTTTTCGGCGTTCTTGAGTTCGTCGTCATTTCTTCTTCTCCAGTGAGCCATTCTTCGAGTTCTTGGGTTCCTTGTGACCGTGGATGAGTCTACTTTCTAACCCAATCGTCCATTTTAGGTTGCATCAATCGTTGGCGACGAATTTCGCGTTCTTTTCCATTCGACCGAAGCTCCGTTCGTCGTCGAATTCATCAACTCCGGTGAGTTTTGATTCAATTCATGGCTTCCCTAGCTCCTTAAGGATGTTCTCTAGTGATTCTAGGATTTTATTTGGGTTAATTCCATGCAAATTTGGTAGAGAAATCAAGTTTTTGGGGAAGAACTTGTTCTCTGTTTTGTTGGGGAGGCTACTGTGTTTGGGGCTCCTGTGCGTGTGAGGTTGGGCCGGCCTCGCCGCCGGCCGGTCGCCGCCGCCTCGGGCCCGGCAGCCATCCGCCCGCCCGACGCCGCCGCTCCGTCGCATGAACCGCCGCTCGCCATC